>CM077256.1:22079393-22799393 GCA_039654775.1 Spinibarbus caldwelli
GGAAATATGTTGATCGGCTAACAAGTATTTGGATGTTTTGAGGTAATATTACCCAAGCAAGAAATCCATTTAATTGAGTAATTCAATGTTAGCAGCAAGTACTGTTGAAGGACACTCCAAAGATTTGCTATGTGTTTTACTCTGCAATATGTAAGACAAGTGTGTTAATTAGAAAATGACAGCAAAAGAGATCCAAGTAATGTATAATAATCTTGATAAATCTGAGCCAACTTCATGCCCTCAGGTGAAATATTATAGATATCAAACATTAGAATTTAAAGCTTGATAGATCAGGACAACTAATTAAATAGACTGGACAGGCATTTTGCTGTGTGCTGAAATGCTTAATTTTTCATTGCTTGCCCAGAACAGCCATGACAAATGATTTATTTTCTGGGATAAGGCTGAAAGAATACAAACTAAGGACCATGAGGAAAAACAATTTTGGAGAAAAATGCATGCAAGAAGAGCTTTTTTGTAAGTATAGATATGGATCAAATAGCAAATGAAAAGAGTTCAAGATGTGTCTAATGTTTTGAGGACATATTAACATCATAAATGACAATGAAATCAATTATAATAGTGAGATTATCACAGTCAGTTTTCTTGGTATTGGTATTTCAGGTAACACTTTAGTTTTAAAGTGTTCTTCTTACACGTTAAATTACTATAGTAATTACTGTTATTACTATAGTAATAACAGTAAATTATGTATGATTACATGCAATAACCCTAAACCAAACCTAACCCTAATCCTAACCTTAACCCTAGTAAGTACATGTTGTTAATTAAGATTACTTAATACTTAAATGTACAATTATACTGTAACAAGGACAAATAAAGTGTAATCGTCCATCCTTCCATTCTTCAAACCACTTATGCTCTGTAGGATCGTGGGAGGCTGGATCCTATCTAAGCATCTCAGGCCACATTTAGGGGACACCCTGGAAAGCTAGCCAGTCCATCACAGGAGTCACATACATTCTCACTCTTATTTTTTACCTACGGACAATTCTCTAATTCACCTATGTTGCATGTTGTCTCAGGAGAGAGATGAGACAGCTTATAGAACTTATGTAGTCCTGCCCTTTTTTAGCCCTGCACTCATTGTCTTCTGTCTTCCAAATTGTATTTCCACAATGTGGAGGTAAGGTCGTATGAATTTCTGAATGAACCCCTCATTTCAAAGTCTTCCTGGTCTAGTGACATTTGTTATGACACCGGTGCACAGGCAAACACCAATCATATTTATGTAGAAAAATTTATAACTAAATTCTCTTGGCATTAAATAGTGAGATGGATGGGAGGAACGAAATGAACCTTCACCAGAAGTGTGATATTTCCTCTGATGCACAAGATGGCTGGGATTATAAGGACCAGCAAAAGTCCAAGGGTGATTTTAATCAGTTCTTATAAGAGTTACTGATCCTCGCAATGGGCCTGTCCTGTGCCACCAGCCACTTAATGATGTGGATCGACGTCAGGGAGAAATTGTGTTCTCTCTGCTTCCCGTGCTGTGGGTATAAGCTCTGGGGAATGTGATAAGTGATGTCGGCTCTCAGCTGGTGTCTGTCAGAGTGAGAAGCATGTAATCCTCCAAAGGCTTTGACTGTTGCAACTGCTTCAGCTATTGTGTGTCTCTGGAGACAGTCATGCATCTTCATGATCAGGAGTGATTTGTTTATCTTGCTTTTTTGTTGTCGATCATGGTTGAATACATTCAGTTTATGCTTTAACATAAAAAGGAAGGAATTGCTGTATTATTACTAAGTTGATGTTAATTTCATAATAATCGATATTCTATATACATACTGTGCATACAGTTAAGGTCCATAAGCATTTGGACAATGACACAAGCTTCATAGGTTGGCTCTTAGAAAACACACAAAGTTCACATAAACAGTCAGTTATGTCTGTTAACGTAAACAGCTGTATTTGTGTATATATTACGTCTGTGTATTAAAGTGACGGTATTTATACAGTACCTACTGCTGTCTATAGCCCTATTTGGACGGTAATTGTTTTTCATGGGGATGCAAGCTTTTTTCAATAATTACAAGGGTTAGTCTGTGATTTTATTGCCACCTGAGTACAGAATATCCCCGACCAAATTACCTACTGTTTTTTGACAAATACAGTACCAAAGTCATGTGGTAATTTAATTGCCATGCGATTCCACATCTCCGAGTTTACAAGATGAAATTGACTGCCGAACACCATGCATTAACTGTTGCACTTCGTTGTAATTTGCATGCACATTTCAGTCGAAAAGAAATGAAGGTTTTTGAGGAAAACATTCCAGGATTTTTCTTTGTATAGTGGACTTCAATGGGAGCCAACAGGTTGATGGTCCAAAATGCAGTTTCAATGTAGCTTCGAAAGGGCTCTACACGATCCCAGCCAAGGAATAAATGTCTTATCTAGTGAAACGATTGGTCATTTTCTAAAACAAAACAAAACAAAACAAAACAAAAAAAAGTACTTTTTAACCACAAATACTTGTCTTGCAATAGCTCTGCTGCGACTTCATGCATTACATAATCATGTTGGAGTGGTCATGCGTGGTTAGTTCTTCGTCTGTGTACTCTGGTTCAAAAAGGTAGGGTAGGGCAAAAATCTCCATCTCATTTTCTCTTCCAACTTCAAAATCATCCGACGTTCTTTTACCTTTTTTTGTAAAGGGCGTTTGACTTTCTTTGCACATTTGCAAAACACTGGGTCGGTACTTTCGCCTACGTCAACGTAGGTAAACTATGTAATGCGTGAAGCCTAGCTAGTGCAAGATGATCTTTTTTTTTTTTTTTTTTTTTTTTGAAAATTGTTTCTCTAGGTAAGACCCTTATTCCTTGTCTGGGATCATGTAGAGCCCTTTGAAGTTGCACTGAAACAATCAATTTGATTTCATAGATACTATTTAAACTAAACTGAGCTAGACAATGACATCTCTGAATTCAATAATGAAATGCCTTTAACTGAAAATTGAGTGTTTAATCTTATTGTTATACATTACTGACACTCTATCCTCCAATTTGATAGTGCTTTGACGCAATCTGTATTGTTAAAAGCGCTATATAAATAAAGGTGACTTGACTTGACTTGACTTGAAACTGCAATTTGGACCTTCAACCCATTGGCTCCCATCGAAGTCCACTATATGGAGAAAAATCCTGAAATGTTTTCCTCAAAAACCTTATTTTCTTTTCGACTGAAGAAAGAAAGACACAAACATCTTGGATGACATGGAGGTGAGTAAATTATCAGGAAATTTGATAGACATCCACATGAGAAACAATTACCGTTCGAATAGGGCTAAAGCTGTTGATATGAGTCAAACAACAAAAGAAAACCAGCAAAACAAGCAGCAAAACAACCTAAACCCACAAAGATAAAAACAAAGCAAATAAAATTTGACAAAAATAGACCAAAAGACATACTATTTCCTTTTTTTCCCCCACAAAATTACCTTTGGTTGTGCCACTTGACATCTTAGGAGCCATTAAAATATTAAAATAATTTCTGAGAACATATTCTTGCTTTTGTTTTGTAGTGATCCATTTTTGTTCTCTTAATAATACTCACTTGTAATATAGGGATGCTGTACAAAGAGTCTCCAGGAACTATGGCATCTCACCACCACACAAGCCTCTAATTGTGGTGTGCTGTTGCCAAGCAACCCGAGTGGTTCATATCAGAAAGCCAACATCCACAGAAAGCAGCAAAGTAAAAGCAAAATTTAAGTTTTGGAGGGGTCTCATTCATGAAACAGGTGCTGTGTAGAATGGCCTGTGAAGCCAAGACATGATTCACTTAATGGTTTGAGTGCCTTTCTGCCTTGCTGTTTACTGTCTACACAGGCAGATTCTGTCTAAAACTGAGCTCAGACTACAGGAGTTTTAAAATCCTAACCGATTATGAAATCTGGTTGCAGCACACACATAAGAAGAATCTTCACAGATATTATTTCCTCAAATCTTAAACATGCACACCCTACAAGATTTGAAAATTGTGGCGCATCACACACTACAAGATATTATTAAGATGATCATCGTAGAGTGAGCACCTCATGTGATCTCACGCAGCAGATCCTCACTGACGTTTCAGCAGCTAATGTTTACCTATGTTAGCTAGTGTGCAAGCAGCTTTCTACACTCAACTGGTACGTTTAAAGCTGAGGTGATTTCACCCCAGCGCTTCTCTTTGTCCTTACGGCTGTGGTACGTTTTCGACACATTAAACAGACTTCCACAAGCAGTTTCCTCCATCTCCACTATCCAAGGGAAAGTGAAAGTACTGATGTAATCATAGCCATGATCAACCCAATTTAAAATCCTAACTATCAAACATGTTTGATATGATCGGGGAGGCTCCGATTTGTGTGAGAGCAGATCAGGAGGTGCAAGATTCGATCGGTATGCGTCTCACATTACCAGATAATCTGCGCCAAACATTGGAACTGACTGAGGCCCTCAACAAGATTTTTTTCTCCGATTCTCAGGAGAGGAAAATCAGGGATAAATCGACCTAAAACTCCTGTAGTGTGAGCCCGGATTAGGGAGGGAATATTTGCACAATATTTGCTTTTAGTGAAATATGCTTACAAAATCCTTAATACATTTTAAAATGTTTGAATAAAGAACGAAGATGACTGTTTTTCTAGGCAGGATATCACTTTTGGCCACTACTGTACATTTTTTGTTAGCATGTTTTTATGCTTTTGGTTCAGAGTTATTGTATGATCTCCAATCTTGCCTTTGACAAGGATTTGCTTTTCAGTTGAATCACAAGGGTGTTTTTAATAGCAGGTCAGGTGTAATTTTTTCCAAGGTTAGTATGTGCAAGAAAATCTCTCAAATTTCCATGCTTTATTAGTATATATGTGCCTGCCTAGTTCAACATTAAACCACTTCTACCTCATCATAACCTCTCACAGTGAAAATCAACCTGTGATGCAATCATGTCTGAATCAGAGTTAGTTGTGACCTGTGCCATAGTGGGGTTCACCTTTGTATAAAACATACTGCCAGCTCTCACTAGGAGCCAGTATTGATCTCAGTATGGTGCATTGTAAAATCATCCTCTGGCTCTTTGCTTCTGCTTTTAACATGCAGCTTCCATAGTAACACTTGTCTGATGCAAGAGTCTGATGCAACTGGAGGGATGATGTTGTGAAGACTAATATGAGACAAAAGTGAGACCCATTGGAGTCTGATTAATAACACTGTATATAAGATTAGCTGGAAGAAATGGTTATTCTTCATCATTATTGGAAGATTCAATGTTATTTCCAGTGTTACATGTTTACTGTTAAAGCAGGAAGTTGGAGTGTGATATCAAAGGTCTTGTCATTTTGTTACATAGTCAATAACTTTTAAATGTACATCATAAATGACAAAAGCATGTTTTTTATTCTTTGACAAACTTTTCAATAACATGTTTTAGAGGTTCAGCAGTGTAAAATTGTTCTTTTATTGCATGACAAAGTTTAGTTTAGTTTATTTGTTTAAAGGGGCAATGCACATTAATAAACATGACTGTAAATGTGCCAGAATTAGCCAAAAAGGCTATTTTTAATCTGTAGACCCTTGACAGAATGTTAAAAAGTCACCCTAAAAACAAAAACAGAGCATACATATAAACATCTACAAAGAAAAGGGAGTAAAAAGTAAAATACTGAAAAAATACAGATAAATGAATGCATGCACAATAAAAATCACTACTAAAATACAAATATAAGTAGTTATCTAGACAAAATAAAATATAAGAAAAAGGAGAGAGAGAGAGAGCAAAGCATAATACATGTTATCTTTTCCATGTTGTTGACCTAAACCAGTAGTTCTCAACCAGATTCCTGGAGTCTCTGACTAATGAGCTGATAATCTGAATTAGATGTATTTAATTAAAGAGACATGCAAAATGTGACCCTGACCCTGACAAGTGACACTGAATTTTGTTGATTATTTGTTTTCTATTTCTGTGCCCTTGCACTGGACCCAGCCAACACAGAAATCTCAGTGGACCAAAGTACCGTTCTTCATGTGTATTAAACATCAAACATGGGCTTGGAGAAACTGACCAACGAGATTTTCCAGCAGAAGTATGAAACTAGAATTGCTTTATAACTTAACACTTTAGTGAAAATAAGTGGACTTAATATTTGACTATGTAGTAATCCTTTTATAAAAGCAATAAGATATTTGAGGCTGTGCTAAAAATCGCAAGTATACTTTTTGCCTAATGATGTCCTTTAGCAGTAAATATATTTACAATATAGTACAGCCTTTTTTTCTTTCCTGATGGTCCTGAAGTTCTATTAACAGAATTTTGTTAGGTCAGTAAATTATAGCAAATAACAGCAGACTGTTTTGTCCTTAAATATTTTGGTATAGTATATAAAAAGAAAACTAATGACTTGAGCGAAGGAATGCACAATGTGAAAGAAAGAAAAATGAGAAGTGAAGACGAAAACAGGTTATCTAAGTGTTCGTGTCAGATAAAGCCATGGGGTTGGTAATAGTTTCATCATTCTAAAAGACTCTTTGAGGCCTCCACTGATCTGAACTTTGACAGGGAGTGAGGGCTTCATCACTGAGAGAGAAAGCAACTGAGAAAGAATTAGAGGGTCTCAGCAGGGGAACAGAGATTCTCAGTATGGCAGGGACAGCTCTAATTGAGAATAATTACTGTTTGTGGCTCTGTGGTAAACATTAGTATACCACTAAATGAACTGTGAACATGCTCGAGCATTTTCGTGTTTGTACTGCCGCTGCCAAAAGGTGTGAAAAGATATATTTAATAAGCATTCAGAAACTGGAAAAATATACATAATTCCCATTATTTGTCCTCATAACAAAAACCTACATCTTAAAATTTCTTTTATTACTGCATTTACTACACACCTAACTACACGTCTCATGAGCTGTTATAAAACAGTTGTTCTCAAACTGGGGGCGTCTTCATGTTGTGTGGATTTCTAGCGGTGTGATATCCAGCCTTTATGTATTAAATACAGTTATGTATTAAATAATGATTTGACAAATAATTACTGAAAGTACAAACAAATCATGTAAAATGAAAGAAAAAAAATGAAGTGTGGAATGTTGGTCACTGCATGCACTTAACTGTTGCAGCTTTATGTTGTAAAGGGAGAGGGACAAATAACCTTATATAATTCATACAGTAGACAGATGAGTACATGCATAGAATAAGTACATAGTACATATGTTGCACATCTAGAAAGGAGGATACATCTTTTCTGAAGCAACGCATTAGAAGGATTGTTTTGCAAGGAAATCTGCATGGAAAGAAACAATTGTGATGTAAATTTTTTATATTTTCCATATTGTATATTCTCCATTTTCCATGTTCTATTTGCACAGGTGTTGGCCTTCAGTATTTTCTCTGTGTACATGGCTAAAACTTCTGTCAGCATTTCTCTAACAGGGGAATGGCTATGACTGGTTAGAACTAATCTGAGAAGATACAGTTGAAGGTCAAAGTCGATCCTTGGCCAGCCTTTATCAGTATAAAAGAGACTGTACTGAATTGCCTTCTGTCTTTCTCACTACAGAGATTCTGTGTGTTGGATTAACCATTCTTGCAAGAATTAAAGGACCAAAGACAAATTCTATGACTGGTTTTTCAGTCTCTGTCTCACATTACTAAGAGATTGTGAACTTTTCCATGACACAATATAGTCAATAACAAATGGAGCACATGATTTCTCTTGTGTTATCTGCACATCTCTGCATTAACTGCAGTCAGGGACGTGCACAGACATTTTGAGGGGCAGGGGCTCAAGTGGAAAAAAGGGCACTTCTCATATTTATTTTTTTTCTAAACAAAACGTTAAATATATTAGGGGTGTGCGATATTGACAAAAAACTCTATATTTTCTGGGATTTTACCGATAACGATAATTAGACGATATTTTGCTGAGTGTGTTATTGTGCTGATATCTTAAGGACTACTGTGGACAGCTGACTCCTAAAGTTTTTGATATTTTTCATATTCTGTGTGGTGGTCAGGTCAAAGCAGTGATAGAAATGAATCTTTTCTAATAAGTTTAAATTGATTTTTTTTTTTTTTTTTTACCTTTTATGGGCATTTGTACCTTTATAAAGCCCTTTTTTTTTTTTCTAAAAGTGTGCATCATCTTTTCAGTCAAATTCTTAAATTGAATCAGTCAGTTAGAATAATAAGTCATTTGGGCTGTTACCAAGCAAATGAAATCAGTATTGACAAAATTAATCTTTGCAATGCAGAGAAAGCACAGAAGCTGCATTAGAAGTGGCATTTAGATGCATTTACACACTGTTTAATGCAGGACATGAATGCATTTAACCTGCAGTTCCAAATGCAGAAATACTGTTTTGATATTTTAAACATAAAACATTGAATAGTGATATTTGAAATTATTTAAAAAAAAAAAAATGAAAAGATACTTTAAATGTGAAATTAAAACTGCCAGTAGGTGGCAGCAAGTCACTGTTAATAAGTGAGTCATTGCGACTGAACCGAATCATTTAAACGGATGATTCGTTCAGGAGCAAATCAGCATCATGTTGCTCAGAGACGCAAATTGGAATTATATTTGTTGGAGAAACAGAGCAAAAACAGGCAATATTGTGTCTAAAACGTTAACTTAATATTCAATTCTTGTTTATTGAACTGGTATTGAAAATCAATATCACATTTGTAATCATGCTACTTTTTGGTGTAAAAAAATGTCAGTCTTCATGTGAGACTGATTAACTATATGAAATTATATAAATATATACATTTCTGCACACATATCTTGAATTTTGTGATCATTCTAAATGCATTTTAATAAACTGAATCATGCAGTGAAAGAACGCGCACTGGTCTAACCTAACTTACCAGACTTCCTATTGCCTTAGCTAAAATTTAGCTAACTTACATGGTAGCTCTCAAGACTCATGGATGTTAGCAAGATAACATATATTTGCCTATATATTTGCCTTTTGTCTTTTGGATAATTAGCTGTAAATTCAAGGCACATGTAGCTTAGTCTTTTGTTCATAACCACTCACCTCCACACCAAGACAAACACAACTGGAAAGGGAGGGAGGGCTTCACTTCTGCAATTCTCTGCCTGTCTGTGATGTGATGTGCTGATCAATGTGCGCTACACTGCTGTGCTGCGGAGACGCGGAGGGGAGAAAGGCATCGGAACTCGACAATCTCAACATTTCATGACCCGACATGATATTTAGATTTTTTATTTGTTTGACAGGGAAAGCTGTGTGCAAACAGAAACACACACACACACACACACACACACACACACACACATGCATATATTCATTTATTTAAAAAAAAAAAAAAAAAACTCCCCAGAAAAAAGAGCACTTTCTCTCGAGGAAGAAAAAGGGCAGGTGCTCAAGCCCCCTTTGATGTCTATGTGTGCACGTGCCTGATTGCAGTAGTAAGCGAATTAAACTTATTTGAACCCAAGTATTATTCTTTCTCTGTTACACCCCTTTAAGAGCACACAAATTCTGTTAAAGCATGATTATAAATATATTAAATATAATGTTGGTCCGTAAACAAGCATATTACCTATTTAACCATAAAAATACAAAGCAACAAAATAACCGTTAACTCTTTACAAGATATTTTCAGATCTGTACACAATAATAATGTGGGGAAGTCGTGGCCTAATGGTTAGAGAGTTGGGCTTGTAACCTGAAGGTTGCCGGTTCGATTCTCACACCGGCAGGAATTGAAGGTGGGGATTGTGAACAGCACTCTCTCTGCCTTCGATACCATGACTGAGGTGCCCTTGAGCAAGGCACCGAACCCCCAATTGCTCCCCGGGCGCTGGAGCAATGGCTGCCCACTGCTCCGGGTGTGTGTTCACGGTGTGTGTGTGCGTGTTTGTTCACTATTCACTGCTGTGTGTGTGCACTTGGATGGGTTAAATGCAGAGCACCAATTTCGAGTATGGGTCACCATACTTGACAATACGTCACGACTTTCACTTTCACTTTCACTTTAATGCTTGTTTCATGTACAGACCACTGGAGTTGTTTCTGTTCATGTTATTCATGAGCAATTAAAACACTGTTTTGGTGCTCAAAACTGACTTAACATCAAAGTGCAGATGAGAAATGTTCATGGACGCTTTAACTTGTAATATGTTGACTTATTCTTACCTACAAGAAAAGAAATAACAATATAAACTCAATAACATTTGTCATTTGGGACAAAACAAGTATCTGTATCTGCAGCAATCTCAACATTATTTGTGTTTGCATTTGGAAGTGGAGTATTTTGTATTTTGTTTAATATTTTGGAAGTAGACCGGAAGTGGAACTATTATTATTATTATTATTATTATTATTATTATTATTATTATTATTAATAATTATTATATATGTTTTTAATAACTTTTTAATATTTTTTTAATAATGTTTATACAATTATAAAATTTCCTTAATTATCATCTTAATAAAACAACAAAACTACTTTTCAGAAAAAAAAAAAACTTTGTGCACAGAGTTATGGCATTCACAACCTCAAATAAGAGGACTCTAGAGAACACAGAAGCTGAAAGAAAACATTCAGTGGTTTAAAACTGCTCAAATGTATTCACTTTACTCTGACGGTATGCAGAATCAAAATGTTCTGTCAGGATCCACATGACCTTTGAAGATTGCACACTTTTTGAAATCACAGTACACTTAAAGATGTTCATTTAAACTTTTTTTTTTTCTTGTTTGTATTTGTGAGAATGCAGCAGCAATTTACCTGCAGAGAATAATTGGTACTGCTAAATAATATCCTTATTTTGCAACATGGATGTAAGCTACTTTCTTAAATATGAATAAGATCTGCTGTATTGTTCAAGAACTGTTGTATAAACAATTACTTGGATAATATCTTTTCATGGCATGGGAGAATTGTACAATAAACAGTATTGAAAATGGATTGTCATGCTTTTGACATAATAAAACTGTCTTGCTGTAAATTCAGAGTTATGTTATACTGCTGTACTACTCATACCCTTCTCAGACTTTTCATTTGGGTCTGGATTTCCAAGATACAGCATCTCTACAAACACATCATCTTTCACAATCGGAGCTAGTTACTATTGGAGGAAATAATGTTGAAATGTTATCAAAAGCTGAAATATTATCAATATTTTTTTTTATATATTTGTGTTTACCCCTTTTGTTCCCACATCTTACATCTGAAAAATACCTTGCCTAAGATGAGAGAGGTAATTCACATATAAAAACACCCACTCTTCTCACAGGTTCCACCACAGATTTTCACTTTTTTTCCACTGACCCTTATTCTTGAACCCTCACTGCAGTATACTGCTTGCCCCAGGCAAGAATCTCACTTTTAATATTTTATTAGTATTAAAATGAGCCATATGCTCTTTTAGCATTCACCCAAAACACAATAAAGCTCACAGAAAGAGATTGGCAGCATTTTATCAAACTTCTTTAATTTCATTGGAACTACACCAAAACTGTGTTTTAGGATGTAATGACTTTTAATTAAAGGCACAATTCCATTTGTGTGCTGTGACATTTAAATGTTGCCTGAAATGTCCCTGAGATCAACAAACAGGTTCTGAAAAAAATATCTTGTGACACCAGAAAATGCAATTTTCATTCGCACCAAGCCTTAAACAAATTAATTCAGTTCACATGATTCCGTTGAAATTTACAAACTCACAATTATCCATGCCATCCTTAATGAAAGTCATACAAGGAATCTGCCAATATTCACATCATGGTAATATAAAAATGCATGCATGTGTCTCAGTGATTTTCCTTTTGTAGAGAAAGCCAGTGACAGTCATTGGGGATAATATTGTGAAAGGCCTGGAAGACTTGTGGGAGTCTGGCTTAATTATTATTACAGTTTCTGTGATGACACATGTCTTATGTGGGGTTTTTCTCTGGCCGAGGTGGATGTTTGGCTCCGCCCTCCAAAGTGATTGTTCTCTGAGGACACCTGTTGTTGACTTCCTTTTGGGTTTTTTAAAAAAGCAAGATGAATGGCCATGAGAGAGCTGCACATTAGACTTGATTTTGATTGGTTTCCTTTAAGTCTGTTTATTTTGTACATCCAACATTGCTACACCACACTGCACCTCCATGCATGCATTTCATTTTACATTACCAATTCCAGACTGGTACATTCTACATTGTTTTTCTTTTTGTTATAGTTTGATTTTGTTAATAACATTTAAACAAAAACGTTTTTGTTGCATCCCTTTTGAACCACAGGGCATAACAGTTTCTCTTTAGCAAGCACAACACAAGTGTCTACCCAGGATCTGACAGAGAATGGCTAAAAGTTTTTCATAAGAAAAACACGGATCCAGTTTCCACTCAGGTCCCCACTCTCAAACCCTTGTCTTTTTAGCTGGTCCCATCCAGATATTTAGATGCTCTAGCAGGCACGTACACACATAGACATCAAAGGGGGCTTGAACAGCTGCCCTTTTTCCTCCTCGAGAGAAAGTGCCCTTTTTCTGGGGAGTGTTTTTTTTTTTTTTTTTTTTTTTTTATGAATATATGTGCTCATGTGAGTGTTTCTGTTTGCGCACAGCTTTCCCTGTCAAACTAATAAAAAATCAAAATATCAGGTCGGGTTGGGAAATGTTGAGACTTTCTCCCCTCCGCGTCTCTGCGCAGCACAGCAGTGTAGCGCACATTGAGCTGCACATTACTTTGACAGGCAGAGAGCCACAGAAGTGAAGCCCTCCCTCCCTTTCCAGTTGAGTTTGTCTTGGTGTGGAGGTGAGTGGTGATGAATAACAGACTAAGCTACCTGTGCCTCGAATTTACAGCTAATTATCCAAAAGACAAAAAGCAATTATAGATAATTTGTCTTGCTAACATCCATGACTCATGAGAGAGCTACCATGTAAGCTAGGTAAAGGACGTCTAGTAGGTTAGACCGGTGCGTTCTTTCACTGCGTGATTCAGTTTATTAAAATGCATTTTCACATAGTTAATCAGTATCACGTGAAGACTGGAATTTTATCCATCAAAAAGCAGCACGATTACAAATGTGATAATGGTTTTATACAGCAGTTCAATAAACAAGAATTTAATATTAAGACACTTAGGTTTTAGACACAGTATTGACTGTTTTGCTCTATTTTGCCAACAAATATAATTCCAATTTGTGTCTCTGAGCAACATGATGCTGTTTTGCTCCAGAATGAAAATGATTCGGTTCAATCGCAATGACTCACTTATTAACAGTGACTTGCTGCCACCTACTGACATTTTTAATTTCACATTTAAAATATCACTATTCAATTTTTATGTTTAAAATATCACAACAGAATTAATGCATTTGTAACTGTAGGTTAAATGCATTCCTGTCCTGCATTAAACTGTCAATGCACCTAAATACCCCTTCTAATACAGCGTCTGTGTTTTCTCTGCATTGCAAAGATTAATTTTGTCAATACTGATTTCATTTGTTTGGTAACAGCCCAAATGACTTATTCTAACTGACTGATTCAGTTTAAGAATTTGACTGAAAAGATGATGTACACCTTTAGAAAAAAATGCTTTATAAAGGTAAAAATGTCCATAAAAGGTAAAAATCAATTTAAATTCAGTGGAAAGGATTAATTTCTATCACTGTTATGAACCGATCACCACACGGAATATGAAGAATATCAAAAACTTTAGGAGTCAGCTGTCCACGGTAGTCCTTAAGATATCAGCACAATAACACACTCAAAATATCATCTAATTATCGTTATCAATAAAATTCCAGAAAATACTGAGATATATTTTTTGTCAATATCGCACACCCCAATAGCCTATATTTAACATTTTGTTTAGAAAAAATAATAAATATGAGAAGTGCCCTTTATTCCACCTGAACCCCTGCCCCTCAAAATGTTTGTGCACGTCCCTGTGCTCCACTCCTGTCCGGAGATCTTCCTCCTCTGATGTTCCTGTCTGATTTCCTGGTCCCATCTCCTCTATTGATTTCGGCCAGTCCTCTGGATCCGTTGGCCCCACTGGTGTCATCCAGTTCCTTAGCTCTGCCCCTGCCACTAGCTCCGTGCAGCTCTGCAACTTTAACGTGGGCATCGTGTCCACCAGCTCAGCATGAATCTGAGTCCCTGGTTACACCTCAGGCGTCCAGGCCCATGTCGCCACCTCAGCCTGTTAGCCCTTCAGCTCCGCCATGGCTCTGCATTCTCTCATCTCTACTGTGGCCCATTCGTCCTGGGACTCCTCTGAACACAAAAGAAGATATTTTGAAGAATTTTGAAGAACCAAACTGTTGTTGGTCCCATTGACTTCCATAATAGGGAAAGAAATACTATGGAAGTCAATGGGGACCATCAACTGTTTGATTACCAGCATTCTTTAAAATTTCTTCTTTTAAGCTCAACATAAGAAAGAAACACATACAGGTTTGGAACGACAGGAGGTTGAGTAAATGATGACAATTTTCATTTTCATTTATGCCTAATTATTTAAAAAATCTTGAATCGCGTATTCCAGCAAATCAATTCCCCTGACCCCATTACTTGATCTACAGTGAGCGACTGCTGTATAATTTCCTCTAAAGGAGTAAGGGGCATTTCCTCAAAAGGACCCTTAACTGTCTTCTTTGTCGAAGATTAAAAGCGACGTACTTCTTTGTGCGTCTCCTTAGGTCATGCCATAATGTTTCAGATCTCCCTTTTGTGAGCAGGTTGGACATTGCGATTTTTGAAGCATTTAACTATAGTTCAGTCAGAACCACTTTGTTTGATTACGATTATTGTAAAGACTCTGAAGAATAGTTATCTGGCAGTTTCCAAGCTGTTCACAAGCAAACCTAGCTGAAATACACTTAAACTTCATTCAGTCGCAAGTGAGTCCTCCCTTTGTTGTTGGCCACATCGTTGTTGGAGTGCAACGGTCTACTCATTTGAGATGCCACATTTATTTTGGGGAATGACTTAGTGTTAGGAAAAGTTTTTGCCAGTCTGAGGTAACTGATGCACCTCTTCCCTGTTCTATTCCTGATGAATTTGCACTGAAATTCCCAGAAATATTTCCTTTGTTTGCTGTTACCCATGCTAAGTCCTTGATACCCTTGTTACCCTTGATAAGTCAGAAGATGAGTGGAATTTTAATTTGAACGATATGTTCCGCTCTAATACAGATTTTAGTAAGGTTAAGTTTTCCAACTTTATTGACAGTTCAGACATTGCTGTAACAACAACTGATGAACATTTTTTTTTCGGGGCTTGATAAATTGTTTCTGTCATGCAGCTTATTGTTGAACAGAAGAAAGATGAAACAGTGTCATTCTCTTCTAAACTGTTATTCCTGTTAAGCAACTTGAACATGCATCGCAATGATACTTTGTTGAAGGGTGGTATGTTGATGAGGAATTGGAAACCACCAACTGCATCAGCTGCTGCTGATAGGCAAATCATTAAGCAAATAATAGTTCCTTCCTCAGATCATTCTGAACTTTTGAGAATCTCACATGTTCTTCTTTAGAGGACCCTTTGATTTCCTGAGGAAGAGTTGGCAGATCCTTTCATTAGAGAAGGTGCCAAATTCTAAGTAGGGTATCATTCAGTACATCCAGGAGTTCTCAAGAACTACGGAAAGAAGGCCACAGAAAACAAGAGACACACCAAGCAAGATCCCAAGAGCTTATCAAGTACCAGAGAGGCTGGTAGCACCTCTGAAGGCAGAACCTGAGACAAGAAGACAGTTGGGAGTATTGAACCCTCCTCGAGTTTAAAGTGTAGCCCAATCGTCATTGTCCCAAAGAAAGATGACACCATGTGAATGTAAAATAATTTTCACAAGATTAATTGATTCTTACAAAGTTTTTAATGCATATCTGTTGCCACAAATCAAGGACCTGTTAGAATTGGCCAGTCCCAGTATGTGACACCAGTGGACCTCTGTAAGGGTTACTGACAGGTTCCCCTTGAGGAGGCATACACTGCATTCAGGACCCTCGCTGGGACAATTCCATGATTCTTCTCTTTGGGTTACATAGGGCATAGGTCACTTTCCAGAGGCTGATGGACCAGGGATGGTCTCCACTGAATCTGGATGATGTGGCGATCGATAGACTTATGTGGCAGAAACATCTCAAACACTCGAGCAGTTTAGTTGTTCTGTTGAAGCCAAGACAGTGGCCTGACTCTGAACCTGGAAAAATGTGAATGGCCAAAGCAGGAGCTACCTTAGTTATTACCTGGGCAATGGAGGACTAAGACTGCAAGTAAGGCACGTGAAGACAATATGTCACAGCCCAAGACCGAAGATGAAGATGGATATCAGAACCTTGTTGGGACTGGGGCCTTTTGAGTAAGAACACCCCAGTAAGGACCCAATTCACTGGACTGAGGACTGTGAGACAGCATTTACACCCTGAAGCAGTGAATGTCTTCCAGTCCGGTTGTAAAGAGCCTAGACTTCACATAAGGTTTCATGGTGCAAAAGGCTGCTTCTGATGTTGGGATTGTAGCAGTAATAGTCCAAGTCCGAGGCCAATTGTGCAGGAAGTTGCTTCCAAGAAAGACCTGAAATTCAGCAGTAGAGAAGGAATGACTTGCTTTCAAGTGTTACCTCGAATGTCTGAAATACTACCTGCAGAGAAAGTGTCAAAAGAGATAAATGATTGCTTATTCTATAAAGATACTCCTAAATGGTCTGAACAGATTTGTTGGTATGCCTAGAAAATAAATATAAATTAGATTATAGTGATGTTTCAAAATGTTTTCCACGTCTTCAATCTTGTAATAAGTCATTCAGACTATTAAAATGGAGAAATTTAAAACATTTAAAAACATGGATCAGAGAAAGCAAAGGAGAAGTCTGAGGAGATCAGAAAGAAAACTGTCAAGCATGTTAAAAGTAAAGGCTTCAAGCAACTTGATGTTCCTTTAACTACAGCTGCAAATATTATTATTATTATTAAGAAGTTAAAGGGGACTGTAGCCAACCTTCTTGGCCGTGGCAACAACAGGAAAAATGACCACAGATTGTGCCGAAGGATAGTGTGAATAGTACACAAAAAGCCAAGCAAAACTTCAAAAGTGATAAAAGCTGAACTTCAAGATCAAAATACATCAGTTTTTGATCACACCATCCATCACTTTTTGAGCAAGAGTGTTGATATTGTCCTTTGGAAAGATCAGAAAACTGGAACTTTTTGGCAAGGCACATCAGCTCTATGTTCACAGACAAAAACATGAAGAATTCAAAAAAGAATACCATACATAGGACAGGGATGTCCAAACCTGCTCCTGGAGGGACAGTTTCCTGAAGAATTTAGCTCCAACTTGCCCCAATACACCTGCCTGGAAATTTCTGAAGTTGCCAGAAAACAATGATTAGCTGGTTCAGAAGTGGCCCTCCAGGAGCAGGTTTGGACACCCCTGACCTAGGAGGAGCTATACATCAATAAAGTTTTGGGGCTGCTTTGCTGTATCTGGCACGAGATGCTTTGAATCGGTCCAAGGAACACTTAAATCTTAACACTATCAAAGCATTCTGGAGTGAAATATACTACCGAGCATCGGAAAGCTCTCAGGTGCAACTCATAGGTCCTCCAAAACAATAATGACTCAAAACATACAGCTAAACGTACCCAGAATTCTTAGAATGACTAAGAACAAAATACCAGACTATTCTGAAGTGGCCTTTTATGAGCCCTGATCTGAATCCCATCAAACATGTATGGAAAGAATTGCAGACTGGAGAGGACATACAGTACTTCAAACCAGAGACAGCTGGAACAGTTTGCTCATGAAGCGTGGTCCAAACTATTTCTGATATGCGCAGAAGCCTCATTGAAAACTACATGAAGATTGCCACTAAAACCACAAATTCTACACAACATTGCCTCTTATTTTATTATTAGATTAAATAGAATATTAAAGATCCCACAATTTTCCCATTAAATTTTCATTTGCTTTATTAATTTAAAATATTCTCTTGAATTGTATTAATATGGAATAAACAATGATTCTCTTACTTTTGTTATTATGAGTTCTTTTTTTCTCATCCGTGTGGGTACCAGGGCACACTTCATTTTGATACCCCCCTTTTGATATACTACTAACCTTATGTAACTTTGCAACTTTATACTGTACACTGCCATTCAAAAGTTTGGTTTCAAAATGTTTTCTTATGCTAATCAAGATTGTATTTATTTGACCAAAAATACAGTAATATCATGAAATATTACTACAATTTAAAATAAGTTTTCTGTTTTAATACTATTTTAATATACCTTAAAATATAATTTATTCCTTTGATGCAAAGCTGAATTTTCTTCAACCATTACTCCAATAAGTCCAGTGTCACATGATCCTTCAGAAATCATTTTGATTTATTTACAAATGCGGATTTATTTTATGTTAAATTTGATTTATGCTGGAATTATGGTAATGTCCATATAGTTTCGGATACCACTACAAATGGCTGTCCCCTCAAACAGTGCCTTATTTAAGGGTATATGGGGTGGTTTCAGACACAGCCCAGGTCTATCATTCCATCATTCATACATACAGTGGGTACGGAAAGTATTCAGACCTCCTTAAATTTTTCACTCTGTTATATTGCAGCCATTTGCTAAAACAATTTATAAAAAAAAAAAAAAAAAAAAAAAAAAGACATTTTTGCACATTTATTAAAGAAAAACTGAAATAAATCACATGGTCCCAAGTATTCAGACCCTTTGCTCAGTATTTAGTAGAAGCACCCTTTTGATCTAATACAGCCATGAGTCTTTTTGGGAAAGATGCAACAAGTTTTTCACACCTGGATTTGGGGATCCTCTGCCATTCCTCCTTGCAGATCCTCTCCAGTTCTGTCAGGTTGGATGGTAAACGTTGGTGGACAGCCATTTTTAGGTCTCTCCAGAGATGCTCAATTGGGTTTAAGTCAGGGCTCTGGCTGGGCCATTCAAGAACAGTCACGGAGTTGTTGTGAAGCTACTCCGTTATTTTAGCTGTGAAGCTACTCCGTTATTTTAGCTGTGTGCTTAGGGTCATTGTCTTGTTGGAAGGTAAACCTTCGGCCCAGTCTGAGGTCCTGAGCACTCTGGAGAAGGTTTTCGTCCAGGATATCCCTGTACTTGGCCGCATTCATCTTTCCCTCGTTTGCAACCAGTCGTCCTGTCCCTGCAGCTGAAAAACACCCCCACAGCATGATGCTGCCACCACCATGCTTCATTGGACAGGTGATGAGCTGTGCCTGGTTTTCTCCACACATACCGCTTAGAACTTTTTGGCTTTAATTCTATCTTGGTCTCATCAGACCAGAGAATCTTATTTCTCACCATCTTGGAGTCCTTCATGCGGGCTTTCATGTGTCTTGCACTGAGGAGAGGCTTCCGTCGGGCCACTCTGCCATAAAGTCCCGACTGGTGGAGGGCTGCAGTGATTGTTGACTTTCTACAACTTTCTCCCATCTCCAGACTGCATCTCTGGAGCTCATCCACAGTGATCTTTGGGTTCTTCTTTACCTCTCTCACCAAGGCTCTTCTCCCCCGACAGCTCAGTCCGGCCAGCTCTAGGAAGGGTTCTGGTCGTCCCAAACGTCTTCCATTTAAGGATTATGGAGGCCACTGTGCTCTTAGGAACCTTAAGTGCAGCAGAAATTTTTTTTGTAACCTTGGCCAGATCTGTGCCTTGCCACAATTCTGTCTTTGAGCTCTTCAGGCAGTTCCTTTAACCTCATGATTCTCATTTGCTCTGACATGCACTTTGAGCTGTAAGGTCTTATATAGACAGGTGTGTGGCTTTCCTAATCAAGTCCAATCAGTATAATCAAACACAGCTGGACTCAAATGAAGGTGTAGAACCATCTCAAGGATGATCAGAAGAAATGGACAGCACCTGAGTTAAATATATGAGTGTCACAGCAAAGGGTCTGAATACTTAGGACCATGTGATATTTCAGTTTTTCTTTTTTAATACATCTGCAAAAATGTCAACAATTCTGTGTTTTTTTGTCAATATGGGGTGCTGTGTGTACATTAATGAGGAAAAATGAACTTAAATGATTTTAGCAAATGGCTGCAATATAACAAAGAGTGAAAAATTTAAGGGGGTCTGAATACTTTCCGTACCCACTGTATATATATATATATATGGTGTCTGATGAGATCTAATGCGGTTCTGGTATGGTACAAGTTCAGTATTCCAGGGATGGCAACTTTTTGCGGTAAGTGAGGGGTATGACCAGGGCAGGTGTAGATATTACACATACTGCATGAATCTTGTGCTCATCTTTTCAAACACTTGGTGGTTGAAGAAGGGGAATCACTGAAATATGGAAACTTGGCTCAAGGTAGAATATTAATTTTCAACACTGAAGTCCTACCAGAAACAGAATCGTGAAATGAAGACCAAATGTCCTAATCTATCCAAAGATTATCCAACATGCAATTTAAATTATGCTTACAAATCAGATTGGAAATGAACTTTGCAGTGAGGCAGATTTACAGGAACAGGATTGGGCACCCCTGGTCTATGTGAATCATGTTTCTTTTTTCATAACTACATCATTTGGTACCAAAAGGCATATTTCTCTATTGATGGCTATTCAAAAGCAGCTATGTATTCTGATGAAACTGAATATTGTCCCAAACAATTATAAATGTTTTTCCCTGTCCGATGTCTCATGGCTGCAATTAGTAAAGCAGGGGTCTCTAACCCTGTTCCAGGAGAGCTACCATTCTGCAGTTTTCAGCTACAACCCCAATCAAACACACCTGAACCAGCCAATTAAGGTGTTCAGGGTTACTCGATAATTACAGGCAGGTGTGTTGGAACAGGGTTGGAACGCAAGTCTGCAGGACAGTACAGTAGCTCTCCAGGAGCAGGGTTGGAGATCCCTGTATTAAAGGATTCTGTGTGCCACCAGCCAATTAGCATTACTTCATTTCCTATGGCTCCAGAGTGATTAGTCATATGGCGTTTACAGCTCAGGTGATTGGCTTAGTAAATACGTGTAAAAACTGGCTCAGTAAAAACTGCAAGAAGTATGCATTTTTTTTGTAGTTCAGTGTGTTTTGATATGAATTAGAGAAAGTAATGTCAGTTACTTAGCTACCATTCAGATTAATATTTCCTCCTCATATAAGTATGATTTCACAACAATTATGTTTGTAATACATATCAATGACCCACTTCTGCAGAGATTTATAGGCAAATTCTTTTTAAAAACAACCATAATGACATAAAATTGATAGCAGAAGGCAGAGAAAATTAAAAAAAAAAAAAAATTGAAAGAAGTAAACAGCTACTTTTACAGTATAAATAAATTTTATGCCTCAGTGGAGTGTAATTTAATAAGATTTGAATTGTGTAGCACAGAGAAAAACACATTTGCACACAATTATGAATGAATGTGATAAGAGAGGGAGAAGATAAATTTGTGACAAAGGCAGAGAAGACAGAACAAAAATACAAAATTAATGTGCGTGTGTATTACACTAATTTGCACAGGCTGCAAAGGCAGATGAGATTCAGTGACAAAGTGGAAATCTAGTGTGCTGCAACATGCTGGAGATTTCAATTTTTAAACAATGAAATGAAATAAAACATTTCTGTGATTGTAGAAAGGAGCTCCGTCCTGTGTTTCTTGTGCTAGTGGCTTTATGAAATTGTTTAACATTGTCAAATAAACTGTGGCCTACTTATTTGAATCCAACATCATGGGGCTCCCACCATGCGGGGCCCTCCCGCAGTGCTTGCCCTGCATACCCTTACCTTACACCACTGATAAGATGGCAGTGAGCTTTTTTCACAGCTGTGTACTGTGTTATACGTATTGTTCTGCGTTATTACATTAGAGGTATTAATTATTTATAAGTGGCCATATGGTTGTTTCAATGATTAAAACAGCATGTTATGATTGCTAGTCATTTGTCAAGACATGCACTGAAGCATTTGAAGATGTTTTTTTTTTATGCTTGCTCCTATCAGTTGCTCTTAATGTTAGTGTCAGATACTGGATTCAGCCTCTGGCTTGCTCAGTTGGGGACACTTAATTTCTAACGATTATCGTCAATTTGATTTCATAGATACTATTTAAACTAAACTGAGCTAGACAATGACATCTCTGAATTCAATAATGAAATGCTTTTAACTGAAAATTGAGTGTTTAATCTTATTGTTATACATTACTGACACCTCCAATTTGATACTGTTAAGTGCTTTGACACAATCTGTATTGTTAAAAGCGCTATATAAATAAAGGTGACTTGACTTGACTGAAATGTAATATCTTGTAGAGAATTAATCTTGTCTGTGTACACATTTGAGAACCTCTGCTATATTGGATCCAGTTTCCAAAGGTGATTCACCCTGCTGCTGTATTGGGTATTTTCAGGTAATATTTAGACCCACAGATATTTGTGACCCTGGACCATGTAGGATCAGAACGAGTCAGACAAAGTTAAGATTCGATCCGAACATTGAAACATGAGGAGCCGAAATTCCAGAGAGGATCCCAAGGCTGCAACAGGATGTTCGTCATAAATCAGATTCCTATCTCCAGCCCTCTGAAGAAAGCAAACCAACAAGCCTCTTTCACAGAACAGCTTGCAACATTAAAACAAAAGGAACACTTATTGATAAGTCCAATGAAGGAAGGAAACTGTCAAATTTGGGGCAAGTAATCAAGACTGATGGTCAAAGATAACATCACATGTGTTCCACGATAGAAATCACAGCTTCTCTTATCTCCACATAGAAGAAAGATCAGACTGAAATTCCTTTGTCCACAGAGTCATTTCCATATGCACCTAAAATCATCTTAAAAGGACTTATGAGCAACTAATGAACTCCATATTATGTATGTAACCCACACAATTGATGATCATGTTTTAATCACATATTATGTATGTATTTTAATAACTAGGGAATAGTTTAAGAGTTCATATCCTTGTGTGGTATGTATGAGTTTGAAAAATCATGCTTTAAATGTTTCTTCCAATCAATTCTTTGTCAAATGTACCATAGTCTTGTTAGAGAAATCATGTCCAAAATTGTACTCCGTAAGAGCGAGAAAATTTGGACCATATGACTGATAAGATAGCATTTTAGATTTATGAATGGGGAGGAGAAACATACAACACCACGAGCCAAGATCATTTCTAATTGGTCAAGACGTCCAGATAGGACGGTCTAGAAGCCGAGTTTAAATACTCTGGACACCATCAAACTCTCTCTTAGCTCTCTTGGTTCCTTTCGCTTTTCTTCTTTTGCCACCGCGTTTTGACGCTGCTCTTTGAGCGTGCTCTGGCCTACGTGCCAGCTGCCAACACAATGAGAAGAAAAACCACCTAATCTCGTTACATTCTTTTATTCTTTTACTTTAATTTCTTGTCTTTCCGTGAGAGTTTTGTTAAGTTAAGTTTGCCGCAAAGTCCAGCTTCGACTGCACCCGCCCAAACTTCAACCAGACCAACTCAGCATCAAGAGCCAATGCCCAAGACTTTACTACTAAAGACCACTGAACTCAACCAATCAGCAACCTCAGGAAACCCCTTTCTCCAAAGATGACAAGGACACAAGGGAATTCCTTAAGGCAACACAAGCAAGTACAACCTCCAGACTTTTGCTGAGTCGGTGCAGTTTAATATAAATTTTAGCCTCATTGAGAAACTCAATGCGAGGGTCAAATGATTGATGGTTGTTCAGGTCTATAGGCAATTGCACATATTGGTGTAAACTTGGGATTTCACATTTTCATTCTTTAAACTCATCCTTTCCTGACTTTCTGCAACGTGTGAATGTGTGAATGCGTGTGTTCATGTGTTAGATTAGATTAGTTTACATGTCTTAGGTTTATATAAATAAAATCTTATTTATATTGAAAAGAGAAGTATCTTGTGTTTTGTGCTTACAAGTTAATGTCTTAAACTGCCGATCTTGTTACTGTGCTATTTTATAGTGTTTTCACTATATTTTGGATTTTAATATCCAGTGCAGAGTTGATGTTATACGGCTCGTTCAGTGACTCGCTGCTGACTCAGTGATCAGCCGTGAAACAGTGATTCTGTTCAAATTCCCTATAAAATCATAAATGATTTCCTTTGAGCTAAATTGACTTGTTTCCCTTATATATATTACTTATTTATAATTTTTACAACCACAAAACCAGTCTTAAGTTGCACAGGTAATTTTGTAGCAGTAGCCAAAAACACATTGTATGGGTCAAAATTATCGATTTTTCTTTTATGCCAAAAATCATTAGGATATTAAGTAAAGATCATGTTCCATGACGATATTTAGTAAATTTCCTACCATAAATACATATCAAAACTTAATTTTTGAATAGTAATATGCATTGCTAAGAACTTCATTTGGACAACTTTAAAGGCGATTTTCTTAATATTTAGATTTTTTGCACCCTCAGATTCCAGATTTTCAAATAGTTGTATCTCGACCTTTCAAATGATGTATAAATCTCAATTTTGAAAAATTGACACTTATGACTGGTTTTGTGGTCCAGAGTCATATTTATGTCAGGTTTTACTAAAGACGCGCAATGACGAATTAGCGCTGAAAAGGTGTGGACAGTTATCTTTGCGCCAGACCAGAAGTTTCCCTTTCAGGCGCAAAATTTATGGATGGAGAGTAATCAAATGAATCACGCAATGAGATTTACTAACGTTTGCGCTTGTCAAATTACTGGTATTTGCACCATTATTTAACGCCCCAAAAAAGATTGTCTTAAACTATTTTGCACTTGAAATGGCTGCAATTATTGTTGCTAGGAGGAGGCATCGCAGAGAACAAAGAACGCGTGGTAGAAGGGAGAAGATTTTTTCCCACATGTATTAATTTATTTGGAATGCCAGATAAACACATTATCCAAACATATAGTTTGCCAAGCCATATTATTTTTAATTTGCTTCAGGAAATAAAAGACAATTTGGAACCCTCAACTAGGTGTCACGCAATACAGGTCTATCAAAACTTCTTGCAACCCTTCATTTTTTTGGCCTCCGGTTCTTTTCAACATACTGTGGCTTCTTTATTTCTTTATTCTTTATTTACGACTACGCTAATTTGCACTGCGCTTGGTATATTGCAACGATTGCGTTGATCGATATGTAAATGAGATGTTGCGTCTGTGTTCTTTAATTTGCACATTGTTAGTAAATCACCCACAGAAATTTCCACACCCATCGGCACTCTTTTGGAATTGCACTCTCTCGCTAATTTGCCCTGTTTAAAACTGGCCCTTGTTGTATAAAAGACTCAAAACTGATATATAATTTAATGTGATAGTTAGGTGCACTTTTTCTGGTTCACCAGTAGTTTGCTACAAGATGTGATTTGATGTGGTATATCTAAGCTTGAATCTGTGTTAAAGAGATTAGAATGCTTCTGTTTGACTGCTCTATCTGTTATCTTTGCGACAGGGACAGAGAGCTCCGGAATGTTAATAACACGACAGTGGGATTAAGGGCAAGTTAACAACGGAACTTTCAGGCATTCAACATTACCAATTAATTTTGTAAGCTGCAGATGTTATAATTTTGTACACAATAAGCTTGTTTAGTTGTTCTGTTGAAACCAAATTGAAAGTCAGGCACAAAGTTGTAGAAAGTAATTCCTTTGTTACTTTTCACTGCAAGTAAACATCTTGAAGAAAACCATTACAACCCTCTACTGGACTGTTAACTTCATTGGTCAGTTTCATTTCATTGACCATCATTTCCTGAACCGAATTTGAGAACCATTGAGCTAAAATAACTGGAAGTTGCTGACACATTCAGTTCAATATAAAAATTGCAGTGCCAAATTTTAAATTAAAAGTTATATGGACACCCCAAAATTTCAGTTCTTGCTCTGTTCTAATTGACTGCTGCTGACTTTTGCTTAACCCTCTGGCCCTCTTTGTTTAGGAGTCACACTTGCCTCCTTCGCGGTCAAAAGTGACCGAAGCCTTGAAATGTAACTTTTTTTTTTTTTCTCAGGAAAATCAATGTAATATATTTTTGTTCAATAATATTTTTTGATTATTATTTATGATTTTTAGGGAATTTTATGATACTATGCAATATTTATACAATTTTAATGAACTATTTTCTCCATTAGAATTAACATATATTTTTTACTTCTTTATTCATTTAATATTTTTTAATAAATGCAATATTTCACATTAAAATAGAGTGAAGGCATTTAAAATCCATTTTTTTAAGTGAGAATTGGTCCATCTGGAGGCATTAAAAAATAAAAACTTGTGTAATGTTGCGTAACCTCTTGTATTAGCAACCTATATAGATATATACAGAGGCTTCTGGATTCCCGTTGTTTTTTAGACATAATTTCTTAATTTTTTTAGGTTTTGCTATTAGATATATATGTAGACATTCTAAAAGACTACTTTTTGTCAAGGTTTAGATATTTTTGGTTAGATAAGTATCAGGTTTTACATTATGATTACAGTCAAACATTAAAATCTTGTTAGAAAGGGAACACATAGAAAGCATTTTTGTTACTCAGTATTTGATAATTAACAACAAAATAAGGAATAGATAGTGATAATTCAAAACACTTTATATAAACATTTTGTAATTAATTGATATTTTATTCAATGCAATTCAATTAATGTTAACATATTTTCAAAATTTGCTCTGTTGCAGTTTTACCAGTTCATTTCTGTGTATATACTATGTAGGCTATATGTGTGTGTGTGTGTGCGCATGTGTGCGCGTGTGTGCACGTGTGTGGGTGTCTATTTTGCACTCCTGATATTCTAGACAGTCACCCCTTGATTGCTGCACACTTTTTTTCTGACCAGTGGCTGATTTGTAGTTTGTACCACCAAAAGATTCACTGAGTTTTCACATTTTTTCGTATTTCCCATTCATTTCCTATGTTGGTCATTTTTGACCGCGAAGAAGGCAAGTGTGACTATTTTTTTTTTGGACTCTTTAACATATCCGAATCATGTCCATTATTTTTTTTTGTGTGTTTGTATTACTAATGTGACAAAAGTCACCAAGTGTCATCTTATTCCGATGAAGCTAAGATTTTTTAAAATTCAAAATATAAAATTTTTCGGTCAAAAATGACCGAAGAGGGCCAGAGGGTTAAGAAAGCCAGCTATGGCCACTCCTGGACGTGAGACCTCTGTTGCAGAAGTGGCCATTCGTTTGGATGCAGTCTCGGAGAACCACCGACATTGTATTAATATCCTGATGATAGAGGAAGTTCCAGTGTGACAAAGAATCTTCAAAATGTCACCACAGAAACAAGAGATCATCTTGGAACACATTTAGTAGAAGCTGAAGGAAGGTGTCACAGAACCCTCCTCTTTGGCTTAGGCATCTCCAGCAGGAAAAATAGCACATTTCAATTATTCGTATTATTATTATAACATCAGTGCAAAAACTCACCTTGATGCTTACCCCATGCCTCTGGTGCACAAATTTTTTGAGTCCATGGAAGGAGTCCATCTATTCAGCTCATTAAACCTAAAGAGTAGATACTGTTAGGTTGCTATGGATGAGGTCAGCAAAAGGAAGATGTTAATAACACCCTAGAAATTATTACCATTATGAAGTATCCTACTACCTGTGACTTAAAAAGCCCATGACATTTTCTAGGAATGGTGGGATGGTCCCAGAGGTTTGTTGCTCACCTAGCAAACATTGTCAGAAGCTGCCATGACACAAAACCTGGAGGGTGAAGAGAAAGTAACTGCTTTTTCCTCAAGGGCATTAAGAGAGGCAAAGATAAGACAATAAAAGGTCTAGCAGTTGTGTAGACAGTAGAAAAATGGCATGCACCTTGACACAAGCACCTTTGATGTATACACCGATCATACTGTAGCTCTGTCTCATGGGAATTTAGCTGTCCAAAACTTAATCTAGACTAAACAGATGGATCCCAAGACTACAGTCATTCTCATTCTGAATACATTAAAGAAAAAGCTGTTGCAACATAGTACCAGATGCAATGTCCTGATCACTGATATTATCAGTAGGTGATGTGTGCGTTGCTTCAGTCAAAACCTTGTGGGCGGACTTTAATGCATCTCATAACCTAGCATTACAGTAACGTCCGATGAAATCATAACAAATGCATATGAGCATCTTTACTTGAAATAATGATCAGCTAAACTAATCCTTCTCATTTGCTTTCCTTCCTCTATCTTGGAATTCTATCATCTGTGCAACTTAACAGGATCTTTTCCAACACCTCACAACCGACAGTTGTGACTGCTCACTGGGCCTCAAAAACATAAGGAAAATTCTTTATTTAATGATAGATTTCCTGTTCACTATAGGGCCAAATGACATTGTATCAATGAAAGATGCATCTTCTGTAAAACAGCTTTGAAACAATCTGTATTATGAAAAGGGCTATACAAATAAATTTGAATTAAATTTGAATTAAATTAATGGAATATCATAGTATTTATTATGAATAATTGCAGCAATTAGCAAACAACATTGTTCCTACAATCCATTCCCAGTGGACAAAATCAAGTCAAATCTTTTCTTGTATGAGAAGCTGTTTCACATGGATATGTCACAATAGGGAGGAAAAGACAATCACAATTTTCTGTTTCATTTTCTTAAGTTTTATGCTGAAGTGAGTTGCTACTGATACTGGTGCTGTCCTCTTGCAAGATAATGTCCAAGATGTTGAAAATCCTGTATGTTATTTTTCAGTTAATCAGCTGAATTACAGCGCCATAATCAGGATGTATGCTGGATTGACACCCATGTTGGATCCAGTTCTTTGCCCATCTGAGTGATTACTGATCACACCCTTTGATTTTTCTATCTCAGATGTGCATTTCCATCTAACATATTGCCAGTTGGGGGAATGGTATAAGCTGATCTGTTGACGTGTGCCTTAAGAAAAGGGCATTGTTGTTATGACTATTAGATTCATTCCAGTTTATTCCAGCTTTGCTCGCATTGCATTGCCTTCTCCTTTTGTCAGATCAAAAGTATTTTATATCAAACGCAAGTTAGATAGTGACGCTTATGTTACCTGCTATTGTAAATTCTATTAGATGTTGGAGTGTAGGGGTGACCTGCCTGTTATTTTGGTTACTTTGATTCATTTAGTTAGGAAGTCAGGTAAGTTCTCTGCACTTTTATTTGTGTAGGTTATTTTCATACTCTTTGTTTTGTTTGAGATTTTTTTTTTTGTTTTGTTTATTGTTTTGGCCTCTGGCCACCCTGAAGCTATGGCTTCTAAATTTTTGAACAATTCAAATAAAAATAACATTTGATTGTATTTTTATGTGTTCTCTGTTAGTCTGTCAGTTTACTAAAAACACCAATAAAAAAAAAAAAAAAAAAAAAAAAAAAAATTGTGCCCCGAACCTCAGATGGGACATAATTATGGGAAAGAGAATAATGAAAAATGGATTGATATTAAATTATTGGTGGTAATTATTAGCATGCATTTCTATATTTGATAAGCTGTTCAGCTGTTTGATTTAGTCTATCCCTACATATTAAGAGAATAACTATCGAAAATGTGAGGTCGTCATTATTCACACATAAATCCAATCATAATGTCTCATGGGGACACAACCATTTTTACTGAGAATGAGCCTTACAGCTTCATCTGTTTATGAAATAGTAATTGGTAACACTTTAGTAGAGACCAATTCTCATTATTAACTAGTTTCTTATTAGCATGCCTATTATTAACATATTGGCTGTTTATTAGAGCTTATAAAACACATATTCTGCATGACCTTATTCTACATCCATAAACCTACCAAAACCTAAACTTACCAACTACCTTACTGACTATTAGTAAGCAGCAAATTAGGAGTTTATTGAGGCAAAAGTCATAGTTAATGGTTTGTTAATGGCGAAAATTGGTCAAAAATAATGAAAGGGTAGTAGTTTACATTCTAAATGGTCTTGCAGTTTTATTTTATTTTATTTTAAAACATTTAAAATCATAGGGTCAACATCATACATTCCATTCTCACAGATATATTCTTATCATTTGATAATATGTCTAACAATGTATAACCATACATTTTGCTCCCAACACATTCCTTGGATGCAGTAAATCAATCATTGTGTTGGGCTTCATATTATTTTATTGTGTCATATTGATTGATCTGCTATGCCATATCTCATTTCAGCTTGGCTGTAATGAATGAGTGTGTGTACCCAATGCTGTGCATGAATGCCTCTGGATAATTACTATTCCCTGATCATGCTCCTCACGGCAGTATCCCACTAATGATCAATCACCAGACGAGTTTGAATTGCCTTTAAAGCATTACATCCTTTCATTGTGCACAAATGCTTGTTTAGCCACACAATATGGACACACATAATGATGAAAAGGGCATGTTTTGGGACTGCTGGATATTCAAATCTTACCATTTATGAATGGCAATGCATATTTATGGGCATAGAACGTGTTGGATGATGCTGTAGGGAGTGCCTACTTAACAATGGCATCTCCATACTGAAAATAATACATAATACAAAAAACATAATTTGTAACTGTATCATAGTTTGAAATTGGTGTGTCAGATAAAGAAGACATTCATAATGTGCAACATTTGGGGATATTCGTTTTGCCTTGAACTTTTAAGAAAAAATAAAACTCATTTTGTAAGTGTTGCATACAGCGATCAATGGAAACTTTATCCGCTGTTGGGCTGACGCAGGTTAGGCAGTAGTCAATGTTTAGCAACACAGTGTGGAACATCTAGCCAGACTGAAACTGGATGTGACAATCTCTTTGAAATGTAGATTCCATTCACTTGAAATCCATCCATTTATTCATTCTCCAAACCACTTGTCCTACATACTGTAGGTTTGCAGGGATGCCTTTTCCAGTAAATTTCATGTTCTATAGATTTTTGAACTAATGTTCAATACTCCTTCTACTGTAATAGTGAACAAAAGAAAATGCTTAGTTTGTGAACTAAGCTTAATATTGCGCTTATCTATTGTGTTTCATGAGATACATAACCAAATGCTCTGCATCGCTAGTGCAATACTGTACCATCTGAGTTACTGAGTTTAGTGCATTAGAAAACATATTTATTGAGCTGGTTATGTGATGGAAACAATAAATGCTACATTATTAGCTTACAAGTCTTGAACAATGGTAAAAGTGTTTTGAGGTTTTAAGAGACTGTGTGAAAAGTAAGTCTTTATTAATCAATAAGTTGCCCCTGTAATCATAATCAGTGTGAAAAGAAATACCAGTTACTGTTTTCAACCATACATTTCAGCTGAAAACTGCAGTGAATTATATGTGTAGGTATGTTTTTGGAAAGTGTCAGTAGAGTCACATTTTTTCCAATGAGACTGTGTTGCCACATTCATTTAGCTCATGAAGAGAGAATTACTGAGCTAATACCACATGTCCGGGCATCTAATTGTATCACTGAAATAAGTCTTTGTTTTCATTTTGTGTTAACCCCAAAGCATCATTCAGGTCACAACCCTGATTTAGTGGCGATTGCATAGTTTTCAGTAAATTAGCTAAACGACATAGCCAATGTTACAGCCTAATAGTGAAGAAAAGCCAGAGGCTCCTCCATCTCCTTGAGATGATTTGATAAATATATGGCTAAAAAGTTATTCACAGGCTGTCACAGGAAATTTTCAAAGGCCAAATGTGCATGCATCAGACACAGAGAGCTTTTTAACCATTTAACCACGGAATGCAAGTCTACATTTCTTCCTCTGAACAGGTTGCTGTAGATTTGCTTGACTTGTGATGGATCTCTTTGCAAAAAGGCTACAGTGAATGACAATTAATGATGTCTTTACAGCAATCCAGCCATGAACACTTAGCATTTTTGACAAGATCTATACATCAGGTCTGTCATGGTCTGTTCCTGCAATATTTGTTGCAGATTCTACACCACATCACACACACACGCACACACAGGGCACTTTGGCACAGACTCATCCATGCAAACATCCATTCAGAATCTATGCAAATAAATAAAAACATGCATTACATTGACTTAACAGCAATTGATGTAAATAACTGTTTTAACTCTAGTCATTCATCATCCTTATGTCTACTGTAATTCACGATCATAAATGCTGGTTGCAGTATACTATCATGTTACATACATGGTCAAGTATGATTAACCTTAGATGGAATTTATGTCGAAATACAAATGAGCAAATAAATATGACACAAATAAAGGTGGACAGAGTTCAGAGTGCAAAAGTGAACGCTGTAATTCAAAAGTATCTACGCTTTGGCAGCAATATTCACATGTGTATTGTGCCACACCAATCTATTGTGATGCAGCAAAATAGATTTAGAATTAATAACAATTAGGGTTGGCTGGGGGAAGATGCCCCCCTTAAGAACAGTGTGCGTTTGCACTGAATGTATTGTATGTCTGGTAGGCAATCCTAGAATGCGCCCAATGAGCCGAGACGTACATTATTTAGAATAAATGTCCTATAATTATTAATTTTGTTTTCATAATTTATTTCATGGTATAAGGGTCAGTTTTTGATGCTGCATTGGAGTTATACTGACATCTAGCGGCATCCATGCAGTATGTCAAGCATTAAATAACGGTTGATAGAAGTTAAATTCAGAACATCATCTTTGATTTTTTAGAACTGCAAAGCTAATGTGTTTTGTTTAACTTGAATTCCAAGTCTCTCAGTCTGGTCCTGATGAGTGTGCACTGGTTACCGAGAAATGTGCAGAGGTCACATGATTGGGACGCTGCCCATGTAGAGCATTCCCTTTCTTTCTTTTTTTCTTTTCTTTTTGGACCCTTACCTTACCCTTGTCCTAACTACACGCGACGCGACGCCGCGACACGCGATAAAAGGTATCTTTTCTATGGCAAGCCAGAAGGGTCAGATTTACGCTATAGATAAATCGCGTTTACATACAAAATGGCGTTTAAAACAGTATTAGCGCCGTCAAATACACCGCCCTGATAGTAAACGCGCGTAAAAAAACGCGCGTAAACCGTCAAAAACGCTGTATTTAACGCCGTTTTAGTGTTTGTAAAAAGCGCCGCTTTTAACGCCGTTCTGATTGCGCAAAAGCGCGCGTTATTTACGGCGTTTTCCTTAATGAGCCACGCCGCTGATTTCCACAGCCAGTAATATTGAACTGTTCTCACCCAATCAGTGATGAACAGAACCAGACCAGACCAATTGATCAAATTGATCATTTTAAACCTCGTTCAGACTGTCAGCCCAAATCCGATTTTTGTGTAAATCCGATTGAAATCCGATCATATTTAGATAGTATGAACGGCAACGAACTACATGAAATCTGATTTGTGCAAATCCGTTTCGAGCTACATTCATTTTGGTTTGGAATCCTATTTAAATCACATTCCTGGAAATCCGTTTCAGTCTGACCGGTCAGATCGGATTTAGCCTAGCTTTTTCACATCCTCAGGCCATGTAAAATGTAAAAACGTCATACGTTTTGTAGAAAACATAATGAATGACTTTGCAGAAACAAGCTTGTGTTGTTGTGAACTGCAAGGCAAGCGGACAAAGACATACTGCTAGTATACGCACCTCTTTGAGTTTTGAAACCAGCGGAGACGGCAGCACAGAATAAAGCCACACATTCAAGCTTCCTGCGTTTCTGCCGCTGCCTCATAAAACGAAATCCGTAATAATAATTAATCCAGCGCGACAGTAACATGTTGTCATGTCGTAAGACAACATCTGTATTGCTGTTATTGTTGTTTTTAGCGTTGGCATAACAACGCAACGGCATTGCCATAGAAACCAACGCACATTCAGTAAAACGAAAGCTTATGGACACACAAATCGGATATGAACAGTTGCGATACACTGTGTGCAGTCAGTCGTCTAGATCGGATGACACATTGCAGTCAGTCGTCTAGATCGGATTCCATCCGGATATGCACAAAATCGGATTTGGGCTGATAGTCTGAACGAGGCTTTAGTAATTCACATCGAATTAAGATCATTGCAAGACGAAACTTCATTTTCTTTGTAAGCGTGCATTGGAGGACTGCACTCGACAACTGACAGGAGATTTTAGACCCAATGTGCTCCAATCAACTTTATTGAGGTAAGGATTGTTTCTTCAGACTTGTTAAAACATTGCTGCCTGTTAATCTGTTCCTTAATTACCGTCGACGTTTATTCAGCTCGTCAGCTCATTTAGGAGCGGACACTGATGGTTACATTAAAGCTAACATACAGGCTTTCTGCTAGGTCTAATGGTCTAACGAATTTTCGGTAGTTTTTAATCCACGAATCGTTTTTAAGTTTTATGAACTTCCCACAAATACACTAACTCTCACCAACCCTTTGCTATTATCCAACACATGACATTAGTGATTGCTTAACCTTGTCTTTAAACTCTCGTAAAATTACGATTATTCCGAAGGATTATAATGTAAATGCTTGTTAACGTCATTTTTGAAATATTCTATTTTTGTGACATAAATCTTGATATTAAGAATATTCTCCATATGATCGGTTTGATTAGGGGTGCTAGATAAGCGTTTGGTAACATCAAATAACATATTTTGAATCTTTAAACTGTATTTATGTTTTATGTTTTTAAAAGGATCTAGTATAAAATGGCATTACTATTTTGGCACCTCCATATTTTTAACTTTTTCTTTTGGTTTTAGACTGGAAACATTGCAAAGAAGCCTTGAATGGGTAAGAGCGCGGCTGATTACTGTACCAGCAGCTGATCAGTTACTCCGTGACATGGTGGAGTATAAAGCAGAAGTCACTAACAATGACAGAGTGCATGGACAACAAGGTGAGTGAAACATTAAAAATCCTAATCAGACACACCTGAACAATCTAATCAATGTCTTTAGGATCACTAGAAAGTTACAAGCAGGTGAGTTTGATCAAGGTTTGATGTAAAAATTTGTGGCACTCAAGGGCCAGCGTTGAGAACCCCTGTTTTTGAGGTAAATATTCCAGGATTTTATTAATGCAAGTGAACAGGGCTCAGTATAGACCATTTGACAGTCCAAAAACCATATTTTAAGCACAAGTAAGACTTTTATTTAAAAACAAAAATCTCTGTGATGTCCATTCATAAGATGGTTTACTTCACAACTGTGATGTATGCAAGCTGAGAGGGTCACACGTGGTGGCAATTATATATAAAGCACGTGTGTGTATACAGGTGCATCTCAATAAATTAGAATGTCATGGAAAAGTTCATTTATTTCAGTAATTCAACTCGAATTGTGAAACTTGTGTATTAAATAAATTCAATGCACACAGACTGAAGTAGTTTAAGTCTTTGGTTCTTTTAATTGTGATGATTTTGGCTCACATTTAACAAAAACCCACAAATTAGAATACTTCAAGACCAATAAAAAAAAAAATTAAAAAAAAAAATTAGTGAATTGTTGGCCTTCTGGAAAGTATGTTCATTTACTGTATATGTACTCAATACTTGGTAGGGGCTCCTTTTGCTTTAATTACTGCCTCAATTCGGCGTGGCATGGAGGTGATCAGTTTGTGGCACTGCTGAGGTGGTATGGAAGCCCAGGTTTCTTTGACAGTGGCCTTCAGCTCATCTGCATTTTTTGGTCTCTTGTTTCTCATTTTCCTCTTGACAATCCCTCATAGATTCTCTATGGGGTTCAGGTCTGGTGAGTTTGCTGGCCAGTTAGGCACACCAACACCATGGTCATTTAACCAACTTTTGGTGCTTTTGGCAGTGTGTGCAGGTGCCAAATCCTGCTGGAAAATTAAATCAGCATCTTTAAAGTTGGTCAGCAGAAGGAAGCATGAAGTGCTCCAAAATTTCTTGGTAAATTGGTGCAGTGACTTTGGTTTTCGAAAAACACAATGGACCAACACCAGCAGATGACATTGCACCCCAAATCATCACAGACTGTGGAAACTTAACACTGGACTTCAAGCAACTTCGGCTATGAGCTTCTCCACCCTTCCTCCAGACTCTAGGACCTTGGTTTCCAAATGAAATACAAAACTTGCTCTCATCTAAAAAGAGGACTTTGGACCACTGGGCAACAGTCCAGTTCTTCTTCTCCTTAGCCCAGGTAAGACGCCTCTGACGTTGTCTGTGGTTCAGGAGTGGCTTAACAAGAGGAATACGACAACTGTAGCCAAATTCCTTTACACGTCTGTGTGGTGGCTCTTGATGCCTTAACCCCAGTCTCAGTCCATTCCTTGTGAAGTTCACCCAAATTCTTAAATCGATTTTGCTTGACAATCCTCATAAGGCTGCGGTTCTCTCGGTTGGTTGTGCATCTTTTTCTTCCACACTTTTTCCTTCCACTCAACTTTCTGTTAACATGCTTGGATACAGCACTCTGTGAACAGCCAGCTTCTTTGGCAATGAATGTTTGTGGCTTACCCTCCTTGTGAAGGGTGTCAATGATTGTCTTCTGGACAACTGTCAGATCAGCAGTCTTCCCCATGATTGTGTAGCCTAGTGAACCAAACTGAGAGACCATTTTGAAGGCTCAGGAAACCTTTGCAGGTGTTTTGAGTTGATTAGCTGATTGGCATGTCACCATATTCTAATTTGTTGAGATAGTGAATTGGTGGGTTTTTGTTAAATGTGAGCCAAAATCATCACAATTAAAAGAACCAAAGACTTAAACTACTTCAGTCTGTGCATTGAATTTATTTAATACATGAGTTTCACAATTTGAGTTGAATTACTGAAATAAATGAACTTTTCCACGACATTCTAATTTGAGATGCACCTGTGTATGTATGTATGTGTGTGTATATATTTATTTATTTATTTATTTATTTATTTATTTATTTATCCAGAAAATAACTGCTCATTTTGCTAGAGAAGATGCTTAACAACCTAAACAAGGACTTTTGGAACATCAAAAATGGTCTTAGTTGAGTCCTGTTCCCTTGAATTAAATGGAGAAAAATGTTTTCTTCTGAAATCATATTTCCTGTTCCACTAAAAAGGACATCTACATCTGTGGCGCTGAACTACGTTTCTGGATCTCACCCCACCAAACCAAGACGACACATCTTGCATGTCTCTTTTAATCAGATACAACTGATTCAGCCTGTTAAGCGACTCCAAAACCTGAAAAGGGTGTGGACTCTGGGAATGTGGTTGGGAACCACTGTTATACATTGTGGATGACCTGGGGGGGTTAGTAAATAATGATGGAATTTTTTATTTTTGGGTGAATTGTACTTTTTTAAAATATATATATTATTATTTATTTATTTTTTTTTTTTAATGAAGGTTTTTTTTTTTTTCTTCTCACCATGGCTACATCTATTTGATACTGTAAAAATGTTGTAAAAACAATAATATCCTGAAGTATTACAACTTGAAACAATACTTCTATTGAAATATATCAGGGCTAGGCAACGTCAGTCCTAGAGTAGCTCCAACCCTGAAAAAACCTCACCTGCCTGTAACCTAAGCCTGCGTCCAAATGTGTGTACTATCCATCCTAAATTCTATGTGGTAGTAGTAATTTTCAATACTATTTAGGGCAGATAGGGTGGATAGTATGCACATTGGGACGCAGGGTTAGTGATCATGAAGACCTTGATTAGCTTGTTCAGGTGTGTTTGATTAGGGTTGGAGCTGAACTTGGCAGGACATCAGCCCTCCAGGACTTACGTTGCCTATCCCTGGAATATATTGAATAGAATTTATTCCTGTGATTCAAAGTTGAATTTTCAGCAGCATTAATCCATTTGAGTGGTAGTATATAATTGTTTTTGCATTAATATGAATTATATATTGAAAATTAACAGTCATTATGTTTGCATATGTTTGTTCCAGGGAGTTCAATTTGAGTGGTTCCATGTCATATTCCAACATAAGAGATGCTGCGCTTGAAATGGTTGCTGACTTCATGGCTGGGGAATGACCAGCTTGGATCTGAGGCTGTGAGGGCACAGTTACTGGCAGATGGTGTTTGGGTCCAGAGAAACAGTGCAGAGGAGTTTAGTTTGAATTGACTCTTGGGCAATATCCCAAAGACCACAAAGAAGACTCTACAGTGTCGCTGGACCGAACACCCTGTGGCACCTTGATGGCAAATTGGCAACCATAAATTGATGAGGTAAATATACACAGGTTACGCAGCAATATTTATTTATTTATTGATTTATTTATTTTTATAATACACGTTATGTTGCTTATTATTACTATAGTTTTTTTAGACGTACAGTACAAATATTTAGAACAATACAAATTTTAATTGTTTTTAATGTCTATGCCCTCCAAGGCTGCATTTATTTGATCAAAAATACTGTAAAAACATTAATATTGTGAAATAGTATTACAATTTATTTTCAGCTTCATTACTCCAGTCTTTAGTGTCACGGCGATCCATCAAAAATCATTCTAATATGCTGATTTGCGTACTCAAGAAACATTTTTTATTATCCATGTTGAAAACAGTTGTGCTACTTAAGATTTATGCTGATACCAGTAACAACCGAGCAGCATATTAGAATTATTTCTGACAGATCATGTGACACTGAAGACTGTAGTAATGAAGCTGAAAATTCAACTTTGCAGTGCAGCAATAAATAACACTTTTTAAAATATTACAGTATAAAGTTTTTTTTAAAGTTTTTTTTTTATAGTAAAATTCTACAATATTAATATATTTTGCTATATATAAGCATGAGACATTAAAACAAGTACTGTACACTTGTGTTTTGTTTGTCTAATGTCTCTCTCTCGTTTGTTTATATGTTTTGGTTTAGATGGAGAATTGTCATTCGTGAGGGTATCAATAGCTGCAGCCATCTTATAGTCTTCCTCCATGCCTTCAACAACAACTGCAGCAGTATTGTAATGCATTGCTTCTTAAACGCCGTGGCCAGATGTGGAGTGCGTTCTAGGCTTAGGATGGATCATGGAGGAGAAAACGAACATTTTCAGGTGATCTGGAAGAGGCAGTGCCATCAGAGGCAGGAGCACTCATGACCAATGAATTGAGAGGCTCTGGGGTGACGTGGCAGGGACTGACTAATGTTTACTACAAACTCTTCCATTTCCTGGAGAGTGAAGGTATATTGGACGTAGACAATGAAATGCACCTCTGGGCTCTTCATTTCTTCCATTTTATATAAAAATTTTGCTGTTTGGATTTAAGAAAATACTGGTATGGTATATATTTGGCAACAGTTCTTTTAACACTAACCCCTGGTTTCACAGACAAGGCTTCAGCTTAGTCCCAGACTCAAATGCATGTTTGAGCTGTTTTAACTGAAAGAAACTTGCACTGACTGTTATTAAATTATGTCAGTGCCATTGTTTTGTCTCGAGATGCACACCAATAGTGTGTTTTTTTTATTTTTTATTTTTGTTAATAAAAGCGACATAAATGTCCTGATTAACCTATGGCCTAATCCTGGCTTAGTCTAAGCCCTGTCTGTGAAACCAGGCACAAGTGATGCAGTATGTAGCTTTGTATTTCTTGTATAACTATGTCGGAAGATGAAAAAGTGAAGTGATGTGTGGCTATGTATGTTGTCCCATACTCAGACTTTGTGCTCTGCATTTAACCCATCCAGACAGACAGACAGACAGACATTTTTGCTGCAGCATCCAGGGAGCAGTTGGGGTTCGGTACCTTGCTCAAGGACACCTCGGTCATGGTGTGGAAGAGAGCGTTGTACAATCACATGCTGTTTTGTTTTTCTTTGCTTTTTATTCTTTTTGTGTTTTCCCCCTTCATGTGTGATACCAAAACAACTGACCAAATCACCCACAGAACCTTTGTTAAATGTTTCCACATTCCACCCCCCTACTCCACCTCCATATGTTCGGACCTCAATAATTGTCACAATTGTTCAACTATTGAACTCTCGAGTATTATGATGTAAATATTGTGAGATACTGTCATTTTGATTTATGTTCATGAGTGTCATTGCAAATGTAAACTTTGTTGTTAAAATAAAAAGCTCCTAGTTCCCATACAAGTGTATTAAGTCTTATTTATTCTTTGGCCATGAAATACACTTAAATCTTACAGCAAAATGTTTAACAGAGTTGTTTTAAAAAAGTAAAAAAAAGATTCAGGTTGTTTGCAAAAAACAAAAAAAAAACAAAAAAACAATAAAAGTAAAAGAATGTAAACCCTTTGGAATTTAGTTGGTTTTCTGCATTTACTCTTCACAAAACATCATCTGGTCTTCAAAGTCACAGGTATAGCTAGACACAATGTGCTCAAGCATAAAACACAAACCATTATAATCTTTCATGTCTTAAACATTCACTGTGCTGCTGAAAATGTATGTAAACTCAATAAGTGACAACCTTGTTGCTGTTACCTGGAAAACCCACAACTACTCTGTTTTGTGACGAGTTTCATGAGTGTTTATTCTGGGCAGTTAAACTGCTAACTGTTCTTCAGAAAAATCCTCCATATTTGAGCACATTAAAACAGTGACTATATGTTTTTAAGATGTTGTAAAGTGTTAAAATACGCAGAATATGAAGGAACAAACAACAGACTCATGAAACTCAACATGAAACAAAACATTTGTAAGTTTTCCAGGTAATGGCAACACTTTTACATTTTTTTTTTTTTTTTTTTTGCAGCACAGTGGTTAAGACATGGAAGATTAAAATTGTTGTTTTGTTTACTTTGTGTTTGTCTATACCTGCGACTTTGAGCAAGACCAGATGAACCAATATTTTCTATTTGTTTAAAATCCATTGGTTTTCGACATAAAACTTGGTGAAATGATTTCAGTAATTTTTTAATTACAGCACATTTTAAATTACTGAAATATTTACTTAAAATCTCAGGGGGGTCCTTCAAGTAAATAATTTAGGCCAATGGGTGTCGGCTGAAAAAAAAAAAAAAAGATTGAAAATCAATCAATTATTACGGTGACGCATTGCTTCAATTGATTTAGGCTATGGTTACATATAAGCGATTGTCCGCGCTGCTGTCACCACAGTCCTGACATAAACAAGCATCTGCTCGCTGCTGAAGTTACTGCATCATAGAAATGCACTGTTTTAAATGTATTTTAACATAATGGTATTTATTGTAGCGGGATGTTTATTAGTATTAATCTCCAATCTGTCTAGTTTAAGATCAGATCGGATCAAAGCAGTTATTATAAATAAACGGGCCTTGGGGTCCGTGTAGGGTCCGTGTATAATCCTATCATTCGTTTTTTGAATTAATATTGATAGTAGAAAAACGAGAAAACGGCGCCTATTTTCGTTTTTTCGTTTGTTCAAAAAAAAAAAAAAAAAAAAGGCAAAAACGAGATTTTGGCTCGATTTTCGTTTTTTTTTTTTTTTTTGGTTCACGGGTAGAAAACAGATAAACGACTTCAAAATTCGTTTTCCTCTTGTGGGCGGTCACGACACCCTTTCTGCCGATTGGTCAACCAAATCTGAACCCGTGACATCATCAGTCGTTCCTCTGTTCCGTTCAAGAAAATAATAGTCCTCTTCTGCTATATCCGATTCTTAAACTGTATGGGGCAGGTCCTAGATCGGGCTTTCTTCTGTGCAAACTAAGCGTTTCACAGAAATATTTATTTCATAAATTTTAATCAGCACCCAGCCTGTTTTATTTAGCTGTGCAGAGTTAAATCTGTGTGAAGCTGCACTACCCATTAGACGGCGCAGAGTGGATGAGAAGCACAGATTAAAAAATAATTTTTTTTTTTACATTTTTTAATTAATAAATAAAATACCGTTTTGCTGTATTGGAAATTAATATATAATCACAATTTCATTCCACACAGAACCCCAATATAGAACAACAGGTTTATTCTATTTAGAGTTAGGATATTTAGGCTATATCTCTATGTATTCTTGATTGGCTTGAAAAGGGTGTTTGGTTAGGCTAGTTCTTCATTTATTGAATAGGACTTGAGTTTGTTATCCTTCAGTGACTTGTGTTCTAAATAGCTACTGAACGTAAACAATTTGAGCGCGTCATAAATGCTATTCCAAAAAGTTTTATAAATCTATTTTTAAATCTAGTACAAAACTTTTGTTAACATGCCAGATGGATCATGCGAACTGTCATCACTCCTCTTTAATGGTAACGACCTCAAAGCTTCCCAACAAACTTATTCGCTCTTGTTTGTCTATAGACAGGGCCTTCTTCTGTGTAGATATAAATTCTTTTCTTTGCATCAGCAGGGTATGATATGACGGCTGTTATAGCCTACCCTGCTCGCCCAGTAAGTTTTTATTTTTTATTTTTTTTTAATTAAGTAAATTATTATTTAATTAATTTCAAAATATATATTTTAAACACATATACAAAAAGGAAAGAATGCATTGACTTGGGTATATAACGTTCACGCAAGAAACTGTCATTATGACTGACAACAGGAGAACAACAGATATATTAAAATACATACTCTCCTGAGTTTTATAATGTAGTCTTAAATTTTATTAAAATTGATTATAATTGGTATCTCAAAATATGCTGCCCACTCGCACATAGGGAATTGGTCGTGAGATAGTGTTGTTTCTCACCAAACCCATCCGCTTCACAAAAAAAAAAAAAAAAAAAAAAAAAAAAGAAAAAGAAAAAGAAAAAGAAAAAAAAAGAGATCATTCTCTGATCAAGTGCGAGCAGGATATTTTGTGTGTGTGTTTCGAAAAAAGAAAGTAATAGCCTTTAGAATAGGTAAGTTGCCCAGTAGTTCACACATTTCCAATAAACTGCGATGGGTTTAATCAATAAGTAAACAAACGCGACTACAGTCAAGCACAGACCAGTATTGAAGTGCACAGGAAATATGCAGCAGTCATTTTAAAGCAGTTTAATTAATTAATATTAAGTATTAATTCATGCTCACTTGGATTTTTTTCCACAACAGGGGAAATAACTAAATACTCTATTATTTTATTTGTGTACATTCAAAATAACTACAAATGTCATGCCTTTGAAAAATAAAGAAAACAACAGCATGCAACACTTTTGGCGCGTCTCGGTCTCCCTGAACATCTTACTGTGGCACGCCACAAACACGAACCAATCCACAGCGAATACTTGACGCGCCTACTTTTAAAAGTCTACATTTAGAATCTTTGACGTTAAATGCATCATATAAAAGTGACTTTACAGTCTGAAAAATATGGTAGGCTATAGCAAATAATTTTGCGGACCCCTATCACTTTAAGAACAGCTGGTCTACACAGAAGAAAGCCCTGTCTAGGCTCTGCCCCGGTACGAGTTGTGTCGAGCTATTCATTAGTCTGCTTGTTTGATGAGAAAAAGAGGACATGTAGTTGCAATAAAACGGGTTATGAATCCGTACACCTGCAGCAGCGGAGGACTACCATAGACATATATATATATGTATATATATATATATATATATATATATATATATATATATATATATATCTTTGAGGACTACTATTTTGCTGCGCGGAACTGCAGAAGAACTGATGACGGCACGGTTTGATCTTCGGCTGACCAATCAGCAGAAAGGGGCGTTTAATTCCTGCGCACCTGTAGAAATCGAATATTTAAGCTGTTTATTCATTTTCTATGCCTGAATGAAAAATGAAAAATTAAGCTGAATTCTCGTTTTTTCCTTTCTTTGAACAAACGAAAATAGGAAAACAGGCGCCGTTTTCTCGTTTTTCTATCAACATTAATTAAAAAAAAAAACGAATGATCGGATGATACACGGACCCACCCCTTGGAATATTTCTTTATTTGAATGACTTTAGTTTGAGATTTAACACCAAATCGAAATACGAACATTTTTGATAGTTAGATTTTACTTAAAAAGAAATAAAGAGAAATGACAAACGGTTTAGTTGTATTATTATTATTATTATTATTATTATTAATAATAATAATAATAATAATATAAAACTAATTAGGCCTATATTAATAATAATAATAATAATAATAATAATAATAATAATAATAATCATCATCATAATGAAATGCTTAAGCTGATTTTTTTTTAACCACGAACAAAAAATACGATAGATCTAGCTTAATTTTCGTTTTTCCGTTATTCAAACAGAACGACATAATAATAATAATAATAATAATAATATCAAACTGTTTGTCATTTTTTATTTTGTTATGTTCGTATTTCGATTTGTTGTTAAATCAAACTTGAGTCATTCAAATAAAGAAATGATATTCCAAGCCCAGAGTCGGTATTATTGAAAAATAACTGGTTTGATCTGATCATCAAAGACTCATATCCTCTGGGTCTGAGTGCAGTTATTGGATACCATATTGTAGATAGATTGGAGATTAATCCTAAACATGACACTACAATAAAAATATTAAAATACGTTTAAAACCGTGTATTTTTATAACTACAGCAGCATGCAAATGCTCGTTTATGTCAGGACTGTGGCGACAGCAGCGCAGACAATCGCTTAGCAGCATGCAGATGGGGTTGGTATGCTAAAATGCTGCCCATGATTCATAATTAAAGTATGATAAAGACGTGGAATAGGCCTATGTTCAATGTTAGTATAAAGTTACTTTGTACATAAATATTTCCTATTGGTTCACAGGCACTTCTTCCGCTAAAACGATCCTGGTGAATTGGTCTGGTCTGGTGCTGTTCATCATTGATTGGGTGAGAACAGTTCAGTATTACTGGCTGTGGAAATCAGCGGGCGTGGCTCATTATACTACAAGGAAAACACAGTAAATGACGCGCGTTCTGTGCAACGAAAATGTCAATATGAACGGCATAAAAAACGGAGCTTTTCAAGCACACTAAAACGCCGTCAGATACGGCGTCATTGACGTATTTTCGCGCATTTTTTACGGCGTTTGTAATCACAACGGCGTATTTTGCGGCCCAAATACTGTTTAAAACGCCGTATTCGACGGCATTTGGCTGTAAACGCGATTTATCTATAGCGTAATTCTGACCCCTTGGACTTGCCATATAATTCTGACCCTTTGGGCTTTCCATACCCAAATTGCTTGTCGCTGGAATCTTGTCGCGTCGCGTGTAGTTAGGACACGAGGAGGTACGAGAGAGAGTGAGACACCTCATTAGGTTTGGAACATTATTTTATATCAAACAAACTTCACTGTTTTTCAAGCAACTTTTTTCAGCTAAAGGAGAATCAGTAAAGCAAGTTAAAAAGTTATTGTAATCTACAAACAGCATATGATTTAAAATATCATTAAGCTTTGTTGTAGCACTTTCTGAGTTGTCTAAAATACTGTAAAAAGAGGCACTTACAAAACTGTGTTAATAATAATAATAATAATAGTAATAATAATAATAAAATTAAAGGAATAATAATAATAAAAGGATCCTGTGCAGTGAATGGATGCCATCAGATTGAAAATCTAAACAGCTGATAAAAACATCACAAATAATCCACACAGTTAACATCTTGATGGATTTGTTTATTACAAACCTGTAGCTTTTCACCTCACAAGACTGTAAACTGATGGAGTGGAGTCTTGTGGATTATTGTGATGTTCTCGTCAGCGGTTTAAACTCTTATTCTAAAGGCACCCTTTCAATCCAGAAGATCAATTGGTCAGCAAATGATGCTAAATTTCTCCAAATATGTTCTGATGTGTCATCTACATCTTGGATGGACTGAAGGTGAGTACATTTTTAGCACATTTTATTTAGGGGTGAACTATTCCTTTAATTATTACTGAAAGTGTGAGAGTATCTGGATCATCTGTCTGCCCAAAAGACTCCAGTGTTGATTCAAACGATTCTGCCATCCACAGATTATTCTTTTATTGGTTGTGATGGTTTCAACATTAACCCAGAGCACTACTGGGAGCTGTCAGACAGCTCATAAACGCATTGCATGTGAACGAGCATGTCTTTCTCCCAATCTATATGAGAAGAATGAGAAACAGAACTGCTGTGGTGTTGTGCACACACAGCTCTTCACAAACCTATAAAAATTCACTTCATCTGGTTTCTGTCAAACAGCTATTCTCCTGCTTTCTTCTGTTTCACATCCAGGCAAATATTGATCCACCAAATTACTTCTCAAGGTCAGCTCCCCGCTGGAGCAGTGCTGTCAGAGATAAGGTTGCGGATGGCTTATGTCAGTCATGCAACTTGCCAACTGGTTGCAGAATGAAGCGGTACAGATGACAGTAAAGACTGATCAAGTATTGAACAGCAGGAGGGATGGAACATGAGATGTCATTATGTTCATGCCATATTCACCTTTTCTCTGTCACATTCACCTTTTCTGTTTTTATATTCACTTTTCAAGCTTTTAAACCTGCTGTTTATGAAAGCTTGAAAAAGTAATAATTCAATCAACAACAAATCATCTTCTAGGGCAGTTTATTGTGATGGATCATGAAAGATTTTTTAAAAGATTTTTTTACACGACATACTGTTCTGTTCTGTTCTGTGTCACCCAGCTGAGATATTTCAACAGTCATTCTTTTCCAGTCTTTTTCTGTGCACCGCTGACCGGGTTGTGAGTTGGTTTACCCACTGAGTTTTGTCCTTTCAAATCATCACCTGGGAGACAGGGATCAATCCCAAAAAGCAAGCACTGTAAGTTCTTCCTAATGTTCAAGCCATCAACATTTTTTTAAAATCAAAACTTAAAAGATCCAAAAAGGTCATAAAGGTATCATAAAAATGAATCCATATGAATTGACCAGTTTAATCCAAGTCTTGTCAAGAGATTTGATCATTTTATATGATGAACAGATTTCATTTAGTCTTTGATTCACGTTTAATCACTCATATATAGAGTATCACATATGGTAAACATGAAAGCTCATGTTTGTGTCGCATGCTAGAACAAGCCTTATTGGTTCTTGTGCATCACATGCCCACTTGAGTTTTCTTGTTAAACATATGTGACGTAAGCTATGTATATGTGTCTATCATTGTTAAATTGTATATAAAAGTCTAAATGAAATCTGTTCATCTTCACAAGACTTGGATTCAAATGCTCGATTCATATGGGGTTTGTTTTATGATGCTTTTATGACCTTTTTGGATCTTCTAAGTTTTGGTTACCAATCCCTGCCGCCTCATAGTGCTTTAAGCAAAATACACACTGAAGTTAAAGTGTATGCTTTTTTCAATAGACAAAAAAAATGATAACAGACTAGAATGCCAAAATCTGAGTTCCCAGGTAACAGAAATGTATGTATAACATCAATTTAAGCACCTGCTAGCAGTGGTTTCGGTCTGTTTGCTTTTGCCTATGTAATGGTTCTCACTATTTACCATGTTGTGATCTTTAGGCCCCAAGTTATGTAGTGAGTTTTGTACACACATCATTTAAGTTTAGTGTTTAGTGTACTTTTACCTCAGGGGACAAGCTAAGAATTCCACTCTAACAGTAAAAAAAGAAAAAAACAACAACAACAAAAAAACAACTACAACAATCAAGGAGGATTGTTGAATAAATCAAAATAATGTAAACTGCAGATAATTTCTTAGCAGACAAATCTGAAGAATTTGTGAGAGATTAATTTGTAGTGCATTTACTGCACTATCAACATATAAGGAAGTAGGGAGTAAAGTGCAGAAGACTGACAAATGCAAGTGACTGTGTTGGATGCAAGAGCAAAACAAGGGTTGGCAACACCTAAGCATAAAGCATAGATCTACAAGTGAATTTACATTACCGCAGTTGCATTGTCAGGATTTAACAGCATTAATGAGCTCGGGCAGCAGCAGCTCAGGAAATAGAGCTATTAGAATTTAGCTCCTGCTGCTTATTAAATAGAGTGACATTAGACCACTATATGACAAACAGTGAATGATATTTATCTTTCACTTCCATTGTATTGAAATTTCATCTTAATGTTTCTTCTTCTTCTTTTTCTTCTTCTTATTAAACATTTTACTATCAATTCATATTTAATCTAGAGATTGAATCTAACGTTTAGCTACTATTGGAGATAAAATGAATGAATAAAAAGAAATAAACCAACTAAATAATGAATGAATGAATGAATGAATACGTCAACGTTAGTAATGTGTGTCTATTCAACAATAAAAGAACATTTCTTAGGGGCTATTGCTGGATTTTACTGTAACTAATAGAAGTTTACATGTTCCAATATCATTGTAGGGTTTACAGAGACAAACGCTGCTTATGCAAATGAATGGTATTTTTACCAAACATCTCATCAAGAGACAGAAAGCATCCAATGTGGAAGCAAAGCAAATTAAGGACTTTGCATGTTTTATCTTTACATCTTGCTGCCATAATAATTGAGTTGGCTTGACAGTTTTCCAATTATATATTGCCAAGGTTTTCAGAAAATATATTTGTCTGAATGCACAGAAAATGTTAAGAGAAGTGTTTGTGCAATTTTGATTGGTAATTAATAGTCTGATGTTACTAATGTTGTGTAATGATAAATATTCAGCTAATGTTACTTCATAATAATGTCCAGCTATAGCTTTGATAAATGCTCTTTTACTGTTAAATAATGTTAGTACAGATCCTACAAAATTATTAACACATCAAATAATGTTCAGGTAAGTCACACTTTATGAATCACAAATATGCATAATTAATACTTGATTAAAGATAACTCATGTTAGTAAAAAGCCACACATATTAGTAACACAAGTTGATTTTCATATGGTTCTCACTTTACAATGAGGTTCACAAAAAACTTGTATTATCACTATAATGTAACATAATAAAAATCATTTCAAATTCAGCCATTAATGTTAAGAGATGGATTAATACATACACAATTTGACATTAAAAATAATAGTTCTTATTAAAATGAAGCTATTCAAGACAGGAGAAATTTAGCATTTCATCACTTGCTCACCAGTGGATCCTCTGCAATGAATGGGTGCCGTCAGAAAAAGAGTTCAAAAAGATGATAAAAACATCACAATAATCCACAGGTAATCCACACGACTCCAGTCCATCAATTATGTCTTTTGAATATTAAAATAAATAAAAAATCCATCATTCCATCATCGATTCTGGCCAAAATAGATTTAAATTGCTGTCCGTAAGAATAATTTCTCATATTTTTGATTGGGATAATAGTTTAAGATTCAGCCACTGAAAAACAATTTAAAAAAAAAAAAAAAAAAAAAAAGAGGTTGACCACTAAACCACTAACCTGACCACTGAATCTTTCAGGGACAAATGGCAGGTTTCCCAAGAAGGACCCATAATTAAATTGAGGGTATATGCCATTAGAATGATTGTAGTAAATTGTAGTATTCCATCTGCTGTTCACCCACCAAGCTCTCTAATGGAATCAGTGGAACCAGGTGAATGGATGCATTTGCGGTAAGGCTAAACAGAGTGCAGCTGTATGTGAAACTAAAGAATGCTCTGAAGCCTGACAGCAAGACAAAATCTTCTGTTAAGATATTTCTCTTTGTCGACCTTCCCCTTAGGTATGCTTAGTCTGCAAGGGGAAGTGTTTTTCATTTTTTGCTGTTCTTTCAGTGTGCTGCTAGAACTCCTGACACTTGGGAGTGCCATTATGGAGATGTTTCATTGTGAGTCAGAGAATCTGTCAACAGTGGGATTTGTTTTTAAATCCTTTTGACAGGTGGAAGATGAGAGACTACTGCCAATGAACTGTTACCTGCCAGTCTCACCACTTTAAATTTCCTATTATCCCTGAGTCTGTGTCACCAGGTACAAACATTCAGGACCTCTGAGGTCAGAAAGGTCAGTATGTGTCCACAAAAAGGAGTTACCAAATCTCCAGATGAGCCTCAGAACCCTGCTATTGCATATTCCCCAAAAGCAATGTTTAAACCACTTACCAGAATATTTCTCTCAAAATGCTTACATTAAAAACACTGTATAAACTGTGCTGTTCAACTTTTTGTGTCCATCATTAATGTATATTAATGATGGACTAAAACGGAACACTTCAGGGAACATTATACAGTATTAACTAGTTGCTTATTAGCATGCATACTACTAGCATATTGTCTGTTTTTTTTAGTACTTATAAAGCACATATTAATGCATTATTCTGCATGACCATATTCTAGATCCTTAACCCTACCCAATATGTAAACATAACTGCTACACACAACCACCTTACTACCAATAAGCAGAAAATTAGGATTCCCAGCAGGACTGGTGTCTGAAGCACATGTGAAACAACTCCAATCCCATTGTTCCACATAGCCCATGATGTCACAGGAGGGTGCCCGGATGTATAAGTGGGTGCCTGCCGAACACGTCACTACCTTTTGTTGTCTTAAGGAACTGTTTGTTTGACAGTGCGTGTGAAGGCATTATGGAAAAAATGAGAAAGCTCCATTCACATTTGTCCCTCTTCTTGAGGGATCAGGGACAAGCTTCTGCGTCTCGTGGTTCAGGGCCCGCTGCTGCCGAGGCACAGCATAGACTCAGATCATGGGGCTCACACGTCGAGCTTGCAGAAAAGTTTGAGAAGGGTATGGAACTTTCGAATCTTCCCAACCTAGCTCCAGTCCCACATACAGGGAAATGTTAGAGGTAATGGTGCCCGCTATTAAGAGGCTCGATTTAGTCTGGTCAAGCAAAAAGCAGAAGCCCGCCTGTGGCAGATTAGACAAGCGCATGACCTCCCCTCCCTTAGAAGTCTCCCCTTTCTTCCAGACCTCCACATGGAGTTAGTGAGATCGTGGGACAAGCCATATTCAGCTCAGCAACCTCTATTTCAGCATGCGAAATACGCTAATGTTGAGGGTGTGACTGAGGGTGGATATGCAAGGATGCCCCCTGTAGAGGAGATGCTCGTGAGCTATAAGGATGAGTCGTCTTCTTTAAAGACTCCTGCTTTGCACAACCTAGGCTCATTGGAAATACGTGCATCTACATACATTTCTGCAAAAAAGAAAAAACGTACCTATTTGTATGATTCACTGCCGTTTCCAGTTGAAATCAACACTAAAGGCAGTAAAACTCCAACAACTTTTATTCTTTTTCACACAAAGTATGATTTACAGGTACAGAGTTTTGATTAATAAAGGCTAATTTTCACACAATTACTTGCAGAATGTTATGTTATGACTTTTTTTTAACAATTTTAACATCCTGCACGATTTGAAAACTGATACATTTGACCGTTGTTGTTACATATACTGCATCATATGCATGAGTTTTCTAATTCAGTAGGTTTACTTGGTAGCGCGATACGGAGTTGCACTTAGGTGATGAAGAGCTCCGATACGAATCCCTATGAAACTATGGTTCAACAAAACAGCTCAAATCCGCATAAGGAAGTTAAAATAGCACGGCTGCATCAGCGAATGCATTTTTATATTACTTTTGCATTTGTTAACACCATCGGGTAGGTTTAGGTTTGGGTTTGGTGTAGGGGATATTTCCAACATGATAGAGCATTAATCTTTAGCGACACTCACTGGATATTTGAATTCTAAATGGCCACAATATGTACCTCAAGCAGCATAATAAAAATGTTGCAATACGTGCCTGTACCAATAAAAATGTGCCATGGTCATGTATTAAACGTGTGTTTTAGCGCCACTCTCTGGACATTTCACTTTGAAACTGCCGTGAAACGTGCAGTAAGGTACATACAGGTGCATCTCAATAAATTAGAATGTTGTGGAAAAGTTCATTTATTTCAGTAATTCAACTCAAATTGTGAAACTCGTGTATTAAAAAATTCAGTGCACACAGACTGAAGTAGTTTAAGTCTTTGGTTCTTTTAATTGTGATGATTTTGGCTCACATTTAACAAAAACCCACCAATTCACTATCTCAACAAATTAGAATATGGTGACATTCCAATCAGCTAATCAACTCAAAACACCTGCAAAGGTTTCCTGAGCCTTCAAAATGGTCTCTCAGTTTGGTTCACTAGGCTACACAATCATGGGGAAGACTGCTGATCTGACAGTTGTCCAGAAGACAATCATTGACACCCTTCACAAGGAGGGTAAGACACAAACATTCATTGCCAAAGAAGCTCTGTTCACAGAGTGCTGTATCCAAGCATGTTAACAGAAAGTTGAGTGGAAGGAAAAAGTGTGGAAGAAAAAGATGCACAACCAACCGAGAGAACCGCAGCCTTATGAGGATTGTCAAGCAAAATCGATTCAAGAATTTGGGTGAACTTCACAAGGAATGGACTGAGGCTGGGGTCAAGAGCCACCACACACAGACGTGTCAAGGAATTTGGCTACAGTTGTCATATTCCTCTTGTTAAGCCACTCCTGAACCACAGACAACGTCAGAGGCGTCTTACCTGGGCTAAGGAGAAGAAGAACTGGACTGTTGCCCAATGGTCCAAAGTCCTCTTTTCAGATGAGAGCAAGTTTTCTATTTCATTTGGAAACCAAGGTCCTAGAGTCTGGAGGAAGGGTGGAGAAGCTCATAGCCCAAGTTGTTTGAAGTCCAGTGTTAAGTTTCCACAGTCTGTGATGATTTGGGGTGCAACGTCATCTGCTGGTGTTGGTCCATTGTGTTTTTTGAAAACTAAAGTCACTGCACCCATTTACCAAGAAATTTTGGAGCACTTCATGCTTCCTTCTGCTGACCAGCTTTTTAAAGATGCTGATTTCATTTTCCAGCAGGATTTGGCACCTGCCCACACTGCCAAAAGCACCAAAAGTTGGTTAAATGACCATGGTGTTGGTGTGCTTGACTGGCCAGCAAACTCACCAGACCTGAACCCCACAGAGAATCTATGGGGTATTGTCAAGAGGAAAATGAGAAATAAGAGACCAAAAAAAATGCAGATGAGCTGAAGGCCACTGTCAGAGAAACCTGGGCTTCCATACCACCTCAGCAGTGCCACACAATGATCACCTCCATGCCACGCCGAATTGAGGCAGTAATTAAAGCAAAAGGAGCCCCTACCAAGTATTGAGTACATATACAGTAAATGAACATACTTTCCAGAAGGCCAACAATTCACTAAAAATGTTTTTTTTTTTTTTTTTTTTTAATTGGTCTTACGAAGTATTCTAATTTGTTGAGATAGTGAATTGGTGGGTTTTTGTTAAATGTGAGCCAAAATCATCACAATTAAAAGACCCAAAGACTTAAACTACTTCAGTCTGTGTGCACTGAATTTATTTAATACACGAGTTTCACAATTTGAGTTGTATTACTGAAATAAATGAACTTTTCCACGATATTCTAATTTATTGAGATGCACCTGTAATTACAGTGTTACAGAAATGTTTGTAGAGGCACGTATTTCCAATGAGCCTGGGTTGCAACTAGACCACCTTGCATCTGAATGGCAAGGCGTATGTGGCGGCAGTCAAGCTGGTGGAGCCTTGCACACAATAGCTGTGTAACAAGCTTTTCCAAGCTGACTTGCTTAGAGATCTAGATGAGGGCAAGGGTTTGTCCCCTGAGGCAGTCAAGGAAGGATCATAAGGATTGTGTGACACAAAGACTGGAGTAATGGAGTACACTGTAATAGCATTTCACTTTTTTTTTTTCTTTTTTTTTTTATCTTCATCATTCTGCCTGGGTGAGCATAACGGGCTTCTTTAAAAAAAAAAAAAAAAAGTAATAGCAATGTGCTATGCATGACCACATTTTAGATCCAATCCAACTCGATGCCTAAACTTAACAACTACCTTACTAACTATTAATAAGCAGCAAATTAGGAGTTTATTGAGGCAAAAGTCATAGTTAATAATAGTTAGTTAAAATTAAGAATTGGACCAGTGTGTGAACAAAATCTTAATGATCCCAAAAGTGTGACCAAAATCCTAATGATTTCAAACTTTTGACCGGTAGTGTATGTGTGTTATCTGAGGGTGTGTGTCCCCTGTCAGGAATGCAGTAATAGTGATTATTCATTTAGGTTGACTCTGCTTTTATATTGTACTGTATTTGTTAAATATAATAAATCAGGGAAAAGGAAATGTTTGATATTAAAGGGGTGGTTGATTGCGGTTTCACTTTTTTAACGCTAGTTAGTGTGCATTGTTGCTGATTGAGCATAAACAATATCTGCAAAGTTACGAAGATGGAAGTTCAATGCAAATGGAGATATCGCCTTTTAAAATTCTGGCAGTTTAATGCCTACAAAAACGACTCGTAGGAACTACAACGAGTTACTTCCCGGGTCCGTTACGTCATGAACCCAGATAAACCCCACCCCCGGGAACACGTAGCAAAGGGGGCGAGGCCATGCGCTGCTTTAGAGAAGAGGAAGAGAAAACTAGGGGTGCACATAAAAATCTATTCATATATGAATCGCGATTCTGTCTTCTAACGATTCTAATGGATTCACAAGTTTCAAAATCAATGTTCTAAAACAGCGGTTCTTAATACTTTTGCTCGCATCTCCTGCTCTGCATCTTTCTCTCTCTCTCTCTCTCTCTCTCTCATTCAGATCATCAGCTCAGTGAATACACTTTTCACATAGCTGTGAGAAGCGTTATACGTGGACGTGTGTGTGGTTGCCGTACTGTATTAAAGCTTTAATCAGAATAAAACTGTATATTAAAAGCTAACAGAAGCAGTAGCATTTACAAATAACAGCATATCTAAAAGTATGACAAAAAAAAAACAAAAAAAACATACCATTAAGAGCCTTGCTTGCACAGGTTTTGTGCGATCCTCTTCACTAATATCCTCTGCGTCTCAATCGGGCTCAAACTGATAAGCAATATAGACGACGCCATTGTTCACAATACAACCAGAGCATATGGTGCTGAGCTGAGGGGCGGGACGTTCAGACACGCACTAGAGGCGGTTTAGCCAATCATAGCACACTGGGCCAGCTGACCAATCTGAGCCCATTGTGTAATTTTGAGGGAGGGGCTTCATAAAACCCGGAAATGATCAGCGCGTTTTTCAGAGAAGGGACAGAGCGGTGTGAAATAAAGGTGAATTATGTGAAAAGTAATGCGTTTTTTAACAAACGAAGCATTGACACATGTTAAACTGCACCCTATAAACACAATTAAGCCTAGAAAAAAAAAAAAAAAGTCAACCACCCCTTAATGATTTAAGGTGTACTGATAAGAGAAATGTTATAAATAGGGACAGCCCACGACATGAAACATGTACAAAAAAGAAAAAAAACAAAAAAGATTGTAATTAATGATCAAAGAAGAAGTAATTTGTTAAGTTGACTAAGGTACAGGCCTTATTGGAAAAAGCAATTATCTAATTTAACTGTGTGATTCAGTCTTTATTTAATCATATTTCTTTTGATTTAAATGAAGTTCCAAAAGTAGGTTCTGGAGGAGCATAATCATTCAGTCCTGTCAATCATCATTACGAACCTATATAAGCGGCAGTCATTGAGCCATGCCAGCTACAATTTTTTTTCTGGCTCACACCTCCTCCCCATTACCTCCTCAATTATATTCTTCCTCTCTCTCTATTTCAGTACCATTATAGAGAGGGTTAATTTGGAGCTCAAGCTGAATCCAGGACTAATTTGTTTGCCATTAGTTATTAGGACTCAATGGGCAGGTGAACTTGTGAATTTGTAACACTTTATATTAAGGATCCTCTTATTAACATTAGTTAACTACATTAGTTAACATGAAGTAACAATGAAAAACAATTTTATTTATCTAGGTCAATGATACTTCCAACATTTAAAATACATAATTTTTAAAAAAAATTTTTTTTAGTTGTTTAATGGACTTAAGCTGATGTGAACTAACATTGAACAGTTGTATTACATTAACAAAGATTAATAATACTGTGACAAATGTATTGCTCAGTGTTAGTTAATTTTAGTTAATTAAATGGGTAATGTTAACTGCCTTACTGGGACCTTGTGACTTCATTACCCTTGAATCTATTTAAAAATGGGAGAGCCTTTGCTTCATCCTTACTATTTTAACCATTACATAGTAATGGTATATACTTGATAATGTATAGAGTTATTAATAGTCTCTTCTTAAATGCGTTTACAATTTTAGTGTCATATTAATTGGTTCTCAAATTTATTCTGTGCTGAGGCCCTAGATGCTTTTTAGGTTGGATGCAACTTAATCTTCTTCTCTCTAACTATCTTTTCTCTCCAGAAGAAAAGAAGAACATTTTGGATATTGTTATGGATATGTCAACTTCTGTGGATGTCACAAGCGAAGAGGCACCTCAACTCATGAACTCATGACACCTGCTTAGGGGCTGTAGGATTAGTTATGATGATAATGAATGCTATGTCTTACTGGTTATTACTGTTGGATAGTTGAAAATATGCCATATTTAGGATCATTTCTATCAGAATATTAGAAATCTGTAAATACAACATTTTAAATTGATTTTGCATAAACGTTCCAGTCTTCTGACTTACTTCACAAATTGACCTTATCTGTAGTGTTGCTGACTGCTGACATCGGAATTGTGGGAAATGGATTACACTTGGTCTTCAAGTAAAATTATTCTCTCAGTTGATTTCAACTCAACTGTGACTTTTTTGGTCAGAATGGAAAGGCATTGTTTCATAGAATGACACTGAAAATAATCTCAAGAAAAAGTGATTATATTTCCCATCTAAGAAATTAAGCAATATAGCATGCAAGCAAAAAAAAAAAAAACACTTTGAAACTTTATAAATAAATGTATACCAATAATGACCTTTCACAATTCACTTCTTACTCAGCTGCAATATAAATGAATGTTTTCCTCTGGTGTGACTCCGGAGGTAGTCTAACATGCTGCTTTAAGGAGTCAGGCTGAGTGATGTTAAACATGGTGGCCCCCCCAGCCTCATCTGTAGTGGTGATAATGAGCAGACTAGGGGATTATCTCTTCCATATTAAATCAAACTATAATAAACAACATTTTTCGAGGTATGAAAAAAAGCAATTCCAGTTCCTGTGGCTTAACACTAGTTTGTGTTTTTATATACTTATCTATACAGGAAAATACAGCTATCAATTATACTACTTGGCGATCATAACACGACCATCAGGCACACATACACTCACATTTACAAAATAGTATTTGAGTATTTTTACTTCAAAATTTCATGTTTAATTCATTGTGTTACTTGCAGTTTCTGTGTAATTAATTGCAAAATTTACAAGCAATTTCTGAATGAAAATCACTGTTTCAGTGCACTTATATTAATTCAAATTAAAAGCTGAATATTAATTATCAAAATATAATTGTCACAGAACGGCCAGGCTCCACTTCCACCCAAACACAATGATCACTATCACCTGTGCTCTGATCAGTTGTACCTGTCACGCATCCAATCACCTCATCACCAACCAGTACAAAGGCACACATCTCAGTCAGCACATTCGTCTGTCTCGTACATACGAAGTGGACACTCTGTCTCCGTACAGATCTTGAAGATACTTACCTGTGTTACTTACCTCTTGTGTTCCACCGCAGTCATCGGATTCTTCTGGTTTCCCCTCGTCTCCATATTCCTGAGAAGTGTGCCTCGTTGACGTGTCTCCTGTTCTCCTGCATTCCTCCACTTCCGTTACAGAAGACCGGAACTACGACACTTCGATGGATTTCGCCGCTCGTCTCCTCGCCCTTATCAAACAGGATATCCCATTCTATGAGTACGCCGGGGAGTTCTGCAAACTGGCCGCGGGGAACTCGTTGGATGACGCAGCCAATCTCCACCTGTTCCGGCTCGGGACCTGTTACCACCGCCCCGTGGACCTCCCAGACACCACAGGACTGTGCTGGAAGGAAGGGGTCTACCGTTGTCTGGGAAGTGTCCGAGCCTGAGCCGGAACCAGCCCGTTGCCCGCGTCAACGACAAGCCCTCCGGCCGAGAGTATGGCAAGCCACGCGGCAGTTAATGTGGCAAGCATTGCGGCAGTTAAAGTGTCCGCGCATCCAGAGCGTGCCCAAGTGTCCACGCTTCCAGAGCGCCCCCCAGTGCCTGCGCCACGAAGGCGCCTCCCTATCTCCGCGCTTCCAGAACGCCCCCAAGTGTCCACGCTTCCAGAGTGCCCCCCCCAGTGCCTGCGCCACGAAGGCGCCTCCCTATCTCCGCGCTTCCAGAGCGCCCCCAAGTGTCCGCGCTTCCAGAGTGCCCTCCCAGTGCCTGCGCCACGAAGGCGCCTCCCTATCTCCACGCTTCCAGAGCACCCCCAGGTGTCCGCACTTCCAGAGTGCCCCCAAGTGTCCGTGCTTCAAGAACGCCCCCCAGTACCTGCGCCACGAAGGCGCCTCCCTATCTCTGCGCTTCCAGAGCGCCCCCAGGTGTCCGCGCTTCCAGAGTGCCCCAGGTGTCCGCGCTTCTAGAGCGCCCCCAAGTGTCCGCGCTTCCAGAGTGCCCCCCCAGTGCCTGCGCCACGAAGGCGCCTCCCTATCTCCATGCTTCCAGAGCACCCCCAGGTGTCCGCACTTCCAGAGCGCCCCCAAGTGTCCGTGCTTCAAGAACACCCCCCAGTACCTGTGCCACGAAGGCGCCTCCCTATCTCTGCGCTTTCAGAGCGCCCCAGGTGTCTGCGCTTCCAGAGCGCCCCCAAGTGTCCATGCTTCCAGAGCGCCCTCCAGAGCCCGCTCCTCGGCAGCGCCCTCCTGTGCCAGCCCCACGTAAGCGCACTTCCATTCCCGAGTCGAGCCCAGTGAGGGCTCCTGAACCCCAGTCCAGCCCAGGAGGTGCTCCTGATCCTCAGTCCAGCCCAGGAGGTGCTCCTGATCCCCAGTCCAGCCCAGGAGGGTCTCCAGATCCCCCATTAAGCCCAGGGAGGGCTCCAGTCCCTGAGTTCAGGCCCGGAAGCTTCCCTAAGTATTTTTTTGGGGGGGGTAAAGAAAGATGTATAAGTCTATAAGGTGGTGGAGTGGATACAGAAAGGGATGTAATGAGAGAGGAAAAAGAAGAGTGGAACAGGTAGAAAGAGATGAGCAGAGAGGAGGATGTGAGAAAAGAGGAGAGGAGAAGGAAAGGGAGATGAGTAGAGAGGAGGGCACTGGTGTAGTGTGAAGAGCAAGAGGAGAAACTGTAAAAAGGGGTGAAAGGAGAGGTAGAAAGTGTGGATGAATTTCAAAATGAAATCAGAACTACCCTAATTGACCATGTAAAAAAAATCATGGCCTATCCTTTAGAGAACCTGGGGGAGGGGCGGGGGGTAGATTTTTAATGTGTTGTACTATGATTGTTGATAGTACAGATTTTTAGTCCTCCTGGGACAACTTCTGTTATTTACTGTAAATGTCCAAACATTTTTTCAGAATTTAAGTTTGAGATCATTCAGGTGGACAATCAAGATTTTTTTTGAATGGAACAGCAGAATTGTTGACATGGTGGTCCAGAACAACATCACCAGCCACAAAGGAAGAGGCCTGTGGAGATGTTGAGACAGGAGCTTGTCAAGCATGGATTCAACTTTCTTACATTTTTTCACCTATGATGCAAGTGCAGCAAATATGTAGTGTAGATAAAATTCAATGAAATTCTCTTCCAGATATAAATGAAAGGCAAGATTAATTATTCAGGATAATTCATGTATATAGCACGCACACACATGTGTATATACATATAGACAGATATATCCACCACTGTGCTGTAAAAGACTGATATGTAGTTATCAGAAAAGGTGTTTTTTTTTTATTTTTTATTTTTATTTTTTTTTTTTGTTGCAGTTCTTGCTGCTGAGGGTGGCATAAATAGATTTTAAATTTAAAAGGGAAATTAGTTTTTCACATGGGTGATAGGAGTTGGATAACTTTTTTTTTTTTTTTTTTTTTTTTTTTTAGATATACACAATATGTGTAAAACAAAACTCCCTGTTGAAGAATTGCAATAAACGTTTTTTCATTAGTGTATTTGTACATCTACAGCTGCCTATGTTTTATAATCATTAGAGAACAAACCTATAGATTTGATGTTAATATTCACTTTTACTAAATGCATTACTAGAAAAAAATGCAGTGTGTCATTTTGCAGTAGAACTGTTTGGTTAAGATAATTTTTTGTTTGGATGGCTGTGCTAATTGTTTTGAGAACAAGTACATTGCATTGGAGAAAAGTGTCAAATCGATTGAAAAAAACTGTAATTTGGAGCAAAAGATACAGGGGGATTTAATTTTATTGTATCAGTTGTCACTTTGCTCATAGCTGATTGATACAGGTTTTGGTTGCAATCTCTTACCCAGAATAAAAACTGGGTCTCACATTATATTAGGTGGCCTTAAATTTACTATGTAATTACATAAAAAAAAATAAGTACATTGTACTACTTGTGTTCATATTGTATTGCAAAACACTTTTGCTGCTATTGAGGTGGGATACTGGTAAGGTCAGGGACAGGTTTGCTGGTATGGGTAGGTTTAAGTGTGGGTTCAAGTCAAGTCACCTTTATTTATATAGCGCTTTTAACAATACAGATTGTGTCAAAGCACTTAACAGTATCAAATTGGAGGATAGAGTGTCAGTAATGTATAATAATAAGATTAAACACTCAATTTTCAGTTAAAGGCATTTCATTATTGAATTCAGAGATGTCATTGTCTAGCTCAGTTTAGTTTAAATAGTATCTATGAAATAAAATTGACGTTAATCGTAAAAAATTAAGTGTCCCCAACTGAGCAAGCCAGAGGCGACAGCGGCAAGGAACCAAAACTCCCTCTGTGACAGAATGGAGAAAAAAACCTTGGGAGAAACCAGGCTCAGTCGGGGGGCCAGTTCTCCTCTGGCCAGGATATTATTATTTATTTTTTTTACTTATTGTTTTAATTAAATGTTAAATGTATAAATGTATTATATTTCTATTTTTATATTGTTGCAATTTCTAACAATAATAGTTTTATGTAGTTAGGTATTTTATTATATTTATAGTTATTTTGTTTAATTTTAAGTTCTATTGTATTTAAGTCGAGGTCTTCACTGGGGATATGTCCCCGGGGCTCATCCAGGTGTCCGGCCTCCACTGACGATCAGGGTCGCAGACATCATCTCCCGGCGCCGATCCACCATCTGATCCGGACACGGACTGAGAAACAGAATAATAAAGAAACAGACAAATATTACCGTAGATGCCATTCTTCTTACGATGTAACGAGTACATCGTGTGTTATGAGGAGTGTTCCCGGTTCCGGTTGATCTAATTAATGCAGCCTAACAATCCTTTAAGGGATTTGAATAATAGAAGTGTATTAGTGTGTTATGTGTAAGCCAGGTTAAAGAAATGTGTCTTTAATCTAGATTTAAACTGACAGAGTGTGTCTGCCTCCCGAACAGTGTTAGGTAGATTGTTCCAGAGTTTAGGCGCTAAATAGGAAAAGGATCTGCCGCCCGCAGTCGATTTTGATATTCTAGGTATTATCAAATGGCCAGAGTTTTGAGAACGCAGCAGACGTGGAGGACTATAATGTGATAAGAGCTCGCTCAAGTACTGAGGAGCTAAGCCATTCAGGGCTTTATAAGTAATTAACAAGATTTTAAAATCTATCCGATGTTTGATAGGGAGCCAGTGCAGTGTTGACAGAACCGGGCTAATATGGTCATACTTCCTGGTTCTAGTAAGGACTCTAGCTGCTGCATTTTGGACCAACTGTAGTTTATTGATCAAGCGTGCAGAACAACCACCCAGTAAAGCATTACAATAGTCTAACCTTGAGGTCATAAACGCATGAATTAGCATTTCTGCATTTGACGTTGAGAGCATAGGTCGCAATTTAGATATGTTTTTGAGATGGAAAAACGCAGTTTTACAGATACTAGAAACATGGCTTTCAAATGAAAGATTGCTATCAAACAGCACACCTAGGTTCCTAACTGATGAAGAAGAATTGACAGAGCAGCCGTCAAGTGTTAGATAGTGTTCTAGGTTATTACATGTGGGGTTTTTAGGTCCGATAATTAACACCTCTGTTTTTTCAGAATTTAGCAGTAAGAAGTTACTAGTCATCCAGTTTTTTATATCGACTATACATTCCGTTAGTTTCTCAATTTGGTGTGTTTCACTGGGCCGTGAAGAAATATAGAGCTGAGTATCATCAGCATAACAGTGAAAGCTAACACCATGTCTCCTGATAATATCTCCCAAGGGTAACATGTAAAGCGTGAAAAGTAACGGCCCTAGTACTGAGCCTTGAGGTACTCCATACTGCACTTGTGATCGATATGATACCTCTTCATTTACTGCTACGAACTGATGGCGGTCAGATAAGTACGATTTGAACCATGCTAAGGCACTTCCACTAATGCCAACAAAGTTTTCTAGTCTATTCAAAAGAATGTTGTGGTCGATAGTGTCGAATGCAGCGCTAAGATCCAGTAGAACTAATAAAGAGATACAACCACAATCAGATGATTGGTGTAAGGGATGGGTCAATAGTGTAATTATAAATGTAATGTAACCAGTCATAAGGGTCAATTTTTGAAAATTGAGATTTATGCATCATCTGAAAAAATAAGCTTTCCAATGATGTTTTGTTAGGATAGGACAATATTTGGCCGAGAAACGACTATTTGTGAATCTGGAATCTGAGGGTGTAAAAAAAAAAAAATAAATAAATAAAATAAATAAAATTCTTAAATACTGAGAAAATCACCTTTAAAGTTGTCCAAATGACGTTCAAATCATATTGCTAATCAAAAATTACATTTTAATATATCCACTGTAGGAAATTTACAAAATATTTTCATGGAAAATTATCTTTACTTAAAATCTTAATGATTTTTGGCATAAAAGAAAAATAGATAATTTTGACCCATACAATGTATTTTGGCTATTGCTACAAATATACCCGTGCTACTTAAGACTGGTTTTGTGGTCCAGGGTAACAAATGTAATTACAGGAGTTAATTACAGATGTAATTACATGTATGTATTTTTAAAATATAAGTACAATTTAAAAACAGTATGTACACAATAAGTGCATTGTGTCAAATGATTAATTTAAATGTAAGAACATAGTAGTTAAGGCCACCTAATATAAAGTGGAGCAGCTTAGCCAAGTTAACATGTTTCCTCAAACTAAACTCAAACTTACTGGATTCATGAAATAGACCACAGCATTATTCTAATGCTCAAGCATAATGATAGGCTAGAATTAAATTCCAACAAGACTTTAGGGACTGCAATATGCTCTCTCTGACTGAAACATGGCTGTCCCTGTCAGTACTCTATCAAACAGCGGAGACGGCCAATTGTTTCTCAGTACACCCTAGGGATAGAACATCAGAAGCCAGTAAAATCAAGGGCATGTGTCTTATTGTCAACAGCAAATGGTGTGACACAATCAATGCTGTGACTTTATCTGGACACTTCTCCTTAATCCCTTAAGAGCCCCCTCCTGTACTCCCTTTGCACTCATGACTATATAGCAACTCATAGTGTAATAACTGCACATAATGTAATAAGTATTACATTATTATTGTAATAAAATGTTCATAATGTAATAATTTTCTCAAAATGTAATAAAATTTTGAGCTTATAATGTAATAACAATTTTTCAATGTAATAACAATTTTTCACATAATGTAATAAGTTATTGTATGAGAAATTTATTACATTATGAACACGCTGTGGCAGCTTATAATGTAATCATAGTTCATAAAGTAATACCAACACATAATTTAAAACAATGTTTACAATATTATAATTATCTTTTAATATAATATATTTGTCCACAAAACCAAATAATAATTTTATGTATAAGTTATTGCATTAAAAGAAAATTAGGCTTATCAAGCTACATTGTGAACTTTTATTTTTTATAAAAAGCTTACTAATTTTGTGATTACGATGTGCTTAATCATTCATAGTTGCTCTTATGCACATTTTCAGTTTTATGCACCAAATTAAAAAATAAAGTTTCTGCTCTCTAATTATGTAATTTTGTATATATATTGTATATATATATATATATATATATATATATATATATATATATATATATATATATATATATATATATATATATATCCTTCAGCTCCCACAAATTCTTTGGTTTTTCGGGAAAAATAATGCATTAAGAGCCGGGGGGTGGAAACTTTTTGAATTTGAAGATCAGGGTAAATTGAACTTATTTTGTCTTCTGGGAAACATGTAAGAATCTTCTGTAGCCTCTGAAGGGCAGTACTAAATGAAAAAAAAGAAAGAAAAAAAAGTATATATATATATATATATATATATATATATATATATATAGGCAAAATAAGAAAAATGCACACTTCTTCATTCTGTTCAAAAGTTTTCACCCCCGGCTCTTAATGCATGGTTTTTCCTTCTGGAGCATCAGTGAGCGTTTGAACCTTCTGTAATAGTTGCATATGAGTCCCTCAGTTGTCCTCAGTGTGAAAAGATGGATCTCAAAATCATACAGTCATTGTTGGAAAGGGTTCAAATACAAAAAAAAAAAAAAAAATGCTGAAAAACCAAATAATTTGTGGGACCTGAAGGATTTTTCTGAAGAACAGCGGGCAGTTTAACTATTCAGGACAAACAAGGGACTCATGAACAAAAAACAAACAACAACAAAAAAAAAACAAAAAAAAAACAAAGCTGTGGATCATTCAGGTAACAACACAGTATTAAGAATCAAGCGTACCTACGTAAACTTTTGAACAGGGTCATTTTTATAAATTCATTATTTTCTCTTGTGGACTATATGTATACGTCTTTTATGTGAAATATCTTATTTGGGTCAGTACTAAATAAAAAATAACATGCATTTTGTATGATCCCTCTTATTTTGTTAAAATAATTAACAATTTGCAGATTCTGCAAGGTGTATATAAACTTTTGACTTCAACTGTATATGTAACTATATAATATTTGAGATATAGTCATTTAAATGGTTGTTATAAAAACTTGTTTATATTCTACAAAAATCTACAATGTATTTATAATTTTGGCGATATGATTCTCTGTAGAGACACTTTTATCTTCCTGAGGTAAATGTCACGTAGCTGACACGTTCTTCACAGGCTGTTATACTGATGATTTCCCTGGTTGAAACAGCTTATAGGCACAGAAATGATGCATGATTGTAAGTTGTACTTTATTTTTCAACATATCCTCTGATGTACATTCATGTTATAACTTGTATTAAAGTGAAGAAATTTGTACTTCATGCTGCCGTTGCCTGAGGCAGATAACGTGATCTATCCCAGACTACATTAGACTTTGGAAAATTTTATTTGTTTTTCCAAATTTGTTCATAAAAAAAAAAATGCCTTCAATTCAAGGACGTAGAATTTAGTAGGGGCACAACTGAATTGTTCCTAGCAATAATATTTTTATAAATATATTTATATGTAACCACTCATTGTCATCATACCATGGACATTACCTGAGAAGTTAAAGTAAATATGTTAGCAAACTGCGCTCTTTCAAAGATGGGCATTTCATGGATGGCCAAATTAAGAACATAATCTAAGTGTTTAAAACATGCAAAGTAGGACTGCCATTTGTTCCCGTATTTAAGTAACATTCCATATTAAATCCAAATGGAAAGCAGTTTGTTGTGTCACACCCAGTTTATGGAGGTAAACACTCACAAAAAAACAAACAAAAAACAAAAACAAAACAAGAGCACCCTCAGTTGAAACTGTAATAATAACATATTTGGCAAACTCTTCTGTGCATATTTGCATTTGCGCTCTGGAGAGCATCAGATGTTTCTATTTACAAATTTTGCAGTGTTGAGCAGTGTAGCCAATAACAGACACGTCTGTTGAACCGATGAACTGAGATGAGTGCACTCTTTGCATGCATTCTGGCATCTGTAATGCATTCAGAACTTAATAAAAGTTTTTTTTTTTGTTTGTTTGTTTTCATGATGCTAAGAGGAACAATGTCCCCTCACTAAAGATCAGCTTTAGTTTAGTTATTCTTATTATATTAGTTATTATTATACAATTATTACAATATGACACTATTTTTGGTGAGTTTGTAATGTAATACATTTCTCATAATGTAATAATTGTTATTACATTATGAGCTCAAGATTTTATTATGTTTTGAGAAAATTATTACATTATGAATATTTTATTACAATAATAATGTAATACTTATTACATTATGTGCAGTTTTTACATTAGGTGCAGTTTTTATATTGTGAGTTGCTACAACAACTTTCAGCTCCAACCACATTGTAAAAATTGCTGATGACACAGTATTGGTGCGCCTGACTACTTACAATACCGCACAACAGGAATTAACAATCACACACATACAAACATCATATACAAATGCTATAAACATTTTAATAGTGAGTCTTAATGGAATGAATAATAAGTGGAAAGACCGAAGCATAATAGTCAAACATAATATGCAATTTCTGTATGTAAAGATGGTGTCTGCCATCTCAGTCTCAGTTCAAAGAGTTCAAAGGTGTTGAATCTCGTGTTCAGAGGTTCTCAACTTCTCAAGGTCTACTTTCCTCCATAGTTTTACTCCAATCTTGATCACCTGCGTGTAACTTTCTAGTAATCCTGAAGACCTTGATTGGCTTGTTCAGATGTGTTTGATCAGGGTTGGAGCTGAACTCTGCAGGAAAGTGGACCTTAACAACCAGAGTTGAGAACCCCTGCTTTAGATGGTACTATCTTCAAATTGACCTTTGTCCTTAAAGCAGGGCTTCCCAGCCAAGCTCCCAGAGAGCTACCATCCTGCAGAGTTCAGCTCAAGCCCTAAATCGAAACAAACCTGAACCAGCTAATCAGGGTTACTTGAAAACCGGTGATTTTATGGCTCACATGGGGGAAGATTAGAGTTTCCCTGCATGGTTGGTATAACAACAAGTGAGCTCAGAATCAGGAGAGCAGGATCCAGATGAAATATTTTAATGAAGAACTAAACACTTTGGTATAAAGACATTAGAAACAATCTATGAGAAGAAAACAAGAAACAGGAACCAAGCACACCAACACTATTGTCAAGGTGGGACAGGCCCTGACAAATAACACTAGCAACACTGGGGCTCAATAAACAAGAAACGAACATGAATACAGAAAACAAAATAAAAGTCAACACAACAAAAGCTAGAGGCACACCTGTGCCATATTGTCAGAAGGCTTTGGGGCCAAAAAAGTTTTCTCTTTCTAAGCTCAGCTTCTAAGGTTTGTTTATTTATTTATTTATTTGGTGAAAGGCAAAATGATGATGATGGCTTATGTCTTTACTCACCCTCATGCCATCCAAGATATATATGGCTTGCTTTCTTCAAAAGAACACAAACAAACAATTTAAGTAAATTAATACAACTCCAGCTGATGAATCAATGTCTTCTGAAGCAAAACGGTGTGTAAGAAAATTATTATTATAAACTTTTATACCTATAAACCATCCCTAGTAAAAAATAAATATACTAAAATGTATTTGAAATGCATTTATTGTATGCTAAAATAGCCTGCAATTGTACTTTTAGTATACTAAACTGGTATACTTAAAGTCTGCTAAATTGGAACAACTAATTTTGAACTTAATGCACTTTAAATGATTAAATATTGCTTTTAAATACCTATTCAAAGATCATACAATTCTCAGCAAAACTGGCATTCAAACACATTTTAGGCTTAATATTAAGAAATGTGCGTTGTGCACAAGTGATACTCCAAATAAAGTTTAATTAACATTTTTATATCAGTAAGTCTCGAGCGATAAGTCAGTAAATATGTTGAATGTCTCGGTTATGTATGTAACCCTTGTTCCCTGAAGGAGGAAACGGAGACGTTATGTCGACTGACGTCATGGGGTCTCACTTGGGAGCCCCAACCACCATGAGCTTAGAAGAAAAGGCTAATGAGAATTGGCGAGTGGAATTTGCATGCCAAGCCACTCCCACTCACATGCCTGCAGGTCCCCCATCCTCTTGATGGAATTGAGCGTGATCAGGAGCGAAGTCTTGAGAGACAGATATTTCAGCTCAACTGAATCAAGTGGCTCAAAAGGATCCCTCTGTAAACCCAAGAGGACCTCGGAGAGATCCCAAGAGGGGATGAGGTGTGACCTAGGAGGATTTAGTCTCATCACACCTCTCAGGAACCTGATGATTAGGTGATGCTTCCCTAAGGACGGACCGTCGACTGCATCATGGTGGGCCGCAATGGCAGCGATGTACACCTTCAAAGTGGAGGGGGACAGGCTCCGCTCTAGTTTTTCTTGCAGGAAGGAAAGCACCACACCAACCGAGCATCTCTGAGGGTCCTCTTGGCGATAGGAACACCACTCAACGAATAGACCCCACTTAAGAGCGTAGGCCTGCCTCGTAAAGGGGGCTCTAGCCTGAGTGATAGTATCTATCACGGCCTGAGAAAGGCCAGAAAGGTCTACCGAGTTCCATCCAGAAGCCAGACGTGCAGGTTCCATAGATCGGGTCGCGAGTACCAGCTCGTGCCCATCCCCTGAGAAAGAAGGTCCTTCCTCAGGGGAATCCTCCAGGGAGGGGCTGTCGCGAGAAGCATGAGGTCGGCAAACCAGGTTTGGGTGGGCCAATACGGCACAACCAACAGATCCTGCTCATCGTCCTCCCTGATCTTGCACAGGGTCTGTGCAAGGAGGCTCACTTAGGGAAAGGCGTACTTGCGTAAACCCCGGGGCCAACAGTGAGTCAGCGCGTCCTTGCTGAGGGGAGCCTGGGTCAGGGAATAGAAAAGCTGGCAGTGGGTGGACTCCTGGGAAGCAAACAGGTCTACCTGGGCTTCCCCGAATTGACTCCAAATGAGCTGGACCACCTGGGGATGGAGTCTCCATTCTCTGGGGAGGGTGAGTTGTCGTGAGAGCGCATCGGCTGCATGATTGAGCTCTCCCGGAATGTGAACGGCATGCAGCGATTTGAGCCGCGTCTGACTCCAGAGGAGGAGGTGGTGGGTGAGTTGTGACATACGATGGGAGCGTACACTGCCCTGGTGGTTGATGTCGCTATGTTGTCCGTGCGAACAAGCACATGCTTGCCCTGCAGCAACGGCCGAAACCGGCGAAGAGCAAGCAGTACTGCTAGCAACTCGAGGCAATTGATGTGCCACTGCAGTTGAGGTCCCGTCCAGGAGCCCGAAGCTGCATGCCCATTGCAAACAGTGCCCCAGCCCATCTCGGAGGCATCTGTATTGACAACAACATGCCTCGACACCTGTTATAAAGGCACTCCTGCCCGTAGAAATGCAGGGTCTGACCAAGGACTGAAGAGGCGGCGACAACCCAGGGTAACGCCGACCCGGAGAGTGACACGGTGCCATGCCCATCTCGGGATCCGGCCATGCAGCCAGTGCTGAAGTCTGCATATGTAACAGGTCTCATATGTAACGGGCCGAGCAGCGTAACTGAGGCTGCGGCTGCCATATGCCCCAGGAGCATCTGAAAGAGTTTTAGACGGATCGTTGTCTTGCCCCTGAATGAACCCAGGCAGATCAGCACCGACTGCACGTGCTCGTTCGTGAGACGTGCTGTCATGTTGACCGAATCCAGCTCCATATGGAGAAAAGGGATGCTCTGCACAGGGGAGAGCTTGCTCTTCTCCCAGTTGACCCGAAGCCCCAGATGGCTGAGGTGCTGAAGCACCAGATCCCTGTGCTCGCACAACAGATCTCGCGAGTGAGCTAATATAAGCCAGTTGTCAAGATAGTTGAGGATCCGGATGCCCTTCTCCCAAAGTGGGGCCAGGGCACCCTCCGCTAGATTGGTAAAGACGCAGGGAGACAGGGATAGGCCAAATGGGAGAACTTTGTACTGATACGCCCGACTCTCGAAAGCAAACCGAAGAAATGGTCTGTGTCGAGGTAAAATCGAGGCATGAAAGTACGCGTCCTTCAGGTCGATAGTTGCAAACCAATCCTGGTACTGAACGCAAGAAAGAATGTGTTTCTGTGTCACCATCTTGAACGGCAGCCTATGAAGGGACCGATTCAAGACTCAGAGATCTAGGATTGGCCGTAACCCACCGCTCTTCTTGGGTACGATGAAATATGGGCTGTAGAAACCCGAGTTCATCTCGACTGGAGGGACAGGCTCTATTGCATCCTTCGCCAAGAGGACTGCAACCTCTGCACGCAGGACAGCGGCATCCTTGTCCGTGTGGACAGATGTGAAAAGGACGCCCCTGAACCTGGGAGGACGTCTGGAGGAAGAAAGGCAGCTCAACCCGGGAAGCTTAGTGTCCCAAGGTAGAGATGGGCTGCCTGAAGCAACACTTACCTATTCCTCCCAATGCCGCGGTGAAGTCACTGGAGTGCGAGGAAGCAGAGCTTCATGCAGCTCCACACTGAGAGGTCATCCCTGGGTCGCCCGTCTCAGGGACGCTTCACGGTCTTCCGAGAAGACTTAGCGGCGCCCTGAGAAGCGGACTGCGCCCCCTTCCTGCGCCAGCTCGATGCCCCTGTTGAGGAGTTACCTCCTTTGGTGCTTCCTGGGACGGAGCAAGTGTTGAGGCCGCAGAGGAGCGCCCTCGGCGATGAGCTGATGAAGACCTGGCTCCCAGCGGCTTGGTGTTCGGAGAATCACGCCTGGGCAGGATGTGTTTAATAGCCTCCATCTGCTTTTGTTCTGCCAAGAACTGCTGGGAAAAGTCCTCGACAGTGTCGCCGAAGAGGCCGGCCTGGGAGATGGGGGCGTCGAGAAAGCGAACTTTGTTGGCGTCACGCATCTGCGGCAGGTTCAGCCAGAGTTGGCGTTCCTGGACCACCATAGTGGACATCACCTGACCAAGGGACTGCGCTGTGACCTTAGTCGCTCGGAGAGCAAAATCGGTCACTGTACGCAGTTCCTGCATCAACCCCGAGTCAGAACTACCCTCATGCAGCTTTTTCAACGCCTTGGCCTGGTGTACTTGCAGGATGGCCATAGCATGCAAGGCAGAGGTGGCCTGGCTCACAGCGCTGTAAGCCTTGGCAGCCAGGACTGACGACAGCTTACAAGCTTTGGACGGGAGGTGCGGACGATTCCTCCAGGTGGCGGCGTTTTGCGGGCACAAGTACACCGCAACCGCACTCTCCACCTAGGGAATGTCAACGTACCCTCTGGCCACCCCACCGTGGAGGGTAGAGAGGAGAGAATAGCTCAAACGTGACCGGGTGGTGTACGGGGCTTTCCACGTTTTGTTGAAGTCTTCGTGAACCTCTGGGTAGAAAGGCACTGGGGCGGAGCGTGGCTGGGAGTCACGTCCAGAGCCCAGAAACCAATCATCGAACCTTAAGCGTTCAGGAGAAGGCGTTCAGGAGAGTTCACCTCCAACCCGATGCTCTTGGCTGCCCAGAGGAGCATGGCCGTCAAATCATCCTCGGACTCTGGGCGGGGGGCTGCTCAGCAGAATCTTCAGCTTCCGAAGACGATAGCCCCTCCTCTGATGCAGCGATAGACATCTTATCCTCTTCCGAAGCCCTGAAAGAGTCACTGGGTCCGCCGCGGGACAGACCGGCGCCATCTCCCAGGAGCTCAACGGAGCTGAGAGGGGCTGGACTTCCGTGGGGGCTGGCCCGGCGGAACATTCCTGACCGTGATCCTCAGGTCACCCTTGTCCCTAACCAACACAGCCGTGGAGTCTTTACGACCCGACAAACTGGGCTGGGTAGAGCCCGAGGGAAGCCTCAATATGAATGAGAGCCATGACCTTAGCGTAGCCATGGACATGCGCTCACAATGTGGGTATGAACCATCCACGAACGCCATCTCAGCATGTTTACGGGCCAGACACGTGAAACAGTGATCGTGTCCATAGTCAGATGTAAGGAAACTACTGCACCCAGAAGCACACGGTCGGAAAGACATCTCGGAAGATGCTCTCAACAACTGTGCATGCTGTAAGAAATTGCTCTTTTAGTCCAGGGGAGGACCACAGGACTTATCTGTGCTAGACAGGGCGATCTCCCCTGAAATGCACGGGAAACAAGGAGAACTGGACCAGAGAAACTCCTGCAGCTTTGATGAATTTTCCTTCTTTCTCGTAGAGAGGAGTAGAGCTCATGAAGCGACCGGCTCCGAAGCAAAAATCTGAATGAGTGGATGCACGCCGCCATCTTATATACCCCTATGTACGGGGGAGTGGCTTGGCATGCAAATTCCACTTGCCAATTCTCATTGGCCTTTTCTTCTAAGCTCAGAGGTGATTGGGGTTCCCAAGTGAGACCCCATGACGTCAGTCTACGTAACGTCGAACGTGACTGACTGAAAGGGAACTATACTTAATATGAAATAAATGCATTTTAAATATATTATGTTTTTACTAGGGATCACTTCCAGTCAACTGGGAGAAACTGGGAGAGATGTGCCACCTCTGATGTCAACTGTCAGTCACAGCACTGTAATGGAAAAGCTCCAAAATGTAATCTCCTTAAGGATCTCCTTATTGCAGTACCCTTTTAGTAAACATTTCTTGTTCTCCAGCTGAAAGGTACTAGGGTGCAACAGATACAACCACACTCTGCCCGAGTCTTCATTCATTGCATGTACTGGGTTTGTCTTCCAATCACTGTCTTTACAGATTGGATTCATTAGTGTAGCTTCTTTTTTTCAGGCCGTATAAAGGGGCTCTCACCTATGGTGTCAAATGGGGAAGGATCAGTACTGGAGTGTATTACTACCTCCCTCTATTGCTGTCTGGAACATGTTCAAGGACAACATGTTCAACCACCTCCATATTTGGTTTCAGTAATCCATTTTAGACCCCATTTCCATCTATATTTAGCAGTGATACATGTCTTAATTTTGAATCAAAAGAATGTCATTGCAATAGACTATAAATTTAGAATAAATGATTGCACTAAAATTGTAAACGAGTTGGGCAAACGAGATGTGAGACGTGTGGATCCATGTGCAAAGCTTTATTTAGACAGAGACGTGGTCATAAACCCAGGCAGGGTCGAACAACGGCAAACAGGTATGGCATGGGCAAGACACAGAGTAATCCTAGGACAAGCGTGGGTCGATGATTGGCGAACTATATCCAACAGGGTAAGGCAGAGAGATAATCCAAAAACAAGAGTCCAGGGCTTATAAATCTGTCTCATTTGTTACAGCTGTGGGTGTAATTAGTGCGATGGATGATGGAGAATGTAGTCCAGGGTATAGTGCAACAGTCAGTGTAGTGTGAGAGTCAGTATGATGGACGGGTGACGTCTGGTGGAGAGTGAACGGAAGGGCAGGCACAGGATTCGTAACACAAATAACAAGCTAAGATTAATAATAAAGATGTTTGAAATGTTTATCTAATTCATGCAATAATAGCTTATTGCAATGATTTATTTAATAATAGCTTATTCCAATGATTTATTTAAGGAATTTATTTAAGTGCAATAACAACAAAACAAAACAAAAAAGTTTCACATACTAAATAGCACAAACTGATGAGACCTTGGCTTGTAATTTGCAGCCAATGATTGCTTGATCCATCTGCTCTCACATTTAAATAGTCTGCTTCAGTACTTGCTGTAAGTAAGCATCTCATTGCATCAGATTTCTCTCATTGACGTCTTTCTCCTCCCCTGCACCACCTGTCTACATCTGCTTACAAGGACTATAATGTATATCTATTAGTGCAACTGCAGGTCATACATGTTCACTACAGTGTGTCTTAGCAGTGGAAAGTTTACAGCAGCACCTTTATTTTCCGTTTCAGATCTATGAATAGTAAAATATTTTCTGAGAGTTAAATTTAGCATTTTAAACACTGCAGCTATAATTATCCCTATAGTTACCCAGCAACATTGTGATAACTTCACTAGATGACATCATCCTTTCATCTGCATAACATTAGTTTATGACAACATTGCCACAATGTCTTGGTAAAGTTTCTTTTATAAAGAATATTTTCTAAAGTTCCAGAGATGCTTCAAAATGTCCTCAAAAAATGAAGCTAATTATTCCCATGGAGAACATTATGACAAGGTACGCTGATCTCCAGATACCTTTCTTTCATTTGCTTATTTTTGTTAAGATATATGGTCCCACTTTATATTAGGTGGCCTTAACTACTATATACTTACATTTAAATTAATCATTTGATACAATGCATTTATTGTGTACATACATGTTTTTACATTGTACTTATAATTTTAAAAATACCTAATTACATAAAAATATGTAATTACATCTGTAATTAATTTCTGTAATTACATTTATAATTACACTGTTGACCCATCCCTTACACCTTAACCCACCTTTAAACCTACCCATACCACCACACCTGTCCCTAACCTTACCCATATCCCACCTCATTAGAATCAACAGTGTTTTGCAATATAATATGACCACAAGTACATTGTACTAATTTTTTGATAAATATATAAATTATAATTTACTGATTTATTAAATATATAAATTACTGATTTATTTTTGAAGTTTTACATCCAATCACCTTAATGATGGTTGTAAATAAATCAGAAAATTTAGTGATATCCCCGCAGTTGTGGTCTTGACCGGTCTTGAAACAAAATCCCAAGTCCTCTTAGTCTGAGACCAAGACAAGACCGAGAACAAATGCAGTCGAGACCGAGACAAGACCAAGACCAAGACCATCAAAAAATGGTCTTAAGACCGGTCTCAAGACCAAGACCGGTCTCGAGTACTACAACACTACCCTTAACTGTTTTAAAATCACTAAAAATCACGACTTATTGCTTTATTAAGCAGTTAGTAAACAGTGTGTGTGTGTGTGTGTGTATTTTATGGTTTTTAGTGATAAAATGCCCCGTTTAGCTAATTTATATATGAACAGTCTCTCATGACGTGGCTTCAGGTCAATTCTGCGATACATTTTTATATTTATTTTAAATTTGATTATAGTTACTATAAGATCACCACAACAAATATGGGAATAACATATGTCATTGAGAAGTTATTTGGAACGTCACTGCAATAAATACGGTTTGGTTACATCCTACAGCTATTTCAGTGAATTTTCCTCATCAAACTGTGGATGCCTATCCTACTACATCTGATGAGCCATTAACTAACTTAATTTCTGATGTTCTCAGAAGCTGGTTCAAAAATATGAAACATAATGCTCCGGAACACAAATAGTACAAAAAATATGAAGAAAGAGAAGATACTAAGGTATAAAATTTTGACAATTATAATGATGATTACTTACTGCATCTTCAGTTGTACCTTCAAGTGTACTACTGGCATCAGCAAACATCAGTATTTTCTCCAAATTACAACTGCAAAATTACTGAAGCATCAGTCAAACAATGTAAACCATATTTCTTTATTAAAGATTAAGAAACTCCAAGCAGCATATTCATAAATAAAATAAGAGTCTCCCTTAGATGTAATGTTACAGACTATGCTATGATACTGTTATATTTCATGGAATATTGGATGTTTTTCTCTGAAATCAAAGGGGCACAAGTGTAAGGCAGTGAAGACACTTAACCCTACAAATTACACATCCTTACCACCACTGTCGGCATCTCAAAGCCACAGGTTGTGTTACACAGTGTAATATATCACTTTGGTTCACATTAGTAACTACTTGGACTTGTACAAAATATACAGCATACAACCTTGAGTTATGACTGACAAGCATGTGCAGAGTGAAATCTTCTCAGAAACTGGTCTATGTGCTCCACGCTGACAAATGTCCTTTTCTTTGTGAGCTGACGAACGGCAAATTTCAGAGGGTCTGTGGAATGGCAACAGGAAAATACACACAGGTAGCTGTAAATGGAGTGTTCTGGTTTAGGTCACAAACATAACACGGCTGAGATTCGTAATTGGTCAGAACCTCCTGAAAAACGATTAAAAAACAGCATGTAAAAAGAAATGTAAAAGTTTAATTGTACAGTAAAAAATAATTAATATGTGTGTTGGACTATTTAGAATTGCCTGCAAGAGATGTTTGTCCAGTTGTGGGTGTACCAACATGGCTTCATTTACACCAATCACATATTCCCTTGCAACTCATTAGGAAAAAAGATATCACAACATGTAAATTATGAAAATCATTTCATATACAAGTTTTTTTTTTTGTCTATATACTGTGTGAAGTGTTGTACAGTTGTACAAAAAAAAGTTTTCGCAGAATATCAGAAAAGCAATGATACTACAGCTCTTTTACAAATGACAGCATGAACTGGTGTAAAATGTCCTTGATGTGCGACAAATTAAAGTGACGCTGTTATGTTTCTGGAATATAATTGTTCTCTCTGGGCTGGTTGTGCTCACGGATTGATAGTCTCAAAATAGTCTGAAAACACAGTTAAAATGAAACAAAACTAAACAAAAAAAGCAAAACAAAAAACAAAACTAAACAAAACAAATCTTTCTTCAGTGCTGTTGCCATGATTGCAAAGTTTTAACTTGTCTGGGATGGCATTTCCTCACAAGTCACTGCTATATTATTTTGAACGGTTAACCTTTGCTTGTTCAGTAAACCCATAAACAACATCAACTCAATGCAAACACATAAATCTATATCAGTAATCAACAACCAAAATAAGAAAAGGAAGCAAAATTAAAATGGCCTCACTGTTTGCAGGTTGAAGAAGGTTTTTGACTGTAAAAGGGGTGCATAATTATCAGCGCTCAGCTTTTGGGTTCCTACAGCCGTGTATGATCATCTAGTAACAAAACGTGGAGAGACATCTTTTATTTCGGCACTTAGAAAACAATCACAATGAATTTGAGTCTTTACCCATAGAGAACAAAATTCACAAAGCCATTCAAACAGTCGTTTTGAATTATTTTTATATGTCCTTTTTTGTTGCTCATTTGTTTTTGTAACTCAACTTCAAAAATTGAGAATATTCAAAATACACTTTTACTTATTTTGCTCTTTCAGTATTTACATATATGTACAAGAAAAAATGATTTCCCATGTTTTCATTTTTTTTTCATAATAAAAATCTCTACGTACTCCCTCCCCCCCTCTTTTTACACCGCCACAGTTTCCAAAGCTCCAACTGCACCTCGGCTTTCTTCCTTTGAAAAGCAAGTGTGAGGCAGCCCATGGTGACGATGGCCTTAGATGGATGTACTATGCTCAATAGCTTCTGGGATGGGTCCTCCTGGTACTGACTGGTAGGACATTGGCATGGGCATCTTGGCGGGACTCTGTCGGAACAGGCCCCCGTTGGGAGCCCTGTGTTTGCATTGGATGGAGGGCATGGTGGAGCTGCTGAGAGGAAGGGGTAGGGTGCTGCCAGGACCCTGGGCCAGCGTCCGGCCCACCCCATGAGCTTGCTCCGGGAGGAAGGTGCTCACAGACAGGCCCGTGCCCGGGTAGTCTCGCACAGTCTCCCGCTGCTGGCTGGGCGGCATGCTGCCGATGTCCAGGGCAGAGATCTCGATAGATGGTGTGGGGATCTGCTTGTGTGCCATGTCCTCGTCCATAAGACTGTTCATACGCCGATGCACCTGTTCCAGGTTCACCTCCTTGTCCTAGAGTGGGTGAGAGAAGAAAGGAGGGACAGAGAGGCTGAGATCTGCTGGTTCCAGGACGGGATTTTTGCTTTTAAGCTCCATGCAAGTAAGGTTTATTTGAGTTACTGCAGGGTGTATTGCGAATTTACTAAAAAGACCCAATTGGAAATTTCAGATAGTAGAATAGTGTTTGAAAGAGAAGTTTTATAGAATGTGCACCTTGAAATCAAATTTGGCCAGTGGGCGTGTAAAATAATAATGTTCAAGGGATACTAAACCTGCCATTACAATTATCATCACCAACAACTTTAGTACTGGAGCCAACCTGCATTTCATATATTAAAATGTAGAGAAATTGTTATGATTGCAGTTAATTGTCTGTTAAAACACAGCATGCATTTTAAAACCGTGTACTTGGGTAAAGAATTTAGTAATTTAAAGTGTTTTCAAAGTTTGTTTCAAGCTCATTTTTATGTCAAATTACTTTGTTTACAATGTTTGTACGATGTAGAGTTTATTTTTTATTTATTTATTTTTTTAAATAAATACCATTGTTATTCACTTGTACCACAATGCAAAACATATAAATGTAAAACCAAAGCATTATGAAAATAAAAACTTAAGGCCAGGTGACAGCTAACGTTGCTTCCTTAATGATCTTCCCCACAGATCCAGATTTTATCTACATTACACTGATATTATTATTATTATTAGTAGTAGTAGTAGTAGTAGTAGTAGTAGTAGTAGTAGTAGTATAGATTATTTATATAAATTCATAATGAATGAATGAATGAATGAATGAAGCATTTCTATAGCACTTTATTGTGTATTGCTGTACACCCAAAGCACTTTACAATCATGTAGGGGGAGTCTCTCCTCAACCACCACCAGTGTGCAGCATCCACCTAAATTCATAAGACTTGAGATCCATGTATTTGCAATATATTTATATACAAATGTATTTAATTAATTAATTTATTATTTAATTTGCAATAAATTATTGTTATCAACAAATTATTATTAAATTGATGTGCCTGTTATGTGCTTTATGTTGTGGAGAACTGGTTAGCTTTTAGGTAGGTGTTGGCTTATGAGCTCAGATAATGTATATGTAAAGGATTAATTATTCTTTACAAATAGACATAGTGTACATTTTAACCTGCAAAATAAAGGTATTTTAAGGAACTAGCTCAGTGAGCAAAAAATATTGATGCCCTTTGTGTCAGTTATCAGCTGACAGTGATTAGAGCAGTTGCTTATTACCAACATGTGTTTAATAAGAAGAATGGCCAGAGAACAGCAACATCTGTAAATGTTTCCTCTAGGAATTATTAAGATCAGTATATATACGGATCAAACAATAAAACTATTCCATTTTAAAGAAAAGAGAAAATGGCTCCATTGCTTGAATACAAATAAATTGAACATAGTAGTTCAAAGCCAAAGTGGAGAGACCTAACTAGCCCATAGGTCCCATCTAATCTACAATTCATTTTGAACATTTATTTTTTAGTATCATGCAGAAGAAATACAGATTGGCTCCAGAGTCCACCACTGTTATAGTAAGGTCACAATCTGTTACAAAATTATTTGTTAAGATCTCACAGCATCCTCAAATATGGAGATTAATGAAGCTTTGCAGTATCAAATGCAAGGAAGGGATAGGTCAGGAGTTAAGGCTGGAACTGCAAAGCAATTGCAATGGGTAAATTAGTCTGTCATGTTAGGTTGAAGCAGACTTGTCTTTACAAATATTTCCAAGGGAGTACATGCTTCCACACATCATTTCCCACAATCTCATCGCAGTTCAGTAATCCTGTTTGTCTTAACTAATGAAGAGAGTTGGGTGACATTTTAGGGTATAATGACATAAGATTTATATATATATATATATATATATATGTATATATATATAAATGCATACTTTTGCTGAAAAAGTGAACAAGGAAACTCAGAAAAAAAATAACAACTGAAGGAAAATAACCTGAGTGCTTCTTCTTAGCTACAAACACCTAATTATGTGTTTTTCCAAAACATGTCTGGTTTCTGGTTTCATGACTATAGGCACCTTTTCACTGCTTCTAGTGGAGAGTTGCGTAGGTACTGCAACGACTTCAGACTCTTTAGGGATGCAATATTTTCAGATCTGAGTAGTGTATTTGGATGTGCTGAAACGTGTGACTGGGCATTATCTAACTGTCTAACCAGATGCAATGCCTTCCAAACTAAATATGTGCACAAAATGAGTTACCAAGCCAGAAATGACCAATTTACTCCCAAATTCTCTGAGGTCTCTTGTCCCATAAACAAAGTATCTATTCATTTTTTAGTTATTTCACCGTAGTTAATCAACAGATGGTAAATTGTATCCAGAGTTTGCAAAAAGTAAAAACGCAGGTTCAGAGACCTAGCATATACTTTATTATTGCAAACAGTGAACTGGTGGTGAAATTACCCTAACTCAGCTGTTATGTCAATCATCATAATAATGATGATAATGAACAGGTAATTTTTAAACCAAAACCTGAGCATCAAGCTTTCCAATCATCTATAAGGAGAGTGTGTACTAGATTTTCTTTAGGCCATTCAATAATTTCCAGCTTACTTTCTTACTAGCGGGTCTTGTTAAGAATCTTAATGTTCTAAAGTGTAAATTTGATTCCTATTCTGATTGTGATATTGTGATTTTCCTGCTTGTTACACAAGAGGAGGAAAAAGGTCTGAGCTCTGAAATCCAGGGCATCTTCTGCCCTACTAATGCTATTTGCAATGCTATTTATGCTAGTGGAATCTTTTTGCTTCTTACATTGTCATGTACACCACTAAACAAGCACTTTCCTGAATTTGATGTATCCTCGCCTTTTTTTGAAGGTATGCAAATGCATCATGCATCATTTTTAACACAATTATGAGATTTATTTAGTGTTTAGTGTTTAAAATATTGGGCGATTACATAAACTTACATCATTGATTTATGAAAAAATACACAGTAATTAAATCATCACTGCCACAAGTAGTGGAACTCTTACTGAAATATGTTCATAATCATGTTGTAATAGCTTAATGTCTCAACAAATAAATGCCACCGATTAAACAGCAGAAGTGTGCTTAACACTGATTTTGATGGAATTGGAAAATTATTTATCATCATTAATGTGGTATTGTGCTAATCGTTCAAAAAAAAAAAAAAAAAAAAAATTGCAGGAAAAGCAGAGGCGTCATTCTAAACCCAACACAATTTGGAAGGTGAATTTGCTAAATATGGCATCTAAAACGCAAAATAAAGAAAGAAAGAAATCTTTAATGTTAGATGGCTTCTACATCTGGTCCGGTTAATTCCCAGCCAATCAAAGAAGAGGCCTACAATTCTATTCTGACCTGTGTCAATAGCTTCTGCTTCATCCCAGTCTCTTTCTCTGTCTGTCCAAATGTCCTTGCTCCCCTCCGATGAAGCAGTAGCAATATCATTATATGTCAATGGACCAGAAACCCTTGCCAGTCTGTAATCCTTAGTAACCTGCATGAAATCATAAACAAATGAAGAATAAATGTAAAATAGAAAATATAGAGATAAATAAATCCAATAAATAAATCCATAAAACTTGTCCACATTGACATATAATTGCAACAGGATGTCACACAGTAAATTACTAGGGATTATTGACTGTTTGGGGTTTGAGTTATGTTTTTGGGGAGGCTGTTTTTATTTATTTATTTATTTATTTTTAAGAATAACTGAGCAGACAGACTCATGCAAGCACCCAATTTGCGCACACTTTAGTTTACGGATCCACATCAACCCTGGTCCAGTCTATTACATGCAGTTTCACTGGCAGTGAGTGAGGATTTAGAAAGGCTTATAAAAGAGGTTATAAAGTGAAGCAAATATTCAGATATTTAGAAATAGGTGATTTGAAGAGTACACTAAAGTTAGACACTTAACTGCATCATGAAGGCACAATTATGGGTATAAAGTGTTGTTTAAAGCATTAAATGGAAGAAAGAATAAATTAAAGAAATGTTACCAAAGATCTAAGGAATTTTCTGGTATAGAATACTGGAAAAACATTTTAATGTTTTGCCACTGCCAAGGTGCAAGTTGCTCTGAAACAATTTTGTATTTGAGGTATTTTTTTTCCGGCTGAAAATGTCTGATAATCATTTGTATTTTCAAATCATTTAATATAAAAAGAATAATATGATTTAGACTCCATAGAGAACTTAGGAATGCATACTATTCTTACTTTGGATTCAAAGAAAAATGTAATTGGTGGAATATAATAAATCTGTTCCAAAACCTTGTTGATGTGTGCCTAGACACAGTTCAAGGCATCATAGGCATGTCACAATGTACAAGCTCATCCAAAAGTAAGATTAGATACCTTATTTTGGTCAAAATCGAAAGCATTACTGCATTTGTTGTTTAGAGAGAAGACATTTCTAGAATGCAGTGCAATGAGCTCAATGAAAAAAACAAAAAAAATCACAGTGCTAAATAAATATATGCATTCAATACTGAAAGGTATTGACGTGTACTATGTATTTTTGGAGTACCACATTTTAACTTACCAATATGCTATGAGCAATATTGGAATTGAGCTCACCGAGCAGAAATATAAGAGTTGCTGTCTATGTAGTGAGGTTCCATTTCAGTTAGAATGCTACCTTGGAAGGCTGCTGCCTATGCAGATAGTACACAGCAACTCACTAGGTTCTGAAGCAGCGCTTTTGTGTTCTGAAATGGTCTACAATCACAGTTTATTAGTAAATGTGACATTCTAAATGGTAAAGCCTGCTTCATTAAGGGCACTGTGCACACCCCAAGCACAAATAAAATATGTTGTTATGTTAAATAGGCGGGGGGACCAATTTTGATTTCATCAGGGCACACCTATAACTGTGTGTACTGGAGCTCGACTAAATCGGGGCTCGCGTCTGCTGCGGGATCCTTAAAGTAGAGTGTGGCAGTGTCCTCTCCCTGCTCTGTCTTCCGCGCCCTGAGCTCGGTCACCTCTTTGGGCTGCTCTTGCCGGCAGCGATTGCTGTTCCACCACATTTCCAGGGCGGCCACCAGACAGGCCAACAGGAGCCCCGCTGCTAGGATGCAGAAGACGCCAGCGAAGCTATGCAGCTTGAGTGAGCGACCATCCGGTTGGGCATTACTGTGGCTGTTGAGGTCACAGCGGCCAGTCCGAGGCCACCACTTCTGTTTCAAGACATCCAGGTCTCCTTTCTCCTGCAACTCCAGAATCCTGTGAGGGATGACATGGTATGTACTTATTTTTTGTGTGAAGCTTTACATATGGTTTCTTCCTTTCCTCTAAATTTTTTATTTATTTTTTTGAATGCAGCCTGTGCATGTTAACCAGTCAGTAAACTTGTAGGTGTGTGTGTGTGTGTGTTTAAGCAGGGCTGTTTGTTTGTTGACCAGTGGCAGATGAGGGAGTGTTTGAGAAACAACCAACACAATCTCATAGAAGTATGTAACTATTTTACAAGGTGGCGAGTTCATATGAATTTGTCCAAGGACAATTTTTAGGGAAAAAAAAAAAAAAAAAAAAATGCACACATGAAGGCCTACTCCTAACCCCATCCCTGTACATAACCATCACTGGTGCATATGCGATCATAAGAAAATATACAAATAAAATTATACAGATTAGCCACCAAAACATAAAATATTTACAAATTGCCATAAGATTGTGTTGGACCAACTCGCAACCACCCAGCAACCTATCCATAACACCACTGAAAGTCCAGAGCAATTTCCCAGCAAACACTCAGTGTTTTGCACAGGCTAACACCACATTCTTAAAAAAAAAAAAAAAAAAAAAAAAAACTTATTTTTTTCAGTTCTGTTTTGTGCCACTAGATGCACAGAAATTGCTTACAGCAGCTTAATAACTAACCTTAAGCATGGTTAAATGTTTTATACATTTTATACCTTTGCTGGTACAAACCAAAAAAAAAAAAAAAGAAAAAAAGGAAAGTAAGGATATTTCACAAAAGAAATATATATATATATATATATATATATATATATATATATATATATATATATAATTAATAAATAAATTAAATAAATAAATAAAGTATTGTTTATAATTATAACTTATGATTACACTAAATTCTAATTATAAATGATATTAAATTATAACTAAAAGGCAGCAGGAATTGAATCTCGGTCCCCATGAGCCAACAGGGCAGCCATCCAGTACCCTTGGTCATGCTGATTTTTTTTGTTTCTTTATGTGTTTATTTATTTATTTATTTTTGCAGACATGGCAAGTGTTGTGTGTCACATGTTCCCGGTTTTGTCTTGTGTTTGGACATAAGTTTGTAGTTTGTTGTAACCGTTTGTACAGTTTGTAATCTTTTGTAGTTTCATTTATGTTTCGTTGCCCATGATTGTGTCCCCAGGTGTCCTGTGTCTCCTCGTTTACCCTTTTTAAGCCCTGTGCTGTTTCGAAATCACCCTCTATACCCTTATTCACTATTCCCTATATTAGTCCACTAATATAGTCCAGTTGAAGGAGTGAATGAAAACAAATGTGGGAATTCAGACACTGAGTGAGCTGGAAGGGCTGCTGCTATTCCATAGTTTGTGCTAATCATTAGAAAACTTTGCAAACTAGCAGCTCCAGTAGTAATGAAAATAATTATCTTGAACTCTGTCATGGAAACTAGCATGTATAAACCTCCATTAAAATATTTAATAGTCAATTATAAAGAAATGTATACCTGATATTATGCTGTATTCACATTGGACCAGCAATTTGGTGTGGATGGATAAATGACTTAGCTGTATGCACCATCTTCTGGCAAGACGAAGGAATTCATTCATCACAACCCTCACAGTGCATTATGGGTATTCTCTAGCCATTGAGTGTACATTGGTTGTACACTCATTATTGTGGTGCATTATGGAATTGAATGAGTGCACTTGATAATATCCACTATGGCTTCAGACACCACTTCAAATGGCTGTCCCCTCAAATAGTGCCCTATTTAGAGGTATAGGTGGCAGTTTTAGACACAGCCCAAACACAAGACAAAACCAGGAACATGGGTATTGCTGGTGGTTGGGTCATATTCTAGACAGATCAATACAGAGTGAGTAAGAAGGCAACTAAAGATCATTAACCAGCTTAACGAAATCCAAAGGCAATGCAATTCAACAATCTTAACTGGTTACAAATGATTATGTGGAGCTTTAAACAGCCTCCTGGAATCTGTTACATTCACAAAGGGTTTAAGAGATGTGTGGATCAGTGTCCTCACTATTTGACACCTGATGACATGCACGATCTTTGCGTCTTTTGTTTGGGTGAAGAGCACGCACACGATGTCCTCGAGGGGGCAATCTGCGTTCATTGCGAGCGTTTTTCAATGAAAAAGCTCTGCTCTCGTCTGTCTCTCTTTTCGAGGAAGGAGGGGCAGCCATCTGCTCCCTGCGGTTCAGGACCTGCTGCTGCCGAGGCACGGAGGAGATTGAGCTCGTGGGGATCACAGGCGGATCTGGACGATGAGTTAGGGAAGGGGCTTTCCCTCTCGCGCTCATCGGCCGCGAACGAGGGTGAGCTGCTGGATGACGATGATGCGATTTCTCTGACATCATCTGATCCAGCGGCTAGTGCTCTGCTGGGTTCTGTCCAGGAAGAGCAGGAGATTTCTGAGGGCGAGCAAGTTGAGACTGAGCCCTCTCAATCCTCCTGCTCTGCGTATGATGAGTTGTTGGAGGTTATGGAACGTGCCACGGCAAGGTTTGAATTGCCGTGGAAGCGGGCGAAGAGGGTGGTGTTACGGGGTCGTCTCTATGAGCGTTATCTCTCTGACCATAGCCCCCCAGCTCAAGTGAGCCTTCAATTTCTTTCTGATCTTCATGCGGAGATTGAGAAGGAATGGAAAAAAGCCATTTTCCTCTCGCATCCATAGATTTCAGCATACTAGTTATACGAGCATTGAGGGGATGCAAGAAAGCGGCTATGAGAGGATGCCCCCTAAAGAAGAGATGCTAGCTAGCTATCTCTCTGTGGGCGAGACATCCTCTCTCAAGGCTCCCTCCTTGCCATTTTAGCCCCTTCAGGAAACATCTTGCTTAAATGGCAGGGCATACGCAGCAGCAGGTCAGGCTGTCGCTTCATTGCACAATATGGCGGTGCTTCAGGCGTACCAGGCTGATCTGCTGAAAGACCTGGATAAGGGTGAGGGCCTTTCCCCTGATGAGGTAGCTGAGTTGCGCCGCACCACGGATCTTGCTCTCCGTGCCACTAAGCAGGCCACCACTGCTATGGACAGGTCCATGGCGGCCATGGTGGTAACGGAGAGACATCTGTGGGTGAACCTGGCAGATATCGGGAAGAAAGAGAAGGGCTTTCTCTTCGATGATTCAGTCTTGCCTTCTGAACTTATCAGTACCTCTGTCGAGATGGTGGTCGAGAAGTTTAGGGAGGCAAATGCGCGCTCAGCAGCCTTCAAAACCTTCATTCTACGAAGGTCCAGGTGTGAGACTTAACAACGTTGGGGTCCTGGCCTGTCCCGGTCTGAGGATCAGAGACGGGCGCAGAAGGCTAGTGTCGCGACTCGTGCCACTCCCCCGCCTGCGGGTGGGGCTAAGAGGAAGCGTGAGTCAAAGAGAGGTAGGCAAGACCTGAGGGACGTGATCCAGACGAGACATTCTCAGCGCTCTAGTCCGGACCAGAGTAAGACCTGAACATCTACTCCCCTCCCTCGGGGGCCTTACATCTGCCCTCATCTTCCTCTCTCTAATTCCCCTGTAACCACCATCAACTCTACCTAACCAAGGTTGGGTGGGAACCTCCTGCGCTCGCATTTCAGTCTCTCATGCTGGACCTATGATGTTTTTGGTTAGGTTCTATGTCTCATAGAAACTACCTTACTGATGGTCCAGACCCGATGCTTCTTCGGACTTTGCCTCCGGAACTGAGCTCATGCGCGGGAACCATGATGGTGAGTACGATCCATTTCATCTGTTCGCTGGTGGTTGTGCTTTTTCTTCTGCTAGCCATTCTTTGCAGTTTTTCCTGGACCTGTCTGTTGTGTTTCTACCTTATTTAGGGTAGGTCTTCGGCGAGCACCCCCCTTTTGCTATCAATGCTGGATCTAGATTAGGACGATAGCCCTGTTCCCGGCCTCATGCCTTGTGGATCATGTGACCAAGTCTTTAGGCTTCTGTGGGAGCCTTCTTGGTCATCAGGTCCCCAGTACACCACTGCAATCCCAGGACCTGCGGGTCCTTCCTATCCTTCTCCTGGACATCCTGGCTGGGTACTTGCTTTGAGAGGCTGCCCCGACTGAGACGCCCTACCCATATCTCGCCCTGAGGGGCTTCCTGTTTTAGGCTATCCACTCAATCATCATGCACTCTCTGAGTGAACCTCCTCTCGCTGAGGCATTGAACGGCTTTACTCTCTAAACTCCACTCTGCAGTTCACCAGTTGTATCACACTGCCCTTATGGTGAACCAGTGTATCGCCCCTCTGTGGAGTGGGCTTGAGTAAACTGTTTTCCCTGAGGCATGAGTGGGAGGTGTTTCTGCGGGAACCCTTCCTGAGTGCTCTGGCTCTAAGAAGCAACAGCTCTCCATGCGTGATCTGGGCCCAGTTGTTTCTAAAGGTTCTGCGGGTCTGGTTAACGGGGCCCATGCTCTCTATTGGGATAGAAAGCACAGGGCTGGGTTGGCAATAGCTGATGGTCCTCCGTAGGGCGGCACTGGCCTTTTATCTAGTGCCTTCTTCTGGTGAAGCTAGATATTGCTCCCCTCTCTGTGAGGGTTAGCCTTGAGACCTTTTTTCGCTCCCGGTGACCTACCTCAGCCCGAGGGCCGGGGGCGCCGCTGCTCGCTATGCAGTCATACTGAGTAATGTTAGACTCATCTCTACTGAAATGTCTGATCCCCTTTAAGCTGGATCCCATTCCTGAGGGCCCCCTTTCTGTCAGTCCATCTCAAGGTGTGGCAGTGCTCCCCTCGCTGTGGGAGGCTCTGTTATGAGCTCGCCAAGCCTGGGAAGATCAGGTCTTCCTCCGCTCTATTCGGGAGTTAGGAACCTGCCCCTGAGCCATTGACCACTCACTTCTGTTGAGTGTGTTGAGCTCCGTGACAGCATCATCAGACAACTGGCCACTTGCTGTCTCCTTGATGAGTTGTCAGAGTGGGCTGAGTCTAGCAATACTCCCCTCACCCCAAGGGTTGGGTTGAGCGTTGCCCTCAGCCAGGCGTCTGAGTTGTCCCCCCACTGGGTCCTCTACGCCTTGGAGCTCTATTTAGAAGCAACCTCAGGTTGTTAGGCCTCTCTCTGCCTCCCTGTTGAGTTGCTCTTTTCTCTGTATGGGCTTAGTACTGCTCCCCTCACTCAGAGGGTCACCTACGAGCACGTCATGCCTAAGCTGAGCGTCCGAGTCCCTCCCCGATTCGAGAGTTGGGCCTCTGCTCTCCGGAGCTCTGGTCAACGGCCGTATTCTCCCGGCGCCCCTTTATACTATGGTCGCGCCAGTAGTGACATCAAAGGCTGTCGCTGGCCAACATATTGTGGTTTTTGTAAGCATGCTTCAGACACGGGTTACGCTGAAGGCATTCCCCAAAGCGACCCCTAGAGGACGCAGTGTCTCGTTCCCTACTCAGGGAACCATGGTTACATATGTAACCTGAGACGCTTTGTGTGTAATAAAGAATAGCTGTGAATTGTGGGAGATTCAAAGTACCTGTGACATTGCGAGTCATCTATGTGGTAACTGGAGCAGGTTAATTAAATATATTGGAAACGTCAGAATCTTGAAATGGTTTTGCATGTTATTACTATCTCTTGAGAACATACACAAAACAACAGAATATATATTATGCCATTATATAAGAAACGTGAAATTCTGTAAAATATTTTGCCTCATTCACTTTTTGTCTAACACATAAGTTTTTGCAGTAGCTAGAGTGCAACTCCTCAAATCATTAAATTCCCCGAAGCAACTTAAAATAATTATGACAATAGCTTTTGCTTGAACAACAGATATTCCTTACACCATCTGCATGTTATTTTTTTAAGAGGTGAAACATGGGAGAGCTGGGAGACAGGCAATACGCACTTTTGGGAGATGAGGTCTCGGTAAGGACTCCCATGCTGCATGGCGATGCCGTAGCCTTTGCTGCTCATGCTGTTGCCAGCTACAGTGATGGTGCAGTCATCATCTGTCAGTGCTGCATACTCCACCACAGCCATGTCCCACAAAAATGCATAAGGTCCTTTTTTGGCCTGCAAAAAAATAAAATAAATAAATAAATAAAAATCCAGCATCATAAGAGAGTTTTCTGACCAAAACGCTTGAATAATCATCTTTTAATGTTCACACCATAAACGATAAATGTATTAGTGCTAACTGTTTATTGTAAGTGTGTGCTGTAGCTATCTAGTCTGTAATTTTAAATTCTCAAATTAGATTGCCGTGTGGGTTTTGATAAGCTGTGAATATTTCTGTCCTTCCAAAAAAAAAAAAAAAATCTGAAAATGATTCTAATGATATCATTCCTTTGTGTCATTATCATTATAGCTGTGGTGTGCACATCCCTGTTCTCATAGAATTAGAATGGTTATCAAAACTTTATAACTGTAGTGACTGGTAGCAATAAAGTGGATCATTATTTATCCTCAAAAGTTACTATTGTTTAAGTGTTTTATCATTGCAATCACACTTTGGTGGCTAATCTTGACTAATCTATTGAGTTCTTTCTCATTAAAAGGAGCTTCATTGATCTAAACCTGTCCTCACTGGCTGATTCAAAGGACTTCACATCCTCAACTCATTATGCACTCTAAAAGTTTCTTCCTCAAAATCCTCTAGTCTTCTTCTTTGATCTTTTCAAAGTTGTTTTCTTTGATTTTCTCAAGAACTGACACTGAATGTCCGTTGTTCATTTCAAAAGGGTACATTAAGAACTTTTAAAAGATGACTTGAGAGAAAAGCCTCTTGTATAGACAATCTGTTATCAATTCTAAATGTTAACAACTGATATTAAATGGAAAATACGCAGTCTACAAGGTATTGCTATGCAGTCCACTGAAAAGAAAATACAAAATGCACTTTTATGGGTATACAAGTTAAAACAGTAATTATTAAAGACATAAAAAATTAACCAGTAATTAACTTAATCAGCAAAGCTTCTTTAGACAATGTCTTCTACAACAACTGTAAGTATAGAAACAGAAAACATATCCACCTTTAATAGCATTTACTTGGTTTTTAGTTTCTGTATACTTAGATGTGTGATTGGATGATGAAAGAAAAAAAAAATCATTGGGAATCACGGACCTAGCAATCAGACCTAGCAACCAGTGGTGTAGTAGTTAGTAAAGAGCATATTGTGAATTTATCAAAATCCATTTGTGTTTTAGTCCTGCTTAAATGCTGCAGCAATCTACTGGCAGAGGCTTATACTTGGTCTTAAAAGATTTTTATTTGATTTTTTTCCCTCTTGTGCTTTTAATTTTTAATAACTTTTTTTTTTCTCCATTAAACACATCCTGCAGTTTAGAAACAGTTGGCTACATTTTATGGCAAATCACATTGACCTTGTACATACCGGTAAATGGTAAATAAATGGTTAATAAATGGTCTAGATGTCACAGCTGGTTGCAGGAGCAATGAGGATTTGAGGCAGGATCTAATCGCAGTGGTATATTTATTGAAACAAAATTAAAAAACCAAACACGTAGGAGAACAGGAAAGAAAAACAATACCGAGATGCTGCAAACCACAATAAGAAGAGAACAGACAATACACAACTGAAACAGAGGGCTAGAAATGCACAGGTAGAAACAAAAAAGAAAATAAGGGCCAGGTGGAGCAAACAAATTAACTAATAACAAGTAACCAGAGAAACTGACTCAAACAAGTGCAAAAACAAGGGAAACCACAGATGATTCCTGACAATTAACTGTGCATACACACAGATTTTTGGACCAGGACCAGGATTAGCCCATAATCACAGATGTCCCGTAAGAAGACACCATTACCTATGCCCAGGGAGAGGCCATCCCCCTTAATGGGTGGAATTTCACTCCAATAGAACACAATAAACCCTGTGATTCATAGGCATGGGAAAATATGCGAGGACATACCTTTTGCACATCCTCAAAAAAAAGAAAAAAAAAAAAAAAAGAAGCTCTCTGACAGTCTGAACCTGTGGGTGTGCTTCACATAAATATGTAACAGCTGCACCAGACATTATGTATGAAGTGTTTGTTCTAAATGGTGGAGGAAAGAATGCTTGCACACTAGCCACCTGAACACTAAAGAGCATGAATAGCACCTTTGGAACATAAATAGCTCTGAAAGCATCTGATCGGAACTCCAGACAGGAGCAATTGGGCATTAGCAATTTTTATAATTAAGTCATGCCTGCCCACAGACGAGCCAGCTACAAAGGCATGATTTGGTGAAATGCAGCTACATAGACTTAGAGCTCCAATTGACACTCACATTCCATGTCAGAACATCAAGTAAATGCCCCTATTCATACCCCTTCAGCACTAGCTTGTAAAATTCAAATCTTTTTACTGATTGTGACAGCAAACGTGTGAGGCAGGCTCTGTTGAACATCCAAACATGCAGGTTCCATAGCTCCAGTTGTTAGGATTTCAGATTGTGCCCTGTACCTGAGAGAAAGTCCTCAGTGGTATCATCTGTGGTGGAAATCACAAATTCTCCCCCATTTCTGGGAACCATTGGGCCATTCTGGAGCCCCATAGGGTACAGTGGCGGGTTTTTTTTTTTTTTTTAGAGGTTTTTTTTCTACCTATCAATAAGCAGAAAATTGGGAGTTTAATAAGGGAAAACTCTTAGTGAATAGTGAATAATCTAAATAATAATCTAAACTGTTACCTTAATTGTTATTATTATAGTAATTATATGTAACATTTGTAACAAAGACACCATAAAAAAAGTGTTACCAACTAGTGTACTCAAAATGTACTCCTGTAACACAAAATACACTTAAAAGTATACGTTTATAAACTAAAAAGTGGCCCGATTTAGTTCCAAGAAGTATTGAAATAGTACATTTACAAGCATACTACTAGTACATTGGTATTAGTATACTTATGTTACAAGTTCTCTGTGCCTTGTTTTGGACTTTTATGTCACCTCATGTCTCCTGTGTTTTTTTTTTTTTTTGGAGCCAGTTTGTAGTCTTATCTTGTTAGCTCCCTGTGTATATACAATCCTAGTGTTTCTTTTGTTCCTTGTGAGTTGTTGAATGTAATGGTTGCCCGTTTACCCATCATTCTGTTCTTTGTTCCCTGTGTTTTTTGGTTCATTGGTTGTTCTAGTTTTTCCATTAAAAACCTGCACATAGATCCTTTCCTCTGCCTGTTTTCCCCAGACTCTCAACATTACAACTTACTACTACACAAAGTACACTTAGAAAATATACTTGGATTTTACTTAATAAAATGAAATTTTAAATGCATAAGTTAAATAAATATAATTATATGCAGGCTGACAAGATGCTAAAATGTACACATCTACAGACATGTCACCCATCCTTTAAAACAAGCTCATTTGTCTAATGGTTTTGGATCAGTTCATTCTCTGATGACTCAATGTCCAGAGCTCAGAATATTTTAGAATTCATTTGTCATTTCCTCAAGCCATCACCATCATCACTGAGAAGTGAGGAAGCTGAGGAAAAGCTATGTCACATTCACCTGTTGTATGTTGAACATTTGATTATAGCAAAATATTTCACTGTTCTCCTGAGATACAGAGACACAGTTTTCTGACTCTGAATTTCAGGGGGATGCCCCAACAACTGCAACAATTGTAATAGACTAAATTTGGACGCAAATAACAGATTAGTAAAGATCGTAGGATTATCCCAAAAGATTATGCCAAAAAATTGGATTATACAAAAAACACAGTCCTTACAATGTCTTTCTGTTTTCATAACTCTCTGAATTCATATAGTAAATAGGTGAGCAATGGTCCATACCTTGCGTATGCCTTCAGAGGGGCTAGAAACTGAGAAGTCCTGTCCATTGTTTTTGCTGATTGTCCTCCACAGCTCTGCATACGTGCTGTCCTGCTCCAGCGGGTTTGTACCTTTGGCTCTGAAGTAATCGTACACTGCTGAGTCCCTAACAGTGCCATAGGCATAGTCCATCTGTCTTGCAAGATCCTGAAACGTTCTGTTGGATAGACAGACAAGATCAGGTAAAAAAAAAAAAGTTTAATAATCATGGTTATGGTTTGTTCCAGTCTCTCACCTTAAATATGAGCAATAGAACAAATGGACTAATAAAGACTGAGAGACACTTGAAATGTACGTGGGATGTTTACAGTTTGAGTGTTCCCTGTCTCACAAGAATTCTAATGTTTGGTGATACAGCCTCATTTCATCCACATCTCCATTTGTTGTGATTCTAGTGTTTTTCAAGAAATAAAAAAAAGTGGAGTAGTACACCAAATTAGTGAAACTATAAATCCTTTAGTTTAAATGTGTTCATGTTCATGTCTTGTTGTTTTTATTTTATGTTTGTTCTGATATGGCTATCTTTATGGCTATCTTTTCCTCTCCTGAATTCCTTCACAACTTGAAACATTCTAAATCAACATTTGGATGCAATAAACAATTGCATCTGAAATTATGGTATACATTCTAAGATAACATTTAATGTGTTTATGTACTTAAAGCCTGTCAATAAACATCAGAGCACCACCCTCAGGCTGAATAATGAAAGGACACCAGACCACTGCCAAAAATGTGTGTGCATGTGTTCAGCAATTAGAATATAAAACTTACAAGAGGTAAACCACAAGCTATACTGAAAAAAATAAAAAATAAAAAAATAAATAATAACAACAACAACAATAATAATAATAATAATAATAATAATAAATCAAAATAAAATAAAAAAAATACTTAAAAACAGGGCACAATGTACTGTATCTGAAGGAATTTTATGTATTATTTATTTATTATTATTATTATTATTATTATTATTATTATTATTATTTTATTTTTTTTCAGTTTTACCTGTATTTTGAAGTTTTGGTTCTAAATAAAAAAAACATTCTTGGCTCCCAACCTTAGTTACAATGTTTGACTGTACACTAATTGTTAATGGGCATACTGCTGTAGCTTAATACTTTGCTCCATAAAAAAATAATAATTGGGAATGATTCAAACAATTCCCATCATCATATTACATGCCTATTTCAATGTCGATCACTACTACACTTGATTCTGTCCATCTGCAGACTTTGTTTGTTTACAAATGAATAGTGGAAAAGTTTATGCAATTAGAATTTATGCTTTTATATTTACATGTACAGGCAAAGTGTGAGTCTGTGCTCCGGTGCAGCTAAAGAAACAAGCTTAAAATCACTTAAAACACACACCACTTCGGGTGTGTCTGTAGCTAGTATAATTAATCTGTGACTGTTTTTAGAACCCGGTGTCTGACAGCAAATGGCTGATGTCCGACACTTTTCAACTGACATTTGCATTAAGTTAAGCATTTCTCACTTTTTAGATGCACCTTGACCACTCTCAACACTTTTTCTTAGCCACTGTCAGTCCCACAATCTATATGTTAACATTAGTTAATGTATTAACTAGGATAGAATAAGAATTTTTTCTTAGCCTGATCCTTTACTGCTCAGTTCAATTAAATAGAATGACAAACACATACATAAAATAAGTTAATATACTGTATATAAGGCTACGTCCACACAAAGCCAGAACTTTCCCTATCCAATCTTTTTTTTCCCCTCGTCTCAAGAAATATTTGCGTCCACACGAAACCATGAAACCAACACAAAACGATGTAGTAAACATGCCAGACTAGTATGAGGCACTGTAATTCTGCCACTGAGATACACTAAAAACGGAGAAGAAGACTTGGACTATGTGCATAAATCTTGTGCAAAAAATTTATTGATCAGTAAAAACAGGGCTCATTCTACTACTAGACAAAATTTGCATAGTTGGCCATGCCCCAGATACAGTATATTGAACAGGAAAAAGAGGGCTCATTTTCACTAATTGAACCATAACCATGAGGAGACAAAGATTAGGGACGGAAGAAGCTCACGCTTGAGCAAGGAAACATCTTTGGTTACATAAGGTAACCAACATTTCCTGATGGAGGAAATAGAGTTTGTGTTGAAGTTCCAACACTAGGGGTTGCACTTGGGAGCCCAGAGACCTCTGACATCACTGAGAAAACGGGTCTATTCATTTATACTGTTATCATCACATGTTGAAGAAGATTCATCTTTTGTCGTCTCTGAGAGAATATGCGCTGTTCTTGCAGCATTAGAAAACTTTTGTCAGTTTTTTTTTTTACTTTCACTTTCTGTATGACTGAAGTTAAGACGTTCCCTGGCATAACTATTGCGCAAAGTCTGCATGCTGCTTGTGTGATATCCATTGGCTCGCCTTCATGGTTTAAAACAGAAATATTTCCAGTATTGCGACGTAACCGCAAACCCCCGTGCATATGTATCTTAAACGCAGGGATACATGAAAGAGGAATCAAATCAGTATGCCGCTCTGTCTGAAACACGTCTCTATGTTTGTGCGCACTTCGGGTGTGTGCGAGAACAGCGCACAAGTAACAAATTGAGTTCTGTTTCGTTTCTTCTTCTTGTGGTTTTAAATAGCTTGAACGTGTAAATTGGTAAATTAATCTGCGAATCACATGCCAAACGGTGGGGTGTGGACATTGTCTGTAAATCACGGATCAACTGCAATCCGTTTAAGCCCTAATAGCTTATGACAGATCAGAGTAATCTTTTATTTACTAATTTAACATGAAATTGTCAAATTGCTACTCCATATCAATCGCATACAACGAAAATACAGAATAATTCGAACAATCATTTACGCACAATAAATAACAGAACGTCATTTCTATACACATTTTCCCCAGAACGTTCTCGCGACCCAGTAAGAATTCTTCCACTGCCCGGTAGTGGGTAGCGACCCGGTGGTTGGGGACCTCTGCCATAGGGAGTCACAACATATGGAGGACTAACACAATATGACAGTTCACTCGAAGGATACTTACAAAAAATGGGTTCTGCTAGTGCCCAGAAGTCTGGATGAGACTGGTTTCATTCACAGATTATAGAATCTGGTGAATGCATTAGATGTAGCCCAGCTCGCAGCTCTATAAATGTCTGCTAGTGAGGCACCATTTGCCAAAGCTGGTGAAGCAGAAACACCTCTGGTCGAGTGAGCTCTCACTCCCATGGGGCATGGTAAGCCACTGGCCTGATAAGCCATGAAAAACACATCCCCAATCTAGTGGGAGATTCTCTATTTGGAGACCGCCTTCCCTTTCTGTTGTCCTCTAAAGCAAACAAAGAGCTGTTCAGATGATCTGAAACAGATGCGCAAGGCACAGTCAGGGAATACCACAGTGGGCAATAAGAGGATTCTTGTGAGGCAAACAGATCTATCTGTACATGGCCGAATCGACTCCAAATTATTTTTGGTTATATTTATTGAGGAAGCTTAAGTCCTTTGATGTGGATAAATCTATATTGATAATATTTTATAGATCTTTTATTGAAACTGTTTTGACCTTTGCTATGATCTGTTGGTTTTATGGATTAAATGTTAAAAGTAGATCCCAGCTGCAGAGTATCGTCAATTGAGGGTCAGTGATTACAGGCTCTGTACAGCTGGGTTTATCTGCTCTGTGTGAGAGGAATGTTCTTAAGTGATACATCCCACATTTTGTATTTAGAATTTGAACCACTCCCCTCAGGCAGGCGATATAGAGTGCACAAGTGGAGGACTGTTAAAGCGTCTAGATCTTTTGTTTCAAATGCAGTCTTGAGTGTAAATAATGAAACATAAAGATAAAGGTGTACCGTGAATTTTAATAGTATATGCAGAACTGGGTACTGTAAATGCCTGAGTTTTGTCATGGTTGTGTTATTGTGATGTTTTTATAAAACTTGTATGTTTGTGAGGTCTGATACTGCATAAATTGCCCTGTAAAGGGACAAATAAAGATATTACAACAACAACAACTACAACAACAACAACAAACCAGCTGAACTGTCTTGGGATGAAGTCTCCACTTCACTTCACAATTTAGGTTGTCCGGAATTAAGTGGCCCGCAGAGACCTGAGTCACATGCAATGGGAGCAAACACTGCCTGGTAGTTGATATAAGCTACCGTCGCTGTGTTGTCCATCCGGACTAACATGTGCTTGCCTTGAATCAACGATTGAAACCTCCTCAAGCCCAGAAGCACAGCCAGCAACTCCAGGGAAATGATATGCTAGTGCAGACGAGGACCTGTCCAGGTCCCTGGAGCTGCACACCCATTGCACACAGCACCTCAGCCTGACTTAGAAGCATTGGTAGCACTTTAGTATAGGGATCACTTCTCACTATTAACTAGTTGCTTATTCGCCTGCATATTACTAGCATATTGGCTGTTTATTAGTGCTTATAAAGCACATATTCAGCATGACCTTATTCTACATTCCTAATCCTACCTAATACCTAAACTTAACAACTACCTTACTAACTATTTATAAGCAGTAATTAAGAGTTCCCTTTCGAAAGGGAACTCTACGTTGCATCCTCTAGAGGGCGCTAGGGGAACGCCTTCAGCATGACTGGTGTCTGAAGCATGAATGAAAAAACGACAATGAACTTGACACTGGCAGGCGGCAGCCTATGAAGTAAACAATAAAGTGACTGCAAGTATAAAAGAGCACCTGTGGAATACGTCATCCTCTTCTTTGTCTTCAAGCCTTGTGTACGGAAGCACATGTGTTTGACTTATGAGAGAGAAGGATGTGCTCACCGTTTGCATTCGCGGGACTACTAGAGCAGAGGTCTGTACTTGAGTTTTTAGTTAGCGTTTGCACGAGCGCGTTCGCCTCTCGAGGGAGTTGAACAAGCTTAATGCGATGCATTCGCGGCGGTTTCTGTTCTTGCCTGATTCTTGAGGGAATTTAGTGTTTGAACAGAGTGTGTTTGGCTCTCGAAGGAGATATAGCCACGCTGCGAGATGCGATCGCGTTGAGAATGCCTTGTATGCTTGATTCTCTTTGAAAGGTTGAGAATTGAGTGTTTCTCACCCGCGTTTCGGGTCTCGCGGCTGCCGAGGCAGTTAGTAAGACCGATCACGGGGACTGTAGGCGGGGCATAGAAGGTATCTGACGAGGAGTGCTTTCGCTTTCAGAATTCCTTTTTGTTTTTATTTATTTAACAGAATAGGAACTGTGTATAATGTGTGATATCTACATTATTGATGAAGGAGGCTCCTGACTTTGTACAATAGCAAGTTTTTTGAGTTGTTAGACTCTTGTTTGAGCCTCCTCTGAGCCTCCTCATCCTCTCAGCCCAGGTATGTGACATTTAGGTTGAGCATGGTTTCTGCTCCTCTCGCCTGAGAGTTATGCTGAGCACTTTGCTCCCTAGTAGTTTTGTTTTAAAGGCAGTTATTTCAGGTTGTGAGGCTCTCTGTGAGCCTCCCTGATCAGCTGTCCTTGAGCCTGGTCCCCTCCCTTTGAGGGTAGCTATGCTGAGATCACAGTTCCTACTGTTCTAAAAAGTGTTATGCTGAGTGCTTGCTCCCTAGAGCTCTGTTCGCACTTAGAAGCATGGTCAGTACTCTAGCTTTTGAGTCGTTATGCAGTGTCCTCCACTCCCTAGAGCTCCGCTTAGACAGTACTATTAGTATGTAGGTTCTATCGTGAGCCTCACAAACTGTCTCTAGCGTTGAGTGTAGTCAGGTCTCCTCTCTTTTTGGAGAGTCGTTATGCTGAGACCGCCACTCTTGAGAGCTCCTCAACTAGGGCTGAGTATTGTTAGGCTTCCTCTCATTTAAGAGAGTCATTCTTTTGAAGCCTCTGCTCTTCAGAACTCCATCTTTGGCAGTAATATGAGTTTGTAGGCTCTTTCTTTTGAGCCTCACTAACTGTCTCTAGCGTTGAATATAGTCAGGTCTCCTCTCGTTTAGAGAGTCATTATGCTTAGACCTCCACTCTTTAGAGCTCCTAAACTAGGATTGAGTGTTGTGGGCTTCCTCTCATTTAGGAGAGTCATCCTGCTGAAGCCTTCGCTCTCCAGAGCTCCGCTTAGACAGTATTATTAGTATGTAGGATCTATTGTGAGCTTTGCTACTGCCTCTGGCGTTGAGTGTAGTCAGGTCTCCTCTCTCTTTAGAAAGTCGTTATGCTGAGACCTCCACTCTTAAGAGTTCCCCTACCAGGACTGAGCGTTGTTAGGCTTTAAGAGAGTCATTCTGCTGAAGCCTCCGCTCTGCAGAGCTCCGCTTAAGCAGTATTAATGTGTAGGGTCTTTCTTGAGCCTCACTAACTTCCCTCAAGGGGGCAAGGGCAGCCTCTGTGACTTTGGTTAAAATGGGAGGAGACAGGGACAGCCTGTAGGGGAGGACATTGTACTGATAAGCATGTCCTTTGAAGGAAAACAGGAGAAACGGCCTGTGCCTTGGAAGGATCGAGACATGGAAGTGTCCTTCAGGTCTATCGCCCCCCTATTAGGACATCACCCTCCCTGAAGCCTGCGCCGTGACTTTTTTATCCCGAAGAGCATAGTTAGTCACCAAGTGCAGCTCTTGGATCATCTCTGGGTTGGGACCACCCTCATGCAGATCTTTCAACACCTTGGCCTGGTAGACCTGCAGGAATTCCACAATTTCGTCAGCTCCTCATGAACTTCCAGGAAGAAAGGAACTGCGGGGGAGCATGGCTGAGTGTCACACTCGGACCCCAAGAATCAATCATACAGCCAAGAGCGCTCAGGGCAGGGTGAAGGAGTTCATTCCAGCCCGATACTCTCAACCGCCCGGGTAAGCACAGCCACCATCTCAACATCAGCCTCAGACTGAAATGAAGCACCCGGGGGTGCTGCTCCAGCTGAGTGATCTGCTTCAGATGACTCAAGCCCGCTTGCCGATGATACGATTGACAGCTCACTGTCCTCACGAGCCCTGAATGAGAAATCAAACTTGCGCTGAGACAATTTCTCAAACTCATCTAGTAACACAACTGCAAGACACGTGCTGTGGGAGGAACAAGAGGTTTTGCGGAGATTCACCCGACAAAACTACTCTTGTGACATCCCCTTGCTCTCCCTCAACACAGATCACCAAGGCCTTGTACCCAGAAGTAGAAGGACCAGGATGGGAAACAGCTGAGGTGACTCGCAGTCTTTTAGAAAAAATCATGAACACAACATGCCTATGGCCATGTCCTCACAGAAAGGATGATAATTTGAAGTGATGCTTGAGTGATCAAAAATATTCCAGTTTACAAATGTCTTTCTTTGATTCCTCTGTCCTTGTGCCCTTTTCTTGTATCCTTCTCTCACATACAGTATGTGGAGGGAAGAGGTAAGACACAAAGAAATGAAGCAACAAAAGAAAAAAAAAATTTACAATTTAAGAAACGAGAAGTACCCATGGAGATGAATGATAGCAAAATGCGAAAGTCAATTCAACTTTAGCAAAAACATTGTTACAACTGTTTTATTTAATATTCATAATATATTCAAGTAGCTATTATACTTCTTGCCAGCCAGTGCAATGTATGTAAACGATATAAGCAAATAAATAAATAAATACCTAAATAAATAAATTAAAAAAACAAACAAAAAAACAAAAAAGAAAACAAAAAACAAACAAAAACAAAAACATCAGTTTGGTTTATCGTTAAAAAAAAAAAAAATCACATTTTCTACAGGGCAAGGAAAGGGAAGAGGTAGTTAAAATAGACAGATTCCAGCCTAATAGTAATACTTCATTGAATGGCCAGATGTACTTTTAGATGTATTTTCAAGTTCTAAAATACTGTATTATTATTTTTTTTATAAATTTTTAGCATACAGTATTTTGGAATTTTGTTTTGATTGGTGTTTGATTGGTTTTGATAGGTGTTTTGTAACAATATTTTATCTGGCAAACATTATGAAGACCATAAGACACTACATTTTCATGTGTATGTGCCTGTGGTCTTGAGTTACACAATGTTGTTGTTTTTTTTTGGGAACATTTATTACTGGAATAAGTAAGTAAACCGTAGGCACTGTAACATGATGTCCTATTCATTATAAAACTGTGTTTCTTGAAGGCAATAACACTGAGCCCCAAACTTAAAAATTCATGGTCCACTGTTATAAAAAAAAGTTTAAAACAAGCAAAATCATTGGCTTGACTGACTCAGCCTAAAGTTGCTCTGTTTCTTTTCTTCAGGTCTGAATTTATTCATTTATCATGTTAATGGTGCCACTGGATTCATCCAGAATTCAGCCAGCATACATCAACAGGACAGGGACCTAACTTGGCAAGAGCTAACTTTAAAGTCCAAAGACAACTCTGTAAGTAATGTGAAATGTTGGGCCATATGTACTGCTAATGGAGCTGTCAGGCCCAGCCGATGAAACACAAACGAGTGAAAGGAAACGTTTCACTCTTTAATGTCAGTTTGCTTGTCAGTCTACTGTGAGTAAATCAGGAAAACACCAGGTATATATAAAGGGCAAATTTTGCTTATATATTTATTTATTTTTATTTTTATATATTTTTTTACTTCATGAGGGTATATTTTTCCTGTACATGGATTTCTGTGCAGAGAGAGTGTCAGTCAGTGAATTGTTTTCTTTTAAATTCGGTTTAAACTGTCTGAACAAACTGGATCAATCAGGCTTTCCAACATCATATACGAGAAAAAATATTTTCCCATAACATTCAAGCACAGTCAAAATATTATTTATTATGAAAACCATATTCAATCAAAATATTTTCTTTAGACTTAAGTCATAATGTTACTTAATGTAGGTGTGACGACCCTGAGTCTTCTCCGGATCCTATTGGGCAGAGTGTGGCCGTTTCTGATTGGTCTTCCTCATGTTAATTGTTTGATTAGTAGCATATTTAAGTGCAATTTATCTGTTAACTAGGAAGGCACTCTGTGGGATGTTCTCTCAGGAGTGGCTTTGACTCAACATGTAAGATCTTGTTGACTCTTTCTCTAGCTTTTGTTTTTTTCTTTGGCATTTCTTATATCATGTAGTTAAAGTTTTGTTATATTTATTTCTTTGATTTTCTTTTATTAACCCTAGACTTATATTTGTTATTATTACTGATTGTTGCTTTATTAGTTTAATTCAATAAAATAGTTTGTATTGATCTTCTGTTGTCTGATCCCTCTTTTATGTTGCGGCTCTAAAAAAAGAAACGAGCTGGGTCGTAACATAAAAGTGGGCGCTCGTCCGGATGGCTACATGTATAAGTAAATGTATAGTATTGTGTGTTCACCTGTGTAAATGAGGAGACTTCAGTTAAGTTAAAGTGTCCTCAGCTGGATTTATAATCTTTCCATCGAGGCACTGTTTGTTGTTTTAGTTTGTTATTTTTCCTTTCTTATTTTTGAAGGTTATTCTGGACGGAGGTTTTAAATCTCTGTCGGGGGTACGCTTCGGGCTTTTGGTTTGAAATGCCAATTGTCTTCGAGTTCAGCGTTTAAACGCCGCCCCGAGTCCGGTACACCTTTGAAGATTAGGTAGGTTTAGTTAGTTGTTTGTAGTTAGGAACTGGAGTCTCTTATTGTTTTTTTTTCATAAGGTGACACTTTGTTGTTTTTCTGTATCTGTGTTTGTGATGCCTACCGAGTTTCAAGATAATTTGACAAGTGACTTGTGGTAAGTCTTTATTTATTTTGTAAAAGGGAGGTTTTCTATTTAGAGCGTGCTTACTGTGACGATCCCTGGCGAAGTGGCTTATGGGATTTGTAGTTTTAACGCTATAGTTACGCATGTGTTTGCGTTATTGTGTTTGTTTGCTCTGTTGTCTCTTTAAATGGTCATGTCGTCGTCGTCGTTAGTCGAGGATTTCTTTGCATTTCCTTCGGAAATATTATTGGAGAGGTGCACGAAGGAAGAGCTCTTGCAGATTGCCGAACAATTTGATGTGGAGGTAACGAGTAGTGATAAGAAACTCAAGGAAACGCTGATGAAAGTTGTGAAGAGTGCACTTTCCGAGCGAGGCGTTTTAGGGGTAAGAGCTGAAGTTATTAATCCTGAGGCGTTTGTATCCGCCCCTCTTTGTGATGTCGATAAAAATGTAACGTTACAGTTTAGCGAGATGTCTTTACAAGAGAAACAGTTGTGTGTTGATGCAGAAAAACTTCGTGTTGAACGCGATGTTTGTGCTTTAAAAGAGAAAGAGGTAGAGAATGATTTTGAAATAAAGAAATTGCAACAACAGTTAGAGTTACGTAAAATTGAGTTACAGTTTGAAAAAGAAAGAGAGGAAAGAGAGTTTCAGTTGCGGAAACTTGAGTTGGAGCTGAATGTAAAAACAGACCAAACTCCTGTTCAAGTTTCATCTATTGAGTCTGTGTTCGCTGCACCTGTGTTTGATGTGTATAAAAACATTAGACTTGTGCCGCCATTTTTGGAGAAGGAAGTAGAGAAGTATTTCCAGCATTTTGAACGCGTTGCTGAGTCATTGAAATGGCCAAAAGAATTTTGGACCTTATTATTGCAATGTGTGTTGGTAGGGAGAGCACAGGAGGTGTATTCCGCACTGACTACTGAGTAAAGTGCTGACTATGAGATCGTAAAGTCTGCTGTTTTGCATGCTTATGAATTGGTACCTGAGGCATATCGCCAGAAATTTAGGAATCATTTTAAATCGGAGAAGTGTACTTATCTTGAGTTTGCTAGAGAGAAAGAAAATCTGTTTGACCGTTGGTGTTCCTCTGTAAAGATTATAACTAAAGAACAGCTTAGAGAGCTCATTCTTCTGGAAGAGTTTAAGAGTTGTGTTCCAGGTGCTGTTGCTATGTATCTCAATGAACATAAGGTGACTAAATTGTCTGATGCTGCTCTTAGGGCAGATGAATTTGTTCTCACTCATCAAGGTTCTGTTCATTTAAATGAGTTGAGAAGGTCAAAGTTAAGCGTTTCAGTTAAAAATAAAAAAATGGTTGCATGTCAGAATGTTGTGTCAGCTGATAATACTTCAATCACACGTCCAAAAGGAGAAATGGTTTGTTTTTATTGTAGGAAGCCAGGACATAAGATTTCAGACTGTGCTATTCTCAAAAAGAAAGATAAAGCTGTTAAACCTGTTGGTTTAATTTCTATAACTAGTGTGAATTGTATTCCTGACAAGCAGGTGGACAGCACTGAGATGGAGAATGTTAAAAGCAGTGTTGACTTTGGGCCATTTCTCATTGATGGGAGTGTTTCTTTGCCTGACAGTGATGAAACTGTGCCTGTTCGTATCCTTAGAGATACTGGGGCAGGGCAGTCCTTTTTGTTGGAAGGACTTTTGCCTTTGTCTGAATGTACTGCCACCGGATCTCATGTGCTGGTTAGAGGGTTTGAAATGGGCTACATGGAAGTTCCTTTACACCGCATTCACCTTCATTCTAAGCTTGTGTCAGGTGACGTAGTCGTAGGAGTTCGTGCTATGCTTCCTATCCCTGGTGTCACTTTTATACTCGGCAATGACTTAGCTGGAGGAAATGTTTGGGAGAAACTAGGGGGTGGAGTTCCACCTATAGTAACTTCCGTTGTAGAGGGATTGACTAGATCTTCTGACTGTCCTAACTTATTTCCAGCTTGTGCAGTAACTCGAGCCATGGCCAAGAGAAGGATGTCAGATGAAATTGAAAGTGTTCTTAGTGATACTTTTATTTCATCGATTAACTCTCAATCAGAACCTGATACTGTGTATACTATGGCCGAAGATGATATTTCTGGGCATGAAGTACGGTCTGTTTATGATCAGACTGACAAGTTTGTTTCCATGTCTGAAAGGCCATTTATTTGTGATGACCATGTTAACATTTGTTCTTTGTCTCCACTTTATAGTGTGACTCGAGATGAATTAATTAAAGCCCAGAATGCAGATGAAACGCTTCAAGATTTGTTCTCCTTAGCTGCTGGTAGAGGACCAAATAAAACTGTGTCTTCCTTCTATTTTCTACAAGATGGATTGCTTTGTAGACAGCAGCCTGTGAGTTTTGATTCTTCACTTGATCCTAGGATCCAAATTGTAGTTCCTCTTATTTTCCGTCAGGCCGTCCTACAGTTATCACACCAATGCCTTGCTGGTCATATGGGGGTACGCAAGACGTATGATAGAATTCTGAGAGAATTTTATTGGCCTAGAATCAAGAGGGATGTGGTTAATTATATACGATCTTGCCACATTTGTCAAATGACTGGAAAACCAAACCAAAAGGTTCCATTGGCTCCTTTACAGCCTATTGCTGTAGTTACGACTCCATTTGAACATTTGATCATCGATTGTGTTGGCCCATTACCACGATCTAAGGCTGGGCATGCTTACTTGCTTACTGTAATGTGTCAGTCTACACGTTATCCTGCAGCTTACCCGCTGAGATCGATTACAACTAAATCAATTCTAAAGGCTTTAATGAGTTTTATATCTGTTTTTGGCATTCCAAAAACCATTCAGTCTGATCAGGGTTCAAATTTTATGTCCCGGCAGTTCTCAAAAGTCATGCAACAACTTAAGGTTAAACACAATATCTCGAGTGCTTACCACCCCCAGAGTCAAGGAGCGTTGGAAAGGTTCCATCAGACTCTTAAGTCACTGTTGAGGTCGTATTGTGTTGAACTTGATTGTGACTGGGAGGATGGACTTCCCTGGATGCTTTTAGCTATTCGTGAGGTTGTGCAAGAGAGCACCGGTTTTAGTCCTAATGAGCTAGTATTTGGACACACTGTCAGAGGCCCTATTGCTATTTTGGCAGATGAATGGAGAACATCTGATCCACCTGAGAATGTGTTGGACTATGTGAGTAGTTTTCGTTATCGACTCTATGAAGCCAGAGCTATTGCTCTACGAAAATTAGGTAAGACTCAGGAAAAGATGCAGCGGTTGTTTGATCGTAAGGTCCAGGCAAGAAGTTTTCAGGTAGGTGACCAAGTGCTCGCTTTGTTACCTGTTTTGAGTAGTCCATTCCAGGCTAAGTTTACTGGACCGTATACGATCGCAAAGTGTTATTCTAATAACAATTACCTACTAAACACACCTGATCGTCGGAAAAAAGTGCAGGTTTGTCATGTTAATTTATTGAAACCATATATGACTCCTGTATCGTCTTTGCCTGTTAATGTTGTAACCACTGACATCATAGATTCAAGTGTCTCAGAAACATCTGTAGAGATGACTGACGTTTTGGAGGAGAAGAATGGTCCTTCTCGTAGTATAGTGGAAGGACGCCTTAACAACTCTGAGGTTCTTGCTAATTTAGCTTCTTATTTGTCACATTTGTGTGAACCAGAGAAGACTGATATAATCAAGTTGGTAAGTTTATTCCCCTCTCTCTTTTCTGATGTTCCTACCCGAACTCATGTCATTGAGCACGACATTGATGTTGGTATGGCTCAACCTGTAAAACAACATCCATATCGAGTAAATCCTGTAAAAAGGAAATTGCTTCAGAAGGAGGTGGATTATTTACTTACTTATAATTTAGCAGAACCCAGTTTTAGTTCTTGGAGCTCTCCCTGCATTTTAGTGAGTAAACCTGACAGTTCTTATAGGTTTTGTACTGATTACAGGAAACTTAACTCTCTGACAAAACCTGATTGTTTCCCTCTACCCAGAATTGACGACTGTGTAGATCACGTGGGTTCTGCACAGTTTGTCAGTAAATTCGACCTCTTGAAAGGTTATTGGCAAGTGCCTTTAACCTCCCGTGCTAGAGAACTATCTGCTTTTATTACACCTGATAGTTTTCTACAGTACACCGTTATGCCTTTCGGAGTTCGAAATGCTCCCGCTACATTTCAGCGGTTAGTAAATCGAGTGTTGTCTGGGATGATCGGATGTGAAGCTTATCTGGATGATATTGTTTTGTATAGTTCTTCTTGGTCTGAACACCTCGCCCAAATTAAAGAACTCTTTGAGCGTTTGGTTAAAGCGAACTTTACTGTAAATCTTGCCAAGTGTGAATTTGGCAAGGCTACAGTGACATATTTAGGTAAGGTGGTTGGTGGAGGATGTGTAAAACCAATCAACGCTAAAGTTGAAGCTGTCTGTAGTTTTCCCACTCCCAAAACTCGACGTGAGTTGCGACGTTTTCTTGGGATGGTGGGTTACTATAGGGGTTTTTGCCAGAACTTTGCGACTGTAGTTGCTCCTTTAACAGATTTATTGAGTCCGAAGAAACCTTTTGAATGGTCACAACAGTGTCAATGTGCCTTTGATAACGCGAAGTCTCTTCTGGCCAATGCTCCCGTGTTGATGGCACCTAATTTTGAAAGACCTTTCTTACTTGCAGTTGATGCTAGTGCTTATGGCGCTGGCGCTGTTCTTCTACAAGAGGATGCTAAGGGAATTGAACATCCTGTCAGTTATTTTTCAAAAAAATTTAATCGTCATCAGCATGTGTATTCTACGGTGGAAAAAGAGGCTTTAGCACTGGTCTTAGCCATTCAACATTTTGAGGTCTATTTAAGTACAATCTGTGGTCCTATCATTGTTTACACCGACCATAATCCACTGACTTTCTTGAATCAAATGCGCGGTAAGAATCAAAGAATTATGAGGTGGAGCCTTATTTTACAGCCCTTCCACCTACAGATTAAACACATTTGTGGCAAGGACAACTTAATTGCTGATGCTCTCTCACGGCTGTAAGCTATCCCAGTACTGTCGAGTATATCTTCTCGATCTTCTCTTGCTTCCTCCTTCAGTTTTGTGTTGCTTTTCGTTTTGTTTTTTTGCTTTTCTCTTCTCCTCCCTCTCTCTAGTTTTCTCTCTGATATCCTAGGGCCCAGGAGTCTGGGAGTGAAATGGAGTGAGATTTATGGAGATGAGTATTAATGTTATGTTATAATATATTTAAATGGTTATTTTGCATGTGTATATGTTTTTCTTGTTTTGTTTTGTCGGTTCTTTAGATAACCTCCTTTTGGGGTGGGATGTGTGACGACCCTGAGTCTTCTCCGGATCCTATTGGGCAGAGTGTGGCCGTTTCTGATTGGTCTTCCTCATGTTAATTGTTTGATTAGTAGCATATTTAAGTGCAATTTATCTGTTAACTAGGAAGGCACTCTGTGGGATGTTCTCTCAGGAGTGGCTTTGACTCAACATGTAAGATCTTGTTGACTCTTTCTCTAGCTTTTGTTTTTTTCTTTGGCATTTCTTATATCATGTAGTTAAAGTTTTGTTATATTTATTTCTTTGATTTTCTTTTATTAACCCTAGACTTATATTTGTTATTATTACTGATTGTTGCTTTATTAGTTTAATTCAATAAAATAGTTTGTATTGATCTTCTGTTGTCTGATCCCTCTTTTATGTTGCGGCTCTAAAAAAAGAAACGAGCTGGGTCGTAACAGTAGGTCAATAATATAATATAATATAATATAATATAATATGGGCTTTTTACAACTTTTCAGCTTAAACAAAAGCTAAATTAGCTATAATATGAAAGACTAAAACTAAAAATCTTTTGTTTACTAATGTTTAAACAATAATAACACTCTGGCGCTGAACAAAAATATTATTTAAAAACAGGTTTCGTGTCATGGAACGGAGTTGGATGAAGACGAATAAACATGAAAATGAAGTTTAACAGTCTTTAATATATCCACAGAAGAGTAATCCACATAGAGGAGGGTAGAAGCACAAGTAACAATGTTTAATTAAGACCCAACAAACTCAAACTGCACAGACAAGAACTTAAATACACAGCCCAAACAAGGATAATTAACAAGACACACCTGAACATAATGACAAACTCAAATCAATAACCATGACAATGGTGCAAACTGAGAGTCCAAATTAACAGAACTGTGACAGATCGGCCCCTCCCGGAAGGCGTGATCTCGCACCGCAAAAACAAAGGATGGGACAGAGGGGGACTTAGGAGGGGGACAAAGGATTGGAAGTGGGATGGTAAAAGAGGATGGCGAAGGGCCGGCAGGAAGGCAGGCAAACAAAACTAGTGGAGGTTTGGGAGGAGGATGGAAAACCAGGAGGAGGATGACTAACAGAGTCAAGGGTGTAGAGAACGGAGGGAGGAGCCAGGATGGAGACAGGAGAAACCAGGGCGGCGAAGACGGAGGGAGGAACCAGGGAGAAGACAGGAGGGACCTGGAGCAGGAGGAGCCAGGCGGCACCCAGAACGCAGCCATGAAGGCAGCCCACGGTGGAGCCGATGGAGGGAAGAGCCATGGTGGGGAAAGGGCTGACGACTCCAGGGGGCCAACTGACGGAGGCAAAGCTGGTGGTAAGGGAGCCCAGAGCCGTAGAGCCAGGGTGATGCAGAAGATCCGGAGGGCCAGATGGCTCAGGCGGGGATCTGGAAGGCTGCGGTGGAGCTGAAGTGACAGAGGACCAAGGTGGAACTGGAAGGAAGGAGGGAGGAGCCCAACGGAGCTAGAGGGATGGAGGGACGAGGCAAAGCCAGAGGAGTATAGTCCTGAGGTGAGGGCAGGTCAACGACCGACCAAGGCGGAGCTGGAGGGATGAGGGAGCCCGGCGGAGCTGGTGGACTGACGGGCCACGGTGGAGATGAGGGAGCTAGGAGCCATGGTGGAGCCAATGGGTCGACAGGTCTCAGAGGCTGGAGGCGGAGACCAGGGATCCTCCGACCACAGTGGAGCTTGAGACTGACATTCCCGAGGTGAATCTGCTCCACAGATGTAAAACTGAGGATGAGCTAAGGGACTGGCAGGATGCAGTGGCAACGGGGCCCGAAGATTGCAGAGGACACATGAGAGGAGGTGGGAGAGGAAGGTTGGGTGGGAAATCATGACAGTCAGGGGCTTCAGGAAAGGTGTATGCTGCCCACACACCAAATTGCAACTTCCCAGCAGCTGGCAGAGGAACGACCACAGAGGTCGTGGCAGGGTGGACAGACAGTTCAGGGCAGACAAACAGTTCCGAACTGACCTCGATGATCGAGACAGGACAGACAGGAAATCCAAGACAGGCTGACAGTTCGGGACATACAGGGAGTTCATAAACGGCCGCCATGGCCAAAAAAGGACAAGCAGAGTATTCACACCATAGACTGTATAAAAAGATGGACGACGCGTCTCCGCTTCCTTCCACTATAGGAAATTGAAGCCAATTCATCTCAGTATGGCCGCTGCCATCTTGACAAAAACTGACAGAAACAAGAAAATAAATGGGGGGTAAATTCACGCGGTTTACTTGTGTCTGTCGGGTCTTCTGTCACAGAACAGTGTTGGATGAAGACGAATAAACACGAAGATGAAGTTTAACAGTCTTTAATAAATCCACAGAAGGGTAATCCACATAGAGGAGGGTAGAAACACTCGTAACAACTGACGTTTAATTAAGACCCCACAAACTCAAACTGCACAGACAAGAACTTAAATACACAGACCAAACAAGGATAATTAACAAGACACACCTGAACATAATGAAGAACTCAAATCAATAACCATGACAACAGTGCAAACTGAAAGTCAAAAATAACAGAACTGTGACATTTTTTCTGTTTTACTTTTTTTTCAGTGTGGAGAAAAATGCACCTTGGTTTGCTGCACATTTTATCAATTCCTTTGCAGGAAGTTCAAGTTCTGACCTGCAAATTTGTATGACAAGACGGCATGTGAACAGTATAGGATTGGACTAAATGTCTAAAACATCTAAACATCTAATCTAAAAGTCCAACAGTTAAAAACACAAATTTTAAAGTTGCGAGTTTGCAATGTTGTCTACCATCTGCACAGCTGCTCTGTGGCAAATGAAAAGAGATACGCATTTGAACATAATTTTGATTTAAATAGATTTTATGTGTATCGGTTCTCTGGGGAGGGAAACAATATATGTCACTGGAGCACCAGGACCCCACAAGACACAGTTTGTTAGATACATACTGAAACTGTATCTGTCTGTACTGTCTTTAATTCTTTGCCGACTTTCAACATTTGCTTTTATTCTCGTCCAATTACCTTTCAGAATAAATGAGAATAAAGAAAATAATTTGTGAAATTTAGGGATAGTATAATGAAAGGAGAAATAAAGACATTGAACTTTCCATAGTGTGTGTGAAAAGATGCCTTGAGACCATCAACTTGATCAAGCATGTTTGCATTTCTTCCAAATTAATAAGTATAAGAATGCAGTAACACATTTCATATTTCATGTATATACTATTTGTTAACTGATGTTCAGGTTTTCTTCTTTACTTTATTTTTGGATCCTTAGTCATCAGAGCTCGGTAATCACAGACACAGAGATGTACCATTAATTTACTGTTTGCTCACTAAAAAAACATCATAGATCATGTTTAGGCAATTAAATTTTTTAATGTGATGTCTAAATAGGTGAGTTGTTTACTTTTTAAATTTGTTTTAAATTATCATGTGAACAGGTTAATAGGCCAGTCATAGTGCAAAGAAGGCATTTCCTCCTCTCATGTGACTTATCTCCATTCATTCTTAATTATTTGAAGGCTATGGGCAGGTGAGTTTTATCAGGATTGCAGCAAAACTCTACAGAACAGTGGCCCTGTAGGACAGAGTTTGCCCATCCCTGCTTTAGGGGGTATGTTAAAACTCAATGGGCTTAGGGGAGGTATAAGAGATATTGTCTCCTATTATAACATTTACTGATGGTGTCACTTTAGACAAATTTATAATTTTTTTACTGTCATATTCTGTAGTATTTTGTAATTTTTTTTTGTACTCTTCTCATACCCTGCAATGCCCTTCCCACTTACACCACTGGACAACTGTGTGAACATGCAGAGTGAATTAAGCTTGTGCAGAAGCACAGACGAGCAAGTGTCTTGATGATTCTCCCCTAGTATGTCATCTCCATCTAGTAGCACTGGGAGAGTTGAATTTGTTCATTCCGCTGTTCTAGTGTGGTGTGTGTGTGTGAGAGAGAGAGAGAGAGAGAGAGAGAGAGAGAGAGAAATCATCGCCTTCCTAATGCTACTTGAAAGAGAGGCCACAGGTGAAAGCATGCTCAATGCACTCTCTGCCTCTGCAGGTTCACAAAAGGTTCATGCGCTCAATCAGTATCTGCTCACTCAGCACTCACATGGCCCTCAACCAAATGGAAAGCAGTACACTCATTTTATCAAAACTAAAATATAATTTTATGTAACTACAGAAAACAATGTGTAATTGGATTACTGAAAAAAATAGACAGTACATCTGATTACTGTAACAACACAGGTCAGTATTATATGTGTGATGACAAAATGTTAACTTCTGGGTGAACTATCCCTTTAATTGATCCCACCTGTGGTACTGTCAATAGCGAGGCAGAAAATCTAGATAATCACTGAAACAAGGAGATGCCACGGCAAACAGGGATGGGGGAAAATTAGTGTGTCCTACGAAGTAAAAAATAAATAAATACATGAATCAATGAATGAACGAATTAATAATAATTATAATAATAATAAATTATTAACACATTAAAGAGTTTGCTATAATTGCACAAATTAAAATACAGATTTGTTTCCCCCAAAACCTAGATATTATAAATAATGTTTTATATAAATTTGTGCCTATAAAAAAACAATGAGACCAGGCTGAACATGTATATGTAACATTTGGCTCTCAACAAAACCCGCGCAAATGAACATGCTGATATGTTTGTCTGAGAGCAAAGGTCTGTTCACACTCTGACGTGACACAGTTTGCTCAACATCAGCATAATCAAATGCAGTCAAACATCAGAGGCACACAGGCTGGGTAAATACTGTCATCATACCTGAGTGCTAGATAACATTTACAGATGTAAACGAAAACTAGCACAACACAAGAAAGAGAGCACACAGTATAGAAACTCATTCTAGCACTGAATAGGAAAGGCCAATACTACTACTACTACTAATAATAATTTATTTAATTAGAGTAGGCCTAATTAGCTGGTCAAATGGATTTACTTATTGTAGAGTTAATGAAAGTTATCCTGTGTTTTGTAATGTTCGAAGCTGATGTCATAACAAATGTCAGTAGACTGTGAATATTTTAAAACGAGTGGTTCATACATAAATTCGTACGACCTTACCTTCATGATATGGAAATACAAACAGAAGACAACAAGCTTAGAATTTTGAGAAAACTGAATCCTTGAATCACCAAACACAGATCTAAGGTGAAGTTAGTGCAGTGTATAAAACTGATAATATAAATGCAAATGTCACAATAAGCTATGGAATATGTGAAAAACTGAATCAATGCAGGACTCGTTCTGGAGTCATGACAGTAAACACTAATAATGTATGGTCTTGCTTCAGATCATAATTCAGAATGAGTTCAAAAAGTATCAATTTTGGTATGAACACACTAGTAATTATTATAGTGAACATTTAAGAATGTTTTATTATTATAAATAATTATCTTTATGTGGGGTTAGGTTTTTCCCATGAAACACAATGTGTGTTAAATTTCAAAAAGTCAGTTCTGCTGTTTTCCATGTATGAAAATGTAGGGTGATCACAGACATTTAAATTCAGGTTCAATTTCGCTTGGTTCATTATTACAAATGACAAGCAAAAATACCAAGCAAATAACACACACTGTAATAGTCTTAACCTCTTTTGCCTCTTTCCATACATACTAATACATTTATCTCTTTAGTTCTCCTCCCTTAACTCTAACGGGAACATGTGCACATCTCAATGTTTTGTAAAATTTTGGATTGATTTCATGCAGAACTCCTGCACTAACATAGCTTTATTTTCATTTATGTATTTGAAATAATTGGTACTTATTACTTTTTTGATAGATGGACATTTTTAAAAATCTTTATGTTTTCCACTATTTTTCTGTGAAATCCCAATATATCAAGTTGCCTGCTTGCTTTCTATTGTCACACAAAGCCTATGTTTAACTGTACAATACTGCATCAATTTTCTGCATATTGCATTCCATGTGGCCAAACTATGTTCGAAGCTTCCTGAACATAAGGATGTACCAATTATGAGGACAAACACCAGGACAGAAAAGCATTTAATAGACATAGATCAACTCTGTACCATATGGTGCATCGAGTGGTAGACTATTTGTGAAATGGTAATTTACCTTATAGTGTTGTCCATGCGGGACACAGTTAGGAATGCAGCCAAGTTAGCAGTATACGACGAACACACAATCAATGTGAACAACCACCAACTGCCCATGACTATCCTCAATGCCACAGACCCCACCACTGAATCTCCACCTGTGACAGATAACACACAAAAAGCTTTAGATTGTGTAAATGTACCGTGAAATGGAATGAATAAATAAATAAATAAATAAATAAAATAAATAAATAAATAAACAAATGTAGTGTAAAAAGGTACTTTGATTCCTATTCTATTTCTTGTCCTTGTAAGATATACGTATTTGAAATCACCTAGTTTTTTTTTTTTTTTTTTTTTCCAAAACAGTTTTTTTTTTCCTTTTAAATCCTTTCATAAAAGTTTTTACATAATCCGGATTTTATACTCATAAAATGGAGGCCTACCACAACAAATAGATGAGCAGACATCTAACAAAGAGTATTAAAAGATTATCATATGGTAATTTCATCACAGATGTCCATAATCTATAAAATACAAACACACTTTCACATTATTAACCCTAGTCATTAGAATAAGTCTGAAATGGCACAATATTAACATGCTATCGGTATAGCTAATTCATCATGTTTAAGATATGAGCAGTGGGACAGGTGACTGTGTTAACTGCTGCAAAAGTTTTATTGTGTTTTGTACAATCTACTGTAAATTTCATATGGTGGCAAGCTATAGAAATATGGGACAGAAACAGGCCAGATTTAATAACTAGCTGTTAGGTTTAAATAAGTTGGTAAGCAGTATGCCAGGCATTAATAGAGGGAGCTGGGGGTTTAGCATGTTTTTTGCTGAGGTAGCCATTTATTCCATTTTGTCACTTGGATGAGAACCAGTGTATATGCCTTATGTACTGTATGTATGCTGGTTTTGAAATTGGAATTCAAATATGCAGTTTACCACTCCAGTGACACAAGGGTAGGCTTCTCTGATGAAAAAAAAAAAAGTATATCACAACTATTAAAATTTAACATGCTCCATAAAACACTATTTACAACAGTTTTTAAACCTTAAAGGGATAGCTCACCAATTTACTCACCCTCATGTTTTTTCCAAACTTATAGGGACTAAAAGCACACCTTAAGGAAAATGTGCTTTCTTTGCCATCTAGTGGATTATAAGAAAATCAAATGCACCTTTAGCCCAATTGTACCCTATGTATTTCTTTAATCTTGCCACAGTTCTTTATTACTCATATCAAAGATCATATTAGAATGGCAGATAAGAATTTTAGAATGACCTGAAGTTAAGTCAGGAAACTCTAGACTGGCACATATTGGTCCTTGAAATGTAATCTGCTAGCAATTACATTGTATACTACATGGTACAATCATGTATTGTTTGGCTATATCTTGCTTGTTCAACATTTAAATAGTCTGGTTAAGTGTTCACTGTAAGCCAGTCCTGCAGCATGTTATCAGTTACTCTGAAGCCCTCCTCCTACCCCAGCTCCACCTGTCTAAATCAGCAACAGGGGTATTTTGTATGTTTATCTGTACAGCAGAAACATTTCTATGTATGGTAGTAGCAATTCACCATACTTTCTCTGCAGGAATAACAGCAGCAGCAGCAACAACAGCTTGTGTAGCAGATCTATTCAGCCAAGACCAAACAAATTAACAGTCATACCAATTCACATGCTAATACTACTCAGAGAGTGGTCATGACTGAATTGCTCACATTATATTTTAATGGTGCTTTGTTATCACCTGGGTTGAAAAGAAAAGAAAATAATGATGACAGAATTTTCATTTTTAGATAATCTAATCTCTGAATATTTGCAAACACTAAATGTTTTAAGCTGCTAAATAATGCTTGCATCAGCAGTTCATATGCGTACATGTCTTAGAAGGAGTGATGTATTGACAGCCCAATATCATCAGACAGCATCTTTATTCTTGTCATGTTGCTAAGCCCTGAGTCAAATCATCACCTGATCCCCTGGCTGCTCTTAAAAGCATACTAAGCTGATAAGTCATTTCTGAAGGTGCCTTTGAATCGACGCATGGGAGAGGAATTCACTGAAGTACCTTGTTGTACAAAGGCTCCATAGACAATCCATATAGCACTATGCAATGAGTTAGATATGGATGAAGCGTGATGGGCTCCTGGAGGATTCGGGGAGCGGAGCATCTGCATCCGTGTCAGCAGGAAGATCAGAACGCCCACCACAGGAATGGCAGCTGCGATACAGGCCCACACAGCCAAGTCAAAAGGGGCAAACAAGGAAAAAATGTTGATCTTTTCCTCGGGTTTGCGATGTAGGATCCCTACAGAGTAGTCCATGTAGCGCTTGCTGAAGTCCACTACGTTCTCTCGCTCTGGCGTTATAGTTATGGCAGACACTGCCAAATCAGCTCTCTGTAAAGACAAGAATTTATTTAAAATAGTACAACCATAGAGACTTACTCTTTAGGTAATATGGGCCTTACAAAAATACACAAAAATTATTTTCTAGTCTAAATATTTTTTCTAAACATCCTTAAAACAAGCAAAATTGTGTAAGATTTTAAGACTATCCAATGCATCTAAAATTAAGTTTATTTTATTTCCCAACTGGCATTTTTTTAAGCATTACCTCATTATATTTGGTTATATTTATACCAGGGTTGTCCTGCACCCCTGCTAAAATCAATACATAAAAATTGCCAGCAGGATAAGAAATTATAGATATGTTTTCTAAAAACAAGTCATAGTATCTTACTATCTCTTTTCATTTTCAGATAATTTAACTTGTAATGATGCTTACATATCTTAACTGAAAAACAAAACAAAAATACTGATTAAGAAAAAGGTTTTTGCAGTAAACTCAGCATATTTGATGAAAATAAGAAAACAAATGAAAACAAGACTCAGAGGGGCAAAAAAAAAAAAAAAAATGAAAGTATGACATCAGCTTTATAGCTACTGTTGTACAAGCCCTGCTAAAAGACCCAACTTCATTTAATTGCTGAGTGCATGGTACTGGCTAAAATGCCACTGTAATCAAGTCACACAATTACTGTATTCCTCTTCAGGAACTCGAGCTGCATTGAACGCTTTGAGAACGCCCCCCGGCAAGACACCATACTGAAGCATGTGTGAAATCAGTTCAATAGCGAAGCGAGACATCACGAGCGGGGTGACGTGAGCAACCAGGAAGCATAAAGACGCATCCGGCAAGCGCATATGTTAGCTTCTGCTCTTCAGCGAGCGTGTCTGTGGTGTGTGTGTGTGTGTGTGTGTGTGAATGTATGCAAAGAACTCAGCCAGTTAGTGAAACTCTGTATACCAAGCAAGAAAATTGCCTAAGTGTAAATCAAAGAAACAAGATGTGGCGAGCGGATGGCGTTTCAGATCGAGTGTTCCTCCCTGCCCACGCTATCTCGGGTGGGGATAAACACGATTTGTGCGTCGTCTGTTTGGGAGCGGAGCATGTATGGGCAGCTCTCTAGGGGGGCTGCCTCATGACTGTGAGCTTTTCCCGCTCCGTGTGCTCCGCTCCCGCCTGGCTGTCTTCGATGAAAGCGGCCAGGTTCGCGATCCTGCTGGGTCTGGCCCCGCTGTTGCTAAGGCGCAGCGGTGGCTGTTATCGTGGGGATCGCAAGTGGATTTAGTGGAGGGATCCGAGACGGGCTCATCCTTTTCCCGGTCTTCACACGCTAGATCCATGGCCCCCTCTCAGGGATCGGAAGCCCGCCCCGCCCCGCCCCGCCCCGCCCCGTGCTTTCTTCCCCCCAGAGAGAGGGCTAGGAGCTTCATCTGTCTATCTTGATGTGATGAGCGTCGACACGGAGGAGATTGTGGACTCGCCACCGCACTCCCTCGCGTATGAGGAGCTCGTGAAGGTTGTGACTCGTGCTGTAGCCAAATTGAACATCGAATGGCCAGCCGAGAAACAGGACGCTCATCCTAAGAGCAAGTTGGACGAGCGCTTCCTTAAAGCCAGATCACAGCCTTCATGATGGGGCCTTCCATTTTTCCTCGATCTCCATGCTGAGGTTACGAGATCGTGGGAGAAGCCATATTCGTCCCGACTCTTCAGGCCCACAGCATCTAATTACTCTAACATCACGGGGTTGAATGAGAAGCGATATGGGGCGATACCGGTGGTGGAGCAGACGCTTACAAGCTATCTCTCCCCGTCCTCAGAATCGTCAAGATAAGGACAGATTCCTCCTGCTGGATGCCCCGCTATTGCCCTCTGGCCTCTTCGGCGGCACAGTAGACACTGTCGTCGTGAGGTTTCAGGAGGTGGCATTCCAGCACTTCCTCCCTCGCCGTTCCCAGGTCTTTGGGACAGCTGACCAGGAGCAGTCCCAGCCGTCCAGCTCCTCATACAGCTAGACCCAGAAACAGAGCGTCACAACCCGAACCCCCCCGCAGAAAGACCAGGGGGCGGGGTGGGGCAGCGCGGCGCTCTCGGCCGGGGCCCTCAAAGCAGAAAACGGATCTGCGGACCATTATTTTGTCTAAGAAGTCCTCGGCCAAGCGGTCCTGACAACACCACCGTCAGGACCCTGAGGCTAGCCCACCCTGGGGAGGAGAGGTACACACTTCAGTATACGGTGCCCGATCCTCCTCAGTGCCCTCAAGGAGCTGCACTGATAACCCCAGGTGCTTCAGGGCTCAGTGAGCTCCGACGAGTGAATTTCTCAGCTGCCGCTCGGCTACAGTGCGACACGCGAAAGCTCGTCCCCTCAGATGAGGGTGCTAGAGCAGTCAGATCAGTCGTTTCCTGCCAGTCAGTCGTTTCAGGGCATCAAAGTGGCTCCTCTAGAAACACAAGAGGCCAGTGTCGAGAGACTGGTTCACTTAGTAGACTTTCTGACAGCGTGGAAACTTCTGCCAAATGTCTCATAATGGGTCCTGCACACTGTAGAGAGAGGTTACAGAATTCAGTTCGGTTCTCGTCCACCTCACTTCAACAGGGTTACTCCTACATTAGTGGGCCCCGAGCAGGCTCTGGTATTGGAACGAGAAGTAGAAACTCTCTTGAGGAAGGAGGCCATAGAACGTGTTCATCCTCTCTCTCGAGAGAATCAGGGTTCTACAGCCATTACTTCATCATTCTGAAGAAGGATGGGGGGTTACGTCCGATCATAGATCTGCGTCTATTGAACCGCACTATCAAATAATTTCGGTTCAAGACGCTTACTATCAAATAGCTTGTGTCTCAGATCAGGTCCGAGGACTGGTTTGTCACGATAGATCTCAAGGACACATACTTCCATGTATCCATCCTTCCTCAACACAGGAAGTTCCTGAGGTTTGCTTTCGGGGGCGAAGCATACCAATTAGGGTTCTTCTGTTCGGCCTATCACTCTCACCCCGCACTTTCACAAAGTGTGTGGATGCTGTCTTGGCTCTGTTGCGACTCCAGGGCATTCACATGCTGAATTACATCGACGATTGGTTGATTTTAGCTCAGTCAGAGCAGATGGTGGCTCGGCATCGAGATGTCGTCCTCGCCCATATGAGAGAGCTGGGGTTACGGCTGAACACCAAGAAGAGTGTACTTTCTCCACTAGAGAGAACCACTTATCTGAACATGGTATGGTATGCGTCCAATGTGATAACTTTTGGCCTGCTGTACATGAGATCCTTGCAGTAGTGGCTCAGGACCAAGGGGTTTTCCCCGAGGGGGAACCCGCTTCGCACAATCAAGGTCATGCAGCGATGCTTATGTGCCTTAGACATGTGGAAGAAACCTTTGTTCCTGTCTCAAGGCCCGTCGTTGGGGGCTCCTTGTCATCGCGTACCGCTAACGACGGACGCCTCCCTCACGGGTTGGGGGGCGGTCATGAGTGGCCGCTCTGCCCGAGGTCTGTGGGAAGGCCATCATCTTACGTGGCACATCAACTGCCTGGAGATGTTGGCCATGTTTCGAGCTCTAAAACACTTCCTTCCAGACCTAAGGGGGCACCATAGGTGGTCTCCTACATAAATCGGCAGGGGGGTCTGCGCTCGTGCCCTCTTTACAGGCTGGTGCACCAGGTCTTCCTGTGGGCTCAGGGAAAGCTCCTCTCACTCAGAGCAGTATACATCCTTGGGCACCTCAATCAGGGAGCAAACATCATGTTGAGACAGGGGCTGAGGTCCGGGGAATGGAAACTCCACCCCGAGGTGGTGGAGCTCCTTTGGGAAGAGTTTGGCCAGGTGGAAGTGGATCTATTTGTGTCGCAGGAAATGACACACTGTCCGCTCTGGTTCTCCCTCACGCATCCAGCTCCGCTTGGGCTGGATGCCATGGTGCAGATGTGGCCGAGGCTTTGTCTGTACGCATTTCCCTGTTCTGGAGAGAGTACTCCGGGACGGGGTCCGTCTATTGCTAGTAGCCCTGTTCTGGTCGGCCCGAGTGTGGTTCTCAGACCTTGTGGCCCTCCTTGATCTCCGCTGGAGATTCCAATTAGGAGGGACCTCTTCTCTCAGGCAGGGGGCATCATCTTTCACCCCTGCCCGGAGTTATAGAAGTTGTGGGCGTGGCCCCTGAGGAGGCACAGCTCATAGCATCCAGTCTCTCATCTGAGGTTGTTGAGACCATACTCCAGTCCAGAGCTCCTGCCACGAGGAAACTGTATGCCTTGAAGTGGAAACTTTTCACTTCTTGGTGTGGACAGCGAGTGCTAGACCCAGTCAACTGCCCGGTTGGTTCAGTTCTGGAGTTTCTGCAGGAACAATTCTCCACAGGGTTATCCCCCTCCACTCTGAAAGTTTACCATAGCCATAGCTGCTTACCACGCCCTTCAGGGTGGTCAGTCAGTGGGGAAGACACCCGTTGGTTACACGTTTCCTCCGTGGCACCCGGAGGCTGAGGCCGGTACAGTGCACTAATGTGCCCTCAGTGGTTCTGGAGGCTCTGTGCAAGGCCCCATTTGAACTCATGGAAGATATCTCAGACAAGCTCATCACGCTTAAGACTATCTTCCTGCTTGCTATATCCTCGCTGAAGAGGATAGGGGAACTCCAGGCACTTGCTGTGTCGGGCCTGGAGTTTGCCCCGGGCATGGCTAGGGCATTCCTTTATCCGAGACCCGGGTATGTCCCTAAAGTGCCCACTTCTTTGCCAGGTCCTATCGTACTGCAGGCCTTCTGTTCTCCTCCCTTCCAGGAAGCAGGCCAGGAAAGACTCAATCTGCTGTGTACAGTGCGAGCACTGGACACTTACGTTCACAGAGCTACCCAGTGGTGTAAAACAGATCAGTTATTCATTTGCTTTGGTCCACCTAAGAAAGGGGTTCCAGCAACCAAGCAAACCATGAGTCAGTGGGTGGTCGAGACCATCACACTGGCCTACGAGTCCTCTGGCCTTCCATCACCAATGGGGGTCAGAGCGCACTCGACCTGGAGTATGGCCTCCAAGGCCTTATCAGTGGCCGTGGCCCTTCTGGATGTTTGTGCTGCGGCAGGCTGGTCCTCTCCGGACACATTCATCCGGTTTTATAGTCTGGATCTGAAATCTACCCCAGGGTCCCAAGTCCTCTCGTCTTGATGTGCTCGCTAGATACACATCAGACAGGGACTTGCACGTATGGCGCAGTGGGTATTCTCGTTCCCAAAGCGTTCGACACAGCGTCTCGTTCCCTTCGGGGAACCATGGTTACATACGTAACCTCAGATGTTTTCTTGACTGATCATTGCTGTAACTCCTAAAATACTCATGCCCATCCCCAGAACAAACTAGCACACCAGCATCTAAAACACAATATATTCTGGTGACCTTTTCAGCAGGATAATTTGAGAAAATAACAGGCAAGTATTAGTTGGGTAACTTTTAATGGATTTGGACATGTAAATACAATGTTTAGAGCACTTGCCTTGTTTATGAGTTCCCCAATCATGCCATTCCAAGAGCCATTGGGCAGCTGAGAACCATATTTGCTGTCTGCCACCTGGTAGATATCGTACTTGAATCCTAGGATCTTGGCCAAGGCATCAAGGACATCAATTGAGAACCCTTTATATCTTTTGGGCTGTCCGAGGATGTTCTCGGCCACCATCACAAATGGATCCTCCTTTGAAGAGGAATATTGATTACCAAAAAGTACATTTTAAATAGTTGGTAAACTTGCTTTAAGGCTTTCAATGGCTCTCTGGAGAACCTTTCTCTACTGGCCTGGGAGAATGATTACAATTAGACTATGAGGAATAAGCACATTAGAAATGGAATGTTTCCCCCACTCATGCCGGTAACATTTATCAGGCAAATGAAAAATACATTATTAATATACAGCATGTCTACTGAAAATCATTAAAAATGGAGAACAGCTGTATGAACAATATAAAATTTTAACATTTTGTGACAGTTTTAAACAGAATTGATAATGCTATAATTTTATTTGCGGTGGTAGGCATAATCATATTAGCCAAAAGAATTTGTAAGCAAACATGAAAGGGCTTAGGAGTGTTTAGAACTTTGTGAATGAGGGATGTTCCAATTCCATTGAATTCTGCAGAGTTTGAGGGTTGCAGAAGTACAAGAATATCTAGTAATTAAGTACTGACCATGAAAAACGTATGGTTTGGTATGATTAATTATTCACACATTTATGTATCAAAACCAGAAATCAAATATTTTAATTTTAATATTTTAAATGTTACAATGATAAAAGTAAGTATTACCAACAACGTCACAACTTTAACGGTAACCCCTTGCATGCCATTCTCAATACGACTTTCCTTTAGACTTCCATTCAGGCCATGGACAGAATCCCATGTAGCCAACTGCAGGACAAAGAAAAACAAAACAGAAACAGGTCAACATTAGCTCCATTTAGTTCCATTAGCTCCTGACTTCTGACTTGGACAGCATAGTAAAGTGTTTACCGTAAGCCATATTTACAAGTGAATCTGGGTATTTATATTTACAGGAAATAAATAAGGCGGGACTTGATCCATTAGAAATTGATTCACTGGTGAAAAGTGATTCCATTTTAATGTCAAGTTTACTTCAAATTAAATCTTCAGAACTGTTGTTGATAGTTTATTTTGTTCAGATTTGGCCACTAAAATTATGAAACATCTTTGATACTTGAAAAATGGAACCAGTCATAGTGTAAGTATGTAAAACCATTACAACATGCATAAGGATGATGATGTGTGCCGCAATATTATGAATAGTACAAGAAAACCTTCAGGCATCTTGAGTTGGTGGGGGGGGGGGGGGGGGGGGGTGACACTGTAAGCGATTACTTATCACTATCAATGATGCTACATTTAATGACCTGATTTAGAAGACTAATCTCATTAATCATTAATTTACTCAAAGAAACAGGTGATAATGAAGTTTAATAACATTTAACAATGAGGACTAAGCTCATTTCAATGTGATGAGTGTTTTTCTTTGAGGTGTTTGCATTAGCTGTAAGCACATCAAATTTGTTGCCATAGAACGTCGTCAGAAGTAAGAAAAAGAGCATTTGCATGCATGTATAAAGTAGCAGGCATATCCCTTTAGGAGGCACAGCATTTTCTCTTCATTACTCTTCCATGAGAGTACCATGCTGGTCTGGTTCCAGGTGGTGGCACTGGATCAAATTACAAAATGCATCTGATGACTGCATACTGCACCATCACTTGCCTTGGGACCTAAATTTTTTTTTTAAGCCAATACTTGGCATCCTTAGCCATAAGGGATTTCTTCATTACAGTATGTACACAAACAGCCCTGCAGCAGGGACACAGGGGAAAGCTTGTAATGTTGAAAAATGTATGAAATTCCTCATTTTCTAACAGAGCAACGCTCTGAACAGTCACAAAGTTAAAATAAAGACAAATGAAAGCCTCTATGACTGTGTGTGGTGGTGTTGGTGGGCTGGTAGGAGCGCTGTGTTATAACTTGCCCTAAATTTAGAAATATACTGCCACAGCAAGAACATTATCTACTTATTCTGTTTTAAATAATGGGATGAAACTCATAGTTGTTACAGATTTGCTACACTGATTACAGTGGAACAAGTTTTGAAGTCCATGTAATTTCATTTTACACTGTTACATTCTGAAAATGAGAAAATATAAGATTTCATTTTTTTTTTTTTTTTTTTTTTTTTGCGTGTGTTTCACAGAAGGGTATGCAAGTTTTGGGACATACTACCAATTCATAAAATTGCATCTTGAAACCATGGACAAACACCCTGTCACAGTTAACATCAATATTTATTAGCAATATGTGTCGGAGAGAAAAGAACTGCATTTGCATTTTGCTACTCCCACAGTGTATGAGCGCGTTTGATGGAATAGCATATTGATGCTCGCCTATATACTTTATGGACTAAAAGTGAAAAAGCTATATTTTGTTGTCATTTTGTAGTGACAGTTTTCAATGTTAAAATACTTATTTATTCCCAGAGTATATGCTGAGACAAATATGTTATTCATACATTGATTTCCCTGAAAAGTGTAAACAATGTGGTGCTACATGACTTCACAACCACTGTTTGGTGAAGCTAGTGTCACAGAAATTACGCACCCTAATATCTCCCTTAGCAAACTGGCTGTAGTAAATGAGTCATTGAGCTTTTTCCCAGCATATGAGCTTTTTACAAATGTATGACTGGAAATACTACTGCCTCCTGTAGACAGCAGTGTTAAACACAAATGTCTGGCAACGCTTCACCCTGTCTGTGTCTGTCACGGCTCTGCTTAGAGTGATGATCTGAAAGAGCATGGACGAGAATGAGAAGGCCACCAATTCATCAAACACTGTCAGATTTTTCCGCTTTCTGCCAAAGTTTTCTCTAGGATGACAAATGAAATTGAAGACTTGATAGATGGCCGTCTTATCCAGAGGCTCAAGAGAATCAACAAACAAATAAAAGCATATCCTTCATCTTCTATTTGATGTCTTATCAGTCTTGACCCCAAACTAGACAAGCATTTATCTGTTTGCTCAGACCTCGATGACTTTGGGATAAAAGTTTTTAAATAATAAATGGCTGAGTAAAAGCATACAGGACTCTGTAAACATCCACTGTTTTTGCCAATCTGTGTTGTATGAAACGAGAATTTAAAATTCTAGACTATGACTAAGACAGACAGACTACGACTACACTAAGACAGCTAAATTTAGCGGAAGAGGCATTTTGTCTTGTCATTTTGATGTGCTGAGTCAGTGTTGTGCTTTATGCTTGCCATTCAAAGCTAAAACAAGTAATGAAGTATTAACACAAAGGCTGCAGAAGACTGAATAAAGGAAAAAATGGACTACTTTTTATTAGCCATATGGTCTACTTAGGGCTGTATGTATGTTTTTATAACCAAATTTCAGTTGTATTTAGAAAGCATATTTAAGAACACTAATAAAAATGTTGCATCATGTTTATTAATTATAGTTATAGTTAGAAAACAATATGTATGTTTTGCAAGAAAATGCTATTTTAGTCTTTCTACTCCAAAATTTTAAGTTTCAGGCATTGTTCAAATAAGTACAAGCTAGGAATAAATAAAGAGAAAGACAAAGGTTTTTTTTTATTTATTTATTTTATTTTTTTTTAATTTAGGATGAAGTCAAGCAGCGTCGAAAGAGATGGGTTTTCAGCTGTCGCTTGAAAATTGTCAGGGAATTAGCATTCCGGATAGGGGTGGGAAGATCATTCCACCAGCCAGGAGCGGTGAATGAGAATGTTCTGGAGAGTGATTTTGAGCCTCTCTGTGACGGTACCACAAGGCGTCGCTCACTAGCGTATCTCAGACTTCTGGAGGGGAAGTAGATTCGTAATAATGAGTGGAAGTAGGCAGGTGCTGAGGCTGTGGTTGTTCTATATGCAAGCATCAATGTCTTGAACTTGATGCGAGCTGCAACCGGTAGCCAGTGCAAGGAGATAAAGAGAGGTGAAATATGGGCTCTTTTGGGCTCGTTAAAGACCAGTCGTGCCACTGCATTCTGAATCATTTGTAGAGGTTTGATTGTGCTTGATGGAAGTCCAGCTAGAAAAGCATTGCAGTAGTCCAGCCTAGAAATGACAAGAGCCTGGACAAGAAGTTGAGCAGCATGCTCTGTTAGAAAAGGCCTGATCTTTCTGATGTTGTGTAATGCAAACCTGCAAGATCGAGCAGTCTTTGCAATGTGGTCTTTGAAGGTCATCTGGTCATCAAAAATTACACCATGATTTCTGAGCGAAGTTGATGGGTTAATTGTAGAAGAACCTAGCTGGATGGTGAAATCATGCTGTAGAGCTAGAGTGGTAGGGAAGAAAAGAAGATCAGTCTTTGCCAGGTTGAGCTGTAGGTGATGTTCTTTCATCCATGCCGAGATATCCGCCAGGCAGCCTGAGATTCGTGTAGCTACCGTTGGATCATCTGGTTGAAAAGAGAGATAGAGCTGTGTGTCATCAGCGTAGCAATGGTAGGAGAAGCCATGTGCCTGTATGATGGGACCCAGTGATGTAGTGTATGTGGAGAAGAGGAGGGGTCCAAAAACTGATCCCTAGTGACTAGCTGATGTGCTGTGTATACCTCCCCTCCCCAGGCCACCCTGAAAGACCTACCAGTGTATATATACATACATACATACATACATTATATATATATATATATATATATATATATATATATATATATATATATATATATATATATATATATATATATATAGTCATTATTTGTAAGATTTACTAGCATTTTCTGAGTAAAAATTCTGATTTTCAAAGTAAATCTTACAACCAACCTTTTTTTTTTTTTCAATATAGTAATAGTCAGCTCCTGTTTCCCTTTCTAAATGGAGTGATATTCCACTCAGCATCAGAAACATCTGTGTTTTTGTGTGCTGTATTCATGGTACCAGGGCATCTAATAGCTTGCTAATTCAATAGCGAGAACTGATGTGCTCTACGCTTTTGTTTGTTGGCAAAGCCTGATACGTGACTGGGACCACACCAGAGCTCCAGAAGCTTATCTGGGCTTTGCTATGTCGTGATTAGCCATAGCATCTCTTAAACAACAGCTGTAGAATTTCATTGGACAGCATTAGACAGAACAGCTGGCCCAGCAAACTCTCTGGTGTTTAAAACACCCTGTATTTCTCTTTACACTGAAAACCTGAAAAGCTTAGCAAGAACAGGGGGGACTTTGTATGTGCATTTTAGTCAGTTTGACTACTCAAGTAATCAGGAGGGTTGGTGCAAGTTCTGTTCCGTTTTGGTACATTTGTGTTTCATTATTGGACTTCGATCAGTGTGAAATGTTTTGAAGAATCAAATCACACAAAAATAAAGTAATGCAATCAATGTGTTTGCTACCACATTTGCTACCAGATTTGAATAGTTCCAACCGCTCTCAGTAATCTGTCATTTTGAATATATTTATCTGTTTAGAACAGTAACCAACTATAGTTAGTGAACTCTATAAACACAGCTTGAATTGGGGACATTAACAAATGGTATTACTGTGCAATATGATTTTCAGAAATGGTAATGTCAACAGCATGATATGATATAGTAATAATTCAGTTTCATGGTTTATATAAAATAACAGTGGTATTACCATATGATACCACCACAGTAGTGTTAAAGAGACACATATTTTAGAAACCTCAAATCTGAGTGAAATATGTTATGTTTAAACAAGAAAATCTTTGTGTTATTATAATTGGATATGATTTTAACTGTTCGTGCATGGCTATGATTTTAGACCCCACATTCACATAACACCTATTTTGACACTCTTTTGACCAATTTTAGCAATTTAAGTAATAACTCAGCATTGTTCCATCACATTGTCCATTTTCTTTGTCTCCAATCAGCCTTTGATTCCAAAGTAGTATAGTACCAAAGTCTGCACCAAGTTGCTACATTATAAAAAGAGATTTTGATTACTCTAAAATGTTGTCTTTGTGAGAAAACAGAAAAAAATAGGCTAATTGACTAATTATTATAGAGAGAAAATGAAAAATTAAATGGGGATATAGTTGCATGTAATAGTGTGGTACATGGGAAAAAGAAGAATCAAATGAAAATAATAGCTCTATTCTAAAACATAGTTGGAATAGAGCTAGTTGGAAAAGTAGCCTTTCTGTTTACTGTCCACATAGACAGCTGCCTTCTAAGGCAACATCATAACTGAAATGGACTCTAATAAGTGACTGATTTAGCATAGCTAACAAGCTAGAATGTTGCAAAGCTAATGAAAGTACAGCAATATGATTAAAAATAGAGTAACTTTGCAACTACTGTACATGTCAACTACCAGTCATTAGAGTATTAGTAGACTGTCTGTTTAATATCTGCTAACACTTTATTTTGGTTGTCCTCAATTCTACTGACTATATAGTAAGTAATTCACAAGTATTTGTCAACTTATTCTACTAACCCTAATCCTAAACCTAACCTAACTGTCAACTAATATTCTAATGACAGTTAGTTGACAAACTTACTAATAGTTAGTAGAATGTCTAAAGTGGACTATCCAAACAAAGAGCAGCCTAACTTAATTTGAAACAAATAAATTTAATTAGAAAAAAATATATATATATGTACAAAATTTAAACTGATGTTCATGTTTACTAATAGTGTTACAAGTAGGGCTGTGCGATATGGACAAAAAAAAAAAAAAAACATTGCGATTTCTTTGATCAATTTTGCGATTTCGATTTTAATCACAATTTTGACACACAGACATGCTTTACAGTTATAAATGCATTCAGTGTGAATTTGAAACATATTTCCAAAAGAAAACCAATTAGAGCTTTATCAAAAAGCTGTAACATGTCTCTAGAGCAGACATAAGGCAAAATAATCACTAAGTAAAGGTGTAACAAAATGTCTCTAGAACAGACATATGGCAAATATTACGGCTGTTTATCACAAACACAACATTTATCCATTATTTTGATTCACATGCAATCGTTGTTACTGAAAATGCTTTTCAGCATTGTAATTCTCTTTTATCACAGTACAGTAGTACAATCTTTCATAGACTTATTCACGTTTAAACTCAATAAATATAGGCTAACTTTATTTTCCTACCTCCACGAGTGCCATCTATTATTGCCTTGTTTATCTAAAATTGCACTTTTGCTTGTTTTAAATATAGCCAAAAAGTCATGTGTTGACTTTGAAACAGTAGACTTTAATTATATGCATTTATGGTGTAATTACTACATTTCCATGTCAAAACATGTTCATTTGTACCGCGAATAATGCGCTGTCACTTTAATTCAACGCGTGTAGCACAGCAAAAATAGACTCGGAAATGATCTCTGCACTGCTGCAGACGCACCGCTCCTGGAGCGCACTGCCGGACCACTACAGTGTACAGTGTGAACACTGTAAACCACATGGGCGTGGAAAAATTACACACCGCATACGCACCACAGACGGAGTATGGCATTACGTCTGTCTCTATGTCCGGTCTGTTCTGTTCTCGCACTCCATTTGGGCGCGCTACATTCTGATTGGTTCGGATAGCATTCTGCGGGAGGTCGGGGACGGTATAAAATCGCGCTATAAAGCGAATTAGAAATCACGCAAGCTCAAATCGTGACTTTATGATGATTTCGATTAATCGCACAGCCCTAGTTACAAGCCACCTAATGTTAGATAACTCATTTCGGTTGCAGATTATACTGGACAAATGTGCAATGAAGTTAGCAATGAAAACGTGTGGTTATTTTTGCAGCTAACCTTATTGCATATAGGAGTTTCCCGTTCAGATGCAAAAATGCACCATTATTTAACACCCAATTGCTGTGATAGTTGCTAATTTACCTGGTATATTGTGTTGGTCATTATAGAAATGCATTGTCTGTGTCTGTGTTCTGTAATTTAAGCATTGTCAGTAGATCAACTGCAGAATTTTCCAGTGCCATTGGTGCTTTTATGGAATTGGGGTCTCACAAAAATTTGTCCTATTTAGTAAATCTGGCCCATAGACATCTAAGCAAAAATAGGGGTTACTGTTACAACCATTTCACACGACTTGAAGGATTTTTGTTTACTGAGCTTGTTTCAATATGTTGTGGAATTTCTTAAAGTGTCAAGAAACCCCCCTGTTTCAGCAGTGTTTTTTCACACCTCCTATTTGAAAAACGTTCCAAAAAGGGACTGTGTTTGCTGTGATGGGAGTGTAAGAAAAAGGAAAGAGGGAAGGGATTGCATAAAAACGTGAGTTCCTTTAAGCGCATAAAGATAGCTAATTTGCACACCAGCAATGTAACACACACACACTGGTGAGATGAAGAGTGATGCAGAGAGTAGTTACAGTGGTTCTGAGAGCTGTGTGGAAGTGGAGGACTGCTCCCCACCAGAATCCCCCGAATTACAAATGGCTCTTTTCCACTGTGTGGTACGACTCGGCTCGGCACGGCTCGGTTTGCGTTTCCACTGCAGTTTAGTACCGCTTTAGAGTGGGCGGGATTATTCACGTGTCCTTATAGTTGCGCCGCCTCTACTGCCGTGACTCCTGAAAAACTTTTTAATTCCGCGTCGCTCCATCACTCTCTCGCTGGATCCGCTCCTCGGCTATCAATGAGAGGACAGTCTGTACTTCCTCAACAGACAATGAAACAGCCATTTTTTGGTTGTTAAAAGAAAAGTGTAATCATTCAAAACAGCTGCGTTCGATCCTTCGCTGGCTGTGCTGATTTAAATCTAGCGGGTCTGTTGTGTTTCATGCCGCAAGTTCAATGATGCAGGCAGTGACAATTTTCTCAGGCCAATCAGTGATCAGCAGAGTTTACACGTCACGTTTTGGTAATGGTACGGTTCGCTTGGAACCTCGGCCGAGGTGGTACTAAAAAAAGTACCAGGTACCAGGTACTGTACCCAGTGGAAAACACCCCAAAAGTGAGCCGTACTGAACCGTACCGTGCTGTACCATGCAGTGGAAAAGCGCCAAAAGTGACCAAATTTGTGGAGGCTGTAAAATCAACAATCAACTTTTTTTTAAAAGAAGGCGATCGGCAAACCGGATTCCACCAGTCCCAAATTCCACCATTTCCCAAAATAGAAAATGTTTCTTACGCAAATATTTTCCATTGGTGTTAGTAGGCCACAGCAAGCCAACCACCTGCACTCAAACTTCAGCTCTTGTCATGTCACTTAGAAATGCAAACAACACTTTTGTGTTGTCGCACTTAGGAAACGAACACTTAGGACCCATGTCTCTGAATGATGACAATGAGGGAAGACAAGAGTCAGAAGTGATACTTTCTTGTGCATAATAATGTAGTTATTATTCATTCATAATAGTGCGCAGTGATTGGATTAATAAATTCAGAGAAATGTGTACTCTCCAGTCAGGAGTCAATCGCCACTCATAATTAACGCATATACATCATATTTTGTGACATTGCTTCAACTTTACTTTTCGAACTGGAAGAACGCAATTGATCAGAAAAATGCAAAAATAAACAGTTTCCTAAGAGTGCTTTTACTATTTTTACCAAAGTACAATATATACATTTCTCTTAACATCTCAAAAAATGACCCTTTAATCTGTGAAGGATCACATGTGACAATGCCTTTTTTTTTTCTTTGCCAAAATGAGGTACAATTTGGAACAGTCTTATGCCCTGTCTATAACACGGATACTGGGTATCCCTCTGCTGTTGGTGTGCCAGAGTCAACAGTATTGTTTATTATAAAGGGCTTTTTTTGCTTTTGACCTGACACGATACAACGGCCCATTGACATTCAGTGTAGACAAAGTGTTAGTGACGGGAGTGCGTCACAAACATTTTAAAATGCTATCTTGGTAGGCAGCTCAATAGATTTTTGTACAGAGCTAATATATAGAAGCAGTCAGAGAAAAGCCATTTAGAGAGACAGAGAGACTAAACACTGAGATAGGACAAAAGTGAACACTAAAACAGGGTACTGAGTCAACCCTGAAGAAATCACTTGAAACTTTCCAGTCTTCTTTCACCTCCAAAGGGTTTCTTGTTTAGCCAGGAAATGTATTTGCCTCTGCTTTCAATCCATGACATATGTCAAATTAACAGCACGGCTCACTGTTTGTCTCCATAGCAGGGTGGAAATGCAGTTGGCTACTAATCTCTTCTTTGGCGGCACTGCCTAGAAGACTAAAGCTGGTGCTCTAATAATGAACAACAACAGGACTGAGTACACTTGACGTACCATTAGCTGTCCTTTCCTTTCATTATAGCTAATAAATGTGCTTTGTATGAGGGGGAGCCGGTACTGCCAGGGCCCTTGTGTGTGCGGGCAGGGAGTAAATGGTTGTGACACTGTGGATCCTAATGGCTATAATGTGATACAGTGGGTTCATAATTCAGGTTAGGATGCAGGGTGATTAAATCTTCATTACCAGCAGACTGTTTCCTCTCCTGTAATTTATATTACTCTTTCTTTTAAATGATGGATGGAGTCAAGCAGTTTATGGCTATAAAAACAAAGCATGAGAATCAGCAAATCCAACTAAGAAGAGTAGAGAGGACAGAATATCTGTAATGAAAATTACTTGTGATTGTTCTAGGAAAAAGCACAGCAAAAGCTAGTGAAGTTATCCAACTATAGGCTAAATAAACTATTCTAGTAGATATGGAATTGGATAAACAGTGTGTAGGGAACATCTAATACTGTTTAAACAGGACAATAGGCACATGCCATAAAGTCTGCATTATAACACGTTTGGCCTGGCCTGTCAAACCTGCCAAAGCTTGACTCCTCACTGCTGTTTACTCTTGCCTCTTGGCTGTTTGACACAGAGGTGAGGGGTCAAAATGGCAGACTGGGTACACAATCTGCACAGATGACATCAAGTTAAGTTGTTCTCATTGGCAAATCTTTCAAAAAAGCAGATTACTCGCCAAACAGGGAACTCAATTTAAGTTTTCATTTTACCAAAGGTGACTGGTAATGAAAAAAATTATAAAAAATCATGTCAAAAGACAGCTTTTACACCAGGCCCTAAAAATGAGCCTGAACTATTGAACTCACTCGCTTTATGTCTTTTCCAAATGTCTCGCTGAAGCTGGTTCCCAAAATCTCAAACTGAACGTGGGAATTTGATCCATTGTCCATGAAGTCCATAATTCCGGTGAGACCAGTTATACGGCCCTGTGGGAACAAAACTGTCTGAATCAATACACAATAAAGCGACAATAAAAAGAACTGAGCCAGATCAAAGTGCACTGTGCTGTACCCTTTATACATTGAATTTTAAATTGAATTACAATTTCAAACCTTTAGTCTTCCTTGGGCTTGACAATAAGAATGGCCATATGGCCTGGGGACACCGGGAGAGAGGTTTGGCTCAGTTGGCATTATCACCATTTTCCCAATTGGGCCAGTGCTGCATTTTAAGTGTGGGCATACATCTAGAACAAGTTCTGGTTTTCAGAAACAGCTATACCTCAAGTTTTATAAAAAATAATTAAAAATTCAAATTTACTAATTTAAGTTGCACAAACTACATTTCACAATGTGGTTCATAGAATATACAGCATGTCACAGTAAAAGTTTATTTGGTCAAAGTTTAATATTGGTCAGATATTAATTCAGTTACTGGGTCTGATGGATTCTCTGAGTGATTGATTAGTATGATTCAAACCATAACTTTCTGCATTGATTCCTTAATCCAACCCTATTAGTTTGTGAATCAAAGTACACTGGTCACACCATTGTTGCTGTTCAAATTCAAACATCAACATATGTCACAATGACAAAACTAAACCACACATTCAGTAATTCCATGATGACATTAATGGGGCTGTATTAATCTCTTTTTTTTTCTCAATTTGTGAATTTTAAAAATAGTGACGCATAACTCAAAATCAATGGCTTTCTGTCATTTTGACAGATAAAAATTATATCTTACATGTTGTGCTTTCTTCACACAGTAAATGGTGATGGGGAATAGAAAAGGTGAGGTAAAGCACCTCTATGGAAACAGACAGGGGGAGAGACATGATTGATGATTTGGGGAGAGAAAGAAGAGATTCAAGGTGTAGTGCGATGGAATAATTCTCATTAACTCAGACAAACTCTCAGGCAAACTAAACTTTGAGCATGCAAAATTTATTGGGACATCGTAACAAACAGAATAGAGATGTCATGTTCTAGCATGTATGTATGTATGTATTTATGTCTGTATGTATTTATTTACTTATTTAAATAACAAATTAATTAACATTTACAAATTCAAAGTATACCATCTACTTTAAATTCAGTCAAGAGGTGACCTTGTAACATATCGATCTTCCATTGGCCATGTGTTTTCTCATCATATAAATTCAAAGGTTCACCAACCTTGAATTTTTACACAAAGTGATACACAAAACATATTTGCACGAATTTGCATTTCTGTTCTTGCCTTTGCAAGTTTATGAATGGGAGTCAAAAAAGACTAGTGTAACAGCCTTATGTGACGGCATCACAAAAACTTAAAATAGAAAGTGGCTATCAAATAAATGTGATGATAAATTTGTCTGGATGAACTGGTTTTAGTCATTAATACACAAGTGAAAATTTTTAAAACAAAAATAATGCACTAAGCATATTAGAAGAAAGAAAAAATAAATATTTGTGCCAATGAACTATACATAACGATAAATATTTTAAAACTAAATTAAACCTGTTTAGAGAGAGAGAGAGAGAGAGAGAGAGAAACTTTAAATGAAAACTGAACATATAAAAGCTAATCCAAAATATTAAATAATAATAATAATAATAATAATAAAACAACTAAATAAATACTTAAACAACACTGTTAAACCTATATATATATATATATATATATATATATATATATATATATATATATATATATATATATATTTTAATAAAAGTTATTTGAAGCTAATTTATTTTGGAAAGAAATCTTACCCCTGGTTTCATAAACAAGGCTTAAGCCTAGTCCCAGACTAAGATGTAAGTCTGAGCTGTTTCAACTGAAAGAAACTTGCACTGACTGATCTTAAAAATATATCAATGCCTTTGTTTTGTCTCAAGATGCACACCAGTAATGTTTTTTTTCTAAGGCATGTTTATAAAAATGACTTAAATGTCCTAACTGAACTATGGCCTAATCTTGGCTTAGTCTAAGCCCTGTCTGTGAAACCAGGCCTTAATGTTTTCTTTACTAGTCTAACTGCACCACCTGTTTAGAGTGGCATGGGTCTCTCAACACTTAAAAAGCATCACCATGAAAGTCTTACAGCTTTTACTTCAGATCAACCAATGGTCTGACTGTAGAGGGGCGGCGGAAGGTTCAGAGACAAATCTATCGGTGGCGTGTCCCTCTCGGGGCCGATTAGAGGCTTTCTGCAGTTCTGTGTGGCTCATATAACGTTAAAAGGCCGTGAAATTGAGGAACACACACTAGACCGCTTGCTGCCCCTGAGAGCTCACAGAGACATGAGCTCGTAAGATGACACATCAGCTGCTGCGGCCACCACACCGACTATTGCACAGCTTTCAGTGGCCCCTAAGAGAGCTCTGTGTGAGGGCAACCAACAGCTATCTCAGCTTGACCGCTGTGCTGGTGTTCAAGAGAAATGTGATTGCAGCCGTGAGAGGGGAAGGCAGGAAACAACCTAGATGAAAGCAATTTGCATTTCAAAGAGCCATATGTCTGGGACCTGATGTAAAGCAAAGGAAACTATCATCTTGTCACAGTTGCTTTTATTCAACTACTCTCCATCTTGCCAATTCTAGTCTTGTGTGATATCATGTGATATCTCCCCAACAGTGTGACAAGCAGCTCTGAAAAATTCCTAACATCAAACACATTGTACCTTTTGGATCGTCTCCAGCATGGACCAGCCTCCGTTCCAGGGCTTGGTTGACTTTCTGATGCAGTTGAGGCTGGCCATACTGTGCCACTTCCGATCTTCTAATTTCCGGTAGAATGCGTTGGCCAGCATCAACACACTATCATAAAGATACAAATTGGACACCTGAAAAGAAAAATAGTGATTAAAATTATTTTTTATCAAAACCAAAATAATGCTTTAATTTAGCTGAAACTATATGAAACGAAAATAAAGTAATTAATAATCAACTATTTAATCACAATGTTTTTAACTTAAGTAAAAGTGAGTTTGCATTGCACATAAGTCTTTATGCTAACTCTTTTTTTGATATAATTATGTTTTTAATGAGATAAATGTTACGTTACCTGGCATATTGTTTACAAACTGATTTATTAACGTCTTTCCACGGTTGAAACACATTATAAGTCATTACAGACATAATACATTTCAGTAAGTCGTGTTGTTTCTTTCACCATACCCTCTGTTCTGATGCTCATTCATACATATTTGTGACCCTGGACCACAAAACCAGTCATAAGGGTAAATTTTTTGAAATTGAGATTTATACATCTGAATTCTGAATAAATAAGCTTTCTATTGATGTATGGTTTGTTAGGATAGGACAATATTTGGCCAAGATACAAGTATTTGAAAAAAAAAAAAAATACTACAAAAAAATCAAAGTACTGAGAAAATCGCCTTTAAAGTTGTCCAAATGAAGTTCTTAGAAATGCATATTACTAATCAAAAATTACGTTTTGATATATTTATGGTAGGAAATTTACAAAATATCTTCACGGAACATGATATTTACTTAATATCCTAATGATTTTTGACATAAAAGAAAAACAATAATTTTGACCCATAAAATGTATTTTTGGCTATTGCTACAAATGTACCCATGCTACTTAAGGCTGGTTTTGTGGTCCAGGGTCACATTTGTGCAATAATTAGTAGTAAAATTAAAAGACTAACAGTTCTCTTAAGTAAGTTCACTAGGCAATCAGTATCTGAAACTTTGGGTGCGACGAGTGTCTGAAGCATGTGTACAGCCACCAGCAAAAGCTTAGTGTTGCGGCCCGAGCAGCATCTCATAGAGACTGGAGGTCGTAGCCCAAGAGGCGAGAGGATTTAAGATCTGTTATTTGCTCCTCTCTGTCAACTAGACAAGACAAGTCCTGATGCTTTGGTGCTCAGGAACATGAGGGCAGGCCCCCACAAAGAAAACTGCAGAATTCTCAGAGATGCTCACACATATTTCCTTGATGTCCTCAAGGGGCTGTTTCGCAAAACCTGCAAAAGGTGTTTTCGGGAGGTGACAGTTCTACTTGGTGTTTTGCTGTTGCAAAATGGCTTTCGGAGTGCAGTACCTGTCCCTTCTTCTGAAGGTGTTAAAACACAAGAGGTTGGGGAATGGCTGGGCTATACAACAGTTCCCTTGCTTTCAGTGTTCGGCCCCTCCTTGCTGTTGAGACATTTCAGGGAGCCGAAAGGAGCATTTTAACCCCCTATCGATTTAATGCCCCTTTCCGACCATTTGGCAGCAAAGTGACTTCTGCCGAATGTGTTGCCATGGGTTCTTCGGACAGTGGACAAAGGATACAGCATCCAGTTTTAGGGGTGTCTACCACTCGTTGGTCACTAATTTTATGCTTGGGGCCAGAGGGCTTAGGCCTTTCTGTCCTGTGAGAGTTCCTGCTAGTGACTTGTCTGTAGTCCTAGAAGGGTTATCAGACAGACTCCCCATTTAAACCCTATGGAGTCGACTTTGGATGAATTTCTGACCCTTAAGGTGGTTCTATTGTTAACCTTGATGTCTCTTAAAAGAGTGGGGAATTAGCAGGCCCTGTCAGTAAGCATGTTCAATTATTATTATTATTATTATTATTAATATTTTGCAAATTGTAATTATATTTTTATAATTTTATTATTTTTAATATTATTTTTATAAAAAAAATTACTTAAAGGCATTATTTGTCTAAAATAATACTTTTTCCCCCAGACATGACCTTCAAAATGGAATTCAAGTTATGAGCTGTACGCTTCAATGATGCATACTTACTCCAGCACACTGTCTGCTGAATGTGCATCAGGAAGTGTCATCTGTCCATGACCCACCGGATTCAAACTTTCATGGCCATTTCTCATCCAAGTATGACATCTGCTGAGTGTTACAACCTGCTAGGTGTCAGTTATCATTCCAGCTAAAATATAGTATCTGTCCCTACTGAACAGACGACCGCTTCCTGATCATTGAATGACGGCCACGCTAGTTGAGCTGACAGGTCCATACAGGAAGACATTTGTCACACTTTACTGGAACTGACCATCATCTGAGGCACGTTGGAGGTATTAGCAAAAGCTTTGTGGGTGACTCCAGTGATTGCTTGTTTCTTGAGTGACAGGGAAAGGCACACAAAGGTGGATGCTTGTGTTGACAGTGCAGATTTGCAGATGAAAAGCTGACAGGTTTGTCACTGCTGTGAACTAGTGGTTTGCTTGTCAAGGTGATTAAACACCAAAGAACATTTAACCCTCGTTTTCATGAATAATTGAGGCATAAGCCTTCAGAGTATGTGCAGTGCAAAGCTCAGCCATCTGTTACGTACTATGAAACTAGTGTTCATGTGGGTTCAAGGGGTTCAAGCAGATATTTGAATGTCACAGCAGAGGAGGAAAACACTTGGAAACAATAACTAAGTTTGTGAATAATTGCATAATAAAAGGTTATTGCAGATGAAAATGAAACCTACTTGTCAATTGTGTCTTTCAGTCCCTACACCCATAATTTCACAATTTTACCGTTTTTACTTTATTTTAATTGAATAAATGCAGCCTTGGTAATCATAGGAGACTTCTTTCAAAATCAAATTGATTTAAAAACAACAACAACAACAACAAACAATGGAAATCTCTACACACTATAACACCTTTAACTAAAACTAAAACTAAAAAAAAAAGAGTGAAAACCCACATAAGGTTAAGTTAAATATGAATAAATTAGCAATAAAAGGTAAACAAACAAAATACTGATTTAGTCTGGGTCCTGAAAATCTGAAAATCCCTAATCTTAACTTCACTTGTTTTAAGAGGTTTAATAGGTTTGAGACTACATATGGATTTGATCTCCTATAAAGCATCAGCAACCTGATGATGATGCTGTTTCTATGGTTACTGACCTCCAGCGACTGCAGGTAGCCCTCCTGAGGGTCGCAGAGCAATGAGGAGATGCGGTGGTTGTTCCTCATACAACTCACGGTGCTGTCCTTCCACAGAGGGAAAATCTGCCTGACGACGGTCATCCTTCCCAAGGAACTGTGGGCCAGCTCCATAATCTCAGTATCACTGATCTCCTAAACTCACACAGAAACAAAATACAAAGAAATCATGCTTCCTTATGAAACAGGCCGAATCACAGCCATGATAATATAGAGCGATATCACATGGCTACTCGTGTGATATTGCTCGTTTATATTATATATTAAATTGGTGAATAATCTATATTGTTAGGAATAAAAAAAAAAATAAAAATAAAAGATAGAGCATGTCATACATCACTTTTTTAAACAATAAGGTAACATGATTTTTCCCTGAAATGTTGTGTTTCAAATCTACTTTAAATAAATAAATAAAGCAGGGTTTAATAGGGTTTAAACTGTCTAGCGAGGTGTCTACCTAGGTAGTATTTTAAGGGATCATACTTCTGGCTAAGATACCTCATTTTAGACAAATTCAAAGGCAATATTGCATTTAGCCTTCACAGAGATTTACCAGTCCAGAGTCGAGAAATTATGATTTTAAATATTGCTAATGCTAACATCAAACTCAGTTAAAAAGTATTTGTAGATCAAGGGCCAATAACAGCTTGCACCAGCGCAACTGTCTTTTGGCATTAAAAGAGTACTGTCAGGATTTACTAAAGATGCACAGTGACTAATTAGCGCTGAAAAGCCGTGGACAGTTATTTTTACGCCTCACCTTATTGAGGAGTTTCCCTTTCAGACGCAAAGTTTATGGGAGGAGAGTATTCAAACGAATCACGCAACTAGATTTACTAACTTTTGCACTCGTCAAATTACTGGTATTTGTGTCATTATTTAACGCCCAATAAAAGCATGTCTTAAACTATTATGCGCTTGAAATGGCTGCAATTATTGTTGCTAGGAGGAGGCACCACAGAGAATAGAGAGCGCGTGGTAGGAATGCAGTGCAATTTATTTGGAATGCAAGAAGAACGCGAAAATATAGTTTGCCAAGCCATGTTATTTTTCATTTGCTTAAGGAAATAAAAGACGACTTGGAACCCTCAACTAGGAGTCATGCAATACCAGGTCTATCAAAACATCTTGCAACTCATCATTTTGCCTCCGGTTCTTTTCAACGTACTGTGGCTTCATTATTTCTTTATGCTTTATTTGTGACTACTGTTGCATTGGTCGATATGTAAATATGTTGTATCTGTGTTCTTTAATTTGCGCTTTGTTAGTAAATCATCTGCAGAAATTTCCACTCCCATCGGCGCTGTTTTGGAATTGTGCTCTCGCGCTAATTTGCCCTGTTTAGTAAAACTGGCCCCAAGTCTCATGCACTTCACATGAGAAGTGCTACAGTATTTGTCTGGGGCACACCAATATAGAGGGTTTCTTATCAGTCACTTGTAAAGTTCCATTTCTTTTAGAAGGAAGCTGCCTGTGGATGACATATATCAAGGCAGCTCAATATGTTTTTGAAAAATAACTTGTTATAAGTTTTTTATTTATTATTTTTTTTTTTTTTTGAGTTATGATTGTCTTTTAAAAAGGCCTCAGGACAGAGAGAAAAGGAAGAAACAAAACAAAATGGCATAATGATTCTTTTAAAGCATGCAGGACATTGAGGAAAGAGGGACTCAGAGAAGAATATGAAGCAATCAATATACAAGCAATTTTGAAGCAGTATCGGGAAGGCTGGGCTGGGTTTAGCTGGGTATTATTACAGCAAATTGGGTTATTTAAAAAAAATATATATAATGGCAAGCCAATTAAAGGCAATGGAAATGGTTTTCAATAGGAGAACAAATTCATGGAAAAAATAAAGATGAAAGATTAAACCCCTCTGTCTCTTTTGAGTGTAGAAATTTGAGACAAAGGTATTGTTCGAGAAGAATTAACTTCATTATACATAATGGTTAACTACATTGCACCCTGTGAAGATATTTGGTGAACATATTCAAATGTCACATATCTCATACTGGTACACTTCAAATCAGAGCCAGTACCACTAAGCTGTATAAAAAATAACATAAAAATAAAAATAAATAAATAAATAAATAAAAATAAAAAAATAAAAAATTGTTAAATAGATCATCTCAGACCAATAGGATTTTCCATTGACTGAGTTATGCTGAACTATAAAGGTGCTGTTAGGGGCCGTTCACATATCGCGTCTTTTGCGCGCTTAAGTTCGTTATTTCAAATGTAGACGCGCGGCAGACGCGCTTATAATGGACGCGCTCATTCTTTTCAGGCGCATTCGCGCCGCATGGAGATAACATTTCAACTTTTCAGAATGCCTCAAGCACACCGCGGGTCATGTGGCAAGAACCAATCAATCAGCTTCATCCTTTCCCGTAACAACATTAGGTGCATTCGACTTGAAGCACGGTGTTCTGTCGATTTGTGCTACCCTGTCAGATTTTGCTACCTCCCATTAAAACAGTGGGTAGTACAATTCGACAAGGAAAAATGCTACCTGTCAAATTATGTTTTATTAATGTCTACACCTACCACAACCCTAAACATACCCTTACAGTAATGCAAATACAGTAATTACGTGTTATATTCGCGGCTGTGGATAGAAGGGATACAGCTACCGGAAACCAACAATAAATAATTTTTTTCTACCTATTAGATTGTGTTTTATTAACATCTACACCTACCCCAACCCTAAACCTACCCTTACAGTAATGCAGATACATTAAATATTGTTGTTCAGCGTGAGAAAAAGGATGCAATATTGATGTACGCATGCGCAGAAAATCGTGGTAGGAAAATCTGACGGGTAGGATAAAATGTCAGGACACCGGCTACAGACGGCGATCAACAACAGTAGCCGCTTGCAGTCAGGGGCGGAGTTGAAAACGTAACCGTCAAGCCGGACACTTTCTGCTTCCGGTTGTGACACTCACACTGTGTTTGTGTACTCTGTCACAGATGAAGTGAATAAAATGCAGTATCTGACAAATACACAGAAATGTCAGAAACGTTTACATGAGCAACAGAAACACTTTTTTTTAATACCGCTTAATACAGCGCCATCTGTTCAAGAATAAAGTTCAATGTAAATATATACTATTTAAATACTAATAAAGTGGGGGTATATACTGTATGCTTTTATCAGTGTTTTATGATAAACGTGACTCAATATAACATTACGACTACAGTTAAAAACCTTTTACTATTCTAAAAACACAGATTTGAGGCCATTATTGGAATTGAAAAGGTTAGAATAAACCCGAAACACACGTGATCTTTGTCATGCGGTGAATCTGGCCAATCGTGAAACAGCTGTGTCGTCATCAGTGCTCCTGCAGTCCTCTGGAGAAACTGATTTTTAGTGTTGGAAATCCATTTATCCTTTGCTGAAACGACTTTATGGAGAGCGCAGGCAAAGACTATAGAAATTCAAAGACAGTTCACTCCTAAACTTATGAATGGGAGAACATGCAACGCGCAATATGGTGGGATAGCACCGCGAAAGAGCCAATTGTTGATTGGTAAAGTTATTGCGTCACTGCAGCGGCCGTTAGAAGCTCCGGTTCCCATAGAAACCTGGGGCTGGATCAGCAGTTGCGCATGCACAGTCATAAGCACGTTGGAGCATGCGCATTGGCTGGTCTAGCCTGAAAAATAAGCTTTTTAAACGCTATTTGCGCATAAGAAACAACATTCATGGGGCAGTTCATTTCAGATTTTATTGCTGATTTGAAATATGTTATTTAATCGCGAGTTCAGCGAGCCGTTTTTGAGATTTCAGGATTCACCCATTCATTTAGATAGGACTTGGTCTTGTCTGAGCTGCCCGGTGGCGTTGCAAATATGGCGGCCGAGTGAACCGACTTTCCTTAAAAGGGACTTTGGCACAGGTCATGGTTGCTTAGCAACGGCAGACGCCACGGGAGCGCAAGCATAGCGCGCAAGCTACAGAGCGCTTTGAAAGAAGGAGAAAGCGGCGCGCCTAGCGTTTTCCATGCGTTTTTAGGCGCGACATGTGAAAGGCCCCTTAATCAGCAACACTAGTGCAGCTAAGCTAACATGGCATGTCTGGTGATGCTGACTGACCAAAAAGGCTAGACATTTAACCTGATTAAGAAGTCTGGTAGGGACACCAGCATAACTAGAATCCAAATCACGACTTACACTGGTGACCAGCAAGGCTGTTTTTTTTTTTTTTTTTTTTTTTTTTTTCTAAGCAAAAGATTCACAAACAAACTTCCAACCCAGGCTCACTGGAAAACATAACATAACTGAAAAATAACATACCACCTACACTAAACCAGAACTAAACTGAAAGTGTTAACAAAAGCAAATGTGAGAGAAAAATGTATTTGCTCAAACAACAATGCCATTTTAGCTTGCTTCTGAAAGTGTTTTTCTGCTTTTTAATCGTATTTCATAAGACTAATATCTGCATTGCAAATGTATTGCTGTTCCAGAGGAGCTACTGAGCAAGTTTACTACACCATACATATGAAGCTGGTTATGTGATGGCAATGTCCAAATGCATTAATTTACAAATACATTATGGTAAAATTGTTCTGATATCATAACATAGTATTGTACAACGGACAGCATGAAAATAAGTCTTTGTTAATAAATAATCTAATAAATTATTGATTCATTAATCTGTAATAAAAGTTGCTAATTGTATGTCTGGGTATGTTTCTGGAGATTTATAACAATGCAGCCACCATGGAATAAATAATTGTGCCTTTATTTTAGTCTCCCAGCTGAATAAATGCATGATTAAAATCATGATTAAAGTATAATACATCTTTCTTTAGAAATAAACACAAGTGTGGGCCTAAAATTATAAACATATTTTGAGAAAAAAAAAAACAAAAAAAAACCTTCATAATGATATAATACCAATGACCTTTTTTTATGAGTAAATTGATGGCAAAGCTTTAACTGAAAACAATGGTCTTGCCAGCAGTGTCGGTAAACAGGTATTATAAGACACTTTTGGCATCTGTATAGTGACATGCGGTGATATTTAATGTTTTGGGAGTGAGAACAGATTGGTATTAGATGACTCAGACAACATGCGTTGTTATTATTATACTGAAATATAGAATTATGTTTTAATATGGTTGTTATGCACAATACATTAAAATATAATTCCATAACAACCAAAGCGTGTGCTTGTAGAAATGTACTGTTGACAAAATGCACAACTACATCAGCAAGAAATAATAATAAAACCAATTTAATTACTATAGAATACTTGTAATAAGTTACACTGGCAGATAGCAAATGTAATCTGTGTATTTAATTTCCCATGGGATAATATACTATTGTTTGTCCTATTTTAGCTTTTTGCATTTACAGTGATCACTAGCAAAGACAAGATGGAAGATACTGTGTAAATAAATTAGGCTAAACAGCTCTGTTGCTGAAATATTTATCGTCAAGATGTTGTTCAACCATTATTTATAGTCTAGCCTGAAAACTTTCACAGGTAGATAAAATTGTGAGAGAGAGACAACACTTTTTTCAAAATACTTGAACTATATTTCCTGCAAAAGAAGAAAAACAGTCAGTACAAAAAGAGACCGTAAAATCTAACATCCTTTTCCCATTCCAATGTATGTCCTCTTATATTCCCCATTTGACTCTTGATTCAAAGGATATATGTTTATGCTAAAAGCCTACTAGTGTTCTCCCTGCACTGATGGGTTTGCGATGCTCCTTGTAATTTCACAGTCTGCTGTTTCAAACATCTGGGGAAAAAGCAGTACCTTCTGCCAACACATTCTCACTCCCAACTCGTCACATATGGACGCTTGGCCAGGACCCCTTGGAGTCACTTTTTTTTAGCACACTAGGATATCCCTTTAGCGTGATTTTTCATCGTGCAGGGAACCCCATTGCTTTCAACTGCATCTGATCCAAACGCATATGATTATTTTTATGCATTTGTAAAAGTATAAATTATTTATATTGTCAGATGGTTAAAAGTAAAGTCATATTCATCAAGCTCAGAAAGTACAAAATAAAAGTATAACACTGTCAATGTTATGATTATTCTGGCCAGTAGTGATGTCTGGTTCATGAACGAATGGTTCTTTTGAACCAGTCCTTTTAAGCAAACAGGGTGAGCCCAGTCCGACTGAACTGTTTGAAACAGCATCCTAAGTCAGCACTGATCCACAAGCCACTACATAAATGAGCTTATCTAAACCAAACTGAACTCTCAAGTGTGTCCGACACTATAACGCAAAAGAGAATAATAAAAACTTTGTGCAAAACTGTAATGCAGGAAAATAATAAAGACCTATCAATATTCATCAGTCAATGTGTAGAAGCACCACTGAAAGTAACAGTGCTTATGATAAGCATGTGTATTATTATGACTTGATATGTAAAGGTGATTATGGCCGAATTTTGGCAGCATTTACACTGCAGTTCTTGATGCTCAATTCTGATTTGTGTACTATAACTGATTTTTTACATCTTCTGGATCACCTGAACCATGCAATGTAAATACGGCCTATATGGCTCTATTGTAGTTGAGTGTACACACACAATGCCAGTTACAACTGTAATAGAACTGCTGAACTTATTCAGGTATTTCAGTAAGTCATTTAAAAATATTATATATATTTGTTTTCATGTTTTTGTTTTTATATCATGAATAGCTTGCTGTAACACCACAAAACGTCTCGGTGACGTATGTAACCCTCGTTTGCTGAAGGAGGGAATGAAGACGTCACGTCGGTAATGACCGACTTTGGGATCTCGCTTAGACACACCAATCCACTTTGAGTGTAAACTAAACGAGTCAATGCACATTGGCATGCGATGATTGCATCCAGCTGCCGCTGATCACAGCATGAGTATAAGTAGCCAGCAGGTGCAACGCATATTCAGGTTTTTGCTGAGGAGCTGAGCCGGTGACCCGGCTGCTCAGCGGTGGTACAGGAGCCGTGCCGACAGGATATGACGTCTCCTTATCCTCCTTCAGGGAACGAGGGTTACATACGTAACCAAGATGTTCCCTCTCAGTCGGTCACTCTTGACGTCACGTCGGTAATGACCGACTTTGGGATCCCTACTAAAGTGCTATGGATACTGGCCAGGCTTGCGACAAGAAGGCCAGTCACTGCTGTCATAGCACTACCCACTCAGTGAAATTGGATAACACTGAGAAACGTACCCGTTCTACTTGGAACAGGAACGTGCAGAAGCCCCATCCTTCCCGAAGGTGGTTTCGGATGCACTTACATATATGAACAACTGTTTAGGTGCATATGGAAGATTAGAGGTGATTGCAACTCTCTTAAAATGGCAGAAGTCTGCCGGGGAACATGGACTCTGAGGCTATACCGTGGAATTTACACATATGGGATCCATTTAGGTGTTTACATATGGAACCCAGCCCTCTACTGGTTCTCACGGATTCATCGAATGAGGGCCTGGTGCCGGACATTCTGTCACGTCTGGCTGCCGAGGGGACAGAGGAGCTCGACAGGGTCTACAGACGGACTCTCTGGAGCGGTTTTAGCAAGCCGACCCGAAGCCGGGGGCCTCTCAGTGTTTCTACCCGATTTAGGTGAGAACACAGGAGGATACCGGCTCCACACGAAGACTATAGAACCTAGCAAATGTGTTGGGGGTCGCCCAGCCCGCAGCTCTACAAATATCTGCCAGTGAGGCACCATGAGCCAGCACCCAGGAGGATGCGACACTTCTAGTAGAGTGAGCTTTCAACCTGAACAGACAGGGCACACCCTGTTCCTGATAAGCCAGGGTGATGGAATCCACTATCCAGTGGACCATCCTCTGTTTGGAGGCGGCATTCCCCTTCTGCCGGCCTCCGTGATAGACAAAGAGCTGGTCTGAGGTCCTGAAGCTTTGTGTCTTGTCTACGTAGCATCTCAATGCTCGGACGGGACAAAGCAAAGCTAGGGCTGGGTCTGCCTCCTCCAAGGGCAGCGCTTTGCTCACCACTTGATCCCTGAAGGGAGTAGTGGGAACCTTGGGCACATAGCCAGGATTACCTGGGAGTCAGCCAACCTGAACTCTAGGCACGAATCGTCGACCGAAATTGCTTGCAGGTCCCCTACCCTCTTGATGGAGGCCAGTGCAAGCAGGAGCAGAGTCTTTATTGACAGAAACTTCAGCTCAACTGACTGCAAAGGCTCAAATGGGCTCTGCTGTAGTGCTCTGAGCACTAGAGACAGGTCCCAAGAGGGTATGGAGGGGTGCTGTGGAGGATTTAGCCTTCTCGCCCCCCTAAGGAACCTGATGACCAGGTCATGCTTCCCCACAATTTCCCTTCCACGGGGTCGTGGTTGGCAGCAATCGCAGCCACATAGACCTTAAGGGTGGAGGGAGACAGCGTTCACTCCAACCCTTGCTGCAAGAAGGATAGCACGACTCTGATCGGGCAACTTCGGGGGTCTTCTCGGTGAGAGGAGCACCATTCGACGAACAGGTTCCACTTCAAGGCGTAAGCGTGTCTCGTAGACGGTGCTCTCACTGAAGTGATGGTGTCAACTACCTCTTGGGGTAGGTCACCTAGAACCTCCGTGTCCCGTCCAGGGACCAGACATGAAGTTTCCAGAGGTCTGGACATGGGTGCCACAAAGTGCCCCGTCTCTGAGTCAGTTGATCCTTCCTCAGAGGAATCTGCCAAGTTGGGGCTGTCACGAGGAGCATCAATTCCAGGAACCAGGTCCGAGTGGGCCAGTACGGCGCCACGAGCAGGACCTGCTCCTCGTCCTCCCTGATCTTGCACAGAGTCTGCGCAAGAAGGTTCCCTGGGGGAAACGCATACTGGCGAAGGTCCCGCGGCCAGCTGTGTGCCAGTGCATCCATGCTGAGTGTTCCCTCGGTCAGTGAGAGTTCTCTAGAGAGGCAAACAGGTCTACCTGAGTGACTCTGAAACGTCTCCAAATTAGCTGAACTGTCTGGGGATGGAGTCTCTATTCCCTGGGGAGTGCAGCTCATGACAGCTCGTTGGCTGCCCAGTTGTGCAGGCCTGGAATGTGAATGGCAAGAAGCGACCTCAGAAGATTCTGAGGTGGCGGGCGAGTTGCGACATGAGACGGGAGCGTAGACCACCTTGTTGGTTGATGTACACAACGGTTGAAGTGTTGTCCATGCGGACCAGCACATGCTTGCCTCGTAAGTGCCCTTTGAGACAGATCAAGGCAAGACGTACTGCTAGCAACTCTAGGCAGTTGATGTGCCAGTGCAGATGGGGGCCCGTCCAAACCCGACACTGCATGCCCGTTGTATGTGGCCCCCCAGCCGGTGGTGGAGGCATCCGTGTACACCACAGCATGCCTTGAGACCTGTTCCAGATGCACTCCTGAGTGGTCGTGTCTGACCACGGGATAAGGTTTGGCGGCAGGCCAATGTCACTTGGACCCAGTGAGTGCTGCGTTGCCAGGCCCACCTCGGGACTCGGCCATGGATCCAGTGTTGAAGCGGCCTCATATGGAGCAGCCCCAGCGGCGTGACTGCTGCTGCAGCTGCCATATGCCCCAGGAGCCTCTGCAACAGTTTCAGTGGGACCGCCGTTCTGCTCTTGAACGTCTTCAAGCAGTTCAACACCGACTGAGCACATTCCTGCGTGAGGCATGCTGTCTGTTTGACTTAGTCTAACTCCATACCGAAAAAAGAGATCCTCTGTGTCGGGGAGAGTTTGCTCTTTTCCCAGTTGACCCGAAGGCCCAACTGGCTGAGGTGCGAGAGCACCAAGTCCCTGTGTTCGCATAACTGAGACTGAGAAGATGCACTTCAGCTAGTATGAGCCAGTCGTCAAGGTAGTTGAGAATACGAATGCCCTGTTCTCTCAGGTGAACAAGGGCCGCCTCCGCAACTTTCGTGAAGACACGGGGCGACAGGGACAGCTCGAAGAGCAGGACTTTGTACTGATATGCCTGGCCTTCGAACGCAAACCGCAGGAATGGCCTGTGGCGCGGAAGGATCGACATATAGAAGTACGCGTCCTTCAGGTCGTCCGCTGCAAACCAATCTCGGGGACGAATGCACCTGAAGATGCGCTTCTGCGTGAGCATCTTGAACGATAGCCTGTGAAAGGCACGGTTCAAGACGCGCAGATCCAAGATTGGGCTCAACCCACCGCCTTTCTTGGGTACAATGAATTAAGGGCTGTAAAACCCCATCTTCATATCAGCTGGAGGGACCAGCTCTATCGCGTCCTTCGCCAGTAGGACTGCGATCTCTGCATGCAAGACAGGGGCATCTGCCTCCTTGACAGAGGTGAAGTGAACACCCCTGAACTTGGGGGGGCGCCGGGCGAACTGAATTGCATAGCCGAGTCTGATGGTCTGGCAAAGCCAACGAGACGGACTGGCCCACAACTGCTCACTGGCAAGAGAGGACGGTGAGTGTGAATCAAAACTGTCTCGTCCACAGCCCCTCGCCCGTCTCGGGGCCTCTTGCTCTTGCACTTGCCACCAGGTTTGGTGGGGACCTGGACAGGCGCTGCTTAGGTGGAGGCTGCTTAGGTGGAGGCTGCTGCGTTTGCTGTGTGGGAGTGGGGGCGGAGGCAGGGGGCTGCCCTCGGCGACGAGTAGACTGAGGCGCTGCCGCCGGTGGCCGGGTGGAGACAGCAGCTGCACGCCGGGTCAGAATGTGTCTGATGGCCTCAGTCTGCTTCTGTGTGGCAGAGAACTGCTGGGCGAAGTTCTCCACCGCGTCGCCGAATAGGCCGGTCTGGGACATGGGGGCATTCAAGAACCGTGTCTTGTCAGTCTCCCGCATGTCGGCCAGACACAGCCAGAGATGGCGTTCCTGGACCACTAAAGTGGACATTGCACGGCCCAGAGAATGCGCAGTGACCTTTGTGACTTGTAGCGTGAGGTCAGTAGCGGTCTGAAGCTCTTTAAGAACTCCTGGGTCGTGCCCACCCTTGTGCAGGTCCTTCAGTGCCTTGGCCTGATGAACCTGCAACAATGCCATAGCGTGTAGGGCGGAGGCAGCTTCTCCACAGGCCACATAAGCACTGCTGGTCAGGGCCGACGAGTACCTACAGGCCGGGAGGGGAGCGACGGCTTGCTCCACCAGGTGGCAGCGGTATTAGGACACAACTGCATCGCTACCGATCGATCCACCGGAGGGATCTCCGTATACCCCTGCACTGCCCCACCGTCAAGGGTGGTGAGGGAGGACGAGCCACCGGGGCGGATTCAGGCAGCAAAAGTTGCCGTCCACGACCCAGTGAGCTCATCATGGACCTCCGGGAAGAAAGGCACCGGGGTGGGGCCCTGAGAACCAGCGCGAGCCACCTCAAGAAACCAATCGTCCAACCTAGACGGTTCGGGCCACGATGGAGGTTTCCACTCGAGCCCAACCCTTTCGGTGGCCCGGGCAAGCATAGCCACCATTTCCGGATCCGTAACCGGTACTGCGGCCTCCCAGAGGGCTTCAGCGCTCCCGGATCATCATCTCCGGAAAGGTCTGGCTCACCCTCCGATGCAGCGATCGACATCCGATCGTCGGGGGGAGCACCGAAGGATATAAGTGGTACCCCACACGGAGGTCCAGCCTGTTCCCCCGGCAGCTCCACTGGCTGCGAAGTACAGGTGAAAAGAGGAACCCTCAAAAGTTGGTTCCTCGGAGGGGAATTCCTCACCGTCACTGTCAAACCAGTTTGAATACTGCCAGAAGTAGCGCTCCCCCGGCTGCCACCAGGAGGAGCCATAGATCTAGGCAGAGGCACGGGTACCCCGCCTCTTTGCAGGAAATGGAGTCTGGTCCGCAAATCCACGATGGTCATTTTCCCGCAATGGGAGCATGACTCGTCCACGAAAGCCACCTCAGCGTGTTTGATGCCCAGACACGAGAGGTAGTGATCGTGACCAACACCCGGCGCCAGGTAACGATCGCATCCAGAAACGCACGGGTGAAAAGGCATCTTTAAAAAGATGCGTCTTTACAAAGACGTTCCACCCGTGGAGCTCTTTTAGAATTCACTCTTTTAGAGGTCACTCTTTTAGTGTGCTGAAGTGCACAGGGGAGATGGCCGCCTGCAACACAAACAGGGGGTAGTGCAGCCTGATGTGTGCAACCCAGTCGACAAGGGAAGAAACGTCTCGGTTACGTACGTAACCCTCATTCCCTGATGGAGGGAATGGAGACGTTATGTCGTGGCGACATAGGGGATTTACTTGGAAGCCCCAATCATCTCTGACTTTAAGAGAAAACGCCAATGAATATTGGCTAGTGGATTTTGCATACCTGAGCCACTCCCCGTGCCCACGGGTATAAATAGGCGGCAGGTGTGTCCACTCATTAGGTTTTACGCTGAGGAGCCGAGAACGAGTCCCTGGCAACCAGCGATGGTTCAAGATTGTGGTAATCAGGGAATGAGGGTTACGGACATAACCGGACATAACCGAGACATTCCCTATCTGTCGGTCACTACGAGTTATGTCGTGACGACATAGGGGTCCTATGGAAAGCGCCACAACCTGAACCCCGTCACAGCCTTGTGGTATGCAGATGCTGACAAGCGAGCGCGTGACAGAGAAATGCCATGCAAAGGTCGCAACCTTCCCATCACCCCAGCGCAAATTCGCTAACCTTGGTGCCCGCAGGGACCACTGAGTACATCGCTGCTGGAGATAGCCAAGCCGCTGTTCCTTTTCCCACAGAAGTCGGAAGGGATTTCGACCTTCAATGAAAGATAGCTTCAAGTCTTTCCTATTTGTTGTTACAGCTTGGCAGTAACGACAGGGAAACGAGCCTTCCGGAGAAGGGCGCTACGGAGGCCACATCCTGCCCGAAGGGAGGTAACATGTGGAGATACTAATATGGACTGACCCAGGTCTGGGGCAGTACTACATACGACTGGACCCTGGGGCAGATCCTACCTAGGGGTAGGGAGGAGAGCTACCAGCAGGGCCAGACAGAGGCTCTGTCAAGGGAAGACACGGGTTTACCGTGAGGGAAACCTTACCATGGAAGAATACACATATGGGATTACCCGAAGGGAATCAAGCCATACGGACACCTAGCCCAGTACAGGGGCTGACCGGAGATCCGGGCGAGCTAACACCAGTACTGGGCCTGGCATCAGACTGCTCCGCCCAGTCCGACTGCCGGTGGTGCTGGAGGAACTCCACCAGGGTTCGCCGTCCGGGGAACTGAACTGGTGGAGGAAAAAGGCGCTCGTATCACCGGGTGAGGGGGAATGGCGCAGCAAGCGTGACACTGGCCAGCTCTTCCCGCCACTTATCTGTTACCCAACACACGGGAAGAAACTGGCTCAACGCGGAGACTGTAGTATCCCATGAAGGTGTTCGGTTTCGCCCAGCCCGCAGCTCTATAGATGTCTGCCAGAGAGGTGCCGTGCGCCAGCGCATAGGAGGAGGCAACACTCCGTGTGGAGTGAGCCCTCACCCCCAGTGGGCATGGCTCGCCTTGAGACTGGTACACCAAGGCTATGGCATCCACTATCCAGTGGGCCAACCTCTGCTTGGAGACAGCCTTCCCTTTCTGCTGACCTCCGTGGCAAACAAAGAGCTGCTCAGAGATTCTAAACCTCCGGGTGCGGTCCACGTATATGCGCAGTGCTCTTATGGAACACAGCAACGCCAAGGCTGGATCTGCCTCCTCCGAGAGCAGTGCTTGCAGGTTCACCACCTGATCGCGGAAGGGCGTGGTGGGAACCTTAGGCACGTATCCAGGCTGGGGTCTCAGGACAATGTGAGAGTAGGCCGGCCTGAACACAAGGCACTCTTCGCTCACCGAAAATGCTTGGAGGTCCCCGATCCTCTTGATGGAAGTGAGCGCAGTCAGGAGCGCTGTCTTAGCCGACAGAAATTTCAGCTCGACTGAATCCAGTGGCTCAAAGGGACCCCTCTGAAGTCCAGCCAGGATGACAGAAAGATCCCAGGAGGGCATCAGGGGTGACCTGGGAGGATTTAACCTTCTGGCACCCCTCAGGAACTTCACGATGAGTTCGTGCTTTCCCAGGGACCGGCCGTCCACTGCATCGTGATGGGCCGCAATAGCAGCTACATACACTTTCAAGGTGGAGGGTGACAGCCTACGCTCCAACCTTTCTTGCAGGAAAGAAAGCACTACTCCAATCGTGCACCTTCAGGAGTCTTCTCGGCGAGAAGAACACCAGTTCGCAAACAGACTCCACTTCAGTGCATAGGCTTGCCTTGTTGATGGAGCTCTAGCCTGAGTGATGGTCTTTGATGGAGTGACCACTCAAGTCTGCCGCGTCCTGTCCAGGAGCCACACATGGAGGTTCCACAGATCTGGACGCGGGTGCCATATGGTGCCAAGCCCCTGAGAAAGGAGATCCTTCCTCAGAGGAATGTGCCAGGGAGGGGCTGTCGCGAGGAGTATGAGTTCGCCAGTACGGCGCGACCAACAGTACCTGCTCCTCGTCCTCCCTGGCCTTGGACAGTGTCTGTGCAAGCAGGCTCACTGGGGGAAACGCATACTTGCGTAGAGCCCGAGGCCAGCTGTGTACCAGTGCGTCCTTGCCGAGGGGAGCCTCAGTCAGGGAAAAATACAGCTGGCAGTGGGAGGACTCGCGGGAAGCAAACAGGTCTACCTGAGCTTCCCCGAATCGACTCCAGATCAGCCGGATCATCTCGGGATTGAGTCACCATTCTCCGGGGAACGTGAGCTGTCGTGAGAGTACATCGGCTGCACGATTGAGCTCCCCTGGAATGTGGACAGTACGCAACGATTTGAGCTGTGTGTGACTCCAGAGGAGGAGATGGCGGGCGAGCTGTGACATGCGACGTGATCGTAGACCTCCCAGCCGGTTGATGTACGAGACAGCCGCAGTGTTATCTGTACGGTCCAACACGTGTTTGCCTAGAAGCAGTGGCCGGAACTGCCGCAAGGCGAGGTGCACTGCCAACAGCTCCAGGCAGTTGATGTGCCAAAGCAGTCGAGGCCCTATCCAGAGCCCCGAGGCTGCCTGCTCGTTGCATGTAGCGCCCCAACCCATGCTGGAGGCATCTGTCGTGACAACAACATGCCGGGACACTTTTTCTAGGTGCACCCCGGCCCGTAGAAAGGCAAGGTCCGTCCAGGGGCTGAAGGAGCGGCGACACTCCTGTGTGATGTTCACACGAAGTGTACCGCGGTGCCATGCCCATCTCGGGACTCGGGAGTGCAACCAGTGCTGAAGTGGTCTCAATCCGAGCGGCGTGACTGCAGCTGCGGATGCCATATGCCCCAGGAGCCTCTGAAACTGTTTCAGCGGAACCACAGTCCTGCCTCTGAAGGAACTCAGTCAGTTCAGCACTGATTGGGCGCGCTCGTCCGAGAGGCGCGCCGTCATACTCACCGAGTCTAACTCCACACCAAGAAAAGAGATTCTCTGCACAGTGGAGAGCTTGCTCTTTTCCCAGTTGACCCGAAACCCCAACTGGCTGAGGTGCCGAAGCACCAGGTCCCTGTGATCGCACAACTGTTCTTGCGACCGGGCCAGAATGAGCCAATTGTCGAGATAGTTGAGGATCCTGACACCCACTTCCTGTAATGGAGCAAGGGCGCCCTCTACGACCTTCGTGAAAACACGGGGAGACAGGGAGAGCCCGAAGGGGAGGACCCTGTACTGCCATTCCCGACCCTCGAACGCAAACCGTAGGAACGGTCTGTGTCGTGGAAGGATCGAAACATGAAAGTAAGTGTCCTTCAGGTCGATCGCTGCAAACCAATCCTGGGGCTGAATGCATTTGATAATGCGCCTGTGCGTCAGCATCTTGAATGGGAGCCTGTGCAGGGCCCGGTTCAAGACACGCAGGTCCAGGATTGGTCGAAGACCACCGCCTTTCTTGGGTACGATGAAGTAAAGGCTGTAAAACCTTTGCCTCATCTCGGCTGGAGGGACCGGCTCGATTGCATTCTTTGCCAGAAGGACAGCAATCTCCTCGCGCAAGACAGGAGCGTTCCGGGCTGCCACCGAAGTCTCGAGAATGCCGCTGAACTTTGGAGGTCGCCTGGCGAACTGAATCGCGTAGCCGAGTCGAATCGTGCACGTGAGCCAACGAGACGGGCTGGGCAAGGTGAGCCACGCCCCCAGACACCGTGCAAGTGGCTCCAACGGCACGATTGGTGTACCCGCAGTGGTGCAGCGAAGGGGAGTAGAGCTGGATGGTACAGAAGGCAGCGCATTCTGAGGCATCCTCGCAGATCTCCCTGGGTCCCAGGGGGAGTGGCTAGAGGTGCGTGGGTATGCACTGCGTCCCCGAACCGCACTCTTTTGGCCACTGGCAAGATGGGTCGCGGGCGAGAGTGAGGAGGCAATGCGTCGCACACTGTCGGCCCGCGGACCTGAAAACTCAGAGGAAAAGGAAATTGCTCTTTCTTTGAATATGTGGGCACAGAACAGAACAGAAACAAAATGAAACACATGATTCTCCGCCCGGCCATCCTCCGGGGGAAGGAGTGACGCTGTCTTCACCATCTCCTGAGAAAGAGCAAACTCCAACATCTCCGGGTTGCCCGCGTCAGGGCCGCTTGTTCGACTTCCGGGACGATTTGTGGCCCGGCTGGGACACGGGGGGCGCCGCACTCCTGCGAGAGGCTCGACGCACCGGCCTAGGTGTAGATTCAGCACGGGGCAGAGCAGCTCTGGAGAACGCAGAAGGGCGCCCACAGCGATGAGCAGACTGAGGCCTGGCCCCGGGGGCAGCGGTGGCTGACGGTGCATCACACTGGGGCAGGATGTGCTGGATCGCCTCTGTCTGCTTCTTCACTGCTGAGAACTGCTAGGCAAAGCCCTCGACAGTGTCGCCGAACAGCCCAGCCTGAGAGATGGGGGTGTCAAAAAAGCGTGCTTTGTCGACGTCCATCATCTAAGCCTGGTTGAGCCAGAGATGCCGCTCTTGGACCACCATGGTAGACATCGCCTTCCCGAGGGATCGCGCCATGACTTTCGTCGCCCGTAGAGCGAAGTCAGTCGCCGTGCGCAGCTCCTGCATCAACCCCGGGTCAGAACTACCCTCGTGCATTTGTTTGAGTGCCTTGGCTTGGTGTACCTGCAGGAAAGCCATGGCATGCAGGGCAGAGGCTGCCTGGCCCACAGCAGTATAAGCTTTGGCCACGAGCTCAGCCGTCAGCTTACAGGCTTTGGACGGGAGACGTGGATGATTCCTCCAAGTGGCGCCGTTTCGCGGGCACAAGTGCACCGCGACCGCTCTCTCCACCTGGGGAATGCCCGTGTACCCCCTGGCAGCCCCGCCGTCGAGGGTAGTGTAGGATCAGAATGAGTCAGACAAAGTTAAGATTCGATCCGAACATTGAAACATGAGGAGCCGAAATTCCAGAGAGGATCCCAAGGCTGCAACAGGATGTTCGTCATAAATCAGATTCCTAGCTCCAGCCCTCTGAAGAAAGCAAACCAACAAGCTTCTTTCACAGAACAGCTTGCAACATTCAAACAAAAGAACATTTATTGATAATTCCAATTCAGGAAGGAGACAATCAAATTTGGAGCAAGTAATCAGGACTGATGGTCAAAGATATGGCTGTCACTTGAAAATCTGTGATCAAAATCACGAGCTAGAGACTTCATTGGGTGGGTCACCCCAACTCTCCACATAGAAGACAGACGGAGACTGAAATTCCTTAAGAGACCTTTTAACTTCTCTAGTCTTCACAGAACGGTACAGAAACTCCCTTTTCGCATATAGATGCACCAAAATCATCTTAAAAGGACTTATCATGTTTATGGATAACCCCATATCATGTATGTAACCCACACGATTAACCATCATGTTTTAATCACATATGATGTATGTCTTTTAATAACTAGGGAATAGTTTTGAGAGTTAAAATTCATGTTTGGTATGTATGAGTTTGAAAAATCATGCTTTAAATGTTTCTTCCAATCAATTCTTTGTCAAATGTACCATAGTCTTGTTAGAGAAATCATGTCCAAAATTGTACTCTGTAAGAGCGGGAAAATTTGGACCATATGACTGATAAGATAACATTTTATATTTATGAATGGAGAGGAGAAACATACAACACTACGAGCCAAGATCATTTCTAATTGGTCAAGACGTCCAGATAGGACGGTCTAGAAACCGAGTTTAAATACTCAGGACAGCTCTTCCTCTTGGCGCTCTTCCTCTGCTTCTCAGATCTCTTCTCTTTTGCCACCGCGTTTCGACACTGCTCTTTGAGCGTGCTCTGGCCTACGTGCCAGCTGCCAACACAATGAGAAGAAAAACCACCTAGTCTCGTTACATTCTTTTATTCTTTTACTTTAATTTCTTGTCTTTCCGTGAGAGTTTTGTTAAGTTAAGTTTGCCGCAAAGTCCAGCTCCGACTGCACCCGCCCAAACTTCAACCAGACCAACTCCGCATCAAGAGCCAACGCCCAAGACTTCACTACGAAAGACCACTGAACTCAACCAATCAGCAACCTCGGGAAACCCCTTTCTCCAAAGAGGACAAGGACGCAAGGGAATCCCTTAAGGCAACACAAGCAAGTACAACCTCCAGACTTTTGCTGAGTCGGTGCAGTTTAATATAAATTTAAGCCTCATTGAGAAACTCAATGCGAGGGACAAATGATTGATGGTTCAGGTCTATAGGTAATTGCACATATTGCTGTAAACTTGGGATTTCACATTTTCATTCTGTAAACTCATCCTTTCCTCTCTTTCTGCAACGTGTGAATGTGTGAATGCGTGTGTTCATGTGTTAGATTAGATTAGTTTACATGTCTTAGGTTTATATAAATAAAGTCTTATTTATATTGAAAAGAGAAGTATCTTGTGTTTTGTGCTTACAAGTTAATGTCTTAAACTGCCGATCTTGTTACTGTGCTTATTAATAGTGTTTTCACTATATTTTGGATTGTAATATCCAGTGCAGAGTTGATGTTATACGGCTCGTTCAGTGACTCGCTGCCGACTCAGTAATCAGCCGTGAAACAGTGATTCTGTTCAAATTCCCTATAAAATCATAAATGATTTCCTTTGAGCTAAATTGACTTGTTTCCCTTATATATATATTACTTATATATTTACAATTTCTACAGTAGTGAGGACGGAGGAGACGGACGAGTGGCTTCTGGTCGTGAAAGGGGCCATTCACGACTTCGTCAGATCCTCATGGACCTCCGGGAAAAAAGGCACCGGAGCAGAATGTGGTTGTGAGCTGCGCCTCGCTCCGAGAAACCAATCATCCAGCCGCGAGGGCTCGGGACTGGGCAGTCTATTGACCTCCAGCCCGATACTCACGGCTGCCCGGGCAAGCATGGCCGTCGGCTCTGGGTCCGGTGCGGCGGTGACGACAACACCCAAGGGGGGCAGCCACGCCGAACCTTCAAGAGGCTCTTACTGTGACCCTCAGATGTCCCAGAGCGCCAGCCGGCGGTCCTCTGCTCGAGCTAGAGACACCGGGACAGGTGGTGGCAGAGGGTGCCAATCTTTTCAGAAAAGAAAGGCGAGATCGCAGCGAGGTCATGCTCATACGCCCATAACAGACGCATGAGTCATCCACGAATGCATCTTCAGCGTGCTGGAGGCCCAGACACTGAAGACAACGATCGTGTCCGTCATCCGCAGACAAAAAACGACCACAACCAAGAGTACACGGGTTGAACGGCATCTTGAAAAAGATGCGACCGTCCGTGATTTGCTCTTTTAGAATTTGCTCTTTCAGTTGAAGTGCCCAGGGGAATCGCTGCTGAGAGGGACTCCATTGACTGCACCGTGAAGCCAACCAGGAACAAATAAAAGATGAAAGGCTTTTGTGGAGATCAGCACACTTCTCATCCACTCGGCTCCGAAGCAAAAATCTAATGATTGGATGCACCTGCCGCCTATTTATACCCGTGGGCACGGGGAGTGGCTCAGGTATGCAAAATCCACTAGCCAATATTCATTGGCGTTTTCTCTTAAAGTCAGAGATGATTGGGGCTTCCAAGTAAATCCCCTATGTCGTCACGACATAACTCGTAGTGACCGACAGATAGGGAACCACCACCGTTGAAGCGCCGTCCCACCAGCATGAACCGCTCAGCTCCGAAGCGAAAAGCTGAATATGCGTTGCACCTGCTGGTTACTTATACTCACGCTGCGATCAGCGGCAGCTGGATGCAATCACATGCCAATGTGCATTGGCTCGTTTAGTTTACACTCGAAGTGGATTGGTCTCTCTAAGCGAGATCCCAAAGTCAGTCATTACCGACGTGACGTTGAGAGTGACCGACTGAGAGGGAACCAAAAAGTAAGTTATTAAAGCATACAGTAGCACATTGTTAAAACCCCATATTCAATGCAAAAGCTACTATTCAGCTAATGAGAAAAACAACAACAACAACGACAACAACAAAAATATGTTCACTTCAGGCAGGTGAGTGATAGTTTTTAAAGGAATATTATGACATATTACTGTATGTCCTTGGCTTCAACATAAATAGAAAAAAAATGCATCATGTACTGTATGATTTCTGAGATACAAAATGTGCTCTACGCACATGTATTCTTAGAATAGCTCTGTGGTCAGTTTTCTCATTTTAAGGTCAACTACTATCTTTCAGAGCAACAATTTGAAGGGAATATTTATAAGGAAATTAATTATTTGAAGTTTTAGTCTCACTGTTTGTCAGATGAGTGGCAATGGGAGAGAAGTAGAAAATATTACCTAGTGTCTTCTTATTCATATTCAATCACACCTATGCATTGTGTAGTCAGCAGGAGGAGACGCTAATATTTAACAGCAGCATGTGGTGCTTCACAGCATGTTTAACAGGAAGGCATCATCCTTCACAATTAACTTAAACAAAATCTGGGCCTTCCACAGCTCACAGATTGACTTACCGAAATTTCAATCACATGTGATCGATTAAACACCATCTGCCTTTGTGTAATTTGCTTTTAACATGCATCAAAGATGATTGGCAAATGTTTTTGTGCTGGTTATAATGGCTGCGGTACGTGGGAACGCTTCTCCCCAGGAGGGGCAATCTGCTGTATTTACAAGCCTCTGTTTATGTCATTACGGACACAGCATTTTAAACCGGCCTTTTCTCAGTAGGTTGAATGAAATTGCATCATTTCATCATAATTTTTATGCTGATTTGATCTACAACCATTTCTAAGTCCTACTAGCCTCTTCCTACACTATTTTATTAGTTTGCCTTTATGTCCAGGTGTCCATTATTCATGATACTGCTTTAATGACTATATAATGACTATACAATCAACTGTATCACACAATAAACAAACAACCCAATTTACTACAGATTCATCCAATGTGAGAGCATTCATTAAAAAAAAAAATGATCTATTAATGTGGTCTACTGAGGATTACTGCTTTTTGACAATCACAAAAATACACACCATAAAATGATTATAGCATTATAATAAAACTGTTACAATGCTGTTTTCACTTGACCGTAGATGACAAAATCTCTTACCTCAACACATTTAATGAATGACTATTCTCTTTAGTTTTGTCATTTCATCAGAATATCAGCATTTGTGAGATTTAGTAAGTTATGAAGTCTATTGATCTAAATTTGTGTCTCTGTAAAATAGTATATCTTTGTTATACCTTATACCTTTGTTACTTTATACTATACATATTTCAACTGATTTTTAACTGACATTTTCTCAAGTCAAGTATACCAACTCATCTGCCCATCTCACCTCCAGAACACAGTAAAAACGTAATGTACTGTGTGCACTGGTGTGAAATTAAGATAAATCTGTGGTACAGTGGCTCATGTAAATAACACTGAATTTACTTATTTTATTATTTTATTTATTTATTTATTTTTATTATTATAAAATTAGGTGATGCTTTGCAATTGCAGTGTTATATCACCTCACCATTTTTAAAATAAATCAAATTATTAAATGAAATAAAAATACTTAGTTCAAGTTAAAAGTGATTTGTATGGTTACATTTGACACAATTACTACATGGACTTCTATGTTGAAATGGGGTGTGATGTCTGTTTCAATTCAGCAGGAAGTACTTTTACTGTGTAAATGCACTTGCTGATATAAGGCAGAGAGAGGCCATTTTGTGTTGAGTACCTCAGGGGTGTGGCACACTCTCTCCTGTACCAAAACACTGGACTATAGGCAACTTTTTTGTGCTTTTGTGGAATCCAATAGTCCAGAGTAGTTGAGACTCTAGTACAGAGTGATGTGAGTGAGACTGTTCTTTTTTTTTGTTTTGTTTTTAATTGCCATTTGGTGTGTGTAGTTATAGATTATTGGGATTTATCCACTACCACCTCACTTGCCTTATGGACTGAATTGTTCTTTGTTTATTGTGTTGACTGGCTTGAAATGGTTTTGTTTCTCTAATGCATGCTGATATGGAGAGGTTTCTTTCTTTCTTTTCTTTATTTTTATCTTTCCTTTTGTTTTGTTAAGCTGCTGAAAGGTGTCAAGTACAAATAAGTATTAAGGTTACCAGAACCCGGTAACAGTAAAACTTGCAACTGTTGAAACTGTTACAACCTAGTACTCAGAACCAGCTATAGAGATTGGGAATTGTTTCATGCTAATTTTGTTTGACACAAATTTTTGTGGGTGCCTAATTTGCATAATTCCCTCTGTATGTTTGCTTAATGTAGTAAATTTCAGGCTGCCATGAGCAGAAATAATCTATTACTGCATGCAAACACAACTGACATAAAAAATAAGACAGAAAGAGAGTGAAATTAATAGAAGAAAGCAGATGAACATACATAAGATATAATTAATCTTTCCTTACCTCATTCACAAACACCCAGTGACTGTCTTTAGAGGCCAGGTTAGTCTCCACAGCCTATAGAGACACAAATATAGAACAGAATAAGTCAATGTGAGCTGTTTGTGGCAAGAGTAAATGAGCTACCTGACATTAAAGAGATGGCTTAAAGAAAGATGAGAGAAAAAGCACCTACAGTATCTCTCAAAAGTGATTACACCCCTTACATTTCAGCAATCATTTTAGTATATCTTTTCAAGGGAGAATACTATAGAAATGAAACTTGGAAATATTTTAGAGTATTCAATGTGCAACTTGTATAGCAGTAAAGATTTACTTTCCTCTGAAAATAACTCAACATACAGCCATTATTGTCAGAAAAGCTGGTACACCTTACGTGAAAACAGCAATACATTGTTTAACCATGCAAAGCCACATGTCCTATTCATCATGTTCATATTTTTGTCTGTTTGACAGGACCATACAAATTTGTGTATTTTGTATTAGAGCAGTTAAAATTTGGTGTGAGTATAATTCTCTCATACTTACCACTGGATGTTCAACATGACACCTCATGGCAAAGAACTCTCTGAAGATTTGAGAATTAGAATTGCTGCTCTCCACAAAGATGGCCTAGGCTATGAGAAGATCAGTAACACCCTGAAACTGAGTTACAGTACAGTGGCCAGTGTTACAAAGAGGTTTTCCAAGACTGGTTCCACTCGGAACAGGCCTCGCAAGGGTCGATCAAAGAAGTTGAGTCCTCATGTTGTGCGTCAGGTGCAGAAGCAGGCTTTAAAAAACAGACGCATGAGTGCTGCCAGCATTGCTTTAGAGGTTGCAGAAGTGAAAGGTCAGCTTGTCAGTACTCAGACCATACGCCACACACTGCAACAAGTCGGTTTGCATAGCCGTCGTCCCAGAAGGAAGCCTCTTCTGAAGCTGGGTCACAAAAAAGCCTGCAAACAGTTTGCTGAAGACAACCTGTCCACGAGCATGAATTACTGGAACCATGTCCTGTGTTCTGATGAGATTAAGATAAACTTGTTTGGCTCATATAGTGTCCAGCATGTGTGGTGACGCCCTGGTGAGGAGTGCCAAGAAAATTGTGTTTTGCCTACAGTCATGCATGGTGGTGATAGCATCATGGTCTGGGGCTGCATGAGTGCTGCTGGTACTGGGAAGCTGCGGTTCATTGAGGGAAACATGGATTCCAACATGTACTGTGACATTCTGAAGCAGAACATGATGCCCTCTTTTCAGAAACTGGGCTGAACGGCAGTTTTCCAACAAAATAATGACCCCAAACACACCGCCAAGATGACAACTGCCTTGCTGATGAAGCTGAAGGTGAAGGTGATGGAGTGGCCAAGTATGTCTCCAGACCTGAACCCTATTGAGCACATGTAGGGCATCCTCAAGCAGCAGGTAGAGAAGCGTCATGTGTCTAATATCCAGCAGCTCCGTGATGTCATTATGGAGGAGTGGAAGAGGATCCCAGCAACAACCTGTGCAGCTCTGGTCAATTCCATGCCCATGAGGATTAAAGCAGTGCTAGATAACAATGGTGCCCCTTCAAAATATTGACACTTTGGACACAGATTTGACATGTTCACTTAGGGTGTACTCATTTTTGTTGCCAGTTATATGGACAATAATGGTTATATGTTGAGTTATATTTAGAGGACAGTAAATTTGTACTTCTATACAAGCTGCACATTGAGTACTCTAAAATATATCCAAGTTTCATTTGTGTAGTATTGTCCCTTGAGAAGATATACTAAAATTTTTGCTGAAATGTGAGGGGTGTACTTACTTTTGTGAGATACTGTATATCTGCTGGATGGACACAATAAACAATAATAGACCCGGGGCCGGCTCCAGGCATGGGCAGGGGTGCCCACCCAATCAGAATTAGATAAAGATAAGGTTTTTTTTTTTTTTTTTTTTTAATGCAGTGATTAAAACCAATCTGAAGTGGACTGTATTTTAAGAAGTTTAAGATATAGCTATAGACTGCCCCAACAATAATAAAATAACACCAGAAAATTGCAGCATTTTTCTTTTATTAGCTGAATGCAAGGCGCGCTGAATTCACGCGGAGCTTCAGTCTGTTGCATAAAAGCAGAGGCTGACAACGAGCTAAAACGGGCAGAAATATTTGCGCGCTATCACGGGGAGTTTGCGAGTTATGGGGGTTTAATAGGCTACATCAGTGGCGGACTGGCCATCTGGAGCACCGGGAGTTTTCCCGGTGGGCCGCTGTACAATGTGGGCCGGCCCTTTGCATAAATATGTATAAAAAATTAATTGTAGTAAATGTACGTATATCCTTCCGCTGCGCGGCCCACTTGATTCAAAAATTCTAATTAATTTAGCGTGCTCCGGCTCAGTGCAGCGGCTCAATGCTCGTCAATGTCAAAATGTTTGAAATAGCCAATCAAAGAGTAGAAGGCGGGATTTACTGTTCACAGACGCTGAGCTGCGCGCGACTTGAATGCGAGCTGCTAATGTAACCAGCTAAACATGACGAGGCAATTCAGCAATATTTGCCAACCATTACGATAAAAAAAAAAAAAAAAAGAAAAAAAAAAAAGATGTTATTCGTCTATAACATAGCAGTTTTCAGCAGACATGAGATAAGAGTTAATGTATCTCTGTATAGGCTTTCTTCCGTGATTTCCGTGTCTAAAAAAATGTTTAAAAATCTATAAAAATTATTCTCAATCTTACTCTAAAACATTGTAAATCTGAAGACTTTTGCTTTCGAGTGCTGTGCATATGAAAGTGATTTATATTATAGGCCTAATAAAAATATAATTTGCTTATTAATTCACATGCATTATTTTATATACACACTGGTGGTTAAAAGTTTGAAATAATTAAGGCTTTTTATTTATTCATTTATTTCAACGAAGATTGAATTTATTTGATCAAAAATACAGTAACAATTATAATATGAAATATCACACTTAAAATAGTTTTCTATTTAGGATATTTTAAAATGTAATTTATTTTTGTGATTAAAGCTGAATTTTCAGCATCATTACTCCAGTCTTCAGTGTCCCTTCAGAAATCATTTTAATGCTGCTTAATTTGCTGCCTAATTACTATCAGTTATTGTTTTTGATCAATTATTAATAATGTTTTTTATTATTGGTATAATGGTTCTCAGTTAAAGAACAGCATTCATTTGAAATATAAGTACTTAGTAATAATATAAGTATATATAAGTATAAATCTTTACTGTCACTTAAATCAATTTAATGCAACCTTGCTGAAGAAAAATATATTTTAATCTTCCCCAAGACTGAATGGTATCACATTTTCCACAAAAATATGAAGCAGCACAACAGTTTTCAACATTGATAATAAACAGAAATGTTTCTTGAGCAGCAAATCAGCATATTAGAATTATTTCTGAAGGATCATGTGACACTGAAGACTGAAGTAATGATGCTGAATATTCAGCTTTGAACACAGGAATAAATTATATTTTACTATATATTCACATAGAAGACAGCTATATGTTTCACAGTACTGTTTACTATATTTGTCATCATCAAAATAATTTGTATACTCTTTTCCACAATTGGAGCTCTATATTCCTTAAAATGATAGATGTCAAGCTCCTGCAAAAGGACAAATACTGTATATGACTAATAGAAAGGCACCATAAAAACAGTCCTCATTCTGCACTATTCAAGTCTTCTAGATGATACCAGAACCTTGTGTCATATGGAGTGATAATATAGGTATTTAACTTTAGTGATATTAAACTGTCCCTCATAAAAAAAATTCTTTAAAATTATTTACTATTTGTCATATACACCAGGAAAGTCAAATTATAATGTAAAGAATGCCAGTCATTTATGGTGTGGTGCTGTGTATTGTGGACTGGGTTTGGTGGGCCGCTCTGTGGCAAAAAGTTCAGGGCCACTTTTTGGCTCCAGTCCGCCCCTGGGCTACATGAATATGTATAATAACCTACCACTGAAAATACCTGAGCAGTTTTAATGTTCTAAAAAAAACCCAGCTCATTCAATAATGTGAATTCACTGCATGGACGGGGAAAGAGCATAATATAAGCGTCTAAAATGCATGTAGGCTATACAGTTCAGTTGAAATCTTACCCTTTTGGCTTGCTTATATGCTGTATGTAAGAATGAAAATTGAAAGTAAAGAGCTTGTGCGATGAAAGTTGCGTTCGTTACTATAGCAACAGTCGGCTCAACTGCAAAACGTAGCCTTCCCCTTCTATGACATAAACGACCAACCTCTGATGCAAACTATTCAACTTTTTTTTTTTCCTCAGTTTTGAATGGAAAGTAGGTCTGCCATTTACGTGATTCACGTAATTCATAACTGACTATGACGACAATAGCATTTTTCTGTTTTGCGTTTTCAACAATACAACTAAAATTGAATGGGTGCATATTTTACATTTACATTTACATTTAGCAGATGCTTTTATCCAAAGTGACTTACAAATGAGGACAATGGAAGCCATCAAAATCAACAAAACAGCAATGATATAACAAGTCTCAGTTACAGTATCTTAACGCAGTACATGTAGCAAGGTGTTTTTTTTTTTAAATATAATAAATTAAAAGAAAACAGAATAGAAAAAGAATAGAGCAAGCTAGTGTTAGAGGTCTTTTTTTTTTACTTTTGTTAAGTGTATAATAAATAAAAAGAAAACAAACAGATAGAATACAAAAAGATTAGAAAAGTTAGTTAGTTTTTTAATATTTTTAATATATTTTTATATTTTAAATATTTTTTATATTTTTATATTTTAAAATAAAAATATTATTTGCAGTTCAGATTGATTACTTTACAAAAAAAATCTTATTCTTATTCTTTTACTGTTCTTTTTTCTTCTTTTAATTTATTCCCCTAAATCCATTTAAATCCTTAATTTATTTAGTTTCTTCAAATAAATACCATTAGCATAGTGGTCTGGTCTTTATATTTCCTCAAAACAACTGGTCCCTCCAATGTTCTAGACATGATTACGGCCTTGTTTGGTATAAATAAAAAAGTTAGTTGAAAAGAGTCACCAGTGTAGAAACAATGATCCAGAGAAAGAGAACAAAGAGGGCTTTTTTTTTTTTTAATTTATTTATTCATTTTTTACTACTCAATAAAGGAAAAAAAGTTTATTTTGCTGTGAAAGTGCATAATATTCTAGGCTGCCCACGAAAGCTTTTTTTCAGTGTACATATAATATAGTTAATATAGCAATATCTACAGTATAAATATCTTCTACACTATCTGATAATATGATGACTAAAAAATGCCCACCCAAGATATCTGCCAGCCCACCCTTCTATAGCCGTCAAGAATCGGGCCTGAATAGACCTAGTAATGTTCATCTTTAGGCTGGTCACTTAGCACCACAGATCTTTTAGTCTAAACTTTTCAGTCAAATTTTCTGTAGCTCTGGACTAAAAGGCCTCGCAAAATCTTTTGTAAACTAAGCCAAAATAAACATCAATACCACTCAGCATGATAGTATGCCATGTTTTAATATTTCCTTAATATGTAACATTGGAAAAGTTGATATGAAAAGGAACTAAATGAGCATTACAAAGGAAACTACAAAGAAATGTACAGGGAGGGAAGCATTTTTTATTTGAACAAGGGTAGGAGCTAAACTGGTAATATTTTCACAGAACACAGAAAATACAGAACAGTCCCCTAAAATTCCCAAAAGTTTTTTTCTTCTTAATAACCTAAAGATAACCTATTACAGGACGTTCATTAATGGTTTATTTATTTATTTGTTTGACATTAATTAAACCTTTAATGCTTTAAGGTTAACATCATCATAACTATAAACTACAGAATTACACGACTTCATTTAGCGTGATACAACAGTTATCAATGCGTTATGCTCATCAGATAAATCTAATTTTAGATAACTGCTGTAGCCAGGCCATTTTGTGTCGGGGGTTAGGAGGACAACCTGTTATTAAACTGTTTGAAGACTATCAATATAGCACTGCCTTGCAGTGACTGTAATTATCCAATTAAAAGTGTTGTGTTGCGTTTTTGTCTTGTAGAGCATATGAATATACATTAATGTTTTGACTGCGTTTATGTAAAGCATTGTGCTTTCTCACAATACGGGCTGTTGTGTTGCTTCAATCTGACTTTAAAATGCAGACAGCTGTCTTGTCTTTATCACATTCTTTCTTTGTGCATTTAGCATGTATGACAGCTCAGAATATATTACTTTCAATTAAAGTCGCTATGGAACAGGCAGCCTGTCAAATATCATCTTCAGCTAAGAAACAAAGTGATGGCAAGCTAGAGAGTGTTTATCAACAAAGTATGTTCATTGTCTTTAGCATGGCTTAGTGCTGTCTAAAAGCATAGTGAACTTAAGGAAAAATTCATGGTATCAGGCAAAATATGCAAAACCATGTACACTGAAAGTGCAATGTGTGTAACATGACAATATAAATAGAAAAATTAAATGTGAGCTGTACAATAGGGAAAATATACAAAATCTTGACACAGGTTGATCTGGGATTAGCCAGGCTTGAAAGTGATTATAAAACATTATTCAAATTAAAGAGTATACATTTTGCATCATTATTGAGGAAAGTGCATTAAATAGTTGGAAGTTTATATTATGAAAGGCAAATAATAGATAATTTGCATAAGGTTATGAAAAAGTTGTAAATACATTTTATTTAGGTAAAAAACTGAAAATCCTGCTATTGGGAATCAGTCCTGAGCAACTGAATTCATTTGTTATAGGTCATTAAACTGTTATGTAGCCTTAGAAGCCCATCCAAATTTAGTTTCAGGAGGTACCTTCGAACACAAACGTTGCCTGAGATGTTGTTGGCTTATTTTTTGTTTGTTTTAGCAACTTGCTAGCATTTATTAACATTTTAGTGTGTTGCTAGGTGTTTTTAGCATATTCCTAGTCATTGTTAACAAGCTGCGAGCATGATTTAGCATGCTCAGAGGTATTGTTAACACGTTGTTAGCATGCGTCAGCATATTGCTAGGCATTGTTAATTACTAATGTTTAACGGACATTGTTACCACATTGCTGACATCCTTTACTATGTTCCTAGTCATTGTTACCATGTCGTTAACATTTTAGCACATTGCTAGGCATTGTTATAATGCTGTTAACATGCATGGATGTTGATGGTAGCAAAACAACAAATCAGCTGCCTAAGCTTTCAGAGGCAGTTTGCCAAAATTTGTATGTTGTAGTTGTGTTTTAGCATGTTTGTAATATGTTAAACATGCTAGGAATTTCTTATAGGTTGCTATGCATTGCTTGCATGATTTGGCATGTTTTACAGACATTTGCGACATCTGAAGTCAAATACTTCCCTACTATATAGTGTGCGAAAAACAGTACACCAAAAGATTAGCCTGTCCGAATTCATAGTATTCAAAAAAACAACAGGCGAGTACCTGGAAGACCTACTACTTCCGCCCGGATACTGAAATGTGCATTCAGCGGACACTTCACCTTCCCATGAGGCCACAGCAGAGGATTTATGAACGACACTGAAGTGAGCAACTGATACTGTTAGGTCACGTGACAGTAACAACATGGCAGATGTAAAACGTCCAAATTTCATTCACAGTACCTATATTCATACTATATACACCATTTTTTTTTAACAGTCGTGAAGTAAGTTCAAATGTAAATTCACATGTAGTACCTACTCAATATGTGATTCCGGATGCACTGATTGTAAAATATTTTAGCATGCTGCTAGGTAGTTTTAGAATATTTTTAGCTTGTAAACATTTTTGTGTTTTGCTAGGTGTTGTACACAGTATGTACACCAATTAAGTATAACTTAAAATTATACACTTTTAAAATAAGATCTTTTACACTGCCACAAAGGCAAGTTTTACTCTACAGAAGCACTTAAAAACAACAACGTAGTATCTAGCACATTAAATATTTTCAAATAAGATTCCTTAAAAATGGATCTGCAGCAGTACAGTACCAGTTTGATCTCAAACTAATTTATGTGAGAAAATAAAATGATGTATTTAAAATGCGATGTACTATAAGGATCATAATTAAGAATGTAAATAAATTATACTCTTGTAATTCATAGGCCAGGCTAAAACATAATGTTATACAATATGTACATGTATTGGACTCATGGCATTAAAAACATTGAATACTCCTGCTTTAGAATGAACCAAAATTGGAAAAAAATGTATATTCACTATAGGATTCTCTTTAACTAGAATTTTCCTAATTTGTATAACTCTTATAATCAGAGCCCTGATTATACTATATCATATAAACTAGTACACACTGTCAATAAATCTCATTTAAAAAAAAAATAAATAAATAAAAAATAAAAAAATAAAATAAAATTGTATTATTTTCATGTGTCATCTTAATGTACACTAATCCACAATAACGTGCATTATGTCTCAGTTATAACCTAAGGTCTTGTCTAAAGACTAGAGAAAATTTGATCTTTTGGCCACCACTATTCTCTCCATGTCCTTCCATTTCTGTTCATTATATGCTGACATAATGAGCCTGACCTTCTGCTCAAATGTCAAGCAAATATTAAAAATGCATTTGACAGTGGAATATGGAAGAGGACTTTCATGTTTTAGTCTAATAAAAAAGAAAAAAAAAGAAAAGAATATTAATCTAATGTAAAACAAGCCCTCTGATCCTTTGTGAGTCGCAATGTGACAATAGACATGATGTACAACTTGTGCAGACATTTGGAATTATTAATTAAACTTTGCCTATTTGAACAACCCAACATCACATTTAGTTTACTATTAATCTAATATGAAGTTATTACAGGAACACTAATCTAATATTAGCGTTCCTGTGGCTCAGTGGTAGAGCATTGCGTTAACAGCGCAAAAGGTCGTGGGTTCAATTCCCTGGGAACACACATACTGATAAAAAAAAACATGTGTAGTCTGAATGCACTGTAAGTCACTTTGGATAAAAGCGTCTGCTAAATGCATAAATGTAATATTTTAATTTAATTTGCTTTACCAGTGTATGAGAAAAATATCTGAGAAAGGAGGATATTCTTTGGCATTTCGGTCAATTGCAAGCTTATTTTACACTTGAGCAGTTGAGCTTATTTATCCACCTCAAAAAAAAAAATAAAATAATAATAATAATTATTATTTGTGATGCATTTCTGTTTTTTATGCCCATCTGTAACAACATATAAGCTAAATACTTCACTGATGGTTCCAATGTTTCTGAAAAGGCCAGTGGAGGATTGTTGCAATATCAATAACAATATGGCTTTTTTTCCCCTCCGTTTTCCCTACAAGGGAAGATGAATACATTAAAACAAAATGAACTGTTTTGAAAGGAACTACTTTAACTACAAAGACCGTATTCATACAGGTTTCAGAACTCACAAGTTCACATTACAAAGTTTTATTTGAAGATTGACAGTATTTGAACTTTTATTGTACTATACTACAGCATACAATACTACTTAGTTATTAATTTATTGTACTATACTATATTTATTGCATTATAGTATATTAATTATAGTAAATAATACAATTAAGTGTAAGATTAATTTTTATTATTTTTTTTTCAGTGCATTCAGTTTTATCGAAAATGAATGAACGTGAATCTGACAACATTTTATTACATTACTTGTTGTACATATCACACCACTTCGGAAGTGAAATGTATGGTGAGTGGCGCTAGGGTTAATGCTGTATACTGTTTTAGAATAACATACCACCTACACAAAACCCTACCCTAAACATAAATGATAGTGTTAACAAAAGTAAACATGAGATAATAATGCTTTTGCTGAAGTCTTTGATCTCTTTTATTGTGACTCATACTTCATGGGATTTGTACCCAAATGGTCTGCATCACAAGTGCTCTGCATCACAGTACTGCACCAAATTAGTAACTGAGCAAGTTTTCAAAGTAAGAAAAGTCATACTTATGGAGCTGGTTATGCAATGCAAACATTAACTTGTAATAGTTTACAAATCATGTAAAAGTGTTCTGAGGTCATTACATAGTACTGTGCAAAGAACCACACAAAATACGTCTTTATTAACTGATAATCGCAACCTAGGTTAATTGGAAATATGTGCCTCTATATACATTTCTGCAACACCGTAATTACGTACCTACACCGTAATTGCGTACCTACATGTATGAATCACTGCAGGTTCCAGTTGAAATAAACACTAGAGGCAGTAAAACTCTGACAACTTTTATTCCTTTTTACACAAAGTATGATTTACAGGTACAGAGTTTTCATTAATAAAGGCTAATTTTCACACAATTACTTGCAGAATATTATGACTTCAAAACAAATTTAACATCCTGTGCGATTTGAAAACTGATACTTTTGAATGTCGTCATCACTTATAAAGCTTAATATGCATGAGTTTTCTAATTCAGTAGGTTTGCTCGGTAGCTCATGTGATACAGTGTTGCACTTTGGTGATGAAGAGCTCTGGTACGAACCCTGTGAAACTACGGTTTGAAAAAAACAGCACAAATCCGCATACACTCTTAAAAATAAAGGTGCTTAAAAAGGTTCTTCAAGTGATGCCATAGAAGAACCATTTTTGGTTCCACAAAGAACCATTCAGTCAAAGGTTCTTTAAAGAACCATCTCTTTCTTACCTTTTTATAATCTGAAGAACCTTCTTTTGCCACAAAGAACCTTTCGTGAAACAGAAAGGTTGAGCCTGCCCTCCAACAAAAAACAACCCTATAGGTCGTTTGTGCAAGCGCCTAATTACAACCTAAATTTATGTTTTAAAGTTAAGCACCCTGTAGTGCGCACAAAAATAATGACAGTGTCGTGTTGCATCTGTTGTCACAAAATGCCGTATGACTGTCAGTACCAATCAAAATGCGTGTTTATTTAAATGCAGTGTGTGGACTTTTTACACTGATCTCACGGTAATTCATACATATTTTACTAGGTGGCTAATTCGTAATTCGTCGAATGACCACACCTAACCCTACCCCTAAACCTACCCCTTACAGAAATCATGCAAAATCACGATTTTTAGTCCACATTTTATGAGAGCATGCGTTGGAATCGAACCCATGATCGCATGATCACATGATTACATATCGTCGTATAACGCAATGCTCTACCAACTGAGCTACACGAATGACAAGTTCTGATGGGTCGTATTTCAGGGATTTGGATAATGCCCTATACGGGCGTATTGGTTGGAAGCGAGCGGTTCTTTAGATGTTAAAGGTTCTTTATGGAACCATTTAGACAAAAAAGGTTCTTCTATGAAGCACCTGTATTTTTAAGAATGTAAGGAAGTTAGAAGAACACGGCTGCATCAACAAATATGTTTTTATGTCACTTTTTTGCATTTGTTAACACTATCGGGTAGGTCTAGGGTTGGGTTTGGTGTATGGGATATTTCCAACATGATAGAGCATTAACCTTTAGCGACACTGTCCAGATATTTGAATTCTGAACAGCTGCAATACGTACCTCAAGCAGCGTGATAAAAACAATACGTGCCTATACCAACGTAATAGAAATGTGCCACAGTCACGTATCACTTTGAAACTGCCACGAAACGTGCAGCAAGGTACGTAATTACGGTGTTGCAGAAATGTATATAAAAGTCCATATTTTCATGAGCCTGGGTGGATAATCTGCCTCTGTAATCATAAAAATGGTTGGAAACTGCAGTGAATTTTATGTAAAGGTACATTTTTGCAGTTTTGAGGCATGTTTTTTTTTTTCTTCCAATGAGCCTAGGATGATGATTTATTATACCTCAATGACGGTTCACTTCCAAAAACCAACTACTGACCACTATTGCTTTTTGGGATACACTGCCATGGCAGTGCTGAACATGGCATTGTCACTTATCAATATGACACAATTGAATGAAAGTATGTTGGATGGTAAGGCTTCTAGACATCCTTACACACACTTTACATGGTGATTCTACACCCCCGCAGGCTTCTTCAAATGCTCTCCAGACCAACAAAATCTTCTTGAGTTCAACAAGCTACCTCACACCTCTTCAGTTTCTGAAGGTCCTTTATTCTTCTAGCTAGATGAAGGTTTGCAGAGTTTAAATGAATTCTATTATGCATTATTAGATGTGAGACTTGTAAAGCCTGAGGTTGCGAAATCCAATATAGACATTTTCACAGCAACATGTGAAGCACTCTTGAAACAAACAAACACACACACACACACACACACACACACACACACACACACACACACTCACTCTTTTCCATGTTTTATTGGGACATTCCATAGACGTAAAACTGTACAGCCTGTATTTTCTATTCCCTTACCCTAAACCTACCCCTCACATAAAACTTTCTTCATTTTTAGATTTTCAAAAAGCTTTCAACATTCTGTATGATTTATGTTATGTTTTCCTCATGGGGACCAAAAAAAAAAAATAAAAAAAAAATGTCCCCACAAGGTCAAAAAATGCTGGTATTGCTATCCTTGTAGGGACATTTGGTCCCCATAGGGAATACCAGGTACACACACACACATTCACATTCACTTGATGTAATCCCCTCTCTTATTTAAATTTCAACAGAATTATGTTAAAATGATCAAAAACCAAACAAATTATAATAAAGTGTTCTTGGCAATCTTTTGCTTTCAAAGATCTAGAAACGCAATAGTGAAAATGGTGCTAAAATTTATTGGTCCTGTCATTTGAATATGGCATAATTCAGTTGAATGTCCATTCCGTGAGATTCTGTCATCCAATACATATATTGCTCTTTCTATCATTGTTGTTTGTAACAGTGGAGTTGATGTTTGTATGCCTATCCCTTCCTCAGACACCTGCATGCTTTGTGGTGTATAGTGTTTGATAGAAGGGGCAATAAAGGTGGTCTGGAGTGACAGCAATGAAATGATGTGTTTATGATAAGCCTGCTGTTTGTGTACGAGAAGGGAAAAATCATACTCATAGTTGGATGTCGACGATTCCTGAGGCGCAAATCAAGATAACACATACATATCCAATTGCATATACAGAGAGAGCCCTTCACCTCTAGATGTCATTCATACACCATACTGTAGAGTCCACTACTAGACGGCCTGTTTCAGACTCTAACCATTGTGGGAAGAAACAATTAAATTGAAACAAAGAAAATTGAACATAGGCCCAATCTTTTGAATCTTTTTTCTTTAGGGTGTAAAGCTCTGTCTGTCTATCTAACCTGTCACAAAATTGGTGTAGGTTTTTTTTTTTTTGTTTTTTACAATTTTCACTTGGAAATTGCTTGTAAATTTCACAAACAATTACAAAGAAATGACAAGTGACAAGTTATATGTATTTTAAACCTTTATAATTCTTGTTTTGTTTTTAACTTAGATTTTCAAAATAATTTTTTTCTATCTTTTTTTTCTATCAAATTCCTACAAACTGTATACATAGTAACAGGGACATTTAAGACATAAACAGCACTGTTAAAGAATGAGTGTGAATGCTTCTTCTATAAATGCTAAAGTTCCTCTGATGCTTTGCCACAACTTCTGGAGTGGGTTTGAATGAGAGTTCCCTGGAGTAATCACTTTTGATTTATCGCTTCTAGTAATCAACTTTTCTCTGTCTGCAATAACAAGCGGTTATCTTAAGGACTGTCATTCCATACAGGAATAAACTTATACAACTGAATTTAGAATGATATTTTGTGATGTACCTGTGGCCTATCTTTCCAAAACAAGCTTATTTCCACTCCACCTATCTGAGATTTATTGTGTTGTCACAATACATTATTTTCCCCTTCCAACACTTAATGCATGCACCATTGTGGATGGTGTTCAAAGAGGGCAAGGACAGGACGGACTCCCCCTGGATTCCCTTCAAGTTTTGATTGGAAAGTTACCAGTCCTGGCATTTTATAAACAACAAAACGGATCTCATAGAAGGGGATGCCTAAAATGCAAAAGAGTAGAAAAACAACACAGATAGAGACAACAGGAGAGTGAGTTAACACTCAATGAATTGGCGCTCACTGAACAGTCGCAACTGATCCATTAAAATGGTTGCCAAGAAATGAACGGGGGGGGGGGGATGGGGACTGACCTCAATTACAGTATGCAGATAGAAGAGTGTTCATCCAGGTATATGCCATCAGTCTTGGATGGCAACAGTATAATTCACAGTGATACAAATTCCCTTCCGAAGTGTGTGGAGAGCACATTTGTGTATGAATTGGTTTGTTTGAATGTATGCTAACCTCTGAAAACTGACTGTGGGACATAGATTCATCATCATCATCGTGTATCTGACAGCTGAAGGACTTGCGATGGTTCATATCACTGTGGAGACCTCCATTAAACTATTGGAGAGAATTATTAGCGATGAGGATACTATGAATTATCTAAAGGACAGACGATCGCTTCTGTGTCCATAAATAGGGATTTCCACTAAAATCTTGTTTCAGGAGGGGCCAGAGACAGCGGCCCCCTTATTTGAGATTGCTGTCCAGAGAAGGCCTCTTGTTTTGGGGACTCGTGGGCTCCAATAATTTGTAACCCCTGACAAAATGCAACAAAATAAATCATAAATCACAACCAATCAGAAAAGTGTGTGGCTGAGATTTTGCTGCATAGTGCTATCTTACGCTCTCAACAAAATGGATAAGTACATAATCAAATTAATAAAAAAAAATAAAACATCATAAACCTTGATTATGCCTAATCAGCTGACAATGTGTGTGGCCATGTACACGTTAAAACCATTTTCCTTTATTGACCTAAAGTCATAAATGGCTTAAGCATAAATTAACACAGCTAGATGTTTGCACGTGACTCAATTTCGTCTGACATCATAACTTGCATTGTTTCAGTTTATTGAAGTGTGCATACAGTATGTGATATGGAACAGGAAAACATCCTTACAGCAGATTTTAATGCATCCAACTAGAGCAAGTGTATTTTGCTGTACAGTATGAGGAAATATATCGCAAACTCTGGTTCTTTCTTGACCCAAGATATAAAAATGTGTTATCTCATGCAGCCCAAAAGTGGTACAGCTGTAGAAAGTTTTCCACTGACATTTTGAAATACTATGGTTTTGTAATGCTTTATATAACATCACAACTCGCATAATAAAGAGAATAGCCTACTCTGATTGGAATACATGGATGCTTACTTTCTGATGTCACTACCAGAAAATAATTTGAGTTTTAGAAAGTCTTATAAACATTATTTTCTTGTGTTGCCAGGCTACTAGCTTGCATTTAAACTGGTAAAAACAGGTTATTTCAATAAACTAATTTTTGTAATATTAATGTTCACACAGTATAAACATGCTTACTGTCATTAGGCACATTGCTTCTATGTTTTTTTTCCCAGTCAAGACATTTCAGATATAGAAACCATTCCAAATATGGAATCCCCTGCAACTGGTCAGTATGTAATTGCCGTCAATACTTATTAACATGTAATTGAACAGATGTGCCATCACAGATGTGTCTATATTGGCTGTTACAACAGCTTTAAAAGTAGAAAGTGTCAGAGAAATAGCTGTTTGGGCAGAGCTCTGATATATGGTGTGGTTGTATTTCTGGCAACCTGAGTTCAAATTTCTCCTCTAGGCTCTTTCCCGGTCCAACTCCCATCTCTCTGCTGCCATGGTTTCCTGCATGTCCTCTTATTGTGCTATCTACATAAAGGTGAAAAAGCCCAACCATACATTACCATTCAAAGTTTGGGTTTCACAGATATTTTAATGTTTTTGTAAGACCAAGGCTGCATTTATTTGATTCAAAATACAGTAAAAACAGGAACATTGTGAAATATTATTACAGTTTAAAATAACTCCTTGCTATTTTAATATAATTTGTGACTTCTGAACTTTTAGCAGCCATTTATTCCAGTCCGTCACATGAACTTTCATAAATCATTCTAATATTCTGATGTAGTGCTCAAGAAACATTTCTTATCATTATAAAGGTTGAAAACAGTTGTGATGCTTAATATTTTAATATCTTACTAAACCTCAAACTTTCAAAAGGTACTGTACCAAAAAAAAAAAAAAAAAAAAAAAAAAAAAAAAAAGGTGAAACAGTTGTTTTTATTGAGTGTTTGTCAAGCAGTAAAACAGGAGTTGGTTTATAGAGTGTTAGGGGTCAAAAGAACCCTTTCCCCAATATTGATCATGATATTGTAGTCTCTAGATCTGGCTCAGGTCCCTCCTTTTTCTATCATTTTATCATCGATTGTAATTTCTGGTTACACTTTCTTTTGATAGTCCACTTTAGACATTCTATAAGTAACTACTGTACATGTCAACTCTAATTAATTTGCAACAACATGTAGAGTATTAGTAGACTGTTGGGTTAGGGTTAGTAGAATAACTTGACATGTACCTGCTTTACTTATAGTTAGTAGAGAATATCTGCTGGAGGACCATCAAAATAAGGTGTTAGCAGATATTAAGCAGACAGTCTACTAATAATGAACGGTATTTGACATGTACATTAGTTGCAAAACATTCACAGTTGGTTCAACATCTAATACGGACTATCAAAATAAAGTGTTACCCAAGTTCTATATTTTAGATGAGAAATAGCAACAACTTCTCGTCAGCGAGCCAGGTCAGTCTGACTCCTGACTTCCTGTGAAACATACAATTGAACTAAGGTGAAGAAAACCCAACTGAAAGCACACATGCAGAGGAATTCCAAATGATACTACGATCTGGCTTTAATGATTGATTAGGGAGCAGATCAGAGCAGGTTTGGGTCAGACTTGCTGGGAAAGAGGCTAGGGGTGAGCTAATCGTGAATTGCTCATTGCTTGACAGAGCCAATATGGGAAACAAAACAGGTTGGTGGGCAGTGTTAAGAGAGCCGCTTTGTGCACTGGCCCGTATCTATATTAGACGAAATAAACACATCATCATTCTGTGGTCCAGACCCTCAGGAGGCACGATGCTGGATATCAAACCCACACTACTTGTCATCTTCATCTTGTTTGACAGCTACACTCTTAATTCAAACGTGCATTGGTTGTCATTTCACAGTGCTCAATGGAATACAACTGTAGAAAAAAAAATTAAATAAAAAAAAAACAAAAAACAAGCTGTCAAAAGAAAAAGCTGAAAACTGTCAAAAACAGGTCTAGGTGGTATTTCAACCCAAAATTAAAAGAAAGAAACAAGAAATGTTTTGCATAAAGAAAATTATGTCTATTTTTAGGACCATTAATATTTATTTTTCTACATTATTTTTGTCCCAATTCTCATTACTTTAATATAAAATAAAAATAAAAATGCTGGTGTTGGGGAATGTGATTTATGATGATGAATATCATTTTATATTTGTTTTTCATTTCATTTTATTTTAATAATATAATATAATATAATATAATATAATATAATATAATATAATATAATATAATATAATATAATATAATATAATATAATATAATAGGTTGATTTTGGCATTTCGAAATTTGAGTCAAACATTTCTTAACGAGATTCACCTCTTTAATTTTATTCACAAATAATTGTCTTATGATGGCTTTCTTCTTCTCTATGTGTACAGGGAGGCAGACTGAATGGCTTGAATTACGTGGGTGCAGGAAAACATGATTAAAGCTTATATTTCAGATCACTTACTTCTCCATTAGTGTGATTAATGTGGCCAGCTTATGTCCCAGGCGGGGGCCCTGCTTGAAAAATGATGCAATTACCCCTTTTTGAATAGGAGAAGGAAGCCCTCCTCACGACAGCAAAGAGAGTGATGCTTGTGGGGCGTTTGGGAGTTAAATTGCTCTTGCTGTTTCAGTCTCTCACTTTCTCATTCAACCAAAGATGAAGCACTTCATGAACATTGTTCTGCACTGACTACTCATTACGTCACAGCCATGCATATGGAATTAGCTTGCGGCAGGGGTTTTCTTTGTGTAATTATATTTAAAGCACAAGCTTTGATAATATCACGGGGGGTTGGGGTTAGGGGTTAATATATGGTGTTTAACACATTTCAAATAATTAATGCAATTAGCATCCTTTTTTCAATTAGTATTCTATCCTAATGTCTTTTCCTCACATTATTTGGCATTCATTGCAGTTTTATGGTCATACTATCTGTGTACTGCTCACCAGCTCCATGTATTTAAAACTTAAAATTTATGTCACTTAAATTACTTGTAAATATATTTAGAAAATGTTCACATCAGATTTTTAAGACCACTGATCATATTTTTATGTGTTTCTCTCACTTACAACAAAACCATTATCTAAATCCCTCAATAACTTTTCAGCTGTTACGTTCAATCTCATTTTCATAATACTTTTTGAGAATCACTTACTCATGGTTTGAGTAACCAATATTTATATCTCTTAACAGAACAATGCCGACCAATATAACACTCTTAATTGCCTTTAAAAACTCAGACATATTATTGCAGTACGGAACAGAATGGAGATGTATACATTTTTCTTATTTTGCCTAAATATCTTTTTTTTTTTTTTTTTTTTCTCCATTTAGTACTGCCCTTCAGAGGCTACAGAAGATACTTACGTGTTTCCCAGAAGACAAAATAAGTTAAATTTACCCTTATCTTCAAATTCAAAAAGTTTTCACCCCCTGGCTCTTAATGCATCGTTTTTCCTTCTGAAGCATCAGCAGAGGTGGAAAGTCCAGGCAACAAAGAGTAAAAGTCCTGCCATAGTTTTGTTCCACCCATGAACTCAGCAGCTGATTTCACCAGAGGAGGAACCAAGTCATTCCTTTCAAGTCACAAGCAAGTCTCAAGTCAAATCCCAAGTCCTCAAAGAGTTAAAGTTAATGAGATAATTAAGTGACTAATTAAATGATGATTGTGCATTAGTGATGAACACCTGCTGTTATTGAGAGTTACAGAGGATCAGATGTTGATGTTTTATTGGTTAAAATGATGCCACCATCATGGAAAGCAGTGTTTGCTTTAGTTGGGCACTTGGCCCTTGACTCCTGTGTTAGATCTCTCTCTGTAGCAATGCATGTGGTGTTGTAAAGCAGAGAGGTCAGTGCTCTACAGTGATCAGATAATCATCATGAGCTGATTTTATTACAGTATATCCAAAATAACCTTTGTTTTCTTGTTTCATTTATATGTTTAGGTTTTGCATAATCAATCCTTTGAAACTACAGCATTCAAGCAAAGTATCTCTCTAACAGTTACAGTGAATTCATTTTAAATCTATGTAACGCATATCAAAATTTGAACTCCAGTATTTTTTAGACACACACAGACATCAAGAACCAGCATATGAATCTCAATAGTGGTGACAAACAACGAAATGCTTCATGCTGCAATGCATGAAAAACTTCCATCATGCAATGCAGTATGAATAATTATTGTAACCACTGTTGAGGATCATATGATAAATGTTCATGTCTAAAAGCCTAATCTTAAACAGGATTGCAAGATTGCAATTGCTTAAAAGCAAACTTCTTTGAATTATTAAAAGAGCCCAACTAAAGCAAACACTGACAACAATTATGGTGGCAATGTTTTTTTGTTTTTTTTTCTTCCAGTTGATTTCATCCAAGGCTGGGGCTGAAGTCAGTTGTAGTTCCTGTGTTTCTCTTTTCTTCAGTGATGTTGATTGTTAACATCAGGTGTTCATTACTAATGCTCAATCATCATTTAATTAGTCACTTAATTATCTCATTAACTTTAACTCTTTGAGGACTTGGGATTTGACGTGAAACTTACTTGTGACTTGAAAGGAATGACTTGGTTCCTCCTCTGGTGAAATCAGCTGCTGAGTTCATGGGTGGAACAAAAATATGGCAGGACTTTTACTCTTTGGCCCCTGGACTTTCCACCTCTGAGCATCAGTGAGCGTTTGAACTTTCTGTAATAGTTGCATATGAGTCCCTCAGTTGTCCTCAGTGTGAAAAGATGGATCTCAAAATCATACAGTCATTGTTGGAAAGGGTTCAAATACACAAAAATGCTGGAAAACCAAAGAATTTGTGGGATCTGAAGGATTTTTTTTTTTCTGAAGGACAGCAGGTAGTTTAACTGTTCAGGACAAAAAAGGGACTCATGAACAGCTATCACAAAAAAAAAAAACAAACAAAAAAAAAACAGTATTAAGAATCAAGGGGATGTAAACTTTTGAGCCGGGCCATTTTTATAAATTCAGCTATTATTTTCTCTTGTGGACTGTATGTAAACATCTTTTATGTGAAATATCTTATTCAGGTCAGTACTAAATAAACAATAATAACATTTTGTATGATCCCTCTTATTTTGGTAAAATAATTAACATTTTTAATGACTCTGAAAGGGGGATGTAAATTTGTGACCACAACTGTATGTGCTAGACAAAACTATAGCTTGATCTAAATCCTTGTTCTATGGTAAAGCGCTAAGGCATTATTGAAATAACAGTACAATTTATTGAGAAGTTGCTTTGAAACAATGAATATTGTGTAAAACGGTATACAAAAAAATTTGACTTGGCGTTAAAGCATAAAGTGACTGCCTGCAACTCCATGCATATGTTATAACACAACATACATCCCAACTATACTTTTTAAAACTACCTGTCATACTGCAAAACAGCTAGCAGTGGGTGCTTCATTATGGGAGATGCACGTCTATTTTTAGCGTGCATGTAAAAGCTTTCGTCTAAGTACTGCAGTTGAAAGAAAGGCAGCGTGATGACATCATCACTGCAGTCCGAATGACTTCTCACTGTGACTTATGTGCCATTTCATCAGGGTTGTTTTGATAATTATTGAGAAAATGAACAAACCAGGTCACAGGAACAAGTTGCAGGCAGCAGGGCTGCATGATAGAAAAAGTGCAAAGTATAACACACGTATGCGCACCCTATAGCCTTTTTTCAGTTTTGCTTTTTACATTTTGTACAGATTAATTCACATGGGCTATTGAAAGAGACTCTGGCTGTGTAACCAATATATATTTTGCTGAATACTTTTGCAATACATGAAATACATTTATTACATGCAGATTTGAGGTGCTGATTTTTGTCTTGCAGTCTTACGATGGGAACTGCCAGTCAGCTGTAAGAATTTGAAAACGTCCATTAAAGGAGTAAGCATTTCACAAACTTCTATTCTTTTGAATTGAACACATTAATGGTTATAAGCTTAAAACATATAAATTACAGAGTCCTAGCCTTGTAATTTCTTTTTTTATGGACAATTCTACTGAAACAGTTGGAGAAACAGCCATTCTTGAGGTGTCAGCCCAAGCCTGAGGTGCTTAATTTGGTGGAACACTGCAGAGTAGAAGCTGCAGTAACATGTCCATCATTCTGGATGGGAAGCTCATATAAAACACAAAGAGAAAGTGAGCACAGAAAACCACCTGCTGTTTTTCTTTCTCCTTAGAAACTTTACTCTAGATTTAATGGTTACTGTTGCAACGGCCATCTGGTGGAGTTTCTTAGTAATTCAGACTTGCACATTTCCTGTTTTGTCCAACATCAGGCTTCTTCCTGATTGTGTAATTAAATAAAAAGCCTCAAACAACCTAATCGTTAATACAAAATGAAAGTCTCTGAAAGATCTGGGGATCCATTTCCCAAAAGCCTTGTTATCCAACTATGGTTGCAAGTTGTTGCCAACACAGTTGATGATTCTATGTTTTCCAACAAACATTTCCAAACAGCATAACAAACTTGTGTGTTTGGAACTACAGTTCTCAACCAGTGGTTAGAAGCATAGTTTCTAGTTGACAACAGATTATGCACTTTGGCACATTAAGCAAGCTGACATGCAATATATTATATATCTTTCATTCCAATTAAGTGAAAGTGAAAGTGAAAGTCGAAAATTAAAAAATTAAAAAAATTAATTAAAAATTAAAAAATATACTGGATACATTTTAATCTATATATTTAACGTCAACAATCAGCTACATTTTTTAAGAGTGTGCATGTGCCAAAATGCGTAATGGAACCCCAGAGCATGACATAGGAGGGAACCAGCAATGAATCAAATATCAAATGAAGCAAAACGACAGGGAGCAACAGTAGTGAAGTAGCTTTCAGATAGGCCTACCATGTTCATTACAGAGATAGTATGCTGTAGAGAAATCTGCTGACTTAATGAACTGCACGTATACAGGAGTAAATTGTACATCAATTACATACTGCTTGTTAACGTGAGAAAAAAAAAGAAACAAAGTTGCAACCATCTTACCATGATTTCAGGAAACAGTTGTGACTAACTAATTTCTATAACGATGTAAGTTAATGTCAGGGAAGTGCGCACCTGGTTTGCTGTTGTGCGAAAACCTGAGAAAACCAAAACTACCAAGTTCTATTCATTGTTCCAGGTATTATTGTGAACTATTTGGTGCATGTTATTCCAAAAAACAAGTTTGTGTAAACAAAAACATTCCTTTTCTGGAAATGTCACCAAGCCCTATCACGTTTTATGATAACATTCCCATTTATCTCAATGCCAGGTGCATACACCTCCTCTACATATATGCAACTTGCAATGTGTCTTACTTTCTAATCAAAACCAGCAAAACTTTGACCCATCGGTTCTAAACCATTCGCTCCAACAACCTGTTATATCAACCTAGGCTCACTGGAAATACGTGCCTCTATATACATTTCTTCAACACCGTAATTTCGTACCTATATGTACGAATCACTGCAGTTTCTAGTTGAAATGAACACTAGAGGCAAAAACTCTGACAACTTTTATTCATTTTCACACATAGTATGATATATAGGTACAGAGTTTTCATTAATAAAGGCTAATTTTCAGAATTACTTGCAGAATATTACGTATGTTATGACTTCAAAACAAATTTAACATCCTGCGAGATTTGGAAACTGATACTTTTTAATGTTGTCGTCACATATACAGCTTCATATGCATGAGTTTTCTAATTCAGTAGGTTTGCTCGGTAGCTCATGCGATACGAGAGCTCTGGTACGAACCCCGTGAAACTTCGACAACAGAGCTCAAATCCGTATAAGGAAGTTAAAATAGCATGGCTGCATCAACAAATGTGTTTTTATATCACTTTTTGCATTTGTAAACACTATCAGGTAGGTTTAGGGTTGTGTTTGGTGTAGGGATATTCCCAACACGATAGAGCATTAACCTTTAGCGACACTGCCCAGGTATTTGAATTCTGAACAGCTGCAATATGCACCTCAAGCAGCATAATAAAAATGCAGCAATACATGCATGTACAAACGTAACAAAAACGTGTCACTGTCACGTATTGAACGTGTGTTTTAGTGCCACTCTCTGGACATTTCACTTTGAAACTGCCACGAAACATGCAGTAAGGTACGTAATTATGGTGTTGCAGAAATGTAAATAGAGGTACGTATTTTCATGAGCCTGGGTTGCGTTATATAGAGGCCACTTAAGCATCCAATCAATTCTAATTGGGGGAAGTCGTGGCCTAATGGTTAGAGAGTTGGGCTAGTAACCTGAAGGTTGCCGGTTCGATTCTCACACCGGCAGGAATTGAAGGTGGGGATTGTGAATGAACAGCACTCTCTCTGCCTTCGATACCATGACTGAGGTGCCCTTGAGCAAGACACCGAACCCCCAATTGCTCCCCGGGCGCTGGAGCAATGGCTGCCCACTGCTCCTGGTGTGTGTTCACGGTGTGTGTGTGCGTTTGTTCACTATTCACTGCTGTGTGTGTGCACCAATTTCGAGTATGGGTCACCATACTTGACAATACGTCACGACTTTCATGACTTTCAATTCTCAATGCATAAAATCAGTCCCCACCCTTCATTTCTTCTCATTGAATGTCTTGTTTGTGCAGCTTTCCAAACCCTTTTTTTTTTCTCCTGACACATCCAACACATCCAAACTCTGACTTTTAAAAGAGCACTGGAACTGTGAATCATACCGACATTAAAAACTCATGGACAGTTTTCATTGCACATCACGTCTTTGTTTATAGCTGTGCTATTCCTCAGATGTGTGTGTGCACGATTCTGGGGACAGCGGGGCCCATCACACGATTCTTGACAGGCAGATGCAGACTTTTGTATTAGACATGCACTCACTCCATTTCCATTTATATCACTGAAATATATGTGGCAGGAAATCGTGACTCTTTGAGTTGATTGGTTAAGACATATTGGTACACCAGAGAGGCAAAGAGTGGGGAAACTGGTTAAGAAAAATACAGGTGAAGGGGGATGGGGATGGATTTGCAGCGCAGGGAAATGAAGTGGCGGAGCGTCTCGCTGGAGGCGCGATGGATTGGCTGAATGAGCAGGGCTCAGGAGAGGAAGGCCGGAAGACCGCCAGCTTAACACTGTGACGAGGCTTCAAATCTGAGGCTCAGCTGCCAGCGCAGCAGGGGGTCTGCTTCATTCCCGTTTCTCAAGCTAAGGACAGAACACGTTTATCAAGACTTGTACTAGACAAGGAAACGGGAGAGAGGGCTGAAGGCCTGAGTTCTGAGGTGAATATTTACTAGCCCATCTGTCCTTGCCTTATTTTCAAAATTCAGTTTTCTCCTCACGTTTGCGTCAGCTTCCTGCTACAGTCTGGAGCAGCGTGAGGAAGTGATTACATTGTCATGCCTCTTAATACGACACAACTTACCACTCGCTGTGTCTGTGCGGTTGCCCTGATCTGTAATAAATACTTAACAAAGGCATCTGCTTTGACTAAATAAACAGAAAATAGCAAAGTGCACAAGGGGGCTTTTGGAGTTAACCTTTTATAAATGCTAAAGAGTTACGAAATCAAATAACACTTCATACAATGCCTGGTGTGTTTGTTTCAGTGCGGAAAGCAGGGGGGAAATTATTTTGCAAATGAACTAGGAATTGTAAAATCTTATGGATAAACAGGAGAGAGGCTAAACAAACAAATGATTCAGTGCATGAGCGAACTGTCCTAAAGAATTAAACTGAATCATGAACAATTTCAGACCTTTCCAGAAATCTCTTTGACAGATTAGATCAAAAGAGGGAATTTGTTTATGAATCTGGAATTGCTAGTTCTGATTCCAAACAGCTAGAACACATACATTACTTGATTAATGAAACATCAAATAAAATTACTCTTAACTCTTTCCCCGCCATTGACCAGATATCTCGTCAATTAAGAGCCAACGCTTCCCCGCCACTGATGAGTTTTTATAGCAATCCGTGTTCTAGGTGTATTACGATAAGGAAAGCCCTAGCGCATGTCCTGAATGAGTTACGGGACTTCTGGGTCTTTAGGGTGCGAATAGAAGACGATCGGCATAAACGGAAAGATCATAGATAATGTAGATCACATATGTAGATCATGTTTTGACCATTTTGAATCTGATCGGGACGAAGTAGTCAGTGAGAGAGATGGCTTTACAGACACAGAAACATCTCTAGTTGTAACCGATAACCTGTTGATCTGAATAGGTGTGTGTGTGTGTGTGTGTGTGTGTGTGTGTGTGTGTGCGTGCGATCTATATATAGATCTATATCTATCTATCTATTTATCTCTCTCTCTCTCTCTCTCTCTCTCTCTCTCTCTCTATGTGTGTGTGTGTGTGTGTGTGCGTGTACAGTATATGTATGCATATGTATGTATGTAGCCTATGTGTGTGTGTGTGTGTATAATCATATGTATGTATATGTTTGTGTGTGTGTGTGTGTGTGTCTGTTTGTTCTGTTTATTGAATGCAATTTCAATTACTCATATAATTATTTACAGGTGAAAGAATATGACATCTGAATGTATTTTGCTTGAAAATGCACTACTTTGATAAAAATGCATTTTTCTCAGTTTTTTGTCCAAAATTTTGTATTTCCGATGAATTTTTTTTTTTTTTTTTTTTTTTTTTTAAAGCAGAGGCTTGGTTCTTTATTTTGCTATATAATATGTTCTTATATTCATAGCAAAAAATATTCTGAGGGCCGTCAAATTTAGCTGAAAATCATCAAAAATGCTGGCGGTGGCTGGCAACTTTTAAAAAAAAAACGCTGGCGGGGAAAGAGTTAAGTTGGTATCAATTCTATTTAACTGCAGAGTGTGCCACTAGCATACCATATTCAGTCACATTTTTATTTTAAGGTCCATTTCTCACTATTAACTAACTATTAACTATGACTTTTGCCCCAATAAACTGCTAATTTGCTACTTATTAATAATTAGTAAGGTAGCTGGTAGGATAAGTCATGAATCTGTGCTTAAGTACTAATAAACAGCTAATATGCTAGTAATATGCATGCTACTTAATAGTGACAATTGGTCCTTAAAATAGGGTAGCTAATATTCTGTACAGTATACTATACATACTACTATACTATATACTATTATATGCTACAGAAATAGTAAAATTATTATGCTATTGTGAAAATAGCCTCAGAGAAAGAGATATAGAAAGTGTCAGAAAAAAAGAGTGTTTGTGGCACATCAGTGATATGCTCTCTAAACTCTCCAAACCATGCACTTGAAATATAACAACTCTAAAAGTGACAGCTGCTGATGTAATTTCAGACACGTCATAGAACTGCTGTGTATAGCATCTGCTGTTGGGTGCAGTTTCTTTATGTGGCCTAATCAGTGTGCAAGGGAGAACATATCCTTGAAGGGACAAGCATCTGTACCAAATTTAGGTGTGAGAATGCATGCATACATAATATGGAATGAAATACGTTCCTCTCAAGCAAGCATACCCAAAACGGAAACATAAATGTCTTCCTGTAAATTATTAATCTACATAATGAACTGAAATACTAATTTAAAACAACAGAGGAAATATATATATATATATATAAACGCAAACATTAAGGGAATTCATATTCCATTTTAGAATTTTGCAAATATTTTGGGAACATTACATTTGAATGGTCTGAAACAATAACATAAAAAGAAAAGATGAACGTCCAAATAAAATTTTCAGTAATAAAACGTTCCATGAACAATAAACTGATCTCATAACTGTTTGTACACTTATGCAACAAGATCTGATCTGTGCCAGATATTGGTGATAAAATAAGACTGTTCGACAATGTAAATGTAGCCAATGATATTCTGGTCTCTTTGGTTTCTTCAGTGTAAATCTGTGGGTTTCTTCCTCTTTTATATTTACATTTTACATTTACAGTAGCAGACGCTTTTATCCAAACAACTTACAATAGAGGAGCATAAGCAATCCATCACAGTATTGTTTGCAATTCCAATTAGAGTCTCATGAAACTGAAAAACACATTTAGGTCAAGCCTTTTTTTAAGTAACATTCTGAGAATTATTTTCATGACATTTAAACGCAGTTGAGCAAAACAGTAACAGTAATTCTTGATTTAGCCAACACCACTACTATTGCAATAGTCACCCAATTACCAGTGATTTTACATGCACAAATAAGAAGAGATGCAATGGCTGTCACGTCTATGTTTCTGTTGAGTTCCTGTTTTTCCTTATTTGGTTTTGTTCCTGTCCTTGTTATTAATTAGTCACCTGTTCCTTGTTAATTTACTCGTTAGTCCCCTCCTTTAGTTGGTGTATTTAAAGAGGATTTAGTTCCTAGTTTCTTTGTCCTGTCTGAACATCATTTAATGTGGTTGTGTTTTCCTGCGGTTTCTCCGTTGTGTCATTAAAGACTGTTTGTTTTGGAATATCTGCCTCCTTGTGCTCCTTCGTATTCCTCGCCTCAGCAACCCGTGACAATGGCTTTATGAAGAAAAAGTCATAAACTCTTTTGACAAGCATTTGTAGAGTCCCATGGCCATCATTAAAGATCAAATATCTCAGGTTTAATTTAATCTTTTCCCTCTTACTTCAGCCTCGTAGCCAGGAAATTACTATGTTTTAAAAACTTGAAGAAATGTTTTAGAAAGACATTTTTTCTGCCCAGCACTGTGATCCAAATCCCATCTACACATCTTTATTTCATTGATATACTGTCTTGGCTACTGTTGGTTTCTATTGGCACATGACACAGTGCGGCATATTGGAAGGGTTTCTGAACACACCTTCAAATGTTCTTCACACATCCACAGAGTATAAAGTGTGAAGAAATTATTAGAGCCCAACAAGTGTCTACCAGCAACACATATAGGGCATTCAAAGTTGTGAATAGGCACAGCAAACAGGTTTGTAATGGGCCTCGAGTCTTGGAACACGAACTCAAGAAACCCTCGCAAGGGATGAAGACAAGGCCAGTGTATTGACAGAGCCTGTGGGCTTAGCAATGACCAGCACTACAACTCTCACTATCACAGATGAATTCAATAATACTGCAAGATCTTAAATTAAACATGAATGGAGTGATAGAGTAGACAATTAGAGCCCATGGGAAAACATGGAGCTGGACAGGAATATGAACGTACATCAGACTCTGAAACTAGCCTTGACTGAAATGCTAATGTTTCATTATCTTAGAAGGAAATGTAAATGCTAATTTTTGCTTGTTTGCTTTTAATGCTATGTGCATGACCTGTACTGCTTTTCAAAATTATTCTTTGCCCCTGACATCTTTACAGCATTAAAAATTCAACAAAAAATCATCAATGTATACATTGGGGACCCTTTTGTGTTTTGTCTTTGGCTTTTAACAGGTTTCTGTTTTTTCTCATTAGTCACTCCTTTTGTATTTTGTCTTTGGCTTTTAACAGGTTTCTGTTTTTTTTCTCATTAGTCACTACTTAGACAACCATTTGTCTTATCACCATTGTATCCTTGTGTGAAATAAATGCTTTCAAAATAGCATGACACTGCGCTCCTGAAAAAATAAAAGTTCTCTTAAGAACTGTCAACTGAAAAGTACTTTGGGGAATCCAAAATGGTTCGTTTATAGCATTTTTTGCAGAAGCCCTGTTTTGCAACCTTTATTTTTAAGAGTGTGGAAGAAAAACTTCTAACCTGACACAAACTAGAAACCAGCTTTTTACATTTTCTGGTGGAAATGTGAGTTCTGTCTGTCAATGTAAATGTGGCCACCAGAATGGTGGGGTGTTGTGACTGGTTGCCACAATGTTCATTTCTAGAGATTAGTTGATACAAAAATGTCAAACATGATTTGTAAACAAATACATTTTAAAATTTGAATCACATAATTAGCTCCATATGTATAATACGGCATTTTTAATGTAATAAACTTGAATTGATGCAGAATGCATGGCTACGACTCAAATCCCATTACACAAGTCACAATAAAAGATCAAATACTTTTAGAAGCAAGCTAAAATGGTTGTTCAGCAAATGCATTTTTATCTCATGTTTGCTTTTGTTAACATTAGGTTTAGAGTGAAGTTTTGTGTAGGTGGTAAGTTATTTTCAAATGCAGTAGTATAAACCTTTTACTGCCACTATTGTAGTGACATTTAATTTCCAACCTGATCTCATGATGAAAACGTAACTGTGGGAACTTTTTCGCAAGACGCGAAATACGTACCGCCATGTACGTTTCATGACATATTCGATGTGAAATGTCCATTGAGTGGCGCTAAAAGAGTGTTCAATTTTTTTTTTCTTCCCCGGAACAGATGAATGTACATATGGTACGCTTTATGTGACGTTGGTTTTGTACTTGTCACTGCAGTTCTGACTTTGAAACTGAACTGAAAACTGAAATTTCTGTTGAGTGGCGCTATAGCTGTAATGCTCCATGACATTTTAAAATAACGCACCATCTGCACTACACCTAAACCTACCTGATAGTATGAACAAAAGCAAATGACATAACTCAAACCGTAAGCATGCCATTTTAGCTTGTTTTTTGATCTCTCACCTTTCAATTCTTTCATCGTGAGTCATGTTTTTCATGGGATTCGTACCTAAGGATTCTGCATCCTAAGTCCAATTCCGTGCCGGCTGAGCTACCATGCAAGGTTGTTACGTCCGGAAAGCAAAACATATGGAGCTGTAATCATAACAGTGTACAAAAATGATTACATGTGCTCGATGTTTTACTGCCTCTAGTGTTAATTTCTGTTGGAAACTGCAGTCATATCTACTTATTGGTCTGTATTTCACATCTTGCGAAAAAGTTCCCACAGGTATGTTTTCGTTATGAGATTAGATAATTCAGATAAATCCGAATGCACTTTCAACATCACTCACTAGACACTCACTTTAAAAGCATTGTGAAACGTTCAAGATACAACATAATGTCATTTGCAGGAATGAGCCTGGGTTGATAAATGTTGTCCTGGAAAATGTTAGTTTACACATCAGACACATGATCTTCTAGCAAAAGAATGCCACTTTAAGAATTTGCATAAAAATGTTAATGAAAATATGTTTATCATAAGAAGTAAGTTGTTCATAAAATTATTAAAGCACTTTTAGACGTGCTACAAAATTGTAAATATAGTCACTCTGCAGCATGTTCACAATATGACATACTTCATTTGAATACACATTTATACAAAGCTAATGTTTCACAAATAGGACAGCATTAATTGAAAAAGCTGTTTTAACTGTGAAACAACAACAGCAACAACAACACCACTGTTCTAGAGCTGGTGAAACGAAAGCATCCTGTAGAATCAGTATTTTGAGCTTTAGTAAAGTAGTAGCATGGGTAAATACAGTGCTTCTTCACAAACTCAGCCCACTTCACTGTGTTTCATGTTTGGAGGGGCATGAGAATTCAATGACCTCCCAGTTCTTCATCGCACTCTGATGTGTTATTGCAGGCAGGGCCGAGAGGGTGTAGAATGCAGAAAAACAAATTCATTTCCATCCTCTCAGATTTCCTACACCTCTTTTATTGATCAGCTGAGAGAATGCAGCCCAGGATCACTCTAGAACCCTGACACAGCCAGTCGACATGAGCCAATTGAGATGGAAGCGAATAACAGATACAGCTTCCAAAGTTTGATGTTTTGATGCCTTAGGCAACAACCGATACCTACAGACAGACTAGGGTAGGATTCCCAACACTATCTTACAGCAAATATGATCATAAGAACTCACATATATAATGCATTTGCAGTTGAATAATAAACATTGCAGCCCATTTCAGTTGCAAATAATGCATCATATGCATTCAAAATAATAAATAAATAAAATGTTGCTTGTTCAGTTCACTCAATTAAAATCAATTAAAAACAAAGTTCTTAGTCTAGTTCTTTTGTTTTATGTAATACTACATTTAATACTACTTTTTATTAATATACACATTAGTTAATTAAATCCTTTTGTGTTGAGACTATACAAATATTTTTTATTGACAATTGAAACTGAACAGTGAATTTCTACTTCCTGTCATGCTTTGCAAATGTTGGAATTAAGTGTTATGTATGTGTGTTTGAGTAAAGGGAAAGACCTTGGAGATTTAGAAGACTTTCTGTTATGCTGGAGTTTTTGAGGTTACTATTTTGCTATCTATCTATCTATCTATCTATCTATCTATCTATCTATCTATCTATCTATCTATCTATCCATCCATCCATCGCTAATGTCAGAGCAGTCTAAAATAACTTCCTACATGTTCATCATATACATTCACTTTCCACTATGCAAGAACTTCAATTAAGTTTGTTACATCATTTGTTTAAATGGACTTTTATGGGAATTTGTGGGAACTAGTCTTATTTATTTATTTATTTATTAATGAGATTAATTAAACATTTTTATCCACATTCACATTCATTTAACTTAATTTTTGTACTTGTTGATCTTCAATATTAATTCAGTTGTGCCATAAAAAGGCTGCAAATTACATTTATTAAATTAAAAGTCTCATCTGGATTGCTCATACAGCATGTGTATTTAAATAGACGTGCCATTAGAAAGGTATTCTTCAGACAAAGTGTCTTTACCTTTAATCAATAAATGAAAGTTCTGCTGTGGGATTGTATGTAAGTAATGAATTCAATCACCTGTGTTCATACCCTCTCAAAGATTCTACTAATTCCAGTTCTGGCTGGTATTTATAATGAGGACAAATGATCTTTCAGTGTCTATACAAATGTGTGAAAACGTATGTGTTGTAGAACCACATTTTGCATACAAATTCCTACAACAAAGAAAGAGATCACCCTGGATAATCAAATTTCTTTTAAAATTTTGACAAATCGACCTGGATAAGGCTAACATGTCTGGCTTCACAGAGAGAAGAGGAAAGGTTGCAGTGTGTGTGTGTGTGTATATGTGTGTGTGTGTGTGTGTTTCGCAGGCGCTGTGAATGCTGATGGTGCCGTCTCATTAGTATTCCACCTCCATGCTGTCTCTTATAATGAAGACTTCTGCAGTGGCCAGTCAATGGCGACATTACAAACAGCAAACAACATCAGAACAAAAAGAAGGGAGGAATTTTAACATCACCTCCAAGCAGTGATTTACTGAGGGAAAGCAGCCGTAAGGTGAATGTTGGGAAGATGTTGTTGTTAATGTGTGAAATGCGAAAAAAAAAAAAAAAAATACAAAATCCGGTGAGGTGAACTCAGACAGAACTAATGCAGGTGTTTGTGTGAAACAAAGGTGTGTTTGTTACTTATGCATTTGCACATGTCTACATGGTGAAATGTTGTGAGAACTGCAGTTGTAGTAATGTAAAATCCATGCAGCGTGAAGGTCGTGTGAACGATAAGTGTTTAGTACCAGCCATTGATTTTCAGTCACTTCAAATGGAGGTTTATCCAGTAGATCTATCTCATAATCAGCCCTTTAGTATATAACATTAATGTTTAGCACATTGGAGAATGTTTAACAAACTGTGAAAATAATGCAAATAATACACTGGGAGGTAAGGGTCATTGTACTATTATATGGAGTGCAAATGTCATATTGCCATATGAGAACCTTCAGAATTCATGTCAGAATGGTTTTGACTGTGATTTCCTTCCATCAAATAACCTACTTACTTAAAAATACATTATATTGACAGCTACACTAATGACCCTTGTGTGAAATGCAATCCCAATCTCTGTGCTGCATACTCATCAGTATCTGCTACACACAGGTAACTAATAACATTCTGAGCATTAATAAAGCTCTTTGGTTAGATACTTTGGTCACATAACTCAGACTCAGGGTGATTATTGCCACCTCATTATCACATGATATCTCAATACAGATGCTAAATGAGAACTGTAAGGTTTATTATGGCTATATAACTGTGGCTTGGTTTTCTGTCTGAATCCATTTATATGATATGCATACAAAGAAGAAGCAATACCAACTAATAAAGAATGGTCATATACACAACCCCTGGGTTGTGTGAGTGTCACTGCGGTGAGTGACGTTTTGGCAAAATGACATTACGCTGCTTCATGCATATTCTGTAACACTTTGAAAGTGAAATATCTATTGAGTGGCGCTAAAAGCAAGCTCAGTTCTATTCACAAAAGACGAACATCCATCTAGAGTTTTATTGCACTGGTTGCTATATATATTGTGGCAGTTCAGAAATGAAATGTCTAGTGAGTGGTGCTAAAAGGTTAATGTTCTATCACGTTTGGAAATAATGTAGTCTACCACATACACTAAAGCAACATCACAGCAACGTATGCTAACAATATGTTTGTTGGAACACATGTGTGTTATGATGGCAGTTAGTACGTGGACTGATACAGAGATGTGGTGTTCAAATGACTTGTGTTATGACTTGTGACCATTCCTCTCTATATTTCCTTTCTGTTCTCTACTTCCCTCTCAATAAATAGTGGCATAATGCCTGAAAAATAACTAAATGGTTTTCTGTTTCCATCTTTTTCTATACTGCTTCTATACTGCTATGCTGCAGCACCACTATAGCACCACTGAAAGAAAGAAAATTGTTTTATCTGAGTTGTGAGTTTAGTCTGAAATGAATAAGATCAGAGAGAAAGACCCGAAAAAATAATACAAGACAATAAATAGTTGTACTCACGCAACAACACATACAGTGTGAAGAATTTTATGAGCTAGTAATTTTAATATATCAGGAGATGATATATATATTAATAGCTTTTAATAGATCAGGAGATGCTTAAGGAAGGTAAAATTAAATTAAATATAACAGTCTTCATGTTGAACACAGTTATATGGAAGCTTGCAACTAGTTTGAGAATTGTGAGATAAAAAGTTGCAATTACTTTTTCTTTTATTTTATTGTTTTTATACCATGGTGGAGGAGAAGAAGAAGAAGAAGAAGAAGAAGAAGGAGAAGAAGAAGAAGAAGAAGAAGAAGAAGAAGAAGAAGAAGAAGAAAACAACAGAATTGCAAACTCATAATTCAGAGAAAAACATCACTTTTTTATATATTTTTATCCCATAAAAATATGCTTCCATGCATTTCTGTTCAGGAGTGACTGAAGGGGTACTTGGACCTTAATGACAAAAAAGGATAGAAAGCCTTTAGAGTACCTCAAAAATAGAAAAACTGAGACTCTGAACTTCAGATCCATGCATTTTTACCTAATATATATCTATATAGCCCTGATATATACTGTATATATGGCTGTTTTTAGATATGATGGAAAAATTTGATATATTTTTGCACTAGAGAGCAAGAGAGAAAATAAAACAGACAGAAAATAAACTTGTCCTGCATCTGTCCTGTGAGGTTTTCAAAAAAAAATCTGGCTTGGTTGCATAGTATGCACTCTGCAGAGTGAACGACAGGTGAGTAGACTATATAAAGCACATGAACTCTGGGCTCCTGTGTCAGCGTTAAGCACAGTAAGCTTTCCATGACAAGCTGTATTCATGAGAGAGAGAGACTAACAACTCATCTTCATGACAGCTCCAATGCAAAACAGCTTTCCTGTCCTCTTCTGGTTCTCCCTCTGTCTCGTCTCTCGCTCTCTCTCCATGTGAAGGTGGCCCCAGACACCCGAGCAGACTGAGTGCATACAGGGCAGGTCAGTGCGGAAAGATAAATGGTGATTTATCATGGAGATGTGCTGTAAATGTCCTTGTGCAGCCACAGTGTTCCAGTGGGAAGCGAGTGAGGAGAGTACAGTGCCAGAGAGATTAATGTCAAGCAGAAGAGAGGTGTGACAGGGGATCAAAATTACAATCAACTTTACTACCTGTGTCCCTTTAAAGCAGGAGGAAAGAGAACAGAATGGATAAGGATGAGATGAGATGAAGAGGGTTCAGAAGATGATAGGAGAGTGACGCCATAGGATTTGTGTTTGTACTTGATGTGTGTCACACAACCAGACTTCATGAGAATCAGTATTGTTACAATACTGTTCGTTCAGAACAATCCACCTTATTTTGAAGCATGAAAGTAAGCTATTTTCTGTTAATGTGTGAGACTTCTGATTCATTAGATGCTATCTCATTTATCTCATGTTTTCTTTATTTAACACTATTAGTGTTAAAGAAAGGTTTAGCGTAGGTGGTACATTATTTTCAAGTGCGAAAGAGCATTAACCTTTTAGTGGCACTCACCGGACATTTCATTTCCAAACTGTCACAATACTTGTAAGAATCAATGTAATAAAATGTTGGCACAGTCACATTTATGTGTTTCAGAAAAACATGAACACGTGTTTTAGCTTCACTCACTGGTGATTTCACTTTGAAAGTATTGCAAAACATCCAAGAAGCAATGTAATATTATTTTTGCAAAATTATTACCACAGGCATGTTTTTTTTCATTTACCTGGATGAATTTGTATGATGTGAAAACTTGTACAATTTTCAGAATAAAAGCAAGCATGAACATCCACCCCTACACATAACCATAATTGGGGAATAAGCATATCTTATGAAAACACACAAATCATAGATTGTACAAATTCATATGAATTTCACACCAATTTCGCCAAAATGTAAAATAGTTGCAAATTGGCATGAGAATGTGTTGGCACAGAACACTACAATATTTATCAACACTTGCAGTGTGGCTCACCATTTATATGCAGATCAGAGCCTAAGTTTTTCGTGAATGTATTTCCTCTACTCTAGTACTCCAAACATGAATCATTACCGTTTATGTGCACATATTCCATTGCAACTACTTCAAATGCAAGTTACAATCCTCCAATCTGACATTACAAGAGTCCAAAAGTGCTGAAATATGTCTTCATCTTTCTATATTTCTGTCATTTAGAAAGTACAAATCTGCTGAGCTACAGCAAGTTATTAGCATGGGAGATTTTAACCATAAACATTTGAGAGAGACATAAATGAGAGGGAAGTATTTCAATGATGCTAGGATGCAGATCTAAAAATAATTTTCTTCATATCACAGAAAAGCAGTTGGACTAGCAGACGTTTCGACTTCATTTGCTGCTGCTCTGTCATGTCATTCAGCGCACATCTTTAGACCACTGTGCATGTGAATCAATAAATCAATTTTTGGGCGTGTGATTTAATGTATGTACATTGAGTCAGGCCCACCCCCCACACCACTTGAAATGCAAGTTGTCCAGTTTATACAGTGAGTCAAGAACATACTAGTTCTTTTAATGAACTGGTCATAGAGATGTATTAACTGTTCGAATAAACCTGGGTGAACACTGTACAATTTATACAATTGTTGCTTGTCAGACTGTATGAGCATGATCCCAGTTATAAGCCATGTCACTCTGTGGGATCTTAGTTGTCATTAAAAACATATAAAATAAAAATAATAAAAATAATAAAAAACTCGTTGCTTCCCTTTACCAAGTAATCCCCAGTCTAGCTTTTACTTATTTGAACAATGCCTGAAACTTGGTATTACAAACACTTCTTGTGTCTACAGTATTTGCCTCTTTAAGATTAATCGCTTGATGTATTTCCCAACTGTAAGTTGCTTTGGATAAAAGCGTCTGTTAAATGAATAAATGTAATGCCAGACTGTATGAATGTCAATACTCATTAAAAATGGACATACACAAAAAAAGACTTCGGTGATGGTGAGTTGCATTCACACGGAATGTAAATGGTGGCTTGCCATGGTCATTAATCGGCTGTCTGCAAACATGTCAAACTAGTGATCAGAGACTGCAGATTTTGGCCTAAAATGAGTGGAATATTTTGGATTCACAAATTTTGTCTCAGATGGCCAGTCATGGTCAAATCATACAGCGTGCACCAGCTGCAGTCAAACAAATCTTTCACTAAATGAAAAGCCTTAGATTTTCAGAGAATAAACAATTTTTTTTCACTAGTAGTTAATACGTGCACTAATAACATCAAACAGTGTATATACATACATCACAGTGCCATTTACACCACATCCCAAATTATTTATTGTTTTAAATAGCATTCAGTGAGTCAGGGAGTTATCACACAGGGAATAGTGTGAATCCAGCTATGGGGTGTTTATTAAAAGCACAGCAGATGTACAGGTGAGTAAATGGCAGATGATAACAGTCATACAATATAATGGATTGCAAACAATGGATGAGCGTTACAGAAAAGGAAAGTACAGAGCGCACATAGTGAAGCTGGAATGTGGAGATAATCCCACAGTGAAGATGAAGTAGTAATCCATAACCTGAAGTGCAAGAAGAACACTGCGGGAAGGCAGCAGAATCTTAACAGTCCTGGTTCATGATTATTCAATGAGTATTGTAGCATCCTTGATCAGGGAACAGCTGTGCATGGTAAGGCTAATTTCAGAGCTAGCATACTACAGTATATATATATATATATATATATATATATATATAGATTGATGATGTAGTTGTGAAGATACGAGTGTTTTTCAGTGGTAGCACACCCTATAGACAGAATTTCACACAACTTGGCATGCATTCTCAGAGTGCTCTGTTGTCTATGTGTATCACGTTTTGTAAAGTTTGGACATTGTGTTTGGTAGGTATAGGTCAATTCATAAAAATGGGTGATGGCCAGCCAGTTTATTTGCTTATAAAATTACCTATATTTATTCTGAACTCCATACCATTAAGTCTGAGATCTCTACAACTTACCCCCTCTAACACCCAGATACTTTAAAGCAGAAAAAGAATGAGAAGAAAAAGCAGAAAACAAATGTCATAGGTTGTTGGGAATAGCCAGTTCATGTACACAGTACAGTAGTTAGTGAGTGTAGTGTTTCCCATTCATTAGTTACTCTGTGGCAGTCTGCCAGTCTAATCTGTCCCGCTACAGTTTCATTATAAACCGAAAATATATTTATACTCTTCATTATAACACAAAAGGTCTTTAATGTTGTGTTTCATGTCATTGCTTTCGCAAAGTGTCCGTCAAACGGACTAAGCGTAATATGGTTTTAAGTCTTCATCAAGCCTATTTGCGCTGCGTGTTTCAAAGCCAAGCGAATGAGATCAGCTCGTGATCCAGTGTTTTCCGCGGCTCCTTTCACAGTGAAGTCTGTTTTTGAATGTGCTGTAGGGGTGGGCGTATCGATCCTAATATCGATAGTATCGATACCAATGTTGGTATTGGTATCGGATCGATACTAGCCTGATAAGATCAATATTTTAGGTAATTGTTTTTTCTCCTATACACTTAATACATTGCTTAATACATTCAACAAAGTGTAGACATGTCTGTGGGTGTATATTCCACTCTTTTCACATCTCGTATGCAAACATCGCTGCTCCTCCCCTGCTACGCTGTTTGTCATGCCATCACGTGACTCAGCGGCTCCAAGTGCAAGCGGATACAGTGAGAGATGGAACGGTAGAACTCCGAGCTACAAAATAAATGAAAAGGGGAGGAAGGAAATCCTTCACATAGTGCATATTGTATATAACTGTAAACCGAATTTGTCCTTTTTATGCAGTATCACTGTAAGGTGTATACTGAGTTTGGCCTTTTAATATTATTTCTTAATGCATTTAGCCACTTAAAATGTTTTCATTATAACGGTTTTCTATTGGAGTAAAATGCTTAACATTTAATTTAGCATTTTTACATATTTATTCTGGGCTCAGCTGCTTGCCACATATTATATTTTATTAACAAACTGTATACCAAATTTAGTCTTTATTTATTTATTTGGTCTTTAGCACTGTCTTCCTCCATTGCACCATATTAAATGTTTTTACATTGCAATGAGAGAAAATTAAATTTAGCGTGTTGCATTCATGTTTTGGGTTCATCTGCTTACCTGTACATACATAGTAGGCCTATATATTTTAGAAACTATACCGAATTTGGTCTTTTCATATCACAGTTTTTTATTGCAATAATAACAAACAAATATTACAGTATGTATAAAACAAACAGAAAATACAGTATGTACATAACATACAAAAATCATTTTAATAATAAACGAGTTATGGTTTAATAGGTCTAGTTCTATATCACTGTCTTCATTCAGTAAGCCACTTACGTTAAACTTTTCTTTATAATGTTTATCTATGGGAGGAAAATTCATAATGTGAAAACTTTGAGAGTTGCTTTCATATTCTGGGCACATGTTAACTTGTAGGCCTACATCTAGTTTGCAACATTAATAAGGTGTATACTGAGTTTTGTCTTTTAATATTATGTTCTTAATTTATTAAGCCATGTTAATTATTTTTATAACTCTTTTCTATGGAAGGAAAATACTTAACATGAAACTGCATTGCTTTCATGTTTTGGGCTCCTCTGCCTGCAAAGTCCTTTTAGAAAGGCAAATAATATCCACGTAGCTTTAAGGTGAATATGATATTAGTCATATCAACATTAGTATTGTTATTTTTTTAAATTGTTGTTGGTCATTTAAATGTATGTTTGTTTTTTTTTTAAATGACAAGTTTCGGTATCGGTATCGGTATCGGCGATACTGACCCTGTATTTACTCGGTATCGGATCGATACCAAAATTTGCAGTATCGCACACCCCTAATGTGCTGTGAGTTTAGCGCGCATCTGAGAACGCAACGGGCACCAATTACGCTTTGTTTTCAGATTAGCATAATTTTCAACATTTTAACGGGCAAATGTTGACAGTATTTCGCTAGATTTGAAATGAGACGCGTTTGTAAACCTCTTTTCACAGAAGCTGGAGTTTTCCGCCAAAATAAAAGCTCAACTGCAGTTTCCGCCAAAATAACAGTTCATAGGTTTATCTCTTGCAAGCAAGGATTAAAATTTACAGACGCAAACAAAGAAAATATTGTACAGGCAGAGTAAGCTCACTGTTTATTGGATGAAAAATATAAATATTGCGGTGGGGGTTTATATGAATCTATTTCTGAAGGGAACTGATTTAAGAGAAGTTTCGATGGCATTTTTTTCCCCTCTTATCACTGCTCTTCCATAAGCACCACCTGCTGTCAGAGAGTGAAATTCAGCCTGTCTGCTGCTTTTGTTTTATGCAGGTTTTTATCATAATTTCACAAAGCTGAAGTCTGTCAGTTCTGTTTTTGCTTCAAATGTTGACATGATACAATCAAATTTAAATGAAAAAAATAAAAATAATAATAATAAAAACCTGCTCATGCTACATCTACATGTAACATCATTCTTTGTATCGTCATTAAAATGCAGTGGCTGGTTGTAATTTCAAATGGCATTTTTTTTTTTTTTTATTATTATTTTTTTTAATTATTAAATATGTTTAGTAGTTGTAGTAGCAGCAACTGCAAAAACAGTTTAATGGCCAGGAAAAATATTTGTGACAGGTAGATTTTCTCAAGTCAGCAGAAAATTTTGTTTGAATCGTGATTAAAATGGCAGATGTGGCAAAAAGTTAGTTTTAGGCCCAGCTTGCACATGTAGAAATTAGAACAAAAGTATTGTAATTTCCCTACTGTAGAATAAGGTAAAATAATATACCTGTAAAATATTCATTTTCATTTATTTTACAGTGTAATTGTTTTCCATATATATGGCTATTACTATCATAGGAATAATAATAATAATAATAATAATAATAATAATAATAATAATATATATATATATATATATATAATTATTATTATTAGTATTAGTATTATTAGTATTATCATTATATTCTAATTTGTTTGTCTTCCAAATTCACTTTCTTCAAAAAAGAAAGAAAATTAACGAAAGAAAATTAGAAAAGTTAATTAGAAGTTATGAGAACTGCATCTTTAGACATGGATGATTGAATGTGGGATTGTGAATGTGACGTGTAAAGAAGACTTCTACAGCTGTCTACATTATGAGTGTCATCTACACTGACTGCTGAACCTATAATTACTGTACTACACATAAAGTGCCAAATGCCTAGTATTTAATTTTCTTAAAACTGTGCAAACTATGGTAAAAGTATATGATTAATAAAGATTAAAATATTTTAACTAATTGAAAACACTAATAAAAACATTCACTTTAATTACTTATCTAGGATAATTACCTGCTGCACATAAATTGAACCTAGATATGGTAAATATAATTAATAAAAAATAAATAAATAAATAAATGACATGAATGGGAAATTTGTTAATGGCAGATTTTAAATTATGTGGAATTCTTTCTATGGAATTCAGTTCAGGTCTACTTACAACTTGCTTATGGTTAATCTGATCACTGACTAGCACCATCACCATCACCATCACTTCAAAGCCTGGTGACAAATATAATTCAACTTGATTTTTTTGTTGTTGTTGTTGTTGTTGTTGTTTTAACTTTCCTTTATCTCCGGAACCTGTCTACAAATGCATGGCTGCAGGCTGTTATACAAAGGACCTTAACATTTATGTGAACAGATATCAGGGCATGTGGAACATGAAGAACATGAGAAGCTCATTACATTTTCATCTCTGCAGGAACACATGCCAGCTTCAATAAGTCCAGCCTGCTTCACAACGCCTGCCCATGTATGACGTTCATTGCTTTCACTTGCTTTTCCTGTCCAACTCTCCCAGCATCCAAATCTTGCTGACAGCAGCTTTGCATTCTACATCAATGTTTCAGCAGTGACACAGATGAAGTGGATGCAATGTGCCATTTTGCCCTCTATGTCACCATGACTTTATGCCATATATACTTCACTGGTGTTCTGAAATTTTAGAAAGTGAAGCGAGTTTAACTAGGATGTCAATGAGGATGTTTTACTTAATGGCAGCTTTTTTTAAATGTTTCTAGAATTCACATTGAAAATGTCAAAATCTGCTGTGTGATAGGAACAGCACAAGTATGCATATTACAAAATAAATATTTAATAGGGCTCTGAAGATTCATACAGCAGACATGAAATAAAACTTTTACTTTTACAATTAAATTTATCCTTTTGTTATGAAGACATAGAGCATACAGCAATATGTTTTACTGACATTGCATACAATGGATGCAGTCCATTTATACACAAAGTATGTCGAAACATCCTGATCACATGTTCAAATTTGCATGAGTGCAAAAAGCAAGGTTTTGTGCATATTTTTACTACACAACCTTAACAACCTTCTCTTTAGTACCGTGTGTTTATGTACGTGTGCTGTTTTTTTGACTTCCTCCTTTTTTGTGCAAGTCACCATCACGCCTTCTCCTGCTGTCCCCTTGTCATCTCATCTCCCTTGATGCTTAGCTCTATGAGACATAAATAAAGAAATACATCCCAAAAATGTGCATGCCGTACACGAAATACACTCAATTCAGCGAGTAAAGGGCATCACTTTCCATTATGAGTGACATGTTTATCACTGGGAATATACAAATCCTGATGAAGTGGCAAGCATGAATAGAGGATAGCTGATTTACACCGAACACAGTCCACATGTAAAGTGACCTTGAGCAGGCATGTGAGGTGACAGCAGGTTCTTTCCATGTCTGTTTGACTCTCTCTCTTGGGTGCAGTGCCTCTGGGAGTGCCACAGGGGTTGATGTTGGGCCCTTTCATGATCTCTCTTGGTGATGAGTCCTTCATTAAGCAATACTTAAATGACTCATTACAGTTTCTTCCTGTTTTCAAAGCAAAGGTTTAATTAACTTTGCTAGAGAGGTAGGCACAACTAAAAAGCTTTTTTTAAAGGAAATTAATAGAATGTGCTTTTAATTTGGTGAATTTGTCCTAAATGATTACTAACGTGGAGTTATTTATTTATTTGGTTATTAATTTGCAATGCCTTTTCTTTGAAAATTCTTCTTTACTATATGTAAATCCTGTTCTATAAAGAACGATCTGTGCTGTAAATCATGGGCCAGTACATGCACTGTGATCCAAAAGTCTGTGACCCTATTGAAAACCTTGGGCTTTTTTATTTTCCTGGAGACAAACATTGTTTTAGGATTTTACAAAGTACTACTCCCAGTCACCAGAGGGCAGCATCAACTGGATAATTAAACTATTTTACTTCCTGTCTATTGTAATAGTAGTCTTGTTTGTTACTGTTGCAGAGTATTGTTAGTTCACTTGCTGCCCTACTACATGTTCATTCTTTGATTTATTTCCTCAGTTATTGGCTGGTTATTTGTTCATTCATTCAAAAAAATAAAATAAAATAAAATAAAATAAAATAAAATAAAATAAAATAAATAAATATATAAATATATAAATATGTATGTATGTATGTATGTATGTTGGTGTATATATATATATATTTTTTTTTTTTTTTTTTTTTTTTTTACATAGTATATATATATATATATATATATATATATATATATATATATATATATATATATATATATACATACATACACACATACATACATACATACAGATGTGTACTGACTGTACAGGTGGCTGGTCAAACACACATTTTGTTCAAAGTACCTATTTTTTTTAATGTGTTCAGCTTCTGAGGTCATTCTGTGGATGTGGCCAATATTCACAGGTTTATGCTTTTGCTGTAGCAAGATCATTTATTAACTAATAAATTATATTTAGGAGTGTTAGTGAGAAAGTGTGTTTTGTGTGTGCATGAGACACTGAATGGGAGAGAGACAATTTTCGAAAGACAGAGAACGAAACGAAGTTGAGGCAGCAGACAGAGATAGATGATATGTTGGCAGCCACAATTTTCTGGAAGAATATGGCGGAAAATGGAAGAGAGGGGATGTATAATGAGGTCAAGGAAAGAAAGAGGAAGAGAAAGATCTTCAGGCCAGTGCAGACCGATAAGAATGGACAGCTAACTAGATAAACTTCACACCACACACCCACATTCTCTATTATAGCCACTGGGACCTCTGACCTCAATGCCCCTTCTGACTTAGCATTGTGCTCCAAGACCACTTCAACATTGAACCACTGGAATATAAAAAGAAGCATCATGTCAATGATACTGAGTGTATAGGAGATTACAATGTAGTGACATCATAAAAAAAAAAAAAAAAAAAAAAATTGTGAGAGAATGAGCAACAGACAATGCCCTTCCAACAGACACTCTTACTATTCATCTTGTTTTCCACCATATTAAATTCACAGCACCACAGACTCACAAAGACCCACCGTTTACATGCAAATCTATGCTCTCTTTTTCTCTCCTTTAAACACTTCCAAACGTCTTCTCTCCAGCCACTCTTACCCACTCTTTTGCATGTTTTGTTAAATATTTAAATCCAAAAGCATCGATGTTTTACTATAATAAGTGATACATTGATTATAATGAATTAATTTATCAGGATTGAAAATTAGTCACACAGAAATAAAGCGGTAGGAACCATTTCAAAAAAGAATAAGGACACATACCCTATTATTCAGTTGAGTCTGTTTCTGTTTGTTTGTAGTCACAGTATACATCACATTTAGAAATAACGATCATTTCTATATTTTTTTCCATCTAAAATAAAACCTGAGTGCGAGGGAGCTCCCGAACAAAAAACATTATTATATTTTTATGACAGCCTACGCGGAGCTAAAGTTTTGAGAGGAGACTTATGACAGATAAAATGTTACTAAATAAATACACGATTGTGATAGAGAATGAGAAGCTGACGTCTGATTTCTTCAAGCGGTTGTATTTACCATGTTTACTATGGTAACGTTAATGGCTAGCATGCATAGTTTTTTGCATCGCTTATAAATATTTCTGCCTTGTATGGTGATCATAATCCATATCGGATCTCAAACAGAAGTTATTTCAAACACTCGCCGCTGTTTGAAAGTGAGTTTTGAGCTCAAATTATTTTAAAAGTCTTTAATGCTGGTGTTATAGCTGTTAACTTTATGAAATGATCCGCGGCGCTGATGATCTCCAGACGCGCAGAAACTCCGCCTTTGTTCATAACCACTCCTCTAGTCCCAGTTGGCCCGCTTTGGCCCAAGGTTTTTGTCGGGCCAAAAAACCCAGGCTGTTGGCCCCGAGGAAGCACCGACGAGGCACGATCAAGCCCAAGAAGTGACAGTGGAAACGCGACTGGCCCTGGCATGCACTAGCATACCCGCTTTTGACCTGACAGTGGAAACGTGGTTAATGGCTGGTCAGTGAGCTTCTCATGGAACCACCACAAAGAGTGAAATAATGACTTATTTTTATATGTTGAGGGCCGGACCTGACCAATTTTTTTGCCCTAGATTTTTTTATTTTTTTTGCCCTATTTAAAAAAAAATAATAAAATAATAATAATAATATATATATATATATATATATATATATATATAACTAAGAAGAACTTAAACTTAAGAGAAAAGAAAGAATGAAAATATGTATACATTAATACAATGTTTACTGACTCTTAGGAATTTGTTGAGTGGTTTGAAAACTCCTGTTTGGAACTAAATGTGAGCATGACTAAGGAGATGGTAGTAACCTTTTCTAATAAGCAGAGGCAGTTGGCTTTGGCAGCCACTAGTGTCATTCATAAAAAATAAAAATAAAAAAAATAAAAAAGCCTATTGAGGTTGTTGTGGAATACAAGTATCCGGGTACAATTTTTGACAATTTGTTGAAATTTACTTCCAACACGGAGAAGATACTCCTTTGTGGTTATTAAGAAGAATATTATATGTTCTACTGCTCTTACACAGAAAGTTGCATGACTAAGGAGAAGACGTTTGGAAGTGTTTAAAGGAGAGAAAAAGAGAGCATAGATTTGCATGTAAACGGTGGGTCTTTGTGAGTCTGTGGTGCTCATTCTCCATTGTCTGCTGATTTCATTCTATCATTCTTCAAAATAGAAAACTTCTGGATTGTCCAGAGTAGAAGCTCAAAAATGATTGGACTTCCTGTCAGGGCTCTTTCTACTGTAAGTGAACAGCAAATGCTGTTTTTGAGTGGTTCCTCTCAGGACGACGACTTCGCTGTCTAGGCTGCAGAATGCAAAGGAGGAAGGTAGCTTTTGTCCCTAAAGAGGAGCAGCTTTTACATTTCCAACCATCTCTGATCCCCTTGTTTACCATGCTGTGACTTTCTTTATATTATTATATTTTATTTGCACGTAGTATACATTTATTTATTTTTATACATGGTTTGGATGCTTTTTTTTTGTAGGAATCTATAGCAGATTATATTTAATATGTACACTGTGCACATTATGTGTGATGTTTCTTATGTATACTGTTTATGTTACTCCACGTGACCTTGTGAATTGCCCCTTGGGGACAAATAAAGTGCTTGAAATTGAAATATTATAGGCCGAACTGTAATATGCCAAATCTGTAGCAATTTAAAATTACTGGCCACCACTGCATTTTAATCACAATCCAAACAAAGATGCTGCATACATACATGTAGCACCAGCTGTTTTTGATTTAAATTAGATTTTATAATTTCAAAAAGCAAAAACAGAATGGTCTGACTGAAGTTTTGTTAAATTATTAGGAATGTCCTGATCAGGTTTTTTGTGACCCCGATCCGATCTGAGTCACTGAATATTGAGTATCTGCCAATACAAATCCGATACTTGTATATTCTTAGTTTCTGGTGCACAATTTAAGTACTTTAAAGTTATTAAAATCAATCCAATGTAAACAGAGTTGTGCAGAGTGTAAAAAGGAATATAATATAATATATTATAATATAATATACTGTACATTATCTCTCTATGCACACACTCTATACAGATATTTGTAAAAGCATGCAACATGTGTAAACGTGTAATTGGAGATAAGGTTAGAAAGCATGAAGCTTGTGGTGTTAGAACGCCAGTCTATCAGACAAATCCGAAACAAGATGCAACCCATAAGCAACGCGTTATGACAATGACATCTCAGATAGTCTGATGGCAGATAAAAGTAAAGAATAAATGAATGTGAGAGCGTTACAAAAGAGCGCATCAAATACACTGAACACAGAAGCTCAAACGTGTTTGAAACACGTTAGAATAGACCTCACTGGCTACATCCGAAAACGTAGGCAGCTGACTTGCTGCCTCGCTGCCATGGGTCGGCCCTGGTTTTTACATTTGAAAGGACAGTTCAGAGAGAGAGAGAGAGAGATCAGTGGGAACGCGTGCTCAAACTTACACAATAATTGTAAGGAAATTAACAGCCTGTACATAGTCATATTGGTATGGAATGAAATAAAAGGGACAAAATGATGACAGAATTTGGGTGAACTATTGTTTTAACTTCCATTGCGTCATCAAACAGAAGTGGTTAAGCAGCTAACATTATATTCAATGCATCATAGGGAATTTATGAATAATGACTGTCTGAACTGGAGCAAGTGAGAAACTACCCATGCATTTTAGGAGCCATAGTGAGGGAGCCATAGAACCTGCTGGTCCAGAGTGACGTGGCCTTCATTGGCGTCCACCCTGTGTAGAGGTGACAGCACAGTAAATCATCACCACCTTGCCTGACACTGCTCTTTCTAGCATGGCAGTTTGTCTGCTTACTCAGCAAAAACACCCAACTTCAAACACCCACTCTAGTTCTACTTTATTTCCAATCAGCTTCCCTTAATGGAAGTTATTGAAGATGAAACTGCAGCACTGGTCTCAGAGGAGCGTGAAGGTTCTACCATTAACTACTTCTGGTTGAAGACATCATCTGTTTATCTTGCGTTTCAAGTTTGCTTCTTATTCCGGGACTAGGTATCCTTCCCTTCCAGCAGTAGTAGTTAATTGATTAAATGAAATCCAATTTGGCTTCACCGGGCCATAGCTTACCAAGATCAGCTTGTCAAGCTTGTTAGAAAAAAAAACAGCAATACTCATTTGTCCCTCAGTTGAGTATAGAATGAAGAATGAATTTAAAAAAAGGCAGAGGAACGTACTATGTAATATTAATTGTAAAGTGATTTTTGTTGTAAAGTTTAAATAATTAACAAGCAAACAATCTAACATTCTGAGAAGGGGTCTAACACATTTGTTTGTGCAAGATTTATCACTTGGATTAATATTTCATTTCTGAATGACATTTAGACTTTTAAGTGTGGCTTAAGTGTCCAAATCCTGGGGATGTTGAATAATGTTGGGCCACCCTTCTGTGCATAATGAAAGTGACTGAGGATAGATATTACTAAGCTCTAGAATGACAAATATGTATAAAAGTATCATAAATGACGTGACTTGTGTCCTATACTCCAATTCTTTTGAAACCATATAATAGAGTTGTGTGAGTAACAAATCTTTTTCTGTTATGGCAACTCTCAGAAGGATTGGAATTGGAATGTACATGACAATGTTAATGTGTTTGGTCTAGGCGGAATAGATCTGCTATGCTGCTGTTGCTGCGGCAGAGCAAGTACCAACTTGCTACTGTCAACACATCCACAACATGTTGCTGTGAGCATGTAAGAAATACTGTTGCTGCACATATAACATATATGAAATAACCCCCATATAGCATACATGAATCACCCCATAGAAGATCTATACAGGTGGAGCTGGGGAAGGTGGAGGGTTTTATGAAGCATGCTGCAACTGCTACAGTAAGCGCTAGCCAAGTATCTGAATGTTGAACAGCAAGCTCATTGGTTGCTGATGCAAAAGAACCAATCAACTGCGCCATGTGATGATGTCATTATGTCAGATTGAGTTTGACCTATTGGACTGCGCAATCTATAGTTTCATGCCAGAACTCTGAATATGTGCACTCTGTAGTTTTTTGTTACAGAAATGAATGGTATTTAAAGAAAATATGTTTGAGATCATGTAAACTCACATGACAAGACTGTAATCAAATCAGAGGCCTAAAAAACAGCTATTTTATTTTACATGGACCAGGTCACCTCATGACAGACAAACACTCTCTGAGTACACTGTAAAAAAATGACCATGAATTTAACGGTAAAGGACTGTAAAAATGCTACAGTTAAAAACCTTTTAAATACTTAAAGGTAAGTTCCCCTACTATATACGGTGAAAAACTGTATTGACATTACATGTAATTTTATGGTAGTATACCACTATTATTATTTTTTTAAAGAATGTATAATTTACAGTGAATAACCGTAAAATGACATTCCCAGAATTCCCTGTGTTGCATTTCAAATTTGATGTTTGTTGTTGTTGTTGTTGAAATAACTGTTTCTTAGTTTTTTCTTATCAGTTTTTGTACATTAGGGTTGTATGTTACATCTAATGTTGTTAAATTAATGTTTCTTGCATCTTCTCAGTTTCATGTGCGTTACCATGATGGTGTTTAATGTTTGTATGTATGACACTGAGCACTTTCTATATATGTTAATATTTAAAAACTGCTTGTGATGGGCTTTGGTTCATCATGTGACTTTCTCATCACCACCTGCTTTTGGTGGTTATCAGTGTATTACAAAGGTACAAAACAGATTTCAGTACTTCATTAGGTTGGTATATTAACATTATATCAGTTAATGAAATTACAGTATTTAAATGTAAATTTAAGTTAAAACCATAAAACCTAAGATGTTTCTACTATGTTTTTTAAAGTAAAATTCTGGCAACCACAGCTGCCGGTTTTTTTTTTACCATGAATTTTACGGATTTTTTTTTTTTTTTTTTTTTACAGTGTAGGTACTTCTTTTGAAAAAGTAATTGCTGTGACCATTAAAAAACTATGGTCTATGAAGTATGAATGTGTGTATTATGTAATCTGGTCGTAATACATTCATGCTGTCATTGTTATATGACCTCCCAGTGTCAGTTGCTTCAGTGCATTTACAAATCCAAGTACTTTTCGATTTGGAAAATAGCACACTAGTTCTATTGACTACTATTGAAACTTTACCGCCTGATTATTATATGCAAGTGTGGCAGGTACACTCTTCAACATTTCTGTTTTTTTATGTTCAACAGAAGAGAGTGAAGAGTGACTCATCAGAAGCAATAATGGACACCCATGTCATAGGAGTTTAAATACGACATGAGGGTGAGTAAATGATGATCACAGAATTTTCATTACTTTATGAATTATTCCTTTAATTTACCTTGTCAAAGTTGCTATTTTCCTTGTACCTATTGTCTGAAATGATAATGCTGCTGTCTCTTTGAACTCTTTGAAGTAACAAAATGTTCAGAGACCACCACCGATTTTTCTTTTTTTTTTTTCTTTTTTGCCTTAAGCAGGTAACTACTTACCTTAGAGATACTGACTCCCTACTGACTTCACTATGATCATACTGTCCCACAGGAACACACTCCACTAACCCTTTCTGGATGATGCCATTATGATTGTCTGAATGGAACCATTATTATCCCAAAAGGCTCTAATGTGGTAGCCTATCCTTTTTTTTAATCAGAACATGGAAAGACTTTTCACTGTATTTAAAATTCAGCTGGAAAAACAATATCGGACACGGTTAATTATCCCTGGCCCTGCTCATTTGCTCCTGGGGAGGGAGCGACTGTCAGTGATGGATGTTGGGGAATGGTGGGGCAGACGGTGGCCGAGGGTGCTCAAATCATTAGTGCCCCACTGTAAATAATGCTGGACAATGGCATTAGAAAAACTGAGCTTTTTCATTCTGTTCATTTGTACAACAAAAAGTCAATAAACTACAATATCACCATTTAACACTTGGAGGGTAGAAACAAATCCAAAGATGCAGAGAGGCAGTAAGTACTCCAAAGCTGCATACTTTGCTGTCTAACCTGTGATCAGGTGGTGCTCAAAATTGATAGTCCCAATTAAACCATAAACCCCCATGAAATCTATCCATATAATTTATTAAAAAGCAATAATAATTTGCTCCGAAAAGCCTTGGGTGTTTAGCTGAGGTTAATTATGCAGTCAGCTGTTGGGCCGTGAGGATTTTATAGCTCGATCCCACGCTCCACAAACAAGAAGACAGAGACATTTCTTTTAATCCCCTCATACTTCCACACTGAACTGATGCTCAGCTATTTAGGATTTCAAAAAGAGGCGTGAGTTTGCCTTTGTCAGCACTCAGAGTTTGAATTTTGGCTTTTCACCCGACAGCATCTTCTTTATACATAAGCCAGCTGCTAGTGATCTGCCTTACTGCTTTTTATTGAACACTTAAAGTTTGTTGTTTTGGGTTGGGGAAAAAAGTTTTGCTCTTGTCAAGAATATGATGACGGCAGAGAAAAGAATAAAATTAGTGAATGCCCCTTGCTCGCTCAGAGTGTTTTAAATTTAGTCGTAAGTAAAAAAAAAAAAAGATAATAATAATTTTTTTTTTTTTTCTTTTTTGGACACCTTTATGCCCATTTTGCCGCAGTGTCCAACTTATCAGGTAGCAAGATTAGACATGTCAGGCAGGTGACTGATAGCAGATAGTACAACAATGTCTTTTATCAGCAGCATATCCAATGGCAATATAAATGGCATATTCTCTCCACAAGACAAATGATCCCATTTGCCAGTCCAACATCCATCTCACATTTACGCCAAGGTGACTGGCATACAAATGCCCTAGGAGAATCATACAGACAAAACTAGCATGAGATGTCAATTTACTAATTGAATCAACTTTCACAACAACTCAATCGCCTCAAAAACTTTCCTTCAACAGTGGAACTGTTCACCTGTTTTGCATTCACCTCTGAGTACTGTATATATGCTAATTTAACAGCACTGGGACATTAAAACTCTCTGAGGTACTGTTAGCTGGAACTAGCTTCATTAGCATTCGACCCGGGAATGAGGGGACGTCTCTCAGTGTAAATGACAACACAGTGCATCTTGTAAAACCAGAAACCAAGATTAAAAGACTTTTAAGACAGGACACTTCCCACAGTTTTATCCCTCTCATGCTGATGTTAATCATTGTTAATCACCAGGATTTGTTTCTCATCAAATAAGTCCTTGCTGGTGCAGTAGGACAGCATCTCTGATTAGACAGGAAGACCACAATGTGGTGAACAATGCAGATCTCTTGAGCGCGGTTAATGTGGAGTTTAATGTCTAAATGGTGTCTGGGACATTGTACTATATGAGGTCAAGGGCATTAGAGAGGTGATTCATTTGTAAATGAATAAAATGAAGGAGGAGTTATAGTTATTGAACAGGAATATGGCACAGGGTTTAACCTGTCACATCCATCAGAACACTTTTTTGCTTCTTCTTCTTTATTTCCCTTCTACGTTAAATTATGCAGACTTGAGGGCTGGTAACACAGGACGTGTCTGTGCTGGACTACGTACATACATAAACTTAATTTATGGTGGGGATGGAGGAGATATGGGACTAGTTTTTTCATAGATGATTTTCTCCCCATCACTTTATGTATGCAGGGCTCTACTGTGTCCATTTCATTTGCAGAATTTTTGGGCACACTGGTGAGAGTGACCAAATCAAAGCTCATGAATAGTTGTATAGTCAAATTAGGATTAAAACTACAACTCCCATAATGCATCTACGCCAATGAAAACAGTTCCAAACGAAGTCACAGCTGAGCTGCTGCGCATCTCTGAGAAAACACAGCTGTGTTTTGTTGATGAATGAATCTGCTTTTTTGAACGAATCAAGTCAATCAATGATTCAATGACCCAGTCATAAAGACCTCATACAAGCATTCTAATTTACCATAACTTACTATTTGCAAAAATTGTAAGAGTAGTATTCTAGTATGTGGTTCTGAATTCAGTAAGTCATTTGTTCCTGAATGATTCAGACATTTTGTTGAATTTGTCATTAAACATTTTTTTTTTCACTGATAAAAACGAGACAACTAAAAAAAAAAAAAAAAAAAAGGTTTGAATGACAAAAACTATGGTGATAAAAATGAGATGAAAATATTGGAAGGTACCTTACGAAGGTAAAATAATAATAATAATAATAATAATAATAATAATAATAATAATAATAATTTCTGAGATAGAACAGAAGGTGCTGCTATTTTTTTTTTTTTTTAAGCACAGAGCCCTGGCATGTATCAAATACAGAGGAAGCATTTCAAATTCTTCAGCATGAGTTGTATTTTGTTTCTAAATTGACGTTTGCAATGGTCTCTCTAGCACACAGTTATCAGAATCAAGCTCTATTGCTTTTGCATAGCTTAGTATCAAAATGCTAACAAATGTTAGGGCCAACTCCTGATATTTATCCACCAACGTACATCAGACAAGTTTAGTATATTTAAAATAAGTTCTACTAAGGCAGATTAGAACCTAGTATTGCTATCACTTAAAACGCAAACATTAGTACTAGACCAAGGAGTCATCCTTTGCTTTTCATTGTTGATTCATGATTCATCAATGGCCTAAATAATGAGCATTTCCTGACAACAGCTGTCAGCTATACGTCTGCTGCCAACCCTCCAGCTGTCCGAACCACTACTTAAAACAGGCACAAATTGCCATATTTGTATTTATTTATTTTTTTACTTTTGTCTCGCATAGGATCAATGAAAATGTGCAAACAATAGACTATGATTCTGAGTATAGGAAAAGTGTACTTAGTTTGTACATTTGCATCAGTGTGTGTGCAGTTGATGCAGCAATAAACAGATCTTCTGTTCAGCTCTAGTATTATATATATATATATATATATATATATATATATATATATAAATAAAACACTTGACTGGCAATGACAAAATAAATAAATAAATAAAACAAGTAAAAACACACAAGAAGTTTTTTTGGAGTGACAGCTCTTTTTTCGTTTATGGAAATTAGTTAAATTGTTGTTCTCTGTGTTTGTGTGTGGCACAGTTCCTCTAGGAAATGTCAGAAATTATGCCTATACCATCCCTACCACTATGTATTCTGTCTATATTTCAGTGGTCATGCTGTTGTGCTCAGTATTTTCTGTTGGCTGTTTAAATTCTATGAACTCCAGTGCCAGGCTGATAAATGATTCACTCGTTTGAGTTGGTTCTATTCACTGAATCGATCAAACTAAACATTCAGCAAAATGATCTAAATCAATTTCAGTTTCAGTTTCAATTCTGTCTAAATCGTGTTCACGCACACACTGAATCATTTAGAACAGTAAAAGTATAATGTGATACGAACACAAAGTCCAAAGATGCTGGGTGAATTGGAATATTTACCTACAGTCCATTGAAAACTAACCTGATGTGTGTCCTTTTGTTTGCTAGTAAAATAACTTTATTAAGATCAACACCTGCAGATTGTGAATAACTCAAATTAAGGCATTTTCCAAGCAAAAAATAATCAAAATATGAAACAGAACAAAGCTGTAATTAGTACCAAAAACTATTAAATGTTTGGTGGACATATACCATAGTATCAAAATATTTAAAATCTTTGGAGTTTACAGTGTAAATACAGTATAGTATCATCAATATATCATCAGTAATCATTAGTACCATGTTTGTCCCATGGTATTCTTTGAACCTCCTTTACGTACCATATCAAAACCATGTGTAAGTATAATTGTAAAACCGTATTTTTATGGTATAATTAATGGCTTGCTATTATGATATTAATACTACTTTTGAAGACTTTTTTTTAAACTTTATGAAAATCATGTATTCAGTCTAATTACAATTGCCCGTTTGCCTTTAAATGTATATATTAATTTATATATTATATAAAAGATTAAATGTAGTAAACCTTTGTCAAGCAACTTGCAGTGCAATTATCTAATTGTCTCTGAAAATAGTTATAGACATAGACTCATTGACCCATTAATGTTTCATAATGGCTTGAACCGTTTGCAAGTGGTCATTTAATAATGCTTTTATCTAAAGAGTCTTACAATACATGTATTATTTTGATGCCAAACTAGTTACAAATGTTATAATTTACACTACATTTTCATAATATGTCAGGAATTGTATGAAAAGTGAAGAATGGTGAACTAATTTTAACAATCCATTCTACTGTCAGGTGTCTTGACTGTCTGTGTCATATTTTGCCCCTGTTCCTGTTCCTGTTTTTCCTTATTTGGTCATGTTCCTGTCCTTGTTTAGTTTGATTATTAGTTGATTCCCCAAACCTGTCTGTCCCTCGTTATCCTGAGTTTAAAAGCCCTGTCTGTTCAGTTCATGTTTGTTGGGTCTACTTGTTTCTTTGTGTGTTGCTAAAGCGCCTGTTGTGCTTGATTCCCCGTGTTTCCTTGACTCCTGTGTTCTCTCTGCAGCGGAGTATTGTTACATCTACACTTATGAAAGCATGCTAAAGGCAATTATTTGACCAATTACTGAGTGTGGAAAGCTAACTAAAGTGTCACTCATACTTAGGGTTTGTGATTTGAACAAATCTCTAAATCTAAGCAATCAACTGTGGTATATAATTCAGTTAATTCAGTGCTATGGACATGAATAATATCTTAAAAAATGCTGTTTGGTGGTGGGGGGCAATTATATCTAATTGCTTTTTCTAAGCAATTAGATATAAAATAATGATAGAACACAGGAAAAAACAAAACAAAAGAAAACAAAGGAAATGCATTAATGAAAGACCTGAGCCATATCAAAGTCCCTTTCAAGCAAACTCTGTTCACTCTGTGATCATATTTGCAATGCTTCCGGGCAGCTATTTTGGGTATTCAAGACCAAGTCCTATTTATTTGAATGGAGAAATCCTGAAATCTCAAAAACTGCTTACCACACTCACATGTAAATAACATATGAACTGTAAATAACATTAACTGTCACATAAATGTTGTTTCTTATGGTCAAATAGCATTTAAAAAAAAAAGTTATTTCAGGCTGAACCTGCCAATGCACGTTGCAGAATACTCATTATTTCTATGGCAACCAGCGCTTCTAATTGCTGCTGCAGTGCCACAATGGCGACTGGCTCCTGAATTTATAAGGTGGGGCTTATTCTGTCATATTCTGTGTTACACTATTTTGGTATATCTTTGGACAGAATATCTTAAATTACGTTTCCACGTACGTTAAAAATAATATAATTGTCAGTTCTATAGACACGGAAGTTGTAGCTATTGGGGAAGCCATTGTGATTTTCAAAAAGAATACTTATTATGGAAATAATATTTTCTCTAAAAGGCTAATTAAAGAATTATATTGTCTTTGAAATATGGTTAAAGTGTATAGTCGAATATACTGACATTTATGGTAGAATTAAAATATACTTTAATGTTATTTCTACTGAAACTTGTAAGTCATGTATTTAAATATATTTGCAAATGGTATTCTAATTTAGTAATTTGACTTTAAATGTAATATCATATAACACTGCATTTCAAATTATAATTAAGTAGGCTATTTTACGTGATTTAGTATGTTAGTCACACATCAAAATGAAAGCGGAGTGTCTATTTACACTAAGTGCAAATAACCTGCCTTGTTGGCAGAGGCTATTTACACTAACTCCGCCAACCAACGTGTGATTGGGATAGTCAACAGTTCAAAAGATGCTTACCAAAACATCAGTTCCGGTGGTGTAGATGGATGGCTTTTTAACATGATCGACCCGAGTTCGAACCTGCCTTTTGCCAAATTTTTTTTTTCTCCCTTTTCAAATCTCATATCACGTCAGAAAGGCATTTATTTTCAATAAAAATGAAGGAAATAATCAAAAAGTTGAAAATAAAGTATCAGGTAGGGTTAGGGTAGGTGTAGGGAGGGCTTTATTGTCCCAATAAGGTGACATCCATTTAATAATTTGAATTAAAATTATAATTTACACTCAATACGTTATTATTGTGAACTGTTTTATAATGTACTGAGGTGCAGATAATTGCCACTATTTGCAAAAAGTAGTATAAATAGCAGACGATCTTGTTATTTCACACATTCAAGCAATCAAGAGCAGAAGGCAAGTAATACAAAGGCACTTACAACACCTGAAAAGTATCTCTCTCGTACGCCTCTGGAGTAACACATCCTTCCCACTGAGTATCATCCATCATGCTTGATAACTCATGAGAATTGATGGGACACCCATAACAGGTCAGGCCCACACGTACACACCAACACACAGCAGTGCAGGAGGAAATATGACAACTCTAAAGTCAGAGGAGTTGAAGAGCCTCTAAAGAGAGAGTGAGTTTTTAGGCTTTAACAAAACTGCAGTCACCATGGGTGGCAGAGAAAAGAAACAATACTCTCTACAAAAACATGACTGAAAGCAATGTGGCCTACTTAGGGCTCAGATATTTTCATTCAAACTACATTCTTAAACACATAGTGGCTATTAAAGAAATCAAGAACAAGGAGGCTTGATTAATCTAGGGCTGCAACTAACGATTATTTTCATAATTGATTAGTTGGCCGATTATATTTTCGATTAATCGGTTTAAAAAGACCTTTTTTTTTATTTCTTTTTCTAATTTTATTTAATTTCATTTATTTTTTTTATTGGCAAAAAACACTTCCAAATTCTGCCCAATGTCCTTCAAACAAATGTGTCAACTGAATGCTATGAAAACAGTGCTTTAAGAATTTATTAGAGCACCTGTCATAATAAAGAGAAAACACAAATGGGGGAATTTGGGGAATCTGTAAAAAAAAAAAGTTAAAATCTAAAAATGATATCGTTATTTATTGGGCAAATAACAAACTAAGTAGGCTAGTATTTATTAACAAAAATGTCCTCCTGTGCCTTTTATAACAGCTTGCATTCTTGCTGGTATTGTTTATGTACTTTTTGACTGTAGTTGGGTATCTGAAAAAAAAAAAAAATAAATAAAGTGCTTGACTATTTTTTTCTGCCTTTTTTTACATAGATAACAACAATAATTATATTATAGCACTAGAAATAGCCAACTACTGTTACTAAAGAGCTTACGCATATTGGAGGACTAACCAATACAGAAAGCTAAAAAATGATTTTGGTAATCACCAATACTGTTAGTTTAGAGCAGCAGTGCCACAAACCTTGCATAATTTGTTTAAAACCTTACATAAATTTGTTTTAATAAATTTGTTAGGCACTGTATAGTGAATATAGTTTAAATCTCTACATTAAAAAAAATTAAATAATAATAAATATAATAAGGACGAATAAAAACAAACTCAGTGTTAACCAACAGGTAAGAGTAATTTTCTGCAGGAAAACATGTTGACTTTGATCACAGTCACCTCTTACTGTCATTTCTTTATCCTGTAAAAGGCAGTTATGAAGCGTCTGATATTTATATTCAGAATTACACGCTGTTATCCCTTTACAGTTCCTACTCTCATAAAATACGTGTGCTACATGTTGACATTTAAACCTTAATTTAACGTTCAACAACAGATATTTCAGCACAATGAATGTTTTTGCGCTGAGTAGCCTACTCCTCTCCTCTCTACATTACTGTGTTGTTCTGTCTGTCTGATGCGTGTGCACGAGCCTGGCACGCCGGCGCTCATTCAGTAAAGATTTACTATCAAGACGGACCTTTATGCAAAAATGGAAATGCTCGTGTGAATTTGTGACATTTACAGATAAGGATATGACCGTAAACTGAAAGTTTTTGCGCTGAGGATGCACACGCATCTGTCAAAGCGCTTGACAGGGCAAGCCATTGCACTAATGCATTAAGTTAGCTTAAAGCTTAAAATAAATAATTCTCATGTTTTGGGCAGCTTGGATCACGTACTTCTCCCGCAGCATCCCATTCTGTTTCCTCCACTATTTTAGATGCATTTTGTCCATAGAAATATGTTACTCAGTCCAGTAATTTGACACAACCTGCTGAAGTCGAACGTGCACTGTGGGCAGACCCGACTAATCGATATTTGATTATTTTATTCGATATTCGATTTTATCGATTAGTTGTTGCAGCCCTAGATTAATCGCTTGATTACTTCCAAGCGTCCCTTGTTTAGTCACGTGCTCATGTAAATAAATAGCTTCAGAGACCCTCTCTTAGGGGAGGCTTCCAAGGTGAGCAAAAAAAAAAAAAAAAAAAGCGGCGTTACGTTGCGGTACACTTGCAAGAAGATGAGGCCTTTAGTTCATGGATCTCAATGTAGGAAAGGCATCAGTATGCTGAATACATTATTATTGTTATCATACTTTTGTGAGAAAACAGCTTATCACTTAATGAATCGGCTAATGTATAATAGTCTTCAACGTATTTGCCATTAAAGATCTACCATATTATAGGAGTTTACACATCAAAATTTGAAGTCACAGTCAATTTTGCAACAGTTAGGGTTCAGAGTACAGCACTTCTCATTCATTCTTTAGTTTTGTTAATATTTTTCTAAACTTGAGTTTCTTTACTTTATCTAGCTTTGTATGTTTCTATTTGTTACAGAACTCTCAAACTAAAATTAACAGAAGAGGCAATGACAATGCTACAAAATGAAAAACGATTAAAAAATCAAAAAACAAAAAAAAAACAAAAAAAACAAAAAAAAACAAAACAAACAAACTTGCTATACCGCTGTGCTGTATGAAACTATTACTCCACAAAACTCTTTTCTGAATTCTCAATTCTTGACTCATTGGGCTTTTAAGGTTTACTTACTTTCAGTAAAATCAACATTTATTCATAAAAAAAAAAAAAAAAAAAAAAAAAAAAGTCTAATTTACTGAGGACCTGAAAGGCAGTGTGAGAAGCTATCTCTGGGAAAAAAAAAGTCTTTGATTACAAGATTTAAAATTAGCAAATATACCCTATCACAACTTTATCACGCAGCCTTGAAAGCCTTGCAGTCTCATGAATGTTGTACAGGAATATATTGACACACTGGTCTGCTACTTCTGCCTTGATTTTTTTTGTTTTTGTTTTTTTTTTTAAAGGAACAGAACCGTTTGTCAAAGGCAGTCACAGAGAAAGATCTATTTAACCACAGTTACATCCTTACAGTGTATGGACTAGTTAAAAGAGGACTGAAACTTCAAAATGCAGTAACTTTCTAAAATTCAGATATCAGATTTTGTGTTCAAGCAGTAGGAGCTATAAATATTTCAATACAAGGTTATCAGACGCCTAAAATATGAGAACTGAGAGTTCTAAAATAGAAAAGCAAAAAGTTTAATGTGCTAAAAAAGGAAAGCCTTTGGAGATATCTACAGATCAAATATCTTTTCAAAATGCTGATATGATGTTCAAAACTAAAAGGCTGAGATGAAAAAGAGACATCAGGTAAGATTTCTGGAACTGTGGCATATTGACATCTCAACATTCAAAGGTTTATTTAATCTATAATAATCTCTTTTGTCAACTGCAGAGGGCAACATTCTGTTGAAACTTGACAGCAAGATGGATTCATGTCAATACAGAACTTTAAATAGTCCTGTGAAATGGCTATTGCTTAAACATTGACATTGTAATTTAGCCAAGAGGATGTGTTTCTGGATCACCATATTTTGTCAGTCATGGAACAAGTTTTCTGTCCAAGAACCACTGTCCTAATCTAAACTTTTGCTAAAATAAATAGGGAAAGATTGGGTTTCCCATCATTACCTAAATCCTAAACCAAAGTCAAAATGTGTTGATTGAATGTTGATTGGTTGTTGTTTGGATTTCCAAGTTGGAGGTTTGATATCTGAGTTTAAGTGCTGCCCTGTGTTGGGAAGTTGGAAATTGCAACTTTCCAAGTTCAGTGGATCATAAAATAATTATTACGTTAAAGTTTGATATTGACAAAAAATTTAAAATCTTGACCGGATTATTGTTTCAGGAAGTTGATTCAGAAATATGTTCTGCTTGTAGAACTCAGGGTGTGTACAGTATCTGTGTGACATGGGGAGCAAAGCAAGTGAAGACACTGGATGGATAGAAAGAGTTAGTGTGCAACTGAAAGAAAGAGAGATGTCAACATTGCAGATAGTTTTGTCAGCACTATGTCCAGGCACCCGGGAGGCGTTCTGTCCGTGGCTCACCACTCTTCTGTTTAACAACTCTCAATTGGTCAGCACAGCCTCTGCAGATGATGCAGTGCCACAAATTACACCTCTTGTGTGCAACACAAGTCATTTGAGTATTTCCTATCAACCACTTCCTTTAGGAATGACAAGGAACAACAATACAGGCAAAATGCGAGGCCTAACAGCCAGAACATGCTGGCACAGTGTGATTTGCACAAATAAGCAAGTTCTAGGAACAACAATCCTGCATCAAACAATCATAGTCCCAACTCTAAAATCAGAAAGCAGCGTTTGGTTGGAATGTCTGATAAACTCATTTCTAACATCTTGTTTGCGGAGATGGCAATACCAGAACTCATTGTGAGACAAATTTTGAAATGTATTGATTAGAAATAACTCACTAAGCATTCAGTATCTCATATTTCTTGTGTTACCCTGTTGAAAAGACCAGCATATGCTGGTTAGGTATGTTTTGAAGCATGGCTGCTGGTTTGAGCTGGTTTAAGCTAGTCCTTAGCTGGTCATGAGCTTGTTTAAGCTGGTCATGTGCTGGTCATGAGCTGGTCCTGAGCAGGAGCTAGTTGCTTAGGACCCTATAGGTCGTTTGTGCAAGCACCTTATTATGACCTGTATTTACATTTTAAAGTTAAGCGCCCTCTAGTGGGTGTAAAAATAATGAAATTGTCGTATTGCGTCTGTCGTCATGAAATGACGTTATGACTGTCATTACCAACCAAAATGCGTGTTTATTTAAATGCAATGTGTGGAATTTTTACACCGATCTCACGGTAATTCGTACATATTTTACTAGATGGCTAATTCATACAAATGACCACACCCTAACCCAACCCCTAAACCTACCCCTTACAGAAATTGTGCAAAATCATAATTTATAGTGCATATACATTTATACCGTAATGCTCTACCAACTGAGCTACACGAAACCCGAATTATGATGCAGATAAAAGAGTACAAACATTAATATGAAAATGTCCTGTTGCTGATAAGGGTGCAATTGTAGCATGCGCTCTAATAATGGGTCGTATTTCAGGGATTTTGACAAACGACCTATATGGGCGTATTGGTTGGAGGACAGGTTGGAGCGTACTAGATCCTATTTAAAGATCAAACTCTCTGCATCATTCCGCTCTCTAGTAAGTGGCGGACCCCATCATAGCTGACAAAGGGCTGTAATGTTTGGCAAGTAGTGCCATGTTATACCTAGTTGACACAACTGTGTTCCATTTCTCCTGTCCAAATGCTTTTGCATGCCTTTCCTGTGAAATTACAACCAAATTTGCTACTGTTATTGAACAAATGCATACAAGAAAGACTTGAACTTGTGACTTCTTACACTTAGGACAAAAATTATTCTTTGAGCCACATCAGCTCATCCTCTGCTAGGGGTTTTCACATTATAAAATGGAGCATTGTAAACTAACCTTGTTGCATAAATCCTTATTCTGCATAATCCTAGATAAGAATTTTGCAGAACTGTTCCCTATTCAACATGTTGCTGTAATGCCAAGAACTCAGAAACAATGGAAAGTAGGATCCAAACATAACTGAGCTCATCTTGAAAGACCTGACAAAGAACACTAGAAAAAAAGGGCTAAATGACTAATATGGCACAGTTAAAGACAATCATTGACTAATGTGGGGGGAATAGGAACAAAAGTCAAATTAATACATTACAGTTGCATGCATTAATAAAAGGTTAATGTACATATATCAGTGGAAACTGTACATTTGGAGCTTACCACAATATACCTTAATAAAATAAACTTTCATTCTGGCTAACCTCAATGAAAATGTGGGCTAAATCTGTTTTCATAGACTACAATAAGATCTCAAAGAAGCACAGAAAGACAACACTGAAACCAAACATACATTTATGCATACAGTTGTGGCCAAAATTATTAGAACACTAGTATTTTCACCAGCTAAAAATGGTTTTAAGTCAGTTATTTCTATCTTCTGCTGTAGTGTGTCAGTAGGAAATATCAGTTTACATTTCCAAACATTCATTTTGCCATTAATTGTAATAATTCAGTGAGATTTTTGTTTGCACAAGGAGTCTGACAACAGCCAGTGCTCCACACAGAGATCTGATCTCATCATCATCCAGTCTATAATCATCATAATGTTGTCTGTTGTCAGACTCCTTGTGCAAACAAAAATCTCACTGGATTATTACAACTAATGGCAAAATGAATGTTTGGAAATGTAAACTGATATTTCCTACTGACACACTACAGCAAAAGATAGAAATAACTGACTTAAATACATTTTTAGCTGGTGAAAATACTAATGTTCTAATAATTTTGGCCACCACTGTACATTTCTCATACCATTATTGTGTGTATCATTTTGATCAAATTATTTGTGATTTTGTAACTTTTTGATGTGTTTGTACCATATCTATTTATATATACTGTTTACTCCAGTTTCAGCTGAAATAAACACTAGTGGCAGTAAAACACCTTTCTTTTCTCCTTTTCACCTTTTCATATGATTACGGGGCAGAGTGTTGATTTAATAAATCTTATTTTTATGTGGTTTCTTTGCACAATACTGTGTTATGACCTTAAAACATCTTTAGCACCGTGGATGAATTGATGTTAGCATCACATAATCAGCTCTATATGAGTTTTCTGACATAGGTTACTCACCTAAGTAGCGCATTGCTCTTGTGATGCTGAGTGCTTGGGTATGAGTCAATAAAAGAGCTTTTGGCTTTTAGAAGCAAGCTAAAATGGCATGGTTGCTTCAGCAAATGTTTTTATTTCACCTTTGCTTCTGGTACCTCTAGCTGATGGTTTAAGTGTTATTGGTAGATTGTTTTTAAACATGATAGAGCATTAATCTTTTAGAGCCACTCACCGGACATTTCATTTCCGAACTGCTGAGATTCATACACAAACCAAAGTAATAAACATAAACGCCAGATTCACATTCATTAGTTTCATTAGTTACAGGTAAAACCAGCTGAACAAACTTTTCACGCCACTTACAGGCTTGTTTTTCCAAAGAGTCTGCTATCAGTGGCATTGAATGCATTTCTGTCTACCTATCCATGAAATTCAAGGCACATTGCACTACATTGTTTTCAGATATCATTGTAAAGAGAACTGAAATGCAGTCTCAAATTAAATACAATCTTCCATTGGTCTTACAAGATCAAAATGAAGGAAAAGTAGAGCAATTTTCACACCTAGTGATAATGTAAAGTGTCGTCCCCCATTAAAAGAAACCTCACACAATACATTACAGAGTAGGAGAAAACGGTAATGTGAAGATTTTTAGATTCAGAATAATATACAATCAGTCTTCCAGATGCTGAACTGAACTGATAATAAGCCCCTTCAACTTAGTCACTGAGCTCAGTGAACTTTGAGTTATTTGTCCTGAGATGGTGTGTTGTGCTGTTGTGGGATAAACTGAAGAAGTGAGTTACCAGCTAAGGAACCAAACAGGAAAAACCTCAAGTGGCATCTGTGTGCTGACGGCTGGGAAGCATAACCTGTCACGGATGACAGGAGAACATAACAACAGGCTCAGCCATAGAACACACCGGTAAAAACACACTCAGAAATACAAGGTGAAACTTATAATATTATGTACAATTTTATGCATTTACTTGCCCTTTAAACTTTACTGGCTAAAAATTATATTCTAACTGAATTTAATAATAAAAAACACAACCTAAAATACATAAATATCCATCCATGTTGGGGTTAAAACTTGTTAGTAATGATGCTTTCTACTCAGTTTACTCAAATTCACTAACAATTTGTCAGTTTATTTTATTTATTTATTTTTGTTCTGTTCATCCATCCATCCACACTTACTCATTCCCTAAACTCATTTTTTACTTGATTCTTTCTTGTTTTTAATAATTCTCATTAGATTTGTGGAACGGCGAATCCATTCAAACTGCAATGTCTAATCTGTATTTCGTTCATCTTTACAGTTAAAAGGATGCAACATCAAAGGCTAATCCAGCTGATACTCGTTTCAAATAAAAATTTGTCTTCCGAGTCACTGTGCCCCTCCTTTCCATCCTCTACCCTCCTTGCTGAAGGTGTTCGAAAGAGAAAAAAATAGTGTGCAGACGAAAGCCATTGCACGCTTTCACGAGCATCAGCAACTGCACGAGATCACAGATTGCATTACAAGGCCCTGAGCTGACCATTGTCTTATGGCATATCCATATGCATGAGAAAGCCACGCTCTTGCTCTTGGCAGTGATGGGCATCCCGCCAGCATGAGTGAGTTCAGATCCCACAGAGCTTGTTAAGGCCAGTGTCTAATGTTAACGGATGTGTGTGACCTCAGATCAGTGGAGGAGTGTACTTCAGATGCTGGGATAATGACAGTAAAGGTGTGCTGGCCTGTCAGGTCATTTGTATAGTCATTATGAAGGGATGCAACAAAAGTGACAGGTTTTGTATGACATAATGAGCCAGTTTTTACTCAAGTTGTCCTCTAGGCAGGGACAAAATCTTATATATGGTGGGAGATTACAATAATGTCACCTAGGGATGTGCCCGAATCTGAATACGGTATTCGGAAAGGTGTGTACTACGGCAACCGTAAAGGGAATAAATACGATACATACGAGATATACAAGAAAAATATATTTCAGTGCTTTCTCTCACAATTATATCGTTGGGTAATTATCCTGTATATAAATTGCGGGCATCAGGGAGCCGTTATTAATATGCGGGACATTGAAATCACTTATGAACGCACGTTTGGTTTTTACTTTCACTTTTGAGATTCATGATCACACGTAGCCTACTCTACTACGGAGCGACACTACTTACCACACATTTCACAAGATTAGATGTTTGTTAGTGGTGCTCAGGATCTGTAAATCATTCGACATCGTCCTATCAGTCATCTTTCCTTACCTCTCTCTGTTTATGTGGTAAGTGAAATTTTATGTACTGTAATGTAACAGGCTACTGCTAGCAAGCAGCTAACCATGTCCCTTTTGTGGCTCCGTAGAACGCATTATTCGTTTTCCGTGCCTTTCCGAATACGGATTCGCTATTCGGGCACATCCCTAATGTCACCCCATATACACCATTTGGTGTATTTGCTTTCACAAATTTGCTATGACTTCCTTTATGGAAACTGTACATGAGTGTGCGATGACAAGATGGCTTTTTCTATAAAGGCTTTAATTTTGTGGTCACGTAGGGGTGTGCCTCTTTGGGTAGTCAGCACATCTATAGATTCATGATTCATAGGTTTTTGATCGGATTCAGATAATCAATAATGCATCAAGAAAACTTGTGAATCTTTACAACACTCACATGACAACTACTTGCCAGACGTGGCTCAACACATACCTGATGGATGAAGACCTGTGCTCCACGCGGGCTCAGGAGCAGGATAGCTCTTCTGAGAGTGTCCCTGTAGCGGTTGAGCTCCTCTGTGCGCATGGAGGTGAACAAACTGGAAAACACACCACTGATGTTCCTATCCACTCGCTGTAGAGACACATCCAAACCCTGTCTTGATGTCTGGTCCAGAAACACTTGCAGTCCACGGATATCTGCAAGACAAAGTCATGTAGAAATTAAAATCAGTCTTGTTCAAGCCTGTCAAATTGAGTTATGTTTGGTTATTTGGTGATTTTCAAACATACATTTTTTATTTTATTTTATTTTTTAAAGATATAATTCTCAGGTTTCCAACTGTCAATAATATTCAAAAATGTATAATTTAAATTTAACAAAAAAAAAAAAAAAAAAAAAATGAAGTCATCTTCCCGAGATGACACATATAAAAGCCAATCTTCATATTGATGTGAGATCTCAAAGATGATCTATAATAGGGAAGTAATTAAAGCACTATTTCATTCTGCTGCAAATATGGTAGTTTCAGGAAGTATGTGAATGCTCTGTGCCTGGCTATTGTGCCTCACCCTGGCAATCAAATTGCCCATCACACCCTCTCAGCTGCAACTAATTGACAGAAAGAAAAGCTTTTATGGGGGTAAATGAATAGCAACCTCACACAGAATCTGCAGCAACCCGCATAGATTTCTGCCGAATTAAAACAACTCTCATTCACAAAGTTCTACACATCCCTGATACTTGTGTGTTCATTTATTTAATATTTTGCCTAATTTGATTATTTCAGCTACCAATAAGAGTGTAGTACTCTCAACTCTGTTTAAACCATTTAAATGTTTAAACCCATTCCACATCATTTTGCAGATGTTGAAAATAATAATAATAATAATAATTAAATAATAATTAAGTAATAAATAATAATAAAAAAAGTTGTTTCAAAGTTTCAAACTCTGGCTTACATAATGTACAAAGCCCCGTGCACTAATACCAAGTCACTGATACCAAACGGTAAATGTGAGCTGCCTATGCTATCATATACATTGACTGATTTATGTTGTGATCCATTCGAAGTATTGCTACTTGATGTAATTTTCTTCTCAATATTACATAAAAAAATGGCCAGCATTGTATTGCTCGATCAACACAGTAGATCATTTCCCATGTTCACCACACCAGTTTCTGCTGAACAGGTTTTATTATCAAGTAATGTATGACCTGAAGCAAATGCTCTGATGTACTGTAACATAATTAATTGTGAACATCTACCTAAGTGGCAGAACCCCCCTTTTTTTTTTTTTTTTTTTTTGCAAACAATATAATCATGTAGTGAACATTGGTAACACTTTATAATAACTGTATGCTATGAATCATTAGTTAAGCATTAGTAAATAGTCAGTTCATCCTTTATAAAGCATTGTCCCAACATTAGGCATTAGTAAGCAGTTTATAAATACAGCTATAAATGCCTTGTTCTTGATTTATAAGCATATCTATTACAAAGGAGATTTAAAGGCTCAGTTATCTTCCAAACAGAAAAATTAAACAAACACAACACAGAGGAATACATAACACATACATATTTATTTCAAGATACAAAAAAAAAAAAAAAAAATGAAACAGTACAACTGTGCACTTGATTTTTTTTTTTCTATGACATTGCAGAAGTTTATTTTTCTTTTTTTTTTTCTTTTTTTATCAAGTGTACAGTTTCATTTTTTTGCATCTTGAAAAACAATGTGTTCTATATCCCTCTGTGTTGTGTTTAATTTTTCTGTTTGGAAGATAACTGAGCCTTTAAATATTCATTGTAAATACTTTACAAGGCATAAATAGTCCTCACTTTAGATGAGCTCACAAAAATAAATGACCGACAACTACAAATGCTTTGTAACTCCCTGACTTAATCATGAATTACAGCAGGATTATGTGTCAATAAAGCATTTATTAACACACTGAGCAACTATTATCATGTGTCTAAATAAGATTTATAAATGTACATTTAGTTTATTTATCATTTACTTACACTTTGTAAATGATCTTATGAACCACTGACAACTCCTAAGTAACTGTTTTATAAATAACGTAAAACTTAATTTAGAAATGAAAAATTGATCGTCAATAATGTATGAAAATACAATTATTAAACATTATAGATATGCTGAAGAACAAAACATTTATAGCTGTATTTATAAACTGCTTACTAATACCTATTAATGTTGGGACAATGCTTTATAAATGATGAATTGACTATTTACTAATTTTTAACTAATGATTCATAGTGTGCAGTTATTATAGTGTGTTACATGAACATTTTCCAAGTTTAAAGTAACAAGGAGTTCTAAATTTAAGTGCTATTTTATTAAAGCTCCTCCAATGGAGCTTTCAAATTTAATCATGTTTGCTTCCATTCTGGTATGGAAGGTAAGACACGTTGTAGCAAGTTTGATGTTATCAGTGATGTTGAATTTACTCATGCAAATCAGATGCATATAGTGCATGTATGGACTACTTTTATAGTGCTTTTTGTTTTGTCCTTCTTGAAGCTTTACAGTCATTGCATGAGCTAAATAGACCACTTAAATATATATATATATATATATATATATATATATATATATATATATATATATATATATATATATATATATATATATATATATATATATATATATATATTTCCTCCCCACAAATAAATAAATAAATAATGCTATATATATTATATATTAAAAAAAAATGCCTTGACAAACATTATTCTAAAACTGAATAAAAAGCTTACATTTTTACATCTAAAGTGTTCAGCAATGTAAATAAAAACATCAACAAAGATGTTTATGGTACAGTTGTCTCTGCTCTCTCTGCAGTTTCATCTGCAGTACAAACTGATGGGTTTTCTGTCTAGTGTAGCCTTCATCGCATTGCATGCAGCAATATTTGTGCATGTTAAAGGGGGATGGATTTGACAGGCAAGAGAGTGGCTGTCTGCTTCAGCTCATAACTTTAGTACAAGCTGTTGAAATCCCAGTGAAATTTAGCAAAGACACTTGTGGGAAAACTATAACGAGCAGGATAATCAAAGAACTGAACCTCAGAACAAATCCCAGCAAACATGGTCTCCAAGGGATCATTCTCAGAGGAGAGGAAGTCAAATGACGTCCTCACTCCATTCCCTCTCAGTTCTTTTTTACCCCCTTATACAATATTTAAAGAAAAAATCATAGCAATTTTCCGGTTTCCCCCTGCAATGTTGACAACAGCCTCCACTAGTGTTGTTCTGAGGGCAGTGTGAGTCATCATGGGTAATGCCACAGTGTATGTATACACACACACGCATTTACACACGCACATAGAGTTTGCTCTCAGCATCGAAAAAAGGGCTGAAGGATAGAAAGTGATGAAACAGGAATAAACATAAAGATGAACACAACTGAAGTGCACTCCATAGAGATACACGTCTCTATGGAGCTATATTTGTGCCACAATTATGGCAAAATCATAATTTGATCACGTAAAAGAACATTTTGCATGAGCATAAACTCAAGTTTTGTGACAAAATTAATGTCTTGGAAAAAAGAAAACATTTTGGCAAAAACATGAAAATTAATTCTGCAAATGTAGGACCTAGTTTACTATCATTTATGTTGAATTGACTTGCACAACTAATTTAATTATATTTAAACTTACATTTTTAAATTGAAGTAGGTCAATTTATTTATTTATTTATTTACTTTTTTAAAATAAACTATGTATAATAATTTGTGATTAGTGAAGAAAAAAATAAAAGTTAACATTTATTATGAATAAAGACGCAGAAATCTGAACTTGACAGCATGAACTTTTATCATTTAAAACATGCATATGTTTGCTCAACCTTTTGGCCTCCATAACATATTCAATATTGTTGTAGTGATGATAATATTTTTTTTTCTTTCCATAAATAATTATTTATTTATTTATTTTTTCATTATCAGAGTTGCTACTTGAGACCCAAACAGATATTTCATTGGCTTGGTCTTGACATGGACTCGGGAGAATTTGGATTGGACTCGGACTCCAACAAATATAGAATCAAGAGTTATTATTGGAGTCTCATAAACAAAACAAAACAACAACAACGACAACAACAAAAATCCAATAATTAAATTAGGGCTGAGTTGAAATATCAATTACCTGATTTAATTAATCAGTCTTCATTTTATTGATCTATATCGATACATAAATGACAAGATTGTTAAAATCATTAAGTGTTGAATGTCATCAATAAAACAGCATAGCTGTTAGTTATAAAACTAAAATCTATTAGCACCCTCAACCATGAATTGAACTCGACCCTCTTGACCCTCTTGTGGTCTCAGTCTTGACTCGGACACAACCTACTCAGGTCTTGAATAAGTTGGATTCAACAACAACACTGTCTATTGGCTGGCGACTTAGGAACAGTAACATGGACTGTGACCCAAAAGTCCTGACATGCACATTAAATGCTATTGATCTGACATTGGTGAGAATGTCATACAATGGAATCCAACTGGTTGAGCACAGACCATGGTGCTAGCAACTCCAAGGTCACAGGTCAATTCCCAAGGAACACACATACTGAAAAAAGTATACCCTAAAAGCACTGCAAGTCACTTTGGATAAAAGCATCTGCTAAATGAATAGGTGACACTTTACTGTGAGCGTTCAAAGGCTAAGGTCCCCCAAACATGAAAAGGACATTTTGTGTCATTTGCTGCCAGAGAATCTAGTGTGCAGGGAATTGTGGACAGGCAGAGAGCTCGATAAACTTTAGTAGCATTGCAAAACACAGTGGCTAGCGGGGAAGAACAGAAGATGAATCCAAAGAGGGAGGCGTTCAATTTCCACTCTGGGGATGCCACGGGTTTGACTGCCGGAGGCCATTTTATCCTGCAACTCTCATGTTTTATAAATGAGAGGAACATCACATTGCTTGACAATAAATCGCAAAAACCTCATTTTCAGTAAAGAGATTGTGTCTTCATGTACTGTTGGTTTGTATTATGTGGTACTTGTACAGTAATGAGTTGATTGTTGTAATGTAGTGAATATGCTAATTAAAAAAAAAAAAAAGAACACTAATAAAATAAAAGAGACATGTTTTGGCAGCAAATTGTGCTCACATATTAAAATTTATTCAAGTGAATGTTGCACTAACAGATGACTTTCCTTCTGTCCTCACCCAAATGGCTGTTCAATTATAATAACATTATTTTTTACCCAAGATGCTTTTGTGTATCAAAATGTGTTGAATAGTTTGTCTCTGTTCAGAGCAATAATTGAGCACACTTCAGAAGTGACATTTCCTCTAATCAACATTGACAGTTTTTCACAATCTACTATTCAAAATATTTAGTTGCATTACATGTGTTATGTTATTATATTGTAATAATAGCTGTACTGAGAGCTTAAATTCAGCTTGAAGAATGTCAGCAGAGAAAATGAACCTTCATCTCATAAATGGTTATACTAAAGCAAGGCTTAAGTTAAAATTACAGAGACATGTAGTCCTACGTTGGACAAGCTGTCAAGACCATCTGGCTGAGAGAGAGTAGTCTGGGGGACACATGTAGTCTCGCTGTGATGTCATCTGTCTGTCTGCAATGCCAGTAGGCATAGTCTTGGATTTACATTGCCAGAACAACATCTGCCACTCCACAATTAATGAGTAAGAGTAAAAAATCTAGGTTGATTTAAATCTTTCAGATTAAAAGATGTGGACATTTGATGTGGAAACAGATTGCGCTAATATGGTTCAAGTATTATTAATGTTTTTATCAATATACAAAAAACAGTTTAAAGTTATGGCAACTGATCAACTGCTTTCATTTCAGGAGGAAGGGTGGGTTATGAGGAGGGTTTAGCTATGGTGAGTTCACCATGGAGCAGTGATATATTCTAAGTGGATAAAATTGTAGTCACACTAAACTTTGTGTTCCATTCACTTCTATTTATAGAGAATTAAGTGTGGGAAAGCAAGAACACAGTCATACAATCTAGATGTTTCGTCATTTGCTGCTTATTTGGTGATCTCTGACCTACAAATGTGTGCAGTGAAAAGACTTTTGATCAATAGAAGATCTAAATGTCACAGATTGCCCTCTTGACTGGATACAGAGAATACAAACTTCATAGCTCCATGGTTTGCAGTGTTGTGGGAAAGTGCAATCGATAGTATATTTTTACATTTTATAATATTCACTAGTATTTATTAAAAGCATAACCCCAGAGTTTATCATCATATCCTGTTGCCTATCATTCTGCAATTTTGCATGCTTAAAATTTAGTGTGACTGCATCTAGGTGGAGGGACGATAGTTAATTAGTTGGACAAAGGTGGGGCTTGTTGAATTAGATTGCTGCCATTTGTAGAATAGAGTACATTCTTTATACACCGCAAGTCCCTACAAAGACCTACAGGATGTCTGGCTGACATATAAAACATGGACAGGCCAAGGGCAATGGCCATATGTAATAACAACACAGGCTGCAAGGCTGGAAAAAAATGTGCCTCTAACTTCTACATTTTTGCATACAGACTTGTTGTTGTGCTGTTACTTGCACAATACTATGACTTTAAAACACCTTTACCATAGTGCATGATTTGTAAATTAATATATTTTGACGTTTGCGGAATAAAACCAGCTCCATATGGCTTTTCAGATAGTAAACTTACTCTGTAGCTCACCTGGTAGCTCATTCAGCAGCACTGTACTCGTAAATGAGTCCCATGAAGCACAAGTCATAATAAAATAAGTCAGATATTACAATGGCATGGTTGCTTCTGAAAATGCATTTTTATGTTTGCTTTTGTTAACACTGTAGTTTATGTTTAGGGTAGTGTTTAGTGTAGGCGGTACGCTATTTTTTAACATGATTGTGAATTAAGCTTTTAGCGTCACTCACCAGGAATTTCTGAATTGCTACAATAGTACAACAACCAACATTAATAAAACTTTGACAAATTCAGGTTCATCCGTTTTGGATAAAACTGAATGTGTTTATGCACCACTCACTGGGCATTTCTCCTCGAAAGTGTTGAAAATCTCTACAGGATGTCTGGCTGACATATAAAACATGGACAGGCCAAGGGCAATGGCCATATGTAATAACAACACAGGCTGGAAAAAATATGGAAAAAAAAGTGCCTCTAACTTCTACATTTTTGCATACAGAGTTGTTGTTGTGCTGTTACTTGCAAAATACTATGACTTTAAAACACCTTTACCATAGTGCATGATTTGTAAATTAATATATTTTGACGTTTGCAGAACAAAACCAGCTCCATATGGCTTTTCAGATAGTAAACTTACACTGTAGCTCACCTGGTAGCTCATTCAGCAGCACTGTACTCGCAAATGAGTCCCATGAAGCGCAAGTCATAATAAAATAAGTCAGATATTACAATGGCGTGGTTGCTTCTGAAAATGCATTTTTATGTTTGCTTTTGTTAACACTGTAGTTTATGTTTAGGGTAGTGTTTAGTGTAGGCGGTACGCTATTTTCCAACATGATTGTGAATTAAGCTTTTAGCATCACTCACCAGGAATTTCTGAATTGCTACAATAGTACAACAACCAACATTAATAAAACATTGACAAATTCAGGTTCGTCCGTTTTGGATAAAACTGAATGTGCTTATGCACCACTCACTGGGCATTTCTCCTCGAAAGTGCTGAAAATGTGCAAGAAGCAACATAATATCATTTTGCAGGAATTTCGCCACAGGCATGTTTTTCCAATGAGCCTGGGTTGCATAATAAGATTAGTAGGGTTTATATGCCAGCGCTTTGTATTTTCCCAGTGTTTAAGTGCATCTAGGTGACACTGAATTCTTTATTGCCTGTGGAAACTTTAATGACCCCTGTGGCTGTCTCTCTGGGAAAGACCCATCTGAGAGACAATCCACAGCTGTATCCTTCACAGGAGGCTCTGAGCTGGGGCTTTTGTGCCCATCTTGCACTTTGCATTTTAGCGACATCAGTTTGGAGGATACAGCAGTGGCTCTCTGCTGAAATCTATTTCTGTTCTTTCTGTTGTCTCAAGCTTCTGCGGTGCCCTTTAAAGCTGAACAATGACGTACCGTTGGCACCTTGTTTCATTACGCCATGGCCCTGCAGATATTTCCTGTTTAAGATGCAGTGCAGTGTTGACTCACTCTGAGGAAAAAAGCCTCTCCTCACTCAGGTCTCAGTTGCCCTTTTCTTCAACGCCAGCAGGATCCTATAGTTTAGATAATCCCAGCTTTGAACACACATGCTGAGCTGTTCCCATCTGACAGAATAGGCATGGCTTTGTCTGATCCCTAAGCATGTTTCAAAAGAACAAAAAAATCTTAATGTAACTTTTTAAAAAAAGTACACTACAGAGGATGAATTATTTAGGCAAGACATAAAATCCACAGAAGAGCGGAGCTAAAGCATAACTGAAAAACTTCCTCTGCAAGTAACTTGCAATTTTATGTTATAGCCATGTTGATATTGATAAAGATCCCAGAATTCTATAGTGTCTAAAAAAAAGTCAATTGAAGAATGGGGCAGAAGCCATTTATTTTCCAAACCGCTTGTCCTGTGCTGGTTCACAGGGATTTTGGAGCCAGTCCCAGCATTTTGGGACGTAGACAGGGAAACAACCTGGACCAGGGGTAGCCAACCCTGCTCACGCAGAGCTAACATTCTGCAGACTTCAATTCAAACCCTGCTCCAACACCACCTGACTGTTGTTTTCAGTTAATCCAGAAGACCTTAATTAACAGGTTCATGTGCTAAACTCTGGCTGTGCCTGAAAGCTGAAAATATGGAGATACGAAGTCAAAAAGGCAAGTCTGAATCCTGTAATCATGTCACATGCTGATTCCTGAGATACCTTCAACTGACTGAAGGCAAGATATTGTAGATCAGGACTGGGCAAATATGGTCCTCAAGGTCCACTTTTCTGCAGAGTTTAGCTCAAACTATGACCAAAATTACCTGCTGCCTATGATATTCCATTATCCTGTGATTCTGCGAAAGTTGAGCTAAATAATAAAATACCATCAGAAAGTTGCAGCTGGTGGTCAGATTGTATTTAAATGTATGTCTTTGAACATCTCTTCAACTTTTGATTACGTTTCTAACAAGGAATTAATTTTATAGTAATTAAACATTTGCTCAGTTAACGCCAAATATCTCTGTTTTGTTGATCTCTCTGACCATTAGACTGTTATGCTGCCTCATAAGCCTGTCAGAGATCAGTTTTGGGAGGTACCTTCATGTGCAAATGCTGCTTGTGAAGTCATTGCTTGAAAGGGACACATTCGGATCCAGTCTCTGCTGTTGGCAGTACCGTTTCTAGGTACAGGCGAGCTAGGCGGTCGCCTAGAGCGCCACCAGCTGGAAGGGGTGCCAGTGAACGCACGTGCTGCCACTACATTTTAGCAGGATTGTAATAAATAGTGGCACGGTCACGCTGAAATATGACTGCCGCCCCCACTGGATCTTCAACATCATTGGGCTAGAGTACTGTCAATCTGACGATGCCTGTATGCCATTGGATCAGAGCGCTGTCAATTGCTGCCTGATTGTTGCATGCTTGCATTTGGAGCGCCATTAGATCAATGGGCTCTGTCAGTGCTTTGGCAAGGTAACGCTTTTTTTTTTCTTTTTTTTTTGCAATAAAGCTAAGTTCAAAGGCCAATTTAAAATATTGGTACAGTAAATAAAGTGCACAAAATCAGTATTTTGTTTAGGCAGTATTTGTGGCAGTTGATAAATCATGTTGCGAGATTTGTCCAAAAGGTGTGCGTTTTTGCACCAATGCATTGTTAAAGGATCAGCGTGTCATGTAATATTCCCATATAAACTTTAACTGTCAATTTAAAAAAATATTGGTATAGTGAAATTCACTAATTCACGAGATCAGTACATCCTTTATTAAACTGCTTTGTCCAGTTTAATGCATCCTTACAGAGATGTCGAAATGCTGAATCAATTCATTCACTTCTAACACAGCACTTAATGGGAGCAGCGTCATACACATAGAGGGCAGAGTGTCACATTATTTAAAGGGGAAGTTAACGCGTTAATGATTAGCAAAAAAATAAAAAATAACTAGCTGCATTGATTACTTTTATGCCACTGATCAGGCTTTTTTATGTAGTTTGGGGTAACAAAGGGTTTTATAGGTTTGACTGAAATAATAATGCAATAACTGACGCTTTAAATCAATGTTTCAAGCAACAACAACAAAACAATTGAACAAAAAACAGATAAAGACAAAAAGTAGCCATTGATAGTATTTAAACATGTACCCAAATCCAAATGTAATAAAAGTAATTTATGTGTGATTTGTGTGTAAATTATGTGCAATGTCTTAGCTACTAGGGATTGTTACATAGGGCTATACAGGCATCTAGTGGCAACACAATGATATTACAGATAATAAATTGTGCAAAATGATATTACAGATAATAAATTGTGCAAAATGCAAAATGTGCAAAATGTCTTAAGTCAATTTACAAATAATGCATTCAGATCTGTGGAACTCACAATTTGCTGAATCTCCACAAATGAGTGTCGTTACTATGACAACCAATTTGAATGTGACAAGAAACTGGGGTCTGAATATATATATATATATATATATATATATATATATATATATATATATATATGGGTGCCAATAGGGATTTCGCCTAGGGCGTCAAATTGGCTAGAAACGGCCCTGGCTGTTGGCTACCCCTGCCCTGGACAAACGGCCAGTCCATCATTGGGCCAACACACACTCATTGAGGACAATTTAGTGCATCCAATTCACCTATCATATATATTTTTAATTATGATGAAAACCTAAAGAAACCCATGCTGATACAGGAAGAATATGACAACTCCGCAGAGAAAGATCTCCTGGCTCAGCCCATGGGAGCACTGCTTGCTAATGCAAAACAAGTTTGGTGTTGCTAGGTAGTTGATTGCCGGCCCAAGTTAAAAATAAAAAGTCCTCTATAAGCCATCAAGTCTGTATGACAGGAGTTCTGAACTCTGACCCTCAAGCTCCAACCCAAGCACATCTGAACAAGCTAATCAACATTACTAGAAAGTTATATGCAGGTGAGTTTAATCAAGGTTGGAGCTAAACTCTGCAGGAAAGTGGACCTCGAGGGCCAGAGTTGAGAACCCCTGATCTATGATATTCTAGAGGTTTCAAACCTGTCCTGGAGGCCCCCCAGTGCTGCACAGCCAATAAACTGAATCATGTGTGTTAGATGAGGAAGACATACAAAATGTGCACTGCTGAAGGGCATCGAGGACATGTTTGAAGACTTCTGTTCTGGTCTATTGATATGGCTCAGGTCCCTCCTTTAATGTAAGTCTGTGGAATTTCTTTCACCTGTTTTATTGTCCACTGGGCAAAAATCAGTAATAAGAAACTGCATGGCACAGTAACACACATAGACATTGATAACATCATTACCCAATATGTGATTAGACGTCTACAGCTAATTATTCAGTTGATGCACAGAGTTTGATTGGGAGGCAGGATGCGTTACAAAGCTTGCAATCACGGTGAAAGCACCAGCGACTGCCATTAGCAGTGGCTCATTAGAGGAGCTTCTCACAGTCAGGGTTCTGTGGGCATTCGAGAGGAGGAGGATGAAGCTGTGAAGCTACTTCAGTCTCTTCATCCATTTTACAATGTGTCATGATTCCCCTAGCATTTATGTGACACTACAATAAATAGAGACATACAGCCTCTCTTATAACAGCTGGCCACAAACCCGAATTCACCTCATATTTGGCATTCTCCTTTGCTTTTTTTCACATCTTTTTCTTTCGTTGGATAATAGGTCACTTACTTCAAGACACGGCAAAAAGGTTTTCTGTTACTTTGCTGATGCCCTTGTCAAAACATACAAATGTATGGAAACAAAGAAGTCTACAATAGTGTGAAAAAGCTATCTGTTTTCATTCTAATTGACTTCAATGACAGATGCTTGGCTGGCGCATACAGCAGAGGTACTACATTCTCTGCATCCTTATCTTTTGTTAATGGGTGGAAATAAGTCACTCACCTGAGCTGACATTATTTTATTATAAAATATTCATATTTTTTATTCATAAAAATAAATATTTAAAAATATGATATATACAGGTGCATCTCAATAAATTAGAATGTCGTGGAAAAGTTCATTTATTCCAGTAATTCAACTCAAATTGTGAAACTCATGTATTAAATAAATTCAATGAACACAGACTGAAGTAGTTTAAGTCTTTGGTTCTTTTAATTGTGATGATTTTGTCTCACATTTAACAAAAACCCACCAATTCACTATCTCAACAAATTAGAATACTTCATAAGACCAATAAAAAAAAAAAAAAAAAAAAAAAAAAAAAACCTTTTTAGTGAATTGTTGGCCTTCTGGAAAGTATGTTCATTTACTGTATATGTACTCAATACTTGGTAGGGGCTCCTTTTGCTTTAATTACTGCCTCAATTCGGCGTGGCATGGAGGTGCTCAGTTTGTGCCACTGCTGAGGTGGTATGGAAGACCAGGTTTCTTTGACAGTGGCCTTCAGCTCATTTGCATTTTTTGGTCTCTTCTTTCTCATTTTCCTCTTGACAATACCCCATAGATTCTCTATGGGGTTCAGGTCTGGGGAGTTTGCCGGCCAGTCAAGCACACCAACACCATGGTCATTTAACCAACTTTTGGTGCTTTTGGCAGTGTGGGCAGGTGCCAAATCCTGTTGGAGAATTAAATCAGCATCTTTAAAAAGCTGGTCAGCAGAAGGAAGCATGAAGTGCTCCAAAATTTCTTGGTAAACGGGTGCAGTGACTTTGCAGATGACATTGCACCCCAAATCATTACAGACTGTGGAAACTTAACACTGGACTTCAAGCAACTTGGGCTATGAGCTTCTCCACCCTTCCTCCAGACTCTAGGACCTTGGTTTCCAAATGAAATACAAAACTTGCTCTCATCTGAAAAGAGAACTTTGGACCACTGGGCAACAGTCCAGTTCTTCTTCTCCTTAGCCCAGGTAAGACGCCTCTGATGTTGTCTGTGGTTCAGGAGTGGCTTAACAAGAGGAATATGACAACTGTGGCCAAATTCCTTGACACGTCTGTGTGTGGTGGCTCTTGATGCCTTGACCCCAGCCTCAGTCCATTCCTTGTGAAGTTCACCCAAATTCTTGAATCAGTTTTGCTTGACAATCCTCATAAGGCTGCGGTTCTCTCGGTTGGTTGTGCATCTTTTTCTTCCACACTTTTTCCTTCCATTCAACTTTCTGTTAACACGCTTGGATACAGCACTCTGTGAACAGCCAGCTTCTTTGGCAATGAATGTTTGTAGCTTACCTTCCTTGTGAAGGGTGTCAATGATTGTCTTCTGGACAACTTTCAGATCAGCAGTCTTCCCCATGATTGTGTAGCCTAGTGAACCAAACATTTTGAAGGCTCAGGAAACCTTTGCAGGTGTTCTGAGTTTATTAGCTGATTGGCATGTCACCATATTCTAATTTGTTGAGATAGTGAATTGGTGGGTTTTTGTTAAATGTGAGCCAAAATCATCATTAAAAGAACCAAAGACTTAAACTACTTCAGTCTGTGTGCATTGAATTTATTTAATACACGAGTTTCACAATTTGAGTTGAATTAGTGAAATAAATGAACTTTTCCACGACATTATAATTTATTGAGATGCACCTGAGATGTCGCTTGCAAACAAACAATAAATAAATATATACATAAATAAAAAATGCCAAACATAGTACTACTACGGAATGTCTCCTGTTCTAGGCAACATGATGTAACAATGTTGACCATTTTTCCTGTTCTTTTTTTTCTCATAAATTCTGCTATCAATAAAGCCCCTCCAGGATAATTTCACTAGTGATTTTTGTCTTCATCTTAACACTCCTTTAAAGGAATCGTCTTTCATGTTTAGTCTAGGACTGTGTAAAGAACCATCCCTTGTCTTTGCTTATCTATAATCAATTCCACTTCAGCTCTTTCAAAACATCAACAGAGGCAGAGATGACATTTCTTCACTTGCTATCCATTTTGCAGACACTTGTCAGATGGGTTTGATTCTGCTCTGACACAATTTGAGGTTGGAAACTGTGCAGAAATTGTCTTCAGGCAGTAATTGGGGCGAAAGTGGTATGATAGTATGATAGGCTTTCAAATGACATGTTTTGTTGGTTTCTAAGAGAGGTGCAGCGAGCACAATCTCTGCAGCAAACAAAGTTTCTGCACATTTTTCTATACTTTTAATTTAGAATTCCAATTAACCTGCCTGCAAAAGGCAAAGCATATCATCTTTCACTGATGTACTGACATAGAAAGAAATCATAAATGCATTGGACATGGGTAATTCTTAACATTAGTCATCAGGGGCAATTCTGACTACTTAAAAATATTGAAAAATGAATAAATAAATAAACAACATTTTAACTACATTACAGTTTTTATCATTAGTCAAAAAATCATTACAGAAACAGTCTTAACTTTTAAGCTCTTTTATTGGATAAACAACAGGAAATTTTGGGGAGATTGGACAGGAAAGGGATCAGCAAAATGCCACGAGCAGCATTCAAACACAGGTGTGCTACTGGCTGTCACACAATCAGAGACTACAATAGTTCCATCCCTTTGCTCAACAGGAAGCTCTTTTCTTTTCTATTCCTTTTTGTACCTTATCTGTATGTTACGTGTATATTTTAGGCTGTGACTTTTGCTAAATTGTCATGCCTGCCCTTTTGCAGCAGTGTGGATCCCTGCTTTTCTGACAAGTAAAAGCTTTCTTCTTGGTCTTACAGATCTTTTCTTCAGTAGTTACATTTAAATTTAAATTTCACAATGATTGTGAAAGGAAGGCAGTATCTAGTTATCTTATTCTGCTTTAAAAAACAGCACTTTCAAACCATTCTTGAAGCTTCCCCAGCATGGCCATTTTGGATGTTTTTCATAAATAAGGGAGGCATCAAAAGTATGCAGGAAGAACGGTTTGAAAACCCAACCCAAAAAAAGTCTGCTGATGCATCCTTGACTACTTCACTCAGAGAAGCAGTCAATCACAGCTGTCAATTATGATGGCACACCCTGTTTTTATAGCATGAAATTCAAAATCAAAAATGAAAACCAATTTTAGTAGAAAAACAAACACTTAAACACACATAACGAGTGATAAGAGCAACCTAAAATTACAGAAACAGTCACTGGGGAAAAAAAACTATTTGAGATGTTATTTGATTATTTAGTTTGGCTCACAAACATGGAGCCAGCCACCAGGGGGTGATTACATGTTTTGGCTTCATTTTTCAGGACGTCTGAAGCCGGGCTCACACTACAGGAGTTTTAAAATCCTAACCGATTATGAAATCTGGTTACAGCACACACATAAGGAGAATCTTCGCAGATTTTCTTCCCTCAAATCTTAAACATGCACACACTACAAGATTTGAAAATTATGGCGCATCACACACTACAAGATATTATAATTATTATCATCATGCCAGAGGATGACTTTTCAGCAACTAATGTTTACATATATAAGCTAGCAGCTTTCTACACTCCACAGTCAAAAACTGAGGCGATTTCACCCCAGCATTTATCTTTGTCCTTGCGGTTGTGGTACGTTTTTGACACATTATACAGAAGTGTTGCTGCAAAACTTCCACAATCAGATCTGTAAACGCCTCATATGACTGGATAATCCATGCCAAACGTTGGAACCGACCGAGGTCCTCGACAAGATTTTTTCTCTGATTCTCGGGAGGGGAAATCGGGGATAAATCAGCCTAAATCTCCTGTAGCATGAGCCCAACAAGCTGAATATGAATCTGGCAAAGTTTTATTACTTAGGTTGTTGTACATATCGCAGCAGTTTGTCTGTAATCATAATTTGTGTTAAAAGGAATAAACCTTTTTGTGCTTTACTGCCACTAGTCTTCATTTCAGCTGGACACTGTAGTGAACTATAAAGAAACATTTTTATCAAAGTAACATTTAAAAATAAATAAATAAATAAATAAAATACATTTTAATTAAAATAGAGTATGATGTTAGCATGTTGCTAAGCTAACAGCATAATACTCTGATAAGCATAACAATATACAGCACAAACATATATTGGTTAAAGCGAGCTCACTAGCATTCAGTATGTATACATAATGGTTTATCTGCCTGATGGACTGCATTGTAGGAGACATTTATTTCACTCAAATTATTCATTATTTACTCACCTTCATATTCACAATTAGCTTTATTTTTTACTATTAAGAAACAAAAAAGCAAACCTGGAACAACTAGAATAACTTAAGCAACCATTTTTGAGATTTATGTTGTAGCAGCTCATTTCTAAAGACTGAATGTGAATCATCAGTGCGTACAAAAATATAAGCAAACAGGAACGATGTAATGTGAGCTACAGATGAAATACTGCAGACCACTTTTCCTTGAGGAAATCTTCTGCAGCTGAGATATTTTTTCAAGATGAACATTGCAGCGTATAGTGGCCAACTGGCTGCGTGACTGGATTACTTCCAGATTGTAATCCCTTTAGTTTTCCATGCTGAGCTAACTGTATAATGGACGTACTGGGATTGCACTCTGTTGTCTGACTACACATTATTTTAAAAATGTATTGCCAGCTAACTGTTTAAAAATTAACAGACTGAAACTGAAGACTTGAACACCACTGGAACACCTTTCAGTGTTGTTTCCAGAGAAGAACTGTCTTTAAAAAGTCCAGTTATATTTAGGACATTGTTGCTTTGGAGGCAATATCAGTTTGAATCGTGTAGAGCAATATATAATGAAAATGGAATAACGGACAAAGGCAAGGAATAATTTACCATGAATGATTTTGTCTTTGTATGCAGCCATATTAATAAGAAACAGCTGATTTTGTTTAGTAAAGTCACAGAGTAAAAATGTTTAATGTAACACAATGCACCAACCTAACAATGAGCACTGAATGAAATAAACTCAAATTGCTATCCTATTTTCAGGGGTAGAATTATGAATTCCTCAATAAACAAATTAAATCTAACCAAATGAAACCACATTCCAAATTTAATTAGTAAAGAATGATTGTCAGAGCAATTACTTCCACTACAATTAGGAAAATACAAACAAAACAAACATCTTTGGGTCATCGAACAAAAACAGACAGTTTGCCAACAAATACAGTGCTGTCAAATTTATATGCAGCTGGATACACTGCAATATATTCAGTAGTGGATGATGATCCAGCTTAAACAGCAACTTGATGAATGCAGTGGAGAAACAGCTCATCAGGCTGCAGTGAAATCAGATCTCCTCAGAAGGAACGCATGATGAATTCACCTATCCATCAGCCGTGGAGGTGCACTCGTGTGCCAGACTGCATGCGGTCACGCACCAGCTCGAGTGCAATCATCCACACAGCACACATGTTGATGAGATGAACTGCAGAATCAACAGGTACTGTGAGCGCTCAGACTACATGAGCTCTCTCATTATCTTTTATTTATTTATTTTTTTTTAATGTTTTGGACACGTCTCTTATGCTTACCAAGTTTATTTGATTAAAAATACTAATATTATGAAATACTATTTATATATTCAACATAACTGTTTTCTATTTGAATATTTTAATTTATTTATAAATTCATAAAATAATCCTGAAAAAAACAATGTTTTCACAAATAGATAAATAAATAAATATTAAGCAGCAAAAATAGTTTACAACATTGACAATAATCAGAACCATTATTATTAATTGAACACCAACAGAATGGATAATAATTGTGCACCAAATCAGCATCTTAGAATGATTTCATGTGATACTGAAGACTGGAGTAATGGTTGCTGAACATTAAGCTTTGGCATCACAGGAAATTGCATTTTAAAATACAGTAAATATATTTGTATATATTTTATCTATCTATCTATCTATCTATCTATATATATATATATATATATATATATTATCTATATATATATATATATATATATATATGAAATCAAAATGCATTGACCTAACCATGAATAATCAGTGAATCAAATCAAATCACTGTTTTGTGTGCTGCGCTGAAAGAACTAAATACAGACTAAATGTTTGCGTGATCATGAGCCTGTCTCATGCAGCCTGAGACATCAATCCACTCTGAGAGGAGCAGTGATGTCAAGGGAAGGGCAAGGAAAGCACTGAGATTTTGCTAATCACAAGGATCTGTCTGTCTCCTATGGCCGTTGGAAGACAGTGAATCGTCTCTCTTGTTCCTCTTGGTGGCAGTGCATGCCACCGCAGGGATGATGGGTTTGAAGGACACATCTATTCTTAGACTGAGGCAGCCTGCCAATGCATTCACTACTTTTGCATAAGAAAGTGAAAACGGTAACACTTTATTTTACAGTATCCTTGTTTCACATATTACACGTACTTACTGTAGTAATAGCAGTCAATTATGCATAATTCTGACCCTATAGTTAACCCTAACCCTATAGTTCATAGCATATGAAGTGTTTTTGTTGAGTATCATACTTGATACAACTTGCTTTTATTGTTCATATATAATATAGGAGAATATGGAGCTCATACACGATGAGGGGGGGGAAAAACCCTCAAGTTTATTCAGAGGCCCAAATTGAGTCAAATATATGGTCAAAAAGCAAGATGAAATTCTGATAGTCTGTAATGTAAATAAATGAGACCTTTAATAGCAGTATCACAGGCTACTTATATAAAATGCATATAAATGTCACTCTATGTTTCCCGATATTATGTCTATAAAATGATATTTGAATGCATAGTCTTATGATCAAAGCTCTGTAGTGTTTTTTTGTTTCGTTTTTTTGTGGGGGCAAAATATATTATGCAATGCAATACAATGATGGTACAAACTGACATAAACATTCCTCAAGAGCCTGATGTATCATATTTGATCCTCACACTTTGAAATTTGTGTATCAAATATGATACAGCAGGCTTTATAGGATTAATATTACTCAGTACAGTGTAACACTGTAACAAGGACATCTTAAAATAAAGGGTTACACTTTATTTTCTGTCCTTGTTAAGTATAATTATACAATTAAGAACTGAGTAATATTAATTAACAACATGCACTTACTATAGGGTTTGGTTTAGGGAAAGCTGTTTGTAATTATGCATAATTTACTGTTATAATAAGTATATCGAACATATTTAACTGTAAAATAACGTTTCATGTTACATTTTAATATCTAGGTGGCTCCATACCTTTTTGACTAAAAGTCAACTCCCCCAAATATTTCTTTGAATAACAGTAAAATCAAATAGTAAAAAAAAAAAAAAAAAAAAAAATGTAATAGCTAAAATATTAGAAGTTTTTGCTTTATGTAAAAGTATTTACAGTATATATAACAAATAATATCATATTTCTATCGTTTGAGTTTGAGCTAAAAGTTCACTTTTGTTTGATTCATGTTCTTGACAGGTTTCATTTGTATATGACGTTTGACATTTCATTGGGTTGGATGTCACTGGGCCATTTTGTCATCCAGGTTTCACACTACACCTTTAGAGGCAATGAAGGTTATTTTCTACTGTGAATACATCAATGACATACATTTGATTTTATACTTCAGGTGGAAAAAAATAAAAAAATAAAAAAAACGCTCAGTATGTATAACAGCTATCACAATAAAATGTCATTGGCTGTTTTTGTCAAACACAGCCATGCGGTCAACAGCGATTTATATAGTGTATTATCATCTGGTGAGACAGTTTACTTTCAATGAAGACATCAGCTCAAAGGCCAAGAGACATCCCTACATACACAGACTATGAAAAGCACTGCTTGTTTTAGTGATATGAGGCATATGATGAGGTTTGAACAACTAGCTTACCCAAGACATCGAGCAACATGATGTTTGGAAGCGCTGCCTGTTCCCTGTGGTTTATGAGATAAGATTGAAGAAATGATAAGCTATCACAAGATATAATGACAAATGTAATGGGCCATGAGTGTGAGTATTAATATGCTGCATGGACAGAGTGTGTCTAGAGATGCTACAAATGATTTCCTGTGTCAGGCATCAAAAACAGCGAACCTATTGAACCTGTTCTATCTAGTCTCTGACCATGCGAAGCCCACTCAATGACATTTGGCTTTTGGCCAATATAAGTGAAACAGACAATACAATTATCAAGTCAGAGGTTTTGCTTTGGAAAGCCATGTTCTACAGTGCATGACTGATTAATGTAAGTCAAAATTCATTAACAAGAGGTAGTTTTCTTCAGGTGAGAAATATCACTGTCAGTCAGCAGAGCTCTAAGCACATGCACACTCCAGTCAAAGCAACTGCTCTAAAGAGATAAATGTGCCATAAAGTATTCTCAAGCTTTTTTTTAAAGATTTGCAGATGTTTGCTGAGAAGAGCACAGCACTGTAGCATGAGGAAGTTTAAACAATCAGCTGTCACCCTTTTTATTCCCTTGACAGTCCTCTTATAATCACCTGGAAAGACATCCTCAGTTTGTGATATGCATATTGAATTGCTTAAGGTTTTATGTAACCTTACAACTAGGCAAAAAAATAGGCAGAGTGGGGCCAGGAAATACTTAACCATATTTAACGTTTCACTTTCTTCTCCATTACATTTGCATTCATACATTATAAAATGATTATGTATTCAGCTCTGTGTAAAAAGTTTGATAAACGTCACTGGAGTTTGTAGTGGTATGTATAACATCAGAGAAATCAAAACTACTGGGCAAACTTCAAAAACCAAAAGAAGTTTAGAACAGATCTATGCAGCACAAACTTACAGCTCATGCGTCCTTCTGGATTTAAGAGTCGGTGGTCAACACCAGATGCATTAAAAAAGTTGTGTAATGATAGATAAAAAAAGAAAGCAAAGAAATTCTGTTTTTCATCAAAGTCCCTAGGAACAGAGCTATGATTTACTGGGTATAAAACACAAATAACTAGATTAAATATATATCAAAGTTACAAGGGAGATTATACTGATCAAAATAGGACAAGCATACATTTTCAAATGTGCTGAGAGCATACAGAAACTTGTAGATAGTTTTGTGGTGTTTGCTAGCATCACTATTACTATTAATTATACTTTGGGCTAGTGATTTGAGAATAATCCTAAATGTTAAAATTTGGTATGTAACCGTTTATGCTACTGATATGAATAATGTATATGATATGAATAATATACACTGAATATGAATAATTGTGCATTAACTAAAAGAAAAAGCTAAAAGGCATATAATTTAGTACCTTTTGAAAGGGTAGAGGCCCCAGTGACAGCTTTTGTACCTTGTGTAGACCAGCAAAATTAATTTATTTAATAAAATGTGGTCTGATTTTTTTATTTTTTATTTTATTAATAAAGACATCATGTATGTATCTTTAAAACATGCTCTTTTAATATTATGAGGGCTATTTTTCAAGCAATCTGGCAGCAAAAACATAAAAACTGCTCACAAAAAAAGCAATGAGTATAAAGAAGTAAAACCTAAGGCCTTTAGGTCCTCCAAATGATGCACTGTAATACACATAAGCTGGGGTGCATTTCCCAAAAGCAACAATTGTTGCAAGTTTTGTTGTTACCAATAGAATTCAATGGAACTAACGACCATAGTTAGCTAATGATGCTTTTGGGAAATGCACTCCAGAGCAGTGAGAATGGATACACTGCCTCTCACAATGGGCTATGTAATTTCAAGAGCAGTGTGTGTTAAAAGGAAACCAAAAGATTTAATTAAACTCTTTGAATATAGTCATAATGTAACTAGCACTAAAAAAAAAAAATCCTAATAATAGCATATTCACTTCCCATCAAGGTGAATATATTAATTTCAATTAATTCATATGCGAGAAGAGGAGAGAGTTTCAAGTGTTCCAGAAAACATATAGGTACTATGTTGCATTGGACCCAATGGATTCTTCAAGAAAACACTTCACTTCAAAAAAGCTAAGAGGACGTGACTAAAGATGTATTTAATTTCCTGTGCAAGTACTTCTAATCCAAGTTCTTTCTGCATTCTGACTTGCCTGCTCACGCAGATTGTACTCTTTGCCTACTTGTTCCAGCTCTCCAATTATTCAACATGACATTGGAAAAAGAAAAGCCCCAAAAAACTAAATTTCTCTTTCTTAATGAAAGGTACATACAAAATACGGGGTATTAAATTAAAAATGCATTGCTTGAATATTAACTTCTAAGTTGCTCAATGTGTCTAGCACAGTGACTGTCTTTGCTCCAAAATCCAGCCACAAAATGCTCTTTAAGAAGGGAGAGGATTTCTGTGAACACTTTTGATTATTTAAAATGACAGGATGAATCACTGAACCAGAATTTTGAACCAGTTTACTGAAAAGAACATAGAATAGATTTGTGAAAATGTGTTACACTTCCCAAACTGGAACTGAGAACAGTTTAATATACAGTATGGCCAAAAGTATGTGGACAACTCCTTCTAATTAATAGATTTGACTATAGTCCAATAATTTTTGTGGGATAAATCCTAATGCTACATAAACAGACGTATAAACAGTGCTAAACAATGCTAGTATAAACAGACGATATTGTCTGCTGGTGTGGACGCTAATATAGTTATCTTTATAGTTATCGTTCTTGGTGTGAATGGGGCTTTAGGCTCCAAAACCCCATTCCAGTGTCTGACCTGATATGCTCGTTTCTAAATAGGAGTGAATTCCTGCATCCACATTCTAAAATCTAATGGAAAACTTCCACTCTTCCACTAGATAAGTGGAAGCTGTTATCACAAAACAGGGAGGGAGTGTTATTTATGATTTTTAAATTAAATGCTCATATATTGGTTATGTGTAATTAATAACACATTACAAGCAGAGCAACTTGTCTCAAACTGTCCAGTCCTGGGGACAACTCTTATGAAAAACAACAAATACAATTGGAGAACGCAAAGTTCTAAATCCCTCAGATGAATTGAGGTCCCTCCTCCACCACCTTCTCAAATACTCTTTCTGATTGAAGTGGTGGGCATGTGGGGGAAAAAAAGAGAGATAAAGGTTCAAATTATAACAAGTTTTGATTGCTGAGTGTGGGTGCAGGAGAGAAGATACTGATATGTCTGTGTCATACTGATGTATTATCTCCTGGAACAAACGCAACAAGGTGAGGTCCTAAGAGTTTCGTGTGTGGAGGGAGAGATTGAAAAAGTGAGACAGAATCTTACAGGAGAGGTACTGAAAATCTGTTAGAATTCTTCCAGTGGGATTTTGTGGATGGGAGCAGGACCAAATGTCAAAGTTGTGGGTGGGAGCAGGACACAATCTTGTAGGAACGAGACCAAAAAATCTGTCTTTGTAGACCTCTAGTTCAAATGACCAGGAAAACATGGCAGCTCCTTCATGCTCCAGAGGGATATATGAGGATATTTGCACCATGCATCTCACAAACCCTGTCTAGACAGAAGTGATATAACTTTCATCCTGAACTCATCTGGTGTCTGACTAAAAGGGACAATCTGTGGATGCAATATATGCCACATAAACATGTTAGTCCCTTAAGAGCGATGTTAGGTAAACATCTGCAGATGCCTTATTCATGCGGAGCATCAAAAGTTGCTGAAATTATGGACATTTCCTTCCATGCTGTGGTGGAGTGTATCAGCCCTGCTGTGGTCCCTCTTTGAATAATGTAACCTTTCTTCTTAGTTTACTCTCTACCTCCCCTTTCTCATTTCCTTTTCATTTCAGATCTTACACCCAAATGGAATGTACACACTGTGTCCTTTCCATACTTATGGAAACTTATAGCTTACCCTTTCCTGAATGCCAAGGGAATGCCAAGGTAAGGTATCTCACTTGCCATTCATTTGCTCTGCCTCACACAATTGGAAGACAGTAGAGGGTAGAGCAGATGATAAACGGTATAGCCAGTCTAGTGGTGGAAATTGGCCTTTTCCAACTTCATGATCTGAAGTGATTTTGTGCTTTCTTGTCTAACGGTGAAGACCAAGCTTTGGGATTTGGATTTATTCAAGGATGCCATAGTGAAAAATGGAATTTTCCCGATTTCTATGTACATACATTTTATAGTCTATATAGGCACCAGACAGATGTATTTTGCTATTGAACTACATCTTGAGAATGCATCCTTATGCCCCTAAATTTCTCAACCTGGTCTCATGGCATAAACGTACCTGGGTGCACTTTTTAGCAAGACCGTTTTTAAGTACCTTACTGCACGTTTCGCCGCAGTTTCAAAGAGAAACGGCCACTGAGTGGCGCTAAAACACGTGTTCAATACGCAAACCCTGGCATGTATTTATTATGTTGATATAGGTATGTATTGCTGTGTATTTATTACATTGCTTCAGGTATGTATTGCGGCGGTTCAGAATACAAATATCTGGGGACCGTCGCTAAAAATTAATGCTCTATTGTGTTGGAAATATGCCCTACACCAAACCCAACCCTAAACCTACCCAATAGTGTTGACAAATGCAAAACTGATATAAAAACGCAAAATTCTACAAACAGCGTTATTACTGCCTCACACCAAAGTCACAGTCTGATGAATTGGACAAGTAGTCTGATTCCAACCATGATGTAACATTGAAAATGGACTTCCTGCTCCAAAGAGGTTTATTTATTTATTTATTTTTTCTCAAAAAGTCCTGCCTCTGCTTTCAGATATGGTCAATAATGGTTTAGAATTTTGTTTAGGTGTGATGAACATGCTGATGTTTATCAGCACAAGTCACAAGTCAGAGACACCATCTGCTGAATGACAGTTTGGGTGGAGTTGAGTCCAGATGATGCAAACACACACTGGGTCATATAGAGCAAGAGGGATGCAAGATTAATATTCACAGCACGTGGTCAGTGCACAATACAGAGGTCATTCACAGCCCTGTATTCACACCATCGAAATATTTTGCAATCTCAGTTTTGGCTGCAGGTTACAAAACAAATGTCAGATTTGCATTTAATGAGGGTTCAATTAATGATGTGTGAAACAAGATATCACATGTTTGTAACAAGGTACCATTATACAGAATTCCATGTGCATATGAAGTTAGCATCAGCAAACTTAGTATTAAGTAAACAACATACTGATGAGCAGAACGAATAATGTGCTTTGTTCTCTGAGCTATGTCTGTGAAATTACAAACAGATGGATGGAAGTCTGCACACATTTTCTGTGAATTTCTTTGTTTTCTGTTGTGTTTGTGGAATTATTTTAATGTTTTGTTTGTTTTATTTTGTTCCATTTCAGTCTATTATCATGGTATAACTGATTTACCAGTGAATAAACAGAACCTAAATGATGAAACAAATTGTGATTGGACGCTTTACTTTTAAGTCTGCAAGTCTCAGTCTCTCTAATGTCTGGAATACACTACATGACTTTTAAAATTTGAACAGATCAGCATCATACATTTGCAGATTTGTATAAGGTTACAGAGCAAAACTGGGCATCATACATTAAAAGGATCACACACTAACAGCATTTCAAGTCTTTCTAAACACAACAAACTCTCACGGAAACATGCACCTAGTTGCTAGGAAATGCATTACAAAGAAACCACAATATATATAATCGACTCAACATATCAAATGTGTTTGAATCAAAAAGTCTGAAGCAAAATTAAAAAAAAAAAAAAAAAAAAAAGTCAACTCCTCCAAACTGCAAATTGGGACACAAATTTTGGTGGAATTTGTGTAGAATATTCCAACCTGTTCTTCAGGATAAGCTGCACAGGAACACATGCAGATATTTTATACTACTAAAAAAAAAAAATACTAATACTAATATATATATATATATATATATATATATATATATATATATATATATATATATATATATATGTGCGTGTGTGTGTGTGTAAGGGACAATCAACGGATTTTAATGCACGATGTGGAGGCAAAGAACTGGCCGACACGAAGCGGATCCTTTAATGCACGGCTAGCCGTTGATTATCTCGCTTATTCCATGGTCATTTGCCAAGCAATAGACAAGTTAATACTTGTCTTGCTCTTTGCAGCGCAATATTTGAACAAATGGGTAAAAATTGGATTTATTTTTGTCAGTTACGGCACGTTAATGCTAGCATTCTGCCAGCTTCAAATCAGAAAAAGAAATGAAATAATGCAGAAAGACCACATTTATTTGAATGAATTATAGCATGTATTTCAATTAATTATCAATCGATTGAGAGAGAGAGAGAGAGAGGACAGTTGTGTGTACCTGCTTGTTGCATCTGTGCGTCTCTCTCTACAAAAAAAATTTACTTTAAAAAACAGCGATTTTATCACCTCATTGCTGGGGAATATACAGTAGTGTAGCGATCTAGTCCTTAATACGGTTACGTTCACACACAGGTCGGTTATTTACGGGTGTGACAACCGCATTCTGTAACCGAACTCACACCTGTAATTTTTCAGGACTCACAACCGTATTCTTGGAACACACGCGCTGTGTGAACGGAACAGGACTGGACAACTAGTTGTCTGTCACGTCATACAGTGCGAGAGAGCAGCTCTGCTGCACAAATGCACGCCTACCGTGTGGTGAGTGTTTTCATGTGTGATTTCGGTAACTTACAGTGGCGGAGAAATCAGCTGTATGTCATCTTAATGTTTTAGATCCCCTCAGTTCTCCACCGGAGCCGCACACGTTTTGTGTTCTGCGCACGACTTAAATACTCCACTCTCCAACCAAATTTAAAAGCTGCTGTCGGTTAATAAAGATTTGACGAAAGAACTCGCGGCTCTAGTGGACTCTTGTCATGTCACAAGTGATCAAACTTTCAGTATTATGGATGTCGCCATCTTTGATTTTACTTTGTTCACTGTCGTTATGGTTACTGGTAAGGAATACGGCCTGACTCCCGTTGCATGTTCATACAGACAGTATTCCAAACGCAACTGTAAGCTGCTGTGTGAACGAGACATTTCGAGACTCGCACCTGTAAAGAAAATGCGGTTGTCAATCCCAAAAACTGACAGTGTGAACGTGGCCTTAGTGTGTACCAATTAAAGCAGCGCATTAATATAGAACGGTCATTAAACTGACTTGGAACTACCTGTGCGTTTAATGCACAGGTAGTTCCAAGTCAGTTTAATCACCGTTCTATATTAATGCGCTGCTTTAATTGGTACACACTAAACAACACGCATCACTTGCTCACACACACACACAGAGAGAGAGAGAGAGAGAGAGAGAGAGAGAGAGAGAGATCGCAGATTGTGCTGCACACACACATAAACTTCCAACGCTTTCCCGCGATTTTTATTAATAAAATAAAAGATAGATACTAGATCGCTACATTATATTCCCCAGCAACGAGGTGATAAAATAGATGTTTTTGAAGTATTTTTTTTGTAGAGAGAGACACACAGACGCAGCAAGCAGGTACACACAACTGCCCTCTCTCTCTCTCTCTCTCTCTCGATCGATCGATAGTTAATTGAAATACATGCTATAATTCATTCAAATAAATGTGGTCTTACCGCACTATTTCATCTCTGTGTCTGATTTGAAGCTGGCAGAATGCTAGCACTAACGAGCCGTAACTGACGAAAATAACTCTCATTTTTACCCATTCGTTCAAACATTGCGGTGCAAAGAGCAAGACAAGTTTTAACTTTTCTATTACTTGGCAAATGACCATGGAGTGGGATAATCAACATCTAGCCGTGCATTAAAGGATCCACTTTGCGTCGGGCGGTTCTTTGCCTCCACGTCAAAAAATCCACGTTAAAATCCTTTAATGCACGGCTAGCCATTGATTATCCCTTACATACATATTAGTATAAAATAATGATATTCTGGAGTATGGAAAAAATACAGAATCGGAACTTTTTATCATTTGTACAACCTCCCCAGAGCTTGTCTGTAATCAGAACATGATAATGGTCCTGCCAGATTAGGATAAAAGGCAGATCTTACACTGCTTCTTTCATGTTCACAGGCCTTTGAATGAAGCTGAGACAACAACATGTGATATTTCCATTTTCACATTGCAGAAATGAATCCAGGTGCAGGAATAGGACATCTGTAAAGGTGGAGAAGTGTAGAGAACTCTACAGAAAGGTGAGTTGAGAAACTGTATTCTAGGTGCAAGATAAACAGGGCAAGTGAGAAGAGATCATTAAGGCTTTTCACACTGCACTTAACCCCGGGTTATCGTCATTCTAAACACCGCTTTTAACCATGGGTAAAGACACATTTCACACCTGTAATTTGAAAGCGGTGTTAGCACCGCTTATTTACCCGGGGTTATGGAACCCTGCTCCTGAGCAGGGTTAGCACCGCATTTGTGGTGTTAACCCTGCATTGCGGTGCTAAGTTTATTCAGTGTGAAACGGAGTGGTATTTGCTTGTTGCTGCTGGACGCTTGGCAACAGACAGCCAATCAGAAATTGAGCAGCGAGGCTCATGTTACGTCAATAACAGGAAACGCGTGTCCTGTAAACAGCAGCCGGTGAGAAAAAAGAAATGTCAAAAGACGGAAACTGGAAGACGTGTGAACTGGTGTGATGAGGAGACAGTATTATCCTTACGCTACTGTACAAGTAAACACTAACGTTAGTCTCTCCACACTTAAAAGAAATTCTGTGCTTATGCTGCGTTCCAGGCAGGTTTTTGAGCCCGTAAGTCACAACTTCAAACCACGACTCACGACTTTGTAGCGTTCCAGGCAAGTCAAGCTAAACTGCCTGAGCACAAGGAATTGTGGTAGCTAGATGTAAACAAACCAGCATGGCGGACCGTATGGGGCTTATGCTCATTTACAATCATTTCTATCGTCAAAGGTGCTTACTCCTTGCTTATTTGAGGGAAACGGAGGAGGAAAAACAGCGCATAATGCAAGAGAAGCTATTATACCTTTTATTTTATGTTATTTGTATATTTGGAAATGTATCCGTAGGGGCTGCCATTGTTGTTTCACGGGCTATGTGATGTCAGAGCGCGGAACTGGGAGTACATCGATCTAGTACGAGTTCACGGGTGGGAAGTCACGGGTTTGACTGCCGTTCCAGTGCACTTTCACGGGTAGAAGTTTGGAAAAACATGGGTTACGGGTTGCCTGGAACGCGGCATTAGCGTCTGCCATTGCTAAGCAACCATGACCTGCGCTCTTCATGAAGACATGGAAGTTTCAGCAAAGGACAAATGGATTTCCTGCACCAAATCGCTTGCAGTAGCTCTGCTACTAATTTTTTTTAAAAATGGCTATCCCTATACATCTTTGATCAGCTGTTCCTCCATCCAGCTAAAGACATACACGACAACATTTTTTTTTTTAATAACTGGCAAGACACGGGAAAAGCCGTGTAAACAGGTTGCCTGCTGTTCGTCTAATCAGTGACAGTGGTACCGCAAATATGCAAATAAGAACGTTAACCCGGGGTTTAGGAATGTACAGTGTGAAACGTCTGTTAATGAATACCCAGGATTAACAGTTAACCCCAGGTATAGAATGAGCAGTGTGAAACGTGATTACTGATAACCCAGGATTCCGTTTATCCGGGGTTTAAGATGACCCAGGGTTAAGAATTTCAAGTGTGAAAAGCCCTAGAGTTGGTTAGTCACTTCCTGCCAGGAAGAACAAAGAAACACTGGGTTTGTGTTGAGATCACGCTACTTACCTTGGACTCTGTTCCTTTTGCACAAATTTTTGATGGTTCTTAATTTAGTGCAGGTGTCTGCTTGCCTACGTAGTTGGCGAATTGCTGTCGCTCGTGGTGATGTTGATCAGTGCACAGATGGCACATCATTATAACCCTTAAAAAGATTATGACATTTTCTTCTCTTTTTCAACTGTATATTTGGCCTTGTGACTCTTTATTAGACGAATACGATGAACAAAAGGAGACAACCTAGAAAGAAGTTTTATAATATTCTGCTTATTTGTTGTATACCAGACGGGTTTCTCTATCAATTTTCAGTTATATTTCATTTAGCATAAACTTTGTCACAGATTTTTCCCCTAAAAATTTAAATAGATTCAAATGAGACAATAGTTGACATACAATAAGATTACAGATCTATAAAATGAATCTGGATGGTGGCTTGAACATTTAGTCTTGGGAGAAGTTGTTAATGAGAAATGTTAATTTAAAAATCCTTCCTGGCATTTTAAGTCTCTTACAAATCCAAGCACAGTTTGAGACATAATTTGCCTCTGAAATAACTTTAATTTTCCTACAACAATCTGCAATATGGAGACCATATGTATTGATCCAACTGTCCTGTCCTACACTTATAGCATGTCCTGTTTTGCTGATAAGTATGTCACAATGTGGAAGTGAAATACTTGTACTGTTTCTTAATTACTTTAAGCTGGATTCACCTTCTCAAGGTGAATGTCAGTTTCACGTGGTAATCTATTCCCAGCATGCAGCATAGTTGCATTTAAGCACTTATTTCATATAATATTCACCCACATACACTATATCAATTGCCTCTGAAATGGGCATTTCTTGTTATGCAAGAACAAGAGTTTGCTGAACAAGAGTAGCATCAAGGGTCTTCTGTTCTTCTAGGATGGGAACAATCCATACATCTGGATTTTCGAGATTATCTTTGAAGTGTCTCACAAGGTTATATCTATTATAAAGAACTGAAAAAAAAGCACCAAAGCAAGGGGAATTTAAAGCAATTCAACAATAGGAAGGGCAAGGCTGCAATTATCTAAAGATGATTTAAACTATATGCTTGAAAATTCATAATGTAATTCTTTGCTTTAAAAAAGAGGCTGTTTTGAAGGATGCAATACTGCAAACCACAGTAGCCACAGGCCTTAACCAATCAAAACATTAGTCATTTAAACATACCAGTCTTAAAAGCATAAAACAGAAGTGAAAACTTTACTATTTTATAGCAAATGTTAAATCAATGCTTCTAGAATTTATTACAATCCACTGAGATATAATTTGTAATATATGAATACTTGCATATTCTAAAACTCTGAAAAACTAGCTAGTAACTACAATGGAGATGTATTTCCAGGAATATGACATTGCACCATTTTGCATGATTGCAGTGAAGTGGCCTGTATTTGCTATAATGGCGTGATAACCATTTTAACCATATCCTACCCACAGCAACAATAAAAAGGGGAATGTTTGGTCCCTCTTAGTGAGCCAAAAAGCAATCATGCACCTAATACCAGTCTAATGTTGCTGTTCCAATTAAATGAGCCAAAGAGACAAGAGACCAGGCCTCTCTCCACACTCATTACTACTACATCTAGCTGTGGCAGAAAATAAACCACAACACTGTTTTCTCCCAAAAGCATTGAAATTGCATTAAAAGAGGCTCACTGGAAGACACCTGACAGTCAGAAATGGAGAATCAAGGTCTGTGCCATTAATCAGTGATGCTCAGTTTGGGAGTATGAGTCAGACATCTTGGTGAGGTGCATTTGTGCTGGATAAGTGACACAGACAAAGTTAAGAAGCAAGCAGGGAAGCGTGTGATGAAAAACATCAGTCATATTGGTGGTATTTACTGTTGAAGTATATCAATGTAAAAAATTCAAATGAGTAGTACTTGTGTTTGAAAAACAAACAAACAAAAAAAAAAAAAACAGGTTAAATATGCTTAAGTGGTTTCTCGAAATTCTTAACCCTTTGTATGAATAGTGATGCTTGCCTCAGGAAACACCACTAATGACCTGAAATGTCAGTAGTTTGACCTTTAGTCACGTTCAGGCTGTTGACTGTTTATCTGTTCCCTATCTAAGGTCAAACCAAGGGTGCAAAAGCAATTAATACTTAATAGGCACATAAGCTAAAATCCTCTTCTGAAAACTTGTCTGGTATAATGACTTTCATGTTATATGTTTTCTAGAAGACACCTGAACTAAAATAATGTTTGGATGAAATATCATTTACACCACTGTGTCAAGGAATATAAAGAAACAATCGGCTTGCATTATCTTGAACGAATAAAGATGTGTCTAGACTGTCAGAACTCACCTCAGCTCAAGATGATGAAGGTAAAAATGAAAGATTTCAAAGTGTAGAAGTGTGCAGGATTCTTGGCAGAAGTTGAAACAGACAGAAACTACACAGGTATCTGAGTCTCTTTTTTTTTTTTCTGAAGAAGTACAATCATTTCTATTATGTTTTAGGTAGTAGAGTCTAGTACTAGTATTAGTCTAGTAGTTTTTATAGTATTCAGTATACATATGTATATTTGACTGCTCAAGTTCTCAGGGTGGGACTGGGAGAATGCTCCTTTTTTGGTCTGTGTACATATGTGTCGGATTGACATCTGTGGCCATTTCATCATGTCTTGATGTTTTGTCTATGTCCAGCACAATGAAACATTTTTAAAGGGGTCATATGATGGTGCTAAAAATAACATTCTTATGTGTATTTGGTGTAATGCAATGTGTTTACGTGGTTTAAAGTAAAAAAAAAAAAAAAAAAAAAAAACATTTTCCACATATTTTACATTATTTTATCTCTTCTAAGCCCTGCCTTTCTGAAACAGGTCAATTTTTACAAAGTTCATCGGTGTGAAACAGCAAGGTGTGCTCTGATTGGCCAGCGATTCAGTGCGTTGTGATTGGCCGAATACCTCAAGCGTGAGATGGAAATGTTGCGTCCCTTACCATAATATGACACAAAAACATTAAAAGCCATTTCAAATGAGGCATTTGTTGCATCCAGTGGGGACATAATTGAATGAATGAATGAATGAATGAATGATGCATTTATATAGTGCTTTATTGTGTATTGCCATACACCCAAAGCGCTTTACAACCATATGGGGGGTCTCTCCTCAACCACCACCAGTGTGCAGCATCCACTTAGATGATACGACGGCAGCCACAGGACAACAGTGCCAGTGCGCTCACCACACACCAGCTACAGGTGGAGAGGAGAGAGATAGAGCCAATCAAGTGGATGGGGATTATTAGGAGGCCATGATTGATAAGGGCCAGTGGAGGGAATTTGGCCAGAACACCGGGGTAACACCCCTACTCTTTACGAGAAGTGCCATGGGATTTTTAATGACCACAGAGAGTCATTAAACGTCTCATCTGAAAGACGGTGCTTTTTGACAGTATAGTGTCCCCGTCACTATACTGGGGCGTTAGGACCCACACAGACTGCAGGGTGAGCACCCCCTGCTGGCCACACTAACACCTCTTCCAACAGCACCCTAGTTTTCCCAGGAGGTCTCCCATCCAGATACTGACCAGGCTCAACCCTGCTTAGCTTCAGTGGGCAGCCAGTCTTGGGCTGCAGGATGATATGGCTGTGGCAATAATTACTGATTATAATGACTTATACTGTCTTTAAACATAACACCATGTCTGCATTTGTGATCGGAGAAACACAAACAACAAGCACTACTTACACTCGCGTTTCAATAGTAAGTAGCAGATTTTTTTAAATAATAAAACGTAACGTTACTTACAGGCTGTGAGTCAGAAGCGCCAGACTGTCCTTGTAAGTTTGGAACTGCCCCACTTTTGAGTAAAATTCTTTCTACATGTAACAGCCGTGGTGTCCAGCAAGCCAGTAAACCTCACTCCCCTGATCTAGTGACTCTTAGGGCCCGTCTCCCGTGCTTAGACCACAGTTCGAATCTCGCCCGGAGCGGGGTGAATAGGACCGGTTACACACAACCGGCCTTGTACTCTCCCATTTTCAGAAAACAATCCTTCGTGCAGTGCGCAGCGCAAACTCCAATATTTGTGTTGTACTGCTCTGGGACAGTGTTGTAAATAAAACTCAGCCACAGATTTCTTGTTATGTCCTCTTTACTCACATCCAAACACACAGCACCTCTCCATGACATGGCGCCGGCAGAAGCAACAACATAGAGCGAGAAAGTTACGCCTTCTTTCTTTGCGTATACACTTGAGCGGTGTTATACAAATCTTCCCACATCATGACGTAGAGATGTGGGGGCGTGTTAGAACGAGCCGTTTTAGGTAGGTGTGGCTGACTCTTAACTTTAATAAAGAATATCTCTTTGGATTTGAGACTTTGGTCTTTGCAACTTTACAGATCTTCTTTATGCACCAACAGCTTGTAACACTCCAAAGAGAAAGGAAAAACTGAAATCGCATCATATGACCCCTTTAAAACAGAATATCAAGGTAATAGTAAGACGTTACTTTCTTTATCTTTAGAATCTAATATTGCATTGCGAAAGCACTGTTTGCACCACTTCTATGACATCAGCCACAGTCAAATTTCCTGTTCTCCTCTAATCTAACGCAAATGTCCACATTGATACCGCTCCTCCCTTTGACAAGCATCTGACTTTCACAATAATCCAGGGTCATTAACACACAGCCCTTCATCTCACTGTTGTCTTCTACACAGAGTGTTCCCTGGCCAATTAGGTCTGGAAAAATAAGAAAAAGACTTCAAAGGGTGAAACAGAACACTAAGGTACAATAAACAGGCCAGATACTAGAGCTGCAGGTGTCCACACAATGTCACTCGCGGGCTCATTGAACGCTTAATTAGGGACAACAAATTACCTCCTGAATTATAAGAGCATGCAGGAGCCCTTCTCTAATGCTCTTCCATTGCACCCATCTCATTTATTGTCATGTGTTGGGGATGTTACATTGTATTAAGACAGTCTTGAAAAACATATTTAAGTATGTAAAAAAGTTGTCTATCCTGGTAATGATTAGGAGTTCATTCTTACCTCAAATGGATATTAAGGATGACCCTTCATGTGAATAGAAGGAGGAAGTAAATCTGCATTTAAAAGGCAGTGTTTGCCCTGCCCTCCTTGAAGGTTAAGTTAATTTTATTTAATTTTATTTTCTGTATAGCGCCAGATCACAACAGAAGTTAAGGTTACCTTTCCTATAGAACAGGTCTATTTCTATATTAAACAAACTAAATAGCCTTATGTTTTTTATCTTGTTTACACGACGGCATGTAATTTCTGTTTCTACATGGTTGCGCTATTACAATTCTCCTCTGCTCTCTGTATCACGCACAGCAGAGTGAGACACATGCGTGCACACACAGGTGAGCACACTCCCAACCCCAATAATATTTGTAAATATTAAGCCGCAAAAAGACTATTTAAATATGAATTCTGCATGTCTTTGTGTTAATGAATGGTGCAGACGCGCGGTTTACTCGTACTGAAGCGCACGTGATGCTTGCGGTGTTATTAGCGTCTGCCATCTCATTAAATGAGGACATAAATACATGAACAATATCTGCAGAACTGCTCTGAGAGTCACTTCATGAGCATTTGACCGTTTCATTTGAGAAAACTATCCTCATATCATATACACACAGAAATTTAAAGGTATTCACGGCAATCCGTCAAAATACAAGTTAGGCTTAACTTGAAGACATTGTGGCAGAAATACATTACTATTGTTCAGTAGAATATATGTAACACTACTACTACTACTACTACTAAAGTTATTAAAACCTTATTTTTAATGAATAATCATACAATATTTCTTCAATGTTTTAATTCTAATATTAAATCCCCTTTATTTGCCAAAAAATAAAAATGTTTAATTTTCATTTTGTACTGTACATACTGTTTAGTTCAATGTACAGTTCAAATAACTGTTCAGTTGTTATATTGACTGCTGACATTAAAAGAAACACATGATTCCTTTAAGTGTTTGTGTTGGTGTCTGTCTGGCCCCAGCCAGTGTCCAGTCCACTTACTGTGAAAGTGATCCAGAAAATCAACATGCAGAGAAAAAAAAAAAAAAAAAAAAAAAACATTCCAAGAAAATCTGAAGAACGTTGCTGTTTCATAGGAAAATGTTGAGAACATGGTCACAGATTGAACACGTTGGAGGAGGCTTGTCGACCAGTGCACCCAAAGCATAACGTCATGATAATTAACCAGCTAATCAAGGTCTTTACTATAACTAAAAATTTCCAGCATGAGTGTTGGAGCTGAATTCTGCAGAACGGTGGCTCAACAGGAGCAGGATTTGACAGACACTCAAAGAACATCATGGTCTAGTGACTGCGACTTTCTCAAGTAAGATATTCCTGGATGAAATCTTTTGGTGGTCCACTGACTACTCCTAAAGTGGTTGATTAGAATTTTGTTAAAATCCTAACTCTAGCTTTAACCCTAACCTTAGCCCAAGACGTGATTGGCTGATAGAAAAGTTCTTCCAGGACAAAGAAGGTTGAATAAGAAATATGGTGCAATCCTGGAAAACTAGAGGATTCATGAATTTGATGATAAGTAGGAGAAAGAGAACACGCTAAAATGAGACAATGAAGAGTTCCGACAGTTGTGTAAGTGTAGCAGAGATCATGGATGGAGCAAGGTTGCAGTTGAAAACAAGATCAAGATGGATCACTGTCTGTTGAGTCACCGAAGACTTGGAGCATCAATCTGGATGTGACATCACCCAGAGGGACAGGTGGAACACTGTTTTCCAAAAAGAGATCCTAGTTCATCCAAGAATGTGTCTGAAGGACTAGAGGAGAGATTTGAAAAAGACAAGATACGATTTGAAGTCATGAGTGGTAGTGACAGAATGGAACTTAAATATTTGTTTGAAAGATCCAGAAGTGAGAAACAAAATTTGACACGATTGCCAGATGGGCAAGCTTGTACCTCTTCCACAGAACAAGGCCATGGGGACAAAGAGGAAAATAAAAGATGAAGAAAGTGCAGCAGTAGCGGTTTCCAAAGTGATCCAATTTGAGTATGGACATTTGAGTAGTTGCTAACAACTGCTCCAACTTTCAAAGTTAGTGTAATTTTTTTAAGAAATGTTGGGATAGCACAATAAAATCTTCCTGTATGGGTTTATAGAAATTGTACTTTTGTTATGCCTATGGTAATATTATTTGTGGTTGATGGTGTTAAAATATAGTTTCTTTGTTATTGGCATTCTATTTTCTCATCAAATATGCATATACTAAGGTACTTTGAATAATAAATGCTAACAATTATTTACAACATTATTTTAGGAATGTGACTATACCACTCTCGCCTTCACCTGCATTCTTTAAAGAAAGGGGACGGAAGTCTCGTTCAGTTTTCAACTCCATTCAGAATCTGGAAAGTGTGTATTCACTGTTTTAAAGATGTTACTTTAATTTGATTTATTTACTATATGGTAAAATAGAGGTGCATCTCAATAAATTAGAATGTCGTGGAAAAGTTCATTTATTTCAATAATTCAACTCAAATTGCGAAACTCGTGTATTAAATAAATTCAATGCACACAGACTGAAGTAATTTAAGTCTTTGGTTCTTTCAATTGTGATGATTTTGGCTCACATTTAAAAAAAAAAAAAAAAAAAACACCAATTCACTATCTCAACAAATTAGAATATGGTGACATGCCAATCAGCTAATCAACTCAAAACACCTGCAAAGGTTTCCTGAGCCTTCAAAATGGTCTCTCAGTTTGGTTAACTAGGCTACACAATCATAGGGAAGAATGCTGATCTGACAGTTGTCCAGAAGACAATCATTGACACCCTTCATAAGGAGGGTAAGCCACAAACATTCATTGCCAAAGAAGCTGGCTGTTCACAGAGTGCTGTATCCAAGCATGTTAACAGAAAGTTGAGTGGAAGGAAAAAGTGTGGAAGAAAAAGATGCACAACCAACCAAGAGGAATGGACTGAGGCTGGGGTCAAGGCATCAAGAGCCACCACACACAGACGTGTCAAGGAATTTGGCTACAGTTGTCGTATTCCTCTTGTTAAGCCACTCCTGAACCACAGACAATGTCAGAGGCATCTTACCTAGGCTAAGGAGAAGAACTGGACTGTTGCCCAGTGGTCCAAAGTCCTCTTTTCAGATGAGAGCAAGTTTTGTATTTCATTTGGAAACCAAGGTCCTAGAGTCTGGAGGAAGGGTGGAAAGTTGCTTGAAGTCCAGTGTTAAGTTTCCACAGTCTGTGATGATTTGGGGTGCAATATCATCTGCTGGTGTTGGTCCATTGTGTTTTTTGAAAACCAAAGTCACTGCACCCGTTTACCAAGAAATTTTGGAGCACTTCATGCGTCCTTCTGCTGACTAGCTTTTTAAAGATGCTGATTTCATTTTCCAGCAGGATTTGGCACCTGCCCACACTGCCAAAAGCACCAAAAGTTGGTTAAATGACCATGGTGTTGGTGTGCTTGACTGGCCAGCAAACTCACCTGACCTGAACCCCATAGAGAATCCATGGGGTATTGTCAAGAGGAAAATGAGAAACAAGAGACCAAAAAATGCAGATGAGCTGAAGGCCACTGTCAAAGAAACCTGGGCTTCCATACCACCTCAGCAGTGCCACAAACTGATCACATCCATGCCACGCCGAATTGAGGCAGTAATTAAAGCAAAAGGAGCCCCTACTAAGTATTGAGTACATATACAGTAAATAAACATACTTTCCAGAAGGCCAACAATTCACTAAAAATGTTTTTATTTATTCATTTATTTATTTATTTATTTTATTGGTCTTATGAAGTATTCTAATTTGTTGAGAGAGTGAATTGGTGGGTTTTTGTTAAATGTGAGCCAAAATCATCACAATTAAAAGAACCAAAGACTTAAACTACTTCAGTCTGTGTGCATTGAATTTATTTAATACACGAGTTTCACAATTTGAGCTGAATTACTGAAATAAATGAACTTTTCCACGACATTCTAATTTATTGAGATGCACCTGTATGTGTGCTATGTGGTAATTGTGTTCTTTTTTTCTACAAACCCGATTCCAAAAAAGTTGGGACACTGTACAAATTGTGAATAAAAACAGAATGCAATGATGTGGAAGTTTCAAATTTCAATATTGTATTCAGAATACAACATAGATGACATATCAAATGTTTAAACTGAGAAAATGTATCATTTTAAGGGAAAAATAAGTTGATTTTACATTTCATGGCATCAACACACCTCAAAAAAGTTGGGACAAGGCCATGTTTACCATTGTGTGGCATCCCCTCTTCTTTTTATAACAGTCTGCAAACGTCTGGGGACTGAGGAGACAAGTTGCTCAAGTTTAGGAATAGGAATGTTGTCCCATTCTTGTCTAATACAGGCTTCTAGTTGCTCAACTGTCTTAGGTCTTCTTTGTCGCATCTTCCTCTTTATGATGCGCCAAATGTTTTCTATGGGTGAAAGATCTGGACTGCAGGCTGGCCATTTCAGTACCCGGATCCTTCTTCTACGCAGCCATGATGTTGTAATTGATGCAGTATGTGGTCTGGCATTGTCATGTTGGAAAATGCAAGGTCTTCCCTGAAAGAGACGACGTCTGGATGGGAGCATATGTTGTTCTAGAACTTGGATATACCTTTCAGCATTGATGGTGCCTTTCCAGATGTGTAAGCTGCCCATGCCACACACACTCATGCAACCCCATACCATCAGAGATGCAGGCTTCTGAAATGAGCGCTGATAACAGCTTGGGTTGTCCTTGTCCTCTTTAGTCCGGATGACATGGCGTCCCAGTTTTCCAAAAAGAACTTCAAATTTGGATTCGTCTGACCACAGAACAGTTTTCCACTTTGCCACAGTCCATTTTAAATGAGCCTTGGCCCAGAGAAAACGCCTGCGCTTCTGGATCATGTTTAGATATGGCTTCTTTTTTGACCTATAGAGTTTTAGCCGGCAACGGCGAATGGCACGGTGGATTGTGTTCACCGACAATGTTTTCTGGAAGTATTCCTGAGCCCATGTTGTGATTTCCATTACAGTAGCATTCCTGTATGTGATGCAGTGCCGTCTAAGGGCCCGAAGATCACGGGCATCCATTATGGTTTTCCGGCCTTGACCCTTACGCACAGAGATTGTTCCAGATTCTCTGAATCTTTGGATGATATTATGCACTGTAGATGATGATAACTTCAAACTCTTTGCAATTTTTCTCTGAGAAACTCCTTTCTGATATTGCTCCACTATTTTTCGCCGCAGCATTGGGGGAATTGGTGATCCTCTTCCCATCTTGACTTCTGAGAGACACTGCCACTCTGAGAGGCTCTTTTTATACTCAATCATGTTGCCAATTGACCTAATAAGTTGCAAATTGGTCCTCCAGCTGTTCCTTATATGTAGATTTAACTTTTCCGGCCTCTTATTGCTACCTGTCCCAACTTTTTTGGAATGTGTAGCTCTCATGAAATCCAAAAAGAACCAATATTTGGCATGACATTTCAAAATGTCTCACTTTCAACATTTGATATGTTATCTATATTCTATTGTGAATAAAATATAAGTTTATGAGATTTGTAAATTATTGCATTCCTTTTTTATTCACAATTTGTACAGTGTCCCAACTTTTTTGGAATCGGGTTTGTACAAATTAGTACAAGTATCAGTGAACATCACAGTAATGTTAATAATGTAGTTTCTTTGTGTAAACAGCATGCTTACTTTTTTTTTATTTCAAATGTGAGAATAACTGTGCAAAAGAACCTGTTGCAAAGAGAGTCAAAGCAAATAAGCAGCCCACTCAGTCATGGAAAACAGAGACTGATGTTGGGATGGTTCCACAGGCTCTGAGATTCCTGCCTGCACAGGAACCTGGACCACAACTAAGACCATGTGATGCACACACTCCCACGAGTCTCTTCAAAATGTTTTTTTTTTTTTTTTTTCATTTATTATTGTTTTTTTCTGAAACTGCTGTGTCAACTCTGTGTCAAAACACCAATGCTCAGGCTGCCAGGGCACGTGCAAAGGGCCATAACTATAAATGGACAGATGTCAGCATCAGTGAGCTGTACTGCTACTTTGGACTACTCTTCTACATGGCCATAAGGAAGATGAGGTCCATCAGAGACTACTGGCGGCAGAATAGTATTTTCTCCGTTCCTTTTCCTGCCACAATCAAGTCAAGGGACAGATACTGCACCATTTCATGGAATCTGCACGAGTCACCCAGGTGGAGACAAGGACAATGAGCGAAAGAGGGACACTGCTGAACACGACCGTCTTTTCAGGGTCAGACCCCTCATGGACACTATCTGGCATGCATGTAAGGCCACCTATCATCCAAGAAATTTAGCTGTGGATGAAAGAATGGTGGCATGCAAAGCAAACACAGGAATGACTCAGTACATGAAAGCCAAGCCAACCAGGTGGGGCTTCAAGTTGTTTGTCCTTGTGGACTCGTCAAACGGATACACTGCAGATTTGGCTGTGTACACAAGAAAGAACAACTTTCCCACAGGCCATGGACTGTCATATGATGCTGTGACATCTCTTTTGGACCATACAGTTTTGGGCTCTGGGTACTTTAGAATACTGTTCCTTTGTTAATGAATAACTACACAGGAACAAGAGACTAATGCACTATTAACATTGTAGTTACTACTATTACCTAACAAGAAACTCTGATTAATGATTTAGTAAGTAATAGCACTCAGTTGAAACTGGTAGTTCACTATTAGCTAATCAATAACTACTATTTTTTATATATATCCTGGAGAACTACTATAACAACTACTGCATACAGTTTCATAATTAATGTGAATTATGCATAATGTATAATTAATTCTAAAATGAAGATAATGGTAACCCACTAGTAATGACTCAAGAATGACCAAATCCTTAGGAACTACTAATTACTTGGATCAGTATTCTAAAGTGAAAAGCATCATAACTCCCTAATATTGACTGACATCATTGTAAGCTTTTGACGTCATTATGTAAGGTTTTGGATAGTAAAGACTCATGTGTTACTACATCCTTCTGAAGAAATTACTAATTATTTGGATCAGCATTCTAAAGTGAAGATCACAGTAACCCACTAGTAATAATTTAAGTGTTACCAAATCTAGCAAAATGAATTACCAACCAAAATCTTACAAAAATCTCAAAAGTTTACAATGACTTCAGTAATTACTAGGGGGTTATCATGAGCTTCACTTTATAATACTGATCCAAATAATTAGTAATTCCTTCTGAAGAATTTTGTAATGCTTGAGTCATTACTAGTGGGTTACCATGACCTTTACTTTAGAATTAATTATACATTATGTACTATTCATATTAATTATGAACCTGTATACAGTAGTTCTTAGGGAGGTATGAAAAAATAACCGTTACTTATTAGCTAATAGTGAACTGCCACATTCGACTAAGCACTATCACTTACTAATTCATTAATCAGTGTTTCTTGTTAGTTACTAGTAATTACTAGAGTGCTAATATTGCGTTACTCGTGTGTTCTTGTGTAGTCATTCACTAATGACGGAACAGTATTCTGAAGTGTTACCAATGTTTCATGTGTAAATTACACTGTATTATATAAGATCATCTGTGTCCCTCTCCTCTCAATTCTGGACATTTTCTCAGCACTATGTGAGCGAGTAGGTTATGCATAGGGTGTAAGTGTGGGCTTTTACAAACCTTACACTTTTTTTTTTTTTTTGCACTGTTCCTGTTTGCACTGTTTTTCCCCTGAATGTATCTTCTGTACTACTGCATGTTTCATGTGTAAACTCAAGTATAATGTCTAAAGTTATATGTAAAGTATAAGTAAAATAACTCTTTCAGTACATTTGCTATATGTAGGTTTATATAGGTTACACAGTTATATACAGTGTACTCACTGACTGAAAGCAGGTAAGTTTATTTTCTTCAAAGCACATAAACATCAAACACTTTGGAAATTCCAGGTATGTGATGTTCATTTATATATTTCAACACAAACATATATAGTCACTATGTTTGCTCTGTCTTTGTCAGATCATTGTGGTACTCATGTCCATTTGTTTTCTCATGCAGTTTCTGCTGTCTCCCGTTGTCCTGCATTCAAGTTTCCTGCCGCTGTTTTGGATATTGCACCCACAATGTCCTGACTCTTGTGTTGTTGTTTTTTTTTTTTGGTTTGTTCCAAATAAACCATTTAACTGCACTTGCAAGTGAATCTCAAGTTATTTTTTCATGATAGTTAAATATATTCTAAAATAAACTGCAAACAAAAAAGATTTTTTTTTTCCTCTTATTGTTACGTGTGTCTGGTGTGTAAAACAGCGCACGACGAAGGAGTACAAACAAAGAGTTCTTTTAATAATCCACAGGCAGAAACAGGCACAACCAAACATAAACCAAATGTAAAACTAAACGTAATAGCAGACAAAGGCAGAGGGGAGAACACAGGCTTTAAATACAAAACGCAATCAGGGAGAAACAGAAACAGGTGTGGAGCTAATTAACTAATTACCATGGAAACAAGCTAGGCAGGATGACGGGGACATAGAAAACTAAATGAAAACAGATCATAACTGTGACAGTTCGCCCCCTCCCGGAACGGTGCGTCCTCGCACCGAAAAACATAGTCCAACAGAGGAGGGAGGGTGGGGGTTCAGGAGGTGGGCGTGGAACAGGTGAAGGGCAGGCAACAGGAAAGGGGCAAAAAGAGTCCAAAAAATAAGTCCAAGGGGGAGTACATGGAGGGAGAAGCCAGGGAGGAGCTCGGAGCAGGAGGAGCCAGGTGGAAATCCAGAGGCCAGCCAGGATGGTGGCTCACGGTGGAGTCGACGGCGGGAGGAGCCATGGTGGAGAAGGGACAGTCGACACCAGGGGGCCTACTGACGGAGACTGAGCCGATGGACGAGGAGCCCAGGATGTAGCCGAGCAGACGGAGAGCCAGGGTGACACGGAGGCTCCGGAGGGCCTAGGCGGAGCTGAAGGCTCAAGCGACCGAGGCGGAGGCAGGGGTCCGGAAGACCATGGTGGAGCCGGTGCGACTGACGATGAAGGTGGAGCCGAAGGGAAGGAGGAGCCTGACAGAGCCGGAGGGACAGAGTGACGAGGCGAAGCCAGAGGAGTGGAGTCCTGAGGCGGCGGATGGTCGACGACTGACCAAGGCGGAGCCGGAGGGACGAGGGAGCCCGGTGGAGCCAGTGGGATGACGGGCCACGGTGGAGACGAGGGAGCTAGGAGCCCAGGCGGAGCTGATGGGTCGAAGGACCGAGGTGGAGTCCAGGGCTCGGAGGCGGGAGGTGGAGACAGGGGATCCTCACGCCTGGGCGGAGCTGGAGGCTGGAAGTCCCGAAGCGACGGATCAGCGCGCCCAGCTGGCGCTGACTGAGGGTGAGCTGAGGGACTGACAGGCACCAGCGGAGATGGAGCTGAGGAACTGGCTGGTTTGAGAGGAGGCGGGAGAGGGAGGCTGGGGGGGAACACAGGAGGACATGAGCTGGGCGGAACCAGCGGAGACACAGGAGATTCAGGGCTGGACGGAACCAGCGGAGACACAGGAGATTCAGGGCTGGACGGAACCAGCGGAGACACAGGAGATTCAGGGCTGGACGGAACCAGCGGAGACGCAGGAGATTCAGGAGCACAGGGTAATACTTCTCCAAACCAGTCTATTAGGTCCATTTCAAAGATGTCCATTAGTTCCTCATGACTCCCAGAAACCAGGTGCAGCTCACCCTCAGTTGCGGGAGTGTGGGCGGGGCTTCCCTCCAAGCCCTCGAACACCACCAAAACTCCCTCAGGGACGGGCGATGTTGTTGGCTCATGCACTTGGTCAGATGATGATTGTGGCTCTGGCTCTGTGGCGATGATCGGCTCAGTCGCGGGTTTGCGCGTTGGCTCACGTGTCGCGGCAGGCTCAGGCTCTCTGTCTGCGGTGGGCTCAGGCATTAGCTCCGTGCAGCAGGATGATGGCTGACTGGTCTCTGGTTCGGGAGTGGGGCTGGAGATGTCTTCCTCGGCGGGGCAGACGGAGAAACACAGACCATTACTCTCCAACACCCACTCCACGAAAGCGGCGAAATCCTCTTTGGGACCATTCGCTGGCAGGCGTGCCTTACACCGCTCAGGCTGGATCTGTAGAAGACACAGAGCGAGCGGTCCGGGAAGTAGGTAAGGCACGCCAGATCGAGAAAGTCCCTGGTATGGTCCTCCAGCAAACGGTCCATCTGCTCCAGGCACAGGAGTTGGACGGCGGGCAGATCCATTATGGGAGAGGAGCGAAAAAATAAAAAAATAAACAGAAAGAAAAACGCCGCTAATATTACTCACTTGTGGTCTGCTATTCTGTTACGTGTGTCTGGTGTGTAAAACAGCGCACGACAAAGGAGTACAAACAAAGAGTTCTTTTAATAATCCACAGGCAGAAACAGGCACAACCAAACATAAACCAAATGTAAAACTAAACGTAATAGCAGACAAAGGCAGAGGGGAGAACACAGGCTTTAAATACAAAACGCAATCAGGGAGAAACAGAAACAGGTGTGGAGCTAATTAACTAATTACCATGGAAACAAGCTAGGCAGGATGACGGGGACATAGAAAACTAAATGAAAACAGATCATAACTGTGACACTTATTCTTTCTTGTAGCAATTCCCTCTCAGTCACATACTTGACTGAAAGGCTCATTATGCACTTCATTATGTAGGCGTTTGTCTTCTCAGGTGTGAATCATGGTATTATTAATGACCATTCACACCCCTTTGCATACAGCCGTTCAATACAAAAAGTGTCTTAGAAAATTTAAATCAATATGTTGTTTTCTGTGAATGAGTGATAAAGATGATTTTCACACCATTTTGAAGCAAAAACGTCTCCAGGTCACGCATGTAACCATGGTCCCTCGAGGGAATGAGACGCTGCGTCGAAACGCTTTGGGAACGCCTTCAGCGTGACCACGCTCTGAATCACATGTGTAATCAGTCCAATGGATGGGTGAGACGTCACGGGCGGGGTGACGTAGCGACCAGGAAGCATAAAAGCACGTGCAGTGAAACCGGCATCAGCTTCTAGGAATGAAGCAAGCGCTGGCAGGGATGCCGGAAGTCTGACTTTGAGACGCAGCATCTCGTTCCCTCGAGGAACCATGGTTACATACGTAACCTGGAGACGTTCCTCTTCAGGAACTCGAGCTGTGTCGAAACGCTTTGGGAAAGAGTATGCCCACACCTCCAGACTGACAAATCTCTGCCTAGTGTGTGAAGGAGCACATCTAGGGCAAGAGAGAGAAGAGCTCGGAGTAGCTTGCGTATCTGACGTAGGTGAGGGCGTGGACCGACCCGCAGCGTAGCAGAGTGAGCCTTGACCCCCAAGGAGGGGAGATCGGAGGACTCAATGAAGAGAGGCATCCACAATCCACCGGCTGAGGGACCTTGTCCCTTTCCACAGGGCAGCTCTGTGGGTGTAGTGCTCGCACAAGCTCCTCCGGTCAGGCTCCTCGAAGGGAGGAGAATTGAAGGCCTGGGGTACGACAGCCAGAAAATTGTACCGGGGCCTCAGCCTCAGCGCACCGCAGAGGAAACATGTAACTAGGGGGTGTCTTCCCACTGAATGGCCACAGAGAGGGGCATGGTAGACCGCAATGGCCGCCACAAAGGCCTCTAAGGTGGAGTGGGTCAAGCCTGCAGAAAAACAGGCCTGCAGGAGCTCCAGAACTGTACCAAATGGGCAGTTAGCTGGGTCGAGCTGGTCTTGAGAGACGGAAGCTATGAATCAGAATCAGAATCAGAATCAGAATGAGCTTTATTGGGCAGGTATGTTTACACATACGAGGAATTTGTTTTAGTGACAGAAACTCTACAGTGCAACAGAAAGACAGCAACAGGACAGGACACAGATAATAAAAGAATAATATACAAATATACAAATTATACAAATAGGCAATGTACAAATAGCAAAAACAATGCTATTTGTTGTGCCTCCTCAGAGGCCACACCCACGGTTTCCACAGCTCCGGTGGGGGCGTGCCCTCCGCCTGTTAGAGGAGATCTCTCCCTATGGGAATCTCCGATGGAGTGCCGTTGAGGAGAGAAATCAGGTCCGAGAACCATACTCGGCCCGAAAAAAAACGGGGCTACTGGGAGTAGACTGACCTCGTTCCGGCGCACTCTCACCAGAACTCCCGGGAGCAGAACAATAAGGGAAAGGTGTACAGACGAAGCCTCGGACACGTCTGTACCATGGCATCCAGCCCCAGTGGAGCTGGATAAGTCAGAAAGAGAACCAGAGGGGACCATGCAATTTCATCTGAGTCGCAAACAAGTCCACCTGGGCCTGGCCAAAGACTCTCTAAGCCTGCTTCACCCCTCGGAGTGAGGCATCTATTCCTCGGGCCTCGCCCCTGCCTCGACAGGATGTCTGCCCCCACATATATAAGAGACCACTGCTGCGTTGTCTGTGTGCACCAAGACATAGCGATCTCTTAGGCCTGGGAGAAAGTGTTTCAAGGCTAGAAACACGGCCAGCATCTCCAGCCAACTCAAGCGCCATGTGAGATGGCGGCCGCTCCACAGACTGCGGGCCGAGCAGCCACTCATGACCGTTCCCAACCGGTGAAAGATGCATCCATCGCTAGCATACGCGGTGACCAGGAGCTCCCAGCACCGGGCCCTGAGATAAGAACCAAGGTTTCTTTCACATGTCTAAGGCACGTAGGTAACGTTGTATGACCTTGAGCATCCGAAGCGGGTTTCCCCTTGGGGAGAACTGCTTGGTCTTAAGCCACCACTGTAAGGGTCTCATGTACAGCAGGCCAAAAGTAACCACGCTGGACGCAGCTGCCATCAGACCCAGCAGTCTGGAACTGCTTGACAGTGAGTGACCGGCCTTCTCTCACTCTCGCGACTGCAATGAGGATCGACTTGATCTGAGCAGGAGACATATGTGCCAGCATCGTGGTCGAATCCCACACCACGCCCAGATAAGTGGTTCTCTGTAATGGAGAAAGCACACTTTTCTTGGCATTAAGTCTTAACCTCAGCTGTTTCGTGTGAGCGAGAACGACATCTCGATGTCGAACCGCCATCCGGTCTGATTGAGCTAATATCAACCAATCGTCGATGTGGTTGTGTCGTGAAAGTGTGGGGTGAGAGTGCAAAGCCAAAGGAAGAACTGGTATTGGTAAGCTTTTGCCCCCAAAAGCAAACCTCAGGAACTTCCTATGATGAGGAAGGATGGAGATATATGCATCTTTTAGATTGATCGTGACAAACCAGGCCTCGGACTTATCTGAGACACGACCTGTTTGAGTGCGAGCGTACTGAACTTCAGTCGCCTGACTGAGCGGTTCAAAGAAGCAGATCTAAAAAGGATGCAACCCATCATCTGAACGGTGAAGTACCGGCTGTAGGTCCCGGACTCTGCTACGCGAGGAGGGACCACCTCGATGGAATCCGTCTTCAGAGAGTGTGTACTTCTGTTCCATTACCAGAACCTGCTCGGGGCCCACCAGAGTGGGAAACACCCCATTGAAATGAGGCTGAGGAGAACCGAACTGGATTCTGTGGCCTCTCACTACAGTGTGCAGGACCCACTGAGACACGTTTGGCAGTAGTTATCTACTAAGGGAATCAGTCTCTCGAAACTGACCTCTGGTGTGATCAGAGGGGCTAGCTCGTTGCCCTGAAGCGGCGCACTGGCAGGGGACGGCTGAACTAGCTGCTCTAGAGACCTCCGTGGAGGTGACGAGCCTCTTAGTACCGCTACGTTTCCGGGCGGTAACTGAGAGAAGCGCTCTCGGGAGACCACTGCGCCCTGGAACACTGGTAGGGTTAGCTGACCGATTTCCTGAGGGCACTGAGGAGAGACGGGCACCGTGTAATGCGGTGTACACTGCTCTTCCCCAGAGGGGCCTGCCCCTGAAGTCCTAAGCCATAAGCATCTGGACTCTCTTGCTGAAGTCTTCTATTGAAACGACTGTCCTCAGACCCCACGTCATCTCCCAGGAAGACTAAACTGGCAGGACCCAATGAGACACACTTGGCAGGGGCTCCCACACTGCCAGGTGACTCCTAAGGGAACCAATCTCTTGAGACTGGCCTCTGGTGTGCTTAGAGCTGCTAGCTCAGTGCCCTGAAGCGGAGGACCGGCAGGCGATGGCCGCTCTAGCTGCTCTAGAGACCCCCAAAGGGGCGGCGAGCCTCTCAGTTCCACTACGTTTCTGGGCGGAAGAGACTGAGAGAAGCGCTCGCTGGAGACCGCTGCGCCCTGTAGCACCGTGGGTGGCAGGGTTGGCAGACCGATCTCCTGAGGGCACTGATGAGAGACGGGCACCATGTTATGCGGTGTACACTGCTCTTCCCCAGAGGGGGCCGGCCCTCAGACGTCCTGTGTCATAGGCGTCAGGACATTCTGGCCGAAGACTATCCAGCGAGAATGACAGTCCGCAGACCCGCCTTCTGCTAGAAGCCTTTGGCCCGGGCGCGCCACTCTGACTCCAAAATATGGAAAGTACGAGAACTGACGCTCCCTGAATGAGGAGCTGGAACAAGATTAGGGCTGCTTCCGCCCAGCAGCCCCTGCTGCCACCTCAACCTCCTCGGAGGAAGAGAAAGCACTTTGCTCCCTACTCGAGTATTTCATATGAACACATATAAAATATGTATCTATATATCTTTTCAACGCAGATGATATACACCATTTAATTCCTAAGAATTAAACGGAGCCAAACAAACAGACAAGTAAACGGTCTGGTTGTGAAAAGATTCAATATAAAGCATCGTTTTGAGTGCTGTAATGCACGCGTCGCCTTGGCAACGCACGCTGATTTTACACACAAGCCTTTTTTTCCCTCGAGAAGAAATGTATCATACCAATATCAATCTCCTCGGAGAAAGATAGCTGCAGCAGCGAGCTCTCGCTCAGAGGGGGAAGAACTGCAACGCGTGCTTCCGAAACCCGAGAGAGAGCGTTAGATCTAAGGAATGCAGGTGGAGAGAGGACGAGCTGTCTCCAACCCGTCCGCCAGATCCATGTGCGATCCCCGCGATCTCAATCACCGCCGTGCCTCAGCAGCAGCGCGACCAGAAATGCGAGATCGCAGGCACGGACACACTCCTCGGAGTGTGCCCGATGGGAGTGGAGCGCTTACAGCGGGGAGGAGCGCAATCAGCCCCCTCGAGAGCTGACTGCGCGAGCTCCGCTCCTCAGAAATGCTGCTCATAATGAATTCATTCATAATATGCTTGTGCTAACAATGTGCTTGTGCAAACAATATGCTTATCGAAAGCTCATCATCGTACTCCACGTCAACCTCCTCAGAGGAAAACAGGCGGAGCGTCGAGCCCTCTCTCCGTTGGAAAGAAACTGTTTCAGGCGGGCTTCAGAACCCAGAGAGCGGGCGTTGGATCTGGTGGGAAAGGAAGAAGACAGGGGATCGCCAGTCTTCATTCCCTCCACCAATTCATCTGCGATTCCTTCAAGAGCTGACTCTGCGTGCTCTGCTCTCAAGCAGACAGCACACAAACTGTGTGTATCCCCACCCGTAAAGTAACTTTCTTTTTTTTCTCTCGGGCAAGGAAAAACACACAGCCTGAGATGCTGCCCGCTCTCACCGTATGTTTGTCTACACACGTAAGGTTTAAAACAAGAGTAATAATGGACAGACAACACCAAATAAGACTGACACACACACAGAGCGCTTGCTGAATGACAGAAAGCTGATGCCAGTTTCACCGCACGTGCTTTTATGCTTCCTGGTCGCTACGTCACCCCGCCCGTGACGTCTCGCCCATCCATTGGACTGATTACACATGTGATTCAGAGCGTGGTCACGCCGAAGGTGTTCCCAAAGCGTTTTGACGCAGCTCGAGTTCCTGAAGGGGAACTCTAGGCTACAAATTCAAAAGTCTTGTAAACAAATGTTCTGTATGTGTTTTATGGCCTTATTTCAGTGACTTAAAAAATTTAGTTTTTCACTAACCACGCGTAAATGTTGCTTTCTCAAAAACACAATCATGTACATACATGCTGCTCACATATTCTTGTAGCCCAGTTTGTGCTGATTACAGTATTATCAGACTTTAGCCATTTATATGTTTATAAGCAACTGAAAAAAGCACAAATATTAGGGCATGTCAAAACTTCTCCAGGCCCCCAAAACACCCTCAGACCCCAGAGGGTTAAACAGTAAGATGAGATGTGACATTAAGATCCCTGTGGGGGTTGACAACTCCAACCATTGTAGTGATAAAACTGAATAAAAATTTAGCATACAACCATAGACTCCTTTACTTAGTCACTCGGCGTTAGTGGTATAGCTGCTTAGGCAAGCATCACTGTATGTGTATGTACAGTGTATGGTGACCCATACTCGAAATTGGTGCTCTGGATTTAACCCATCCAAGTGCACATACACAGCAGTGAACACACACCCGGAGCAGTGGGCCCGGGGAGCAATTGGGGGTTCGATGGCTTGCTCAAGGGCACCTCAGTCATGGTATCGAAGGCAGAGAGAGTGCTGTTCATTCACAATCCCCACCTTCAATTCCTGCTGGTGTGAGAATCGAACCGGCAACCTTCAGGTTACAAGCCCAACTCTCTAACCATTAGGCCACGACTTCCCCTTATGAATTATATTTCAGGTTAAAACTTGTGCCTTGTCATAGAAAAGTGAATGATACGTCAAATCATACCGCTTGTTGAGGCTCTCCTGTGCAATTATTCTTCTATGGGATCAGTGAAACAAAGTGAAAAGAAAAATTCATATTTACATCTAGAGACATTAGTATTATAGAGACTGAACCAGTAAGCAACCACCTAGCCACACCTTAACAAAAACCATGTGATCATGTGGACATATAAAATGAAACAGTATATTTCAGTATAGAAAGATTAAAAAGTATGCATAAAAGCTTGTCGATGTCAGTGCACTGAGCTGTGGCTCATACTGCATAATTGAGTCATTTTGTATGTACTGATTTTTTGTATGTTAATTTGCCCTTATACATATTTGCCTAAATATGCATGAGCTGTCAAACAATACTTAAGTGGATTCTGAAATAGCTCTTAATTAAGAATTAAAGATGAGGAAAAGTGAGGGGTGTCAGTGAGCAATTCATTCATTTACGTTGTGAGCAATGCCTTCATTTACGAGTAATTAGAGCATTTTACTAGCAAAGAAAGCCCTTCTAGTGGAATTGCCATCATCCTACTGAAATTGCTGAAACTTCACCCCATTCACAGTGATAAACTGTTGAGACAAATTAAATCATGAACTGTATTATGCAAACTCAAACAAAATCTAAACAAACCTCCCATGCAGGGGAAACAGCATACAACTGCTGCAACAAATTAGGAACAAGCTAATGACAAGCTCTTTCTGCACATTTCCATCTCATGCAGTGCCATTTTATGCCATAATTATGCCAACATCTTTGAGTCTGATTTACACAATCTTTAAAATTCCCTGCACTTCCAGGTGCAATGTCCACAAGAGGCACTACAAGCAATAAGCAATCTCTCTCTCTCTCTCTCTCTCTCTCTCTCTCTCTCTCTCTCTCTCTCTCTCTCTCTCTCTCTCTCTCTCTCTCTCCATTGCAGATATTGGTTTATTAACTCTTAAATGCATGTATGTTTTGCCAATCATTGTTACATATTCGGGTCTTTAGCAAACCGGACTTATATATCTAACACAGATGGATCTCTAACTGCTGTATTAGCATAAAACTCTCCCAATATTTTAATAATAGTTACAAAAGATTAAAATGAAGCATATTTCATTACCTTTTCAAACTTAGAAGGGTTCAATTTGAGCATATGACTTTACCATCACTGTCATCATCAGAGCACACTTCCCCAGTACATTTAGCATCTGGCTCATAATTCCTGATCTCAACCATATTCTCATTTTCAATGACTTCAAAATCAATATTTTGATCACTTGTAGTTTATTCACCACATCCACCATCAAATGATCATTTTAGTTTACTTCCACAAGTCTTTGAGCCCTTTACTGTGGCTTGTGTCTATATCATGACAGGTCATCTTAAGAAGTTTACAGCTAACACCATTCTATTGTCACATACAACGTGTTTACTCCAAACACCAGAGCAGTGGGGCATAAATAGCTAATGAAAGACTCAGCAAAGCAAAGGTAATTAATGAGCTGTGTGTATGTAGGGCTCCGACCAAAAGTACACTATATATGCATGAGCTGCCAGCGAGATGCTAAGGTGAATCATTTGAACTCAGTTCATTGGTTACAAATGACTATCTACTGTTGTCCTGGACTCTGGAAAATGACATCAGGCTTCTGCTATGAATCATAAGAAAATCTGCAGTGTTTTACTTAAGTGAGTTTGTGATCTTCTCTCTCCTGCATATTAGAGTTTACAGTGTGTATTTCATTTTGCGGGGGTCACAGTGTAGCTCACACAACAGATTTTCACATGACAAACACTTCATATTGTGTTGAATTCAAATAGCCAATACAATTTAGAAAAGCCTGAAAGACCTTTAAAAACTAATGTAATACAGTATATCAAATTTCAGCAGTTAAATTAGTAAAAGCGCTGTATCAGCACCCCAGTTAAAAATTGCATATACAACACGCTCTGTGAGAGGAGGGCGATCATAACAAAGGTATAGTTCTGTCATTCTGTCATCAGCAAAATGGAAAGAACAGTATTACACTCTGGAGAATATTTTAAGTTTAAAGCCACAAGTACAATGAAATAAGGCTAAGGGTTTGAGGCGCTGATATTTTCTTGCTGGTGTTCTATTTTTTCAGGATTTTTTTTTTGTTGTTGGTTTTTTTTATTTTTGGTGCCAACCAACAACAGAGCATCTGATCTTAGCTTATATTTAACTCTATCAGCCTCTATCATGTCACACTATTCTGGATTCTATAGTTAATTTAGTGAAACCAAAAGCAGAAAACAAGTGAAGAGAACATGTCAGTGCCTTACAGTGTTCAGAAAAGTCCATTGTTACCTTAAAGAGCTATGTTTTAACAGATCCAACAAATAAAAAAAAAAGTACTTTTTGTTGGTGTAACCAAATGTAGGTTGGTAGTAAATCATATTTTTTTTCTTTCATTGTAGAAAGTGGTAACCTGTTAGTTACTAGTGATCACCATATGAGTGGAACTGTCATGCTGCACCAGTGTCTACTTACAGAAGAATTTCTAACAAAAATAGGCTCTGCCACTTTCCCTTTCTGACTCCAGTCTTCTTAGCACCCACACAAGTGATATAGGATATGGCATATACATGCAAGAACAAAAGACATTTTCCACAAAATCCAACCTAACCTTTTATGTATTACCTAGGATCAGTTAATTTAGATGTTACCACACAAAGCTCTATTATTTTCCTTCCTCAGGTGAGAAATCAGAGCTCACAAGCATCTTCCTACTCAGCTTAATGGAAAACGAAGCGTTCACTTATAACCTAGGGTTTCTCAAATTCCACCATGGATGTCCACTGTCGTGCACACTTCATCTCAAACCCTGATCAAACTCACCTACCTGCAATTTTCTAGTATATGCTTCTAAATTAGAAGGTTGCATTCTAGTAAGACTGAAAATCTCGGCTGCCACATCGAAGCACCATCGAATGCCATCTTAATTTGAGGGATTTTTGGAAGGCAGCCCTTGTTTCATGTCTCTCATTCATCCTTAATTTTGAAGGATGTATCAAGTGTACAATCCTTTGCAAACATTCCAATTTAAAAAAAAAAAAAAAAAAAAAAGGAAAAAAAAACTAATTCATTCATTCAAAAGAAAATCTAATTCATTCATTCATTATTGATTTAACCTTTTAATTTGCAAACATTATTTTGATCTGTTCTGATCATTACATCAACTTACAAATATTGATAACTTTATGCAGGAAATTAGGCAGTGGATTTTTAGTTCCAGCATGGAACTGGATAAGGAGAATAAATTAAGTGTTATTTTATGTGTTTTTAGGAAAGGGAAATGCCTGTTAGTGTTTAATGTTGTTATATGTGACATTTTAAAGAGTTCATGTTGAAGCTTTTGTGGTTACCATTGTGTTCAAAAGTAGAGCTTGTGTTTAGTTTGCGTGTGATGCGTGATTATTTAAAACATGATGTTCCCATGCAGACTTACTAGACCTTCTCATTCTAGCGTTTAATGCTGCAGAGGACTCTAGTCTCGAAGTCTCAGAAGGACTGGTGGGTATAAGAAGAATACAGCCTTCCAACTGAAGAGCATGTGTTCAACTTCAGTTGCGGCTGGATTTAATCGATCAGTGATAAGTTAAAAATGTCACGTCAGATACATTTTGCTTCCCATAGTGACACTTTATCAGAGATGAATTGGATTAGATGTAACACTTCTCAAATTAATGTAGCAAAAAGAAACACTTTTCATTCTGTACTTTGTGTACTAAATACAGAGCCTGTATGTATAAGAATGAAGTTCAACATAATTCTATACCATGTTTTATTTTGATTTTGATTTTATTTTGATAAAATATTTATGATGAAACAATAGAACATTTGGACTGGCCTACATTAAACTTTTAACTGGCACGCACTGCTTCAATTCAGACGCTGACCGGTCTGCTTAGAGCCATACAAAGTCGAATTGTACTTTGATTAGGGCTGAAGCTAAATTCTGCAAGGCAGTGGTCCTTCAGGGCCAGATTTGAAGAACCCAGCTGTAACCCGTCAGTCCTTTTGGGTCTGGCATTGATGCACTACTGCAAAATATTCAGGGACTGTAGGCGAACAGCCATGTGAATAGAAAATGCAGATTCTGGCTGTCTCTGTTTTTCTGGTTGCACAAAGACCGTAGTGCACCTCGGAAACAGGCTGCAGGCTACAAAACAATGGGGTATCTCAATGTTGGCTGCACAAAGAATACAAGAGGAGCGTTTCAGCGGGAAATGGGACTTCGCATAGGAGGTGTCTATGAGGACAGTATTCATCCACTCCAAAGGGAGTGAAGAAGCCAACAAGTGAATGACAGCAATTGAAGAAGGGCCCTACTGTGAAGAAAGTGCAATGAAGTCATGTGTGAGAGAAAGTGTTGGAATACATCAACAACAAACTGTGAGGGTTATGGCAGTGTGGATGGCTGAGCGACTAGACCTTCATGCTGTTAGTATTTCTCTTTTCTTATTCATTCCTAGATGATGAAGCAAACCAAGAAAAAAATAAATAAATAATTGCGTTCAAATGGTCATAATTCCCAAATGGACAGAGGTTTGACTTGGGCCAGCCTGCTGTGCTGTAGTGTGGAAGGGACATTGTGTGAACTCACACAACAGAGCAGATCGCAGCATCACAGGAAGTGAGCGGGACACGTTTCCAAGGCCTGGCTGTGTGCGTTTGTTCTTGAGTGTGTTTGATGTTTCAGAGTAAAGGACAGTGTGTGTGTGAGAGAGAGAGAAAGAGAGAGAGAGGGAAATGGCGTGTGACAGTGATCGGAGAGCTTGAGAAGAGAAAGAGCACAAGGGAGATGCAGGGGAGAGATGGGAAACAGCACGGAAATCCAAGGTCTCTCCTTAATCATTATCATTCAGCTGTCAGTGGGAGTTCGGTCTGAGCTTGGCCCTAGACCACCAGACCCCAGCCCCATCTGCTCCCAATAAAACCCAACAAAAGCCTTAATTTGAATAAATGTCCCATATCTTTTAAATGCTTTAGCCCATCAGAGACAGTGATATTGAGATGGCTTTGGAGGACAACATTAAAAAGAGTATGTATGTGCACGTAATGGCAGAATCGCTCAATGAATCTACAGTAGAGGTCTGTGTGGGATCATTTTTTTCAGTCCTGCAGAAATCTGTCTTGCTCTCACTAAAAATAAGTTATATTCCTTCCTGCTCCCACCCACAGTTTTTATGTTGTGTCTTGCTCCTGCCCACAAAATCCTGCAGGTAGAGATCTATGTGGATTTTTCAGTCCAGATTCTTTCTTGCTCTGGTGCCATAGGCTATTTTTTTCAATTCCCACACACAAATGGCGCTTCTGACCTCACCTTGTACATTTGTCGCAGCAGGCAAAAAGAAAGGTATTATCCCTTGCTATTGCATAAAAAAAGAAAAACAGAGAATATCCAACCCTGCACTTGTAAACCATTTATTTTGCTTGTGCGATAGATGAATAACATTCCGTACCTTAAAACATCAAATAAATTGAAGTAACATTTACTTTGTTTTTAGATATTTAGAATTTGTGGATTTACTTATTAAAAAGATACCACCCCTGTGACAGCTTTTTTACTTTTTTCCTGAGAGTGTAAAGAATCACAGACATCAGCTAGGAATTTGAGATGTGTCAAATTCAAGTGCTGAATGAACAGGCTCAAACCAACACAAAAAATATAAATAAATTAATTTCAAAAAAAAAAAAAAAACTTCCACAGGAAATGATTCAGGTTTAATCATGTTTCATGAAAACGCCATCTTGCTGGAAAGAGCTTGCGTTGATGAGACACACAGCTTCTCTGGTGTGAGACTCATAATTATCGTGGCTCTACATCAGTCTTGCTGAAGAGCACACAGAGACTCGTTTAGCTGTATACGTAATAAATTTTGTCTCGTATCGGCATTTCGTCCAGACGGGTCCAGAATTTGGGGAGCCTACACTCAAAAAAATGATTCTTGGCACAATTTTTTATTAAGTGTTTGCATCTATTTGATTTTATTTAAATAATCGTTTTTAAAAATGTATGTACTCCGATTACTTAGAATCCATGTAAATCTGTTAACTGTCAAAACTATTAGATTTAATCAGTTAAAAATTATGAATAGGGTTTAAATAAAGCTGGCTCTGAAGCAAGTTAGGTCAAATTAGTTAAATTGCATGAGATTGGTTTGCATACAGATGGAATCGTTCACCATCCTCCAGTCGGTAGGTGGCTTTACTGCACAATGACGTGTCTAAAGCGGCTTTGGTAATGCACGTGCAAATTCAAAAAAAAAAACAGCGCCAGAAGAAGCATCTCCTGAATCTCCTCACCAGTTTGCATTGGAGCAGCCTGGATCATAATCTATTTGCAAGGTAAGATATATCTTTTCTGTACTCGGTGTATATTATTTGACAGATTTCATTGTATATACATGTTTTATTACTGTGGTTGATATCGTATCACACTAATATCAATGCACAGACTATCTTTATTTCACTATAGCTATCTAATGATACTGGGCTGATTGAAATCTGTTTTTCAATTTTAATCGTTTCTCATTGTATCGATAGATGCTGTTTTTGACTCGATGCCTGAACAAAACTTAATGAAACACAATACATCACAGTAAGTTTTGTTACTTGTGATGTGAAACAAAGTGTCAGATTTCAGATTCTGTCAATTGTATCACTAAAGTTAAACAGTAAATACAGTTTTGGTGTTAAATGTAATGTGAAAGATGATTTTAGCGCCTCAGTACAAGCAGCAGTGCAGAAATCACATGAACCGATCATCTCTTCCTCTTTACTTCTAGTTACCACAGCAAATAAACATGAATGATTATCAGAAGGTGTTGAAAGAAACAGAATCACATCTCATGTAATCGCTCAGTCAGAGTTTCAAGACGTCAAAGAAGCGGTTTGTAAACAATGTCACAGAAATCCATTGAGTATAAACTCTAAACTTGTTACTTAACTAGAAAAAATAAATAAATAAAAACGATAATTTTGCTAAATATATGCACTAGATAACATTCATTATATTTTTTACTTAACCTGTTCTTCAATATGCAATTTTGAATAAATTAGTCTTAAAAAAAACAAGCAATGACATCCACTGTTTAAATGTTTGTATTTCAGCAAACTGGAGAAGGAAAATAATATCATTAGAAATATTATTTAAATAATAATAATATAAAAACAGCCTTACATGCAATTTAAAAGGTTTTTTTTTTTTTTTTTACAAATCACTGTAAAATACTAGTGTACCAGTTGACAGGGTTTATTGTATAGTTGCAGCATTAGTTGAGCGAGATTTTTAACTCAGCTTTAGCTTTACGTCTGAGTAAATCAATGACTAATGTCATGTTTTTGGGATCTTGTTGTTCTGCACGTTTGAGAATGAAGACTAAAATCAACTGCAATTACATCCTGAGGAGCCCAATTATCTACCTCAATGAAGACATGGAGACACTCATTAAAGAATATGTGGTAAGTGTATGTCAACCTGCTCGCTTTACATTATAAATGTCTTATGGATATATTTACATTGATAGTTATGTTAATTTTCTTATCGGCATCAGCCTCGTTTTGCCTGTGTGTGTGTAGTATGTAGCAAATTAGCTCATTTTTGATTTGATAAAACTCACTATCTCTTAGTAGAGGTAACTAGAAGTTAGTATGAAAACTTGAGTATTGGTCACTGTTTTACAAGTTCAGTCAACTTAAAGATTTAAGTACATTGAATTCAAAACAATTTTCTTAAGCTTGTTCTCTACAGTTCATTTGAGAAATAATAGCACATTTGCAGCTGTTACAAATTATGACAATGCAGAGTAAAGTTTAAGTACAAATAATTACAAAGAAAGATTGATTAATAAATAAAAAAAAAATGACATTTTGAAGTAAAATACTGAAATAGTGTTTTCTTCTAAAATGTACTCAATGTTTAATGCTTTTTTTCTTTTTCTTTTTTTTTTTTTTTAATGCAGTGCAAGTGATATCAAGCCACTTGACCGTCCTGGAATAACACAAGTGCTCATGTTTTTAAGCTTGGCTGTGTTCAGTTCCATCAGAATTCTCTTCTCATTAAGGTAGTATAGTTCAAAATAACTGGCTATACATTTAATTTTTATTTTACACTGCCAGGCCAAAAAAGTTTGCTGTCTGGATTTAAATGAGTAAATACTCTATATTTAAGGATTGACTCATTGCTTGAAGTGATTAATATGTTTCTGGCATGTTGTGTGTTTGGCAACAATTCTTTTAGCCCTAACTGATGCAGTGTGTAGCCTTTTATTTCTCAAACAACCAGGTCGGAAGTCGTACCCATGTCAAGATTCATCAGGCTCAAACTGTGAAAGATTGTCCACCACAGAGTCCTGACCTAATCCCTATTGAAAGTCTTTAGGATGTGCTGGAGTCGACTTTACATAGCCTGTCCAAAAAGGAGTTGCACACTATAATATTTCATTGGACCACCTATAGCTTTCATAACATTGTGCTTTGTTGTGGCATTGTTTAAACAACATTATGCAACATCACAACATTTATTTCCATCAAGAGTTGCATTTTATTTTTGGCCTGGATCTTGTATTGACAATGGGAGAGTCTAGCCACTCTGTAAAGTCGACTCCAGCACATCCTCAAGACATTCAGTAGAGTTAAGCTCAGGACTGGTGATCAATTCAAACATGAAAATGATTCCTTGTGCTCACTGAACTACTATTTCCCAAATTGAGCCTGATAAATTTTATTATTGTCATGCTGGAATGTGTACATGGGTACGTCCTCCGACATGGTTGTTTAAGAAATGAAAAGCTACACACTGCAACAGTTTGGGTTAAAAGAATTATTGCCAAAATACAACAAGCCGGAAACATAAAAATCACTGCAATAATCATCCAATTCTAGACTCTTCAATATTTGCTTATTTAAATCCAAATGGTGACTTTTTTTTTTTTTTTTTTTTTTTTGGACCAGGCAGTGTACATTTGAACATATCCAACATGTCAGAGTTTGTAAACAATGTGCCCTTAAAATTTCTGAATATGACACAGTGACTGGCATTGGAACACTACTCATTCTCTTTGTTTATCCTCCAGGACTGTGAAAGTGCAGAGGCTGAGTCTGGAATTGCACAGACAACAGTGGGCATATGCATCTTTCGTTCAGAGCGTGCTGGTGTTGGTCCTGGAGACCAGCCTACGGAAGTTGGTGTGGAAGTTCTGCCGTGTCACTCTTGGGTGTTTGATGCTTTTTGGACTGATTTATGTGCTTAACTGAAGCTACGCAACGGAGCTCAAGTGCACGTTTGAAGAAAATCCTGGATACAACCAAGTTGTCACTAAAGAACTCTTTAAGTAATGACAACTGAGATCATTTTTGAGACGTCAAATTTTTGTAGTTGAGTCCATTTAAGTGTTAAAAGTTTAAAATGTAGATGTAGAATGATCCATTCGTACTCATGTACTCCTAACATGTAATTGAATATGCATGGAAAGTGTGGTGGTGAGCCTTATGGCATTTTTTCTGACCATTATCCTATTGTTCTAATTAATTGCATGTCACAGATTTTATTTATTTATTTATTTATTTATTTTTTAAATGTTAGTGCAACGTAAGTAGTACTGTTATAATTGATTTACCTCATGTATCTGTCTACCTCAAATTTGCACAGTTCTTGAGGAAACTGGTCTTATTTCTGCACTCTGTCAGAAATGGTTAAAATTGTTATTTTTTCTTTTAAAGTTTTTTTTTTTTTTGCATTTATTTCTGCAGTATGGTTGATTGTGGCAAACATGTTTGAAAATAGTGGTTAACCTTAATGTGCATGTAAATATGAAGGCACTTTTTGTTTCTTGTTGCACAAGTGTATGAACACTGTGTGGTAGTATGTCTTGCTAACTTATATATAGCTAAATGCTTTGAAGCATTAATACATTGATATAATGTAACAGGATGGTCTTGCTGTTCTTTTTTGTGTGTGTTGTAGTTAGATTTTGTTGTAGCTCAGTGTGATTGGGTGGGGTAGGATTAAATATATGAGTTGGGTTTATTGATAAAAATTATGTAAATGTGATGCATTTTAAGTGCATTGGGTTTATTACCTAAAAATACATATACATATTTCTTATGCATTTAAAACAAATTGGATTGGTACTATTACATAAGTCTTATTACTTACTTGTTTAATTTACATAAGGGTGGCAAATTTGCTTCACATAAAGTTTATTAGTTTAAGTTAAAAAATATGTAATCAAAATTGATGGATTTTTTTTTTTTTTTTTTTTTTTTAAACTGGGTCCCAGAGTGTATAAATCTGAAAATGACACCTTTGCATTTTCGTGCGTACAGCCAATCCGTATTTTTTGTGAAACAGCAACTACCACAACAAGGGCGCTCTACATGCTTGTGTTCATGCTGCAGACGCTACTGAGCCTATTAGCTTTACTAACTTTACAAGCTTTTCTTGTTGTTGTGTTGGGTTTGTATACAGCGTGCAAGGTTTATGCGCATGCTCCAAGTCTTGTTCTCCATTTCTAGTGTATCTCTATGGCAGAATTACAGTGCCACATACTGGTCTGGCATGTATACTATATCATTTTGAGTCAGTTTCAGTGGTTTCGTGTGTACGCAGATATATCTTGAGACTACACCGTGTTTACGGAAGAATGAGCAAAACAAGATGGGAAAGGGAAAGCTCTGGCTTCGTGTGGATGAGCCCAATGCAAGCACATCATGGTTAAAATTTAAGCGTGATTGCAAAATTAGGTAACACTGCATTGCTAGTGCATTAATGTTATGCACTGAAAGATAACCAAGAACTCATGTAATACATTGTAAAGATGTGTCAAAAATCATTTAGAGAGATCCTTTGAGGTCATTGTGTTAACAATGAGTCAAAATCAAATTTACATGAGTTTGTTAAAAGTCAGCATTGCATAGATTGAAAGTGATATGCATAACCATACTTGATTTAATGTTATTTAAAAAAATAGTTTGAGCCTATATAGTATTTAAATTGAAGTTAGCCTATATGTTGGAGCCTATATGTTATTTAAAGAGAAGTTAATCATTTAAAAATATCATAATGTTAGAAGTGCAATTCAGTAATCTGGTGCTAATTGAAAAGTCATCTGATTGGTGACACACAAATGAGATGAAGACTGCACTCACAATAGTTTTATTATTAAAACACTTTTTATAGATGTATATAATGTAATTTTCCATTGCTGAAATGATGTGACCCGCAGTGTTTTGTTAAACACTGGAAAGAATCAGTATCTGCCACCTCTATAGTTACATAGTAGTGTAGTGTTTGGTGTTGCAAATGACATAAATTAGATAATAGAACACACTTATTGTTGCAATTTACCAACAGAGACAACAAGATAATCAGTACTGGTATGGCCAAAGAGGCAGAAAAGGTCTGAGGCCAGAAGACAGAAAGACAAAGGCAAAAAACAGAGTAAACATTGCTATGGTATGCTAAATACACAAGGTGGAAAGATTAGATGATAGAAACAATTCTAGTGATGCAGCGATGCCAAAGTTATTATTATTTTATTTTTTTTTTTTTGGACGGGAATGCAGTTGATAACTGTTAAGATCACACTGTACAGCATCTACATAAAATTCAGAGATGACGATGCTGGTCTATGTCGATAGATTACAGTGCAGCGTCTAATACCATTGTGGTATTGGTACTTAAAGTACACAGAGAACAGCAATGGTAATGTTAGCTAGATGCTAACATTAACTAATCATTTTTCCAAACAAAGACTCTTTTTTTTTGCCCCCTTTGCTCTGTTTATCACTACTAACAATGTTCATTATATGTGTCGTCACTTTGAGTTCTGGTATGTATTATATAAAGTTAGAAAATAAAAGTTACAAAACATGCACAACGGATAACAGATCACAACGTTTTAACTTGCATTTTGAGCATAGCAAGATTTAATTTTGGATGCTCGGTGCATGTCATACTGTGTGGCATCAGTACACAGCCTTTAATGCTTCAGCTCTGAGATCTTAAGACGTTTACAGCACAGCAGCGTTGAGTGTTGCTTGAGGTAAAAGGCACTCCAAAATAAAGCTTCTCACTTTGTGCCTCAAACAAAGAAGCATTATGTGATTTCTATTTAACAGGCAGAGATATGGAGGTGTAATCAGACCTCAAGATAAAGTGAGCTCTCTAGTTTAAATATATTACCTGAATCTGTCTTTTGACCTGGAAATAGATTTGTTTTTCTGACTGAAATTCTGGAAATAACATATTACAGAATCAGGTGAAAAATTGAAAGAGGGAACCTAGAGGTAAATGCTATTGTTCAGAGACAGCACTTTCATATCTTAGAAAATTTAAAGATGTTTTCAGTTATGTTTCATGTAAGTAATTACTTCATCTCAGATGTTTCTCAAAAAATCCCTATAGGGAGAGATAAAGAATTATTTGTTCAAGTTGAGAATATTGCACTATTAAATGGATCTGGATAGAATCACTCAGCTCATTCATTCTTTGAAGAATTTGATGAGAAATGTTTCAGTCTATACTGAGATATCTGAATTCTATTACAGACTTTGGCATCTGAGCACAGACACCTCTTTTTGAGAGATCACTTCTGAAAGTCTGAGACGTGAGATCTGGGATCTTAAGAGGAAAAATTGAGAAGAAGCAAACCCCAAACCATCATTCCTTCAGTATGTGTAAGTGTGTCTGCATAGGTCGTTACAGAGATTGATTCAGCAGTATTGGTTTAAGGACTCTCTCTCATCAGTATTACGTGTGAGCATCATCTAAATAAATAAATAATCCAATTACAAGCACCCACAGAAGGCTTCAAATTCAATTGGAGTTTGCTTAATTAAAACACTAGGCTTTAACAGACAAATGAAGGAAGGAGAAAATCAACTGTTATTAACTGGTGACGTTTATTTATTTATTTATTTATTTTCTTCTTTTTTCTTTTTCTTCTTTTCTTTTTTCTCCTTCATTTTCAAACTAAATTACTTGATGACTTAAAGTACTTGGTATTTTTAGAACCTTATACATCAGAGAAACAAATGTGCAGCCATCTTTAAGATTCTGTCTTTGAACGTCCATTTTTTGTGGTACCTCTATAGCATCACTGTTGAAGAGTAATTACCTGGTGAAGTGGATTTACTTATTGTGGTGTAAACAAAAGTTATCATGTGCATTGTAATGTTCGAAGCGATGTCATAACAAATGTCAGTAGACTGGGAAAATTTTAAAACGAGCAGTTAATTCATAAATTCATACAACCTTACCTTCACACTGTAGAAGACTGAAAATGCCTGAAAATTGGGTTTGTAACTAGAAGTCAATTCCCTGTGTGGGTCACTTTATGTGTGCCGGACACAGGGCAAGTGTTCACAGGTTTGAGTGTCATTCTCATTTCATTGGGCTGACCACCCATGTGGACACTTGAGGAAAAAATTGAGTTCCTTGTAATTTTCCTGTACTTCACTGCTAACACCTTACACTCTAAAAAATGCTGGGTTGTTTCAACCCAATTTTGGGTCAAATAAATTAATGTAAAAATTTAACCCAACAGCTGGGTTAGTCTATATTTGACCCAAAATTGGGTTGAAACAACTCAGCATTTTTTAGACTATATGATCAAAGCCTCAAACAAATGGCATTTCTAAGTCTGTGTTCCATATACTAGTATTCCATTTTAAAGTTCAGACCTGTGCAGCTGTTCTGAATGGATAAGTTCTAACATCTATTTGCCCTCTCACTGCCACCATTTCATGCATGTGAAGTAAAATCAAGGTTTGTAAAGCAGTCATCTGAAAACGTTCTTCATGCTGCACCTGTGTGGAGCGCTTACAGGCCAACTTGCAATGCTTAAAGAGAACACTGCATGCTGATTCAGAATGAACATGTTGTCCTAAAACACAATGCTTTGCTCAAAGTATTAAGGCAAATCTAATGAAAAATGTATTTCCACCATTTATCCAATGATTAATATAATGCAAAAAAATATTATTCGCATTTACATTCTGAAAACAAAGTATTATTTTGATTGTAAAGCATCTATCCATTTCTTGTATTGGCTCTGTATTTGCTCAGATTTTAATGTAATAAGTAAATAAATAAAGTTTTAAATTAATTAACAAAAAAAGGAAAGAAAAAAACACTGTACCACAGTTATTAAATTATTTGTGAACAACACCATAAATCAGTTCTGGGTAATGTTAATTGTATTGTATAAATTAGCATTTGTCAATTCTCAATGTCACAAGACATAACAATCAATCTAGATTAATAATTAAGATTATACAGATAGATAGATAGATAGATAGATAGATAGATAGATAGATAGATAGATAGAATATTTATGCAAATGAGCAGCAAAGCAATGCTACTACAAAAACCAACAGCTCAGAGACCCCAATGAATTAATCACTTTTAGCGTAAACACAGCTTTAACTAAATCACAAATTATCACATGGAATCACACCACAACAAATAGTCAACATTATATGTTCATCAGAATGTAACCTGTAAGGTTTAGTAAGATTTATTTATTTATTTTTTTCCCAAAAGCAGGAATTGCTCTGTCTTGCAATCACTCACTCACCATAGTCGCTGTCATAGAAGACGATGAACTTCTGCCAACGCAGCTCACCAACTAATGTCAACATGACATCACTTAGACGGACGGGCGGTCGTGCTGCGAGGGTGTATCTCTCTCCGTCAGGGCTTGGATTGAGTTGGCATGCGGTACGAGGTGATCCTTCAGCGTTTCGCTGGACGTAAAGGTGAGGTATGTGCATGGCATCTGTCAGGGACTGCAGAGCACTGGCCGAGGCACAGCCTGTAGATGTGACCAAGGCCAGGATCCCCTGTGTCATCAGTTCACATGCTGCAAAATGAAAGAAGAGATGAGAACTGATGAGCTTTTATAGTTTAGCAAGAACCAAAGAGTCGCCTGAGCAGAAACAATGAACATCTAAACACTCACATTGATCTGCTGTTAATGGTGTTGAAACACAGCATGTTTGTTAGAGTACAGTGTGTAACAAAGTATAAGAAACAGATAATAAAAAATGTGTAGCAATCCCTGTAGAGTGGCTACCTTCCTTTTATTGCCTTATTCACTTTGACAAAAAGCATAATATTCAGTGAAGAGCAGTTAGCATAAAATATTGCCTACATATTTTTATTTATTTATTTTTGTATTTTATTTTATGTACAAAAGAGGGCAAGCAATATTTTTTGAAGAGGTTATTAATTTTTGATGACTTTCTGAGTTGTGTGAAGTGAGTAAGAGGTCTATTCTGTGGGTAAGACAAAATTTGGCTCTAAAATGTAGCTTTAGAAATAATTTGGTTAAGTTCTTGGCAGCTCCAGCAAATATAGATAATGTTTTGTGCCTGGCTAAAAGCATTTTAAATGTAGAATCCCCATTTACTAGACAATTTAGATGAGAATCATTTTTGGTGGACCAAAAAAAAATAGACTTGAATTGAAGAAGAAAACTTAACCATATCTAGAGACCAGAATATTAACCACCCACAACCTAGTACTGTTGCAGAAAGCTTTTCATGGACAAATAACTCACATTCAGCTAATTTCATAGTTTAAGGCATTCACATTTAGATTTTATATGGCATTTCTGGAGAGGTTTTTTTTTTTTTTTTTTCAGCTATTTTGAAAATCAGAACTGCATCAACAGTTTAAGGCTTTACATCTCAGTTCTGTCTTTGTTTCATAATGTCCAGTCAATGGCCACTTCGAGAAAGAATCAGAATAATAATCATTTCAACTGTGCATCGACATACACTGGTTACATCATGGACATTTATTCTCTGCGTGCACAGCAAATCTGGAGTGTCAATTGATTCTCATAAGCAGAGGTGTACAAAGAGTTAATTGAGTATTTAGGCATATAAACAACATAATAAAGTAACAGGCACATGTAGAACTGAGCAGTATGATGGTAGAAATATGTAACTTGGTGAAGATTTTGTACCAGCATAAAATATTGGCACACAACATCACAACTTGCTTCAATAATATATAGTATAACAAATCTTCATTTAATTCCATCAAGTTCCAAATAAAAAGAGAAAATATAAAAATGAGATGAAGTAACTTTAATGTGTAAAGTATGTAACTGTTTTTAATTGGTATTAGCCACATGGTTATTAAGTGTGCAGTAATTAATTTTATTTTTGAATTTACAGCACAGATAACTGTGTTGTGGTCAATACTGTTATTGTGATAGAAAATATTCATACCGCCACCATGGTTTTGGTCATAATAACCAACTCCTAGGCAGAATTGTCTTTGTGCAGATTATGAAAAGCCCATTTTCTAATTTTGCAATAATTTTAAAGCCACTTAATTCAACCAGTAATTAATCTTTAGATTAAAATCTAGAACAGTACATCAAGGAGGTTTTTTTTTTTTAAATTTTATTTATTTATTTTTTTCTGAGCATGAAAGGACACTACTTCAGCATGGTTTCAATGCTTAATCGCTGATACATTTTAAAGGGACAGACTCATTGTCTGACTTTGTATTAATCAAAGTCAGTTGAGTTTTAATTTGACCTCGTCTTAATTAAAATCCTTGGTTTTGTGTAAAGTGAGCTCAGTGTCGCAAAAAGTGACCTTTTTATCGACCATAAATTGAAAAAGAAAAAAAAGAAGAAAAAAAAACTACAGCCCCAAACAGCTGACTGAATTTAATTTGTTTTGGGCTCTGAAAAAATATATGTATTTTTTTCAGCTGTGGAAACCATGCTAAGAAACAACCTCCATGGGGGACAAAAAGTATCTAGCCTCTAGACTCTTTGGCATTCATATCGCTCCTGTTTAATCAACATGTTATAATGGAGCGATACCCAGGTCTTTCTGTATATTATAGAATAATGCTTAGTACAGCAAAATAACAAGTCTCATACATGTAGCACGTGCTTTAAAAAGAGTTGAAAAGTCATTATGTCTTAAACATTAGTCTTATATTGTTGGTCTCAAAAGTAATGTGGTCCTTGAGGCTGAGACCCAGCTAATGGCTCAAACTCCAATTAGAGTCTAATCAGTTGTCTAGACTGCCCTTTAATTTATTACTGCTGTAGTTCCAACACTGTTGGCGGTGTATTTTCCTTCCCTGGTATCTGGTAACCCCAAAATTTTAGCTTTATAGTGTTGTATTTTCTTAAAAACTTTGATAAGGTTGATGCCTTATCAAGCATACACTGGTTGTGATCTTCGTAATTATATTATTAATCTCAAAAATCTGTTTTAAGGATTTAATGAAAATAAAACATTTAAGTTCTTTGTTTTTTAAAACACAATTTAAAACCCATTTTGCCTCAGAAAATTAATTCTTACTGAAACAGGATATTCAATGAGGAAAAAGGTAGGGCAGGACTTGATTTTTATCCATTTGGAATTCATCGGACCATGAAAACTGGCCACTCGATACCTTAAAGGAGGCAGTCGGCTGGACAGAAGGGGCTGAAAACTAAGAGGGATTTGTGGCTTTGGCTGAAAAGGAAAGTAGTTTTAGAGGCAAAGTTATTACATTTTGATGAAAGATTACAGAGACAAACATTTCTTTTTCTTTGGAATAACATGCACTGATGCACTGAGCACAATGAGATCAGGGAAGGTGCATTAAGAAAGTAAATACGGTAAATTTGGATTCCGTGTTGTTCATTGGTTCTAGAGAAGCATCTAGAAGAGACAAAGTTTTATTTTTTGGAAAACACAAACCTCTCTAACTGCATGGAGGAAAAAAGAAAGAAAAATGTAATACAATGCCGATCAATAGATGGATGCGTCTCAGAGAAACTCGGTTCTTAGTGGAGAGATATTGAAATGTCATTTTGAGGCACTGGCTAGAGAAGAAATCATGGCAGATAATCAACTTGCAGAGACTATTGACGTGACAAATACTAAACAACACTGAGAGCTCATTAAGTGCAAGACTGCAATATCACTAAAAATCAAACTTTAAAAAGTAACTTAGTTTTAATGTGATATTCATTCATTCATTCATTCATTCAGATAACAGAAAATATTACAGCGCATAATAATCTGAATCTAATTTTCTCAAGTTTATTTCATATTTTAACATATATTTCACATATCACTTTATTTCAAAATGTCACAATTATATTATGCAAAGCAAGTGTTGCATTCTCACAGTTGTCTAAAGGGACATTAGCATTAGCGTAAACAATCATCTTCAAGGGTCAGTTTTCCCTAGCAAGTCAACTACTGACATGGAGGCATAACAGCCTGAATCTTGCTGAACAAGTTAAACTGTAGCCTCAGATGGCATGCCCATGGACCACTTAGATTCGACCAAGTACATCCCACTTACTGACTGTCTGATTGCACAAAAACTGTGAAGCACTTTCTAGTTCAGGCAAGCTCTAATCTGGGTTTATGCAATTCCGGAAATTATGAGACAGGATTTTTAGCACCTAGAAACCAAGTTATGTTTACAAGGTACTGAGTGCTTCTGAGCAAAAACTAATGAATGGATTTCTTATGTAGTTCATGGAGTTCATGGACAGAAGCCTCATATATTTTTAGTAATGTAATTTATCTTATTGGCACAGGTGGCATTTACAGTCCGTATTTCCTAGTTTCATGAACTAGTAAACATGGCAGTATCATAAGTCTGGATGGCAATATGCATATGAAAATTATATCCAGATTAGTTTATACTTAATAAAATGTCTTATTTATGTGTATAATTTGGGTTCCCTTTATTAATTACCAACACTCAAAAGCATAGAGTATTGTTGCAGAAAGAGCTCTTGCATTCAAAATGGTCTCTGTAATCTCTGAGACCAGAAAGACCAGAAGTAATCGAGAAGCCCCATCCAAAGGCCAAACCCAAAAAAGTTTCCGCGTTTCAAGCCAGTGATGTCACATGGGCCCAGTTGATTTACTCTGATTGGGATCTCCCAAGAAAGCTCCCTCAGGAGAGATGCTAGATTCAAGAACCAAATGTGGGATGGACAACAGGTTCTACCAGCAGAAGATTCTTTTTTTTTTTCCCACTCTTGCAAGTACTAGCAGAAGTAGACTTATTAGCGGAAAATAATACATATTGACCCTCCTCCAAGCATGAGCCAGATTGTCCATCCCTAAAGGCTGTAAGAATACTGTGTCGAAACGGACACAGATACGCCATCGAATCAACTCGTCACGAGGTCCATGTTAATTATTACTACCACTGACGTCAACATCCTGAGTTGGTTTCCTGTCTCACCCTATATCAGAGGAGTGATAAAGACTAACTCAATCAACAAAACACAAGTAACTTTTTGTATACAGAACTGCAAGGGTCTTTCTCACAACCCGTGGAAGCCTCGTGATCTAACCAACATGTATGGATTATGAACTGATATATCTATTCAATCAAGAGAACACAATAGATCATTGTCCTGCAACACGGGATCTGCAACGTGACTGTCTCATGACACTCCCTGTTCTCCTGCGTGTTCCACTCTTCTTTAATGCACAGAACGAATTTCAAATAAACGATTTCAAAAGGACAATCATTTAAAAGCATTTAAAGCATGGAAGCAATATGCTTACTAACAATTGTGTTCTATGCCTTTTGTTTTATGCGTGATGTGTGTTATTTTTAATCTTTAATTTGTGATCCTTTTTGTTCTAGCAGGAAAAGCTATTAACGTGTGTGAAATATGTTGAGTTTGGTTTTGTATGAATTGTCATGATAAATGCAACAATTCGGTGTGAATTATATGTCGATTTTCAACATCATACGAATGATGATAATACTTTTATAAGAAGTTATTAAAACTCCAGAGATGTTTCCCACATGGGAGATAGCAGATCAGATTAAGTTTTGTGTCCAAAGAAGGACAGTACGGGGGCGTGGCTAAGCCCTGCAACAGCATCTGATTGGGACACTCGCTTCTGGGATGAACCAAAGAGGCCTCCTTAAAACCTGATGTCATAAACAGCTAGCTCACTTGCTCTTTCGCCATGGTTTGAAACTGCTCTTCGTCTTCGTTGATCGCGCTACAAAGCACTCACATGCGGTAACATCAAACGAGTAAGAAGCCAGACTCAAAACACTTCGTTGAAACTTCATGACTCTGCGGAAATCTTCAAAGCCTAAAGCAAGCAAGCAGACTCTCAGAGGCCACGTACACACTACAGCTAAATTCGGTTGTCAGTTCACCTTTTACTCCTTAATCGCATTCTGTACACACATAATTCACTAAAAAACGGAAGTGACAACCGCATTCAACAACCGCATTAACTCCCAAAAAATACAGGTAGTGACACCACATTTACAGAAATTCTACGCAGTGTGTACGGAACCGAACTGAACAACTAGTTGTTAATGACGTATTTGAACGTGCATCAGTGTCTTCTTCTGTGTGTGTGATGCAAGAAAATAACAGTGAAAGAAGTCTTAACTTAGCACGGGGCTAGCTAAGCTGCGATCATGAGCCATGCGGTAAAGTGTCAGTGTTGCCAGATCTTCAAAAAAAAAAAACAATTAAAAAAAAAAACAAACAAGAACAAGCACAAAAAACACTGAAACACCCAAATGCGTTGTTGTATAACACCAAAAAAAAAAAAATCATGTATCTCACATCCACAACAGACCACTTTATTAACTTCATAAAGTGCCTATCTTTATGAGATAAATATGAGGACATGGCAACACTGCAAGACAGCGCTCTCTAAAGCAGTCTCCCGAGCATAAACACAACGCTGCACGTCTATCAGCGGTAGTTTAGTTAAAATCGATGGACAAAAAGAGTCATTAGTCAAAAAATGGCACATAACAAACGGATGAACTTTTATTCACTCCCGCAAGATGCCAGAATGTTGCTATGGTTACAAATGCGGTAGTGAGTGCTGTTCTGTACACACATGGAACGATAATTTACGGCACTCACTCCCACATTTAAATGCGGCTGTCACTCCTGAAACTTGAAACTTGAGTCTGAAGGGACTCAAGGGACAGGGATAAATTCCTTGGCTGTCCACCCACCAGTAAAATGGTCCCAAATGAATCAGGTGCAATGGTACATGAAGCAACTGCCATGAGACCCAAAAGTCTGTGAAACAGACCAACAGGAATGTTTTGCCCTGTCCTGAACTGATTCAGAAGCAAAGCAAAAGGACAGGAGCAGTAGACAAATGTGCATGCAATGTGTATAACTTCAGTTTGACTGCCAGAAATACATTCTTTTGCCTCAGCAACAAAATACTCTTCTGAAAAAACAACAAAGCATCAGACTGAGCCAAAATCAGCTAATCATTGAAGTGATCCAAGACACATTTGCCCTGAAGCCACAACGGAGCCAGCTTACATCCATGCACTTTGTGAAGGTACAAGCTGCTAAGGCAAGACCAAAAAGAAGAACCCAGAAATGCTAAGCTTTGTCCCTAAAAACAAATCCCATGACCTTGCATAAACTATTGTCCTTCTTTGGTGTTACAAAAAGCTGAGTCTCCTGGCAACCAACCATAATGGGGAGTACTTCTGTTGAAATGATGTGGGTAGTGCGCCTGTGCTACGAAGTCTTTGTTGCATGATGTGTGACTGAGTAAACTACAAACTGTTGTTGTCTGAAACTCGTCATAACTGGTAGAGCAAAATCTCAAGGAAAGCAATAAAAAAGGCAGATATGCTTCATCAGTCTGACACAGTTCTTCAAAATTAGTCTGTTACAAAACAGGAACAATGATGTTGTTGTCGTTTGAGCTCCAAAGGTGTTATTGTGCAGGTCATGAGTGAGAAAATTCATTCATTCAAATTAACAGTTGTCATTCAAACCATGGAACACAATGCAACTGACAGAGTATAATTCTCAAGGACAACTAGGACAAAGGCAGATAAGCTTAAACAGTCTGATATTGTTCTCCGATTTAGTCTGTCCCTAAATGGCACAGTAGCGCGAAGCATGAATGAGAAAAATGTTGATCTAAAATGCACAACTGAACTTTTGTCACAGTGTTACTGACATAATGTCTGAAGGTTTGGTAGCTATAGAAGCACCAAATCTCTCACCAGTCTAATCTCCTTAAATAGGTGAGGTCCTGTCCATAACTGAACAACTCAGAGTCCAAAGCAGCAGTAGATAGAAACATAAACATTGCAAGCTTCTGGTCTTGAACACAGCACCTTGCGTACAAACACCACATAAAAAATACACTGCATGTGGTACAGGGTAGAACAAGAGAGAAAGAGAAACTATGTTTTGTGCATACAAACACTTTTAGGAAGAAATCCATGCAAAGTTGCAGCCCCATGTTACAGTTCTGCTTGCAGTGCTTGATATGTTTCCCAACCAATACCTTTCATTTTAAGAGGATTAATTTATTCAAAAAATGGATCCATAAAGTAATTTATTTCGTGAAGTTTATCTGAGTTTGGGTCTTTGAAATGATGCATTGAGAATCCATATCAGTCTGTGTGCTTAAGTTCAGCAAACTCATTAAAGACATCTGTTCAGTGGACTAGCAAAATGCTCCATCAATACGGCAGCAGTCGTTTGAAAAATGAAGAACAATTTGAAGAGCTAAACGGTCCAAGGAGAATGACATATGCTTGCCGTTTGGGCACGAAGAGGCAAAAAGAGAGCGTGAAGAATTTCATAGTTCAGTCACATTGTATATATACTGAGCAGAGGAACATTATATATTGCAAGGAGTGAAAAGATGATTCTTTTTTCCGTCACACTAGAAATGGATGAGCTCCTCTAAAGCTGTAGACCAACTCAAAAATGTTTTTTTTTTTTTTTTTTTTTTTTTTTTTTTTATTCATTTATTTATTTATTTTCCTGTCTCATTTTTAAAGTAGTAAGCCTTTACATTGGAGAGGTACAGAAGGATTTATAAAGGCTGTTAGTTACCTAAAGGGACCTAAGAGAAAGACCAGGTGGTTCTGAAGTGGTTTAGGCTTTGGGGAGAATCTTGGTAGCTGTACAACTACTGTACCAAGACTGAAGACATCAAGACATAAAACTCAATATGCTTCAAGGAGAAGAAAAGTTTCCTCTGTAGATTTAGACTTTGCCAAAGTCAACTTTTAGAAATACAGTGGTTGTAAAGTTGGAATTTATCTATTTTATTTATTTTTCTTTCATAACGTAGTATTATTTTTTAATTTAATTTATTTTATATATTTTTATTATGTATATTATTTATTTAATAAATAAAGTTACAATTAATTTTTATTGTGTGGAGCAGTTTGTAAATAGATATATTATATATACTGTTTTTGTAATATGAATATTAACAAATTTATGTTAATATTTAAGATGGAGCTAATGGCTAATATTGGTGATTGATATTACCCTTCCATTTAAAGATAAAATGCGATGGGTGCAAGTAATAAATCAGAAAAACTGGAAGGTTACATTTTACTAAACAAATAAGGCAACACTTCCTAGTAAGTAAATGCATACATACATACATACATACATACATACATATATACATACCTGATATATGAGTATTCACAATACTGAACGTCCGCTGAGGAAAGCTATATCTTTGTTGCACTATCCTTTCATCTGTTAAGGGTGATTTCCGATGTCTGCCCTCCTCAGTGCATTTGTTGGCTGCTTTTTACAAGGTGTTGTTGAAAGTGAAAATAACTTCCTTGTTTACAACCCTGTTTTCATTTCAGTTTTTTCAATATAAAAGTCTTTACTGCTCATAATAAAATCATAAACAGTCTCTTGCCGCCATCTATTGGCAGAATAATGTAACTAATCACCATCACAAACACACACACACACACACACACACACTGTTTCCCAATACTAAATACTATTATTAAATACTACTATTATTTATATAAAATATAATTTATTGAATAATAATTCAATTCAATAAACAACAACAGCCATCATAAAAGTTGCTAGGCAATTTAGTAAAATTACAAAGAAAGAAAAAAGTGGTATCAGAACATCACTTTTGCAAATATGTTCTGTTTAGTCCTCTCATGAAATCTCTCAGCTCACCTCTATCATGCTTTTAAAGCATCATGCTGCTTGCTGCTTCTTTTTTTCTGTATTAAAAAAATAAATAATTAAATTAAAAAAAAAAAAAAAACAATCTGTAGAGATGGCATCTGCTGTGATCACAATTTTGCAGGGTTAAAAGGTCAGCTCTGGGCATAGCAGTGGGGAAAAGAGTTAATGGACAGGTTGCAGGATATCAAGACTGCTCTCATCTTTCTCACCCCTTATATACAAGCATCACATCCTCCTCAAAGAAGGGCATGTTCAGGAAAACACTTCTTTCCTTCTTTATTGGAGAGAAAACTACTGCTAAAGGAACCTGCAGATTTGTTATTATATTGCATATAATATCTAAAACACCTCAACAATTCCACATACCTAAGAGCAGACTTTTATATATCTTTATAACCCTTTATTAAGTCAACTCAAATTACCGAGTTTAATCAGGAAATCTCACTGCAATTTGTGTCAAACCTTTCAGTGTTTTTATTCACAAATTTTGATGGAAAGCTACATCGTCTCAAATTACCACCTTTCATGAATGAGATTTTACAACCCCACACCAAATTATTGCCATTTTCCAGGGTTTAGTCAGCAGACCAGATCCATTTGAATGACATGAGCTTTTGCCACAAGAACAAAAGCCATTCTGATCTCAAGAGACAAGCGTGACTATGCATACATTTTGCAAAAGCCAAAATACATACAAACCAATGTTCTCTCCAAATATGACTCATATTTTCATCAAAACGGGTAAGGCTTAAAACAGGATAATAATGCTGAATATCTCTCCAAATAATGTTCTGTTGACTTTTAAATCGACCAATAGGAAGTGAGTTTTGCCTCAGCCTTAACCCCAACCCTACATTGATTCTAGGGTTTTTTTTTTTTTTTGTTTTTTTTTTCTTAAATCCAAAATTAAAATCTTAAATAGATATATTAAATAAAAATAAAATGAAATAGAATAAAAACACTTAATTTTGATAGTCCACTTTAGAGACTATTTAGACATTCTAGAGTTAGTTGACATAGACATAATTAGTAGAATGTGGGCAATTAAAATAAAATGTAGCTTATTTAGTTTTTCAGAGTGGTTGACTGATACTTGTTTTTCAATGATCAATGCAAAATCCAAAGTGGCTCATAAATAATATAATACAGAAATGTGTACAATTTAATGAAATCAAATAAAAAATAATATTTTACATTACACAAAATTTGCTCAAAAATATGGGGACAATGTTCATAGTCACTAAAGTCAACTATGAAACGTGACTTTTTTTATGTATTTATTTAATTTATTTATTTATTTTTTATTGCCTTCATTGGAGTAAATCCTTCTAAATATTCCTGCTTCATTTCATTAAAACAACTTATCCATATCCACAGAGGTAAGTATTACTGATGCTGATACATAGACAGCAAATCAAAAGACTCCTTTTTTAATTTGCTTCCTTTTTTTCTTGCACTTATTTCTGTCTCTCGTATTCAAATTCCCTTCACGGAACAGTTGCCACGGAGCGCAAGCAACAGTCTGATTATGGCTAGAGTGAATGGCCATTTGAATAGCAAGCTCTTCATGCTAATATGATGCCGAGATGAAGCATCATGCTGGTCTCTGTGAGGATATGCCATCTACCCTGTTGAGTTTCTTCAGTTGGTGTGGGCAGTGGAAGAGGGGGTGGCAACACCTGCAAACCCAAATCAAAGGCACACATGGCCACAATGTAGTGAGATGATGAGTTTTACCACACAAAGGCACAGATTATCTGGATAAAACAGACAGAGACAGCCATGAGAAGCCGCATTGTGAACTCGTGATAACAAAGCGCTGAGATAGTTGGCCCTCAACCTCCATGTCGATATAGAGGCCTAATTAAGGGTATTAATTACATCAGCGGCACAGTGGGGCTACAAAAGAAAGTTCAAAATCTTCGCTTTGTTTCTCTTTGTAGTCAGTGTGTTCGTCATTTTCAGGTCTCTATAGTGCAGTTACAAAGGAAATAATGAAGACAGTCATTGCTCTACAGTGTAAGCATTTGCAAATATAATGTGATCTAATGTGATTGGCTGTTCTTTGTTGCTTTCCATCCAAGTCATCAATAGAAAATGTGCAAAAGACATCTTTGATCGCTGCGTCCCACCTGACATCAAGAGTTGAGTTTGTAAGATGGATTGTTAAGTTAAAAACTTAATTTCAAGAATGTCTAAATACCGCCTCGAGACCAATAAATAAATAAATAAATAGATAAAAATAAACTTTGGAGAACATGTTTTGAGACTGTTTCAATCAGCTGTGCTCCATTTCATTTTTGAAAGCAAATTACATCACATCGCAATGCAAAATAAAGATATACTACATGAATATTAAGTGGATCATGCACATAACTACTGTTTGGTCCAGTTAAGTCTCTTATTAAATATTTATGATATTCATAGTTGGTTAATCTTCCAGCTGATTAACACGTCTTGTAAAATGTTAGACATTCAGCCAAAAAGTGATGCCTGCCAGGCAAACATCACACAAAATTAATATTCAAGATCAAAGCCTTCATCTTAGTAGGATTTGTAAATTAACATGCAGACATCATGCAGATATAATTCATGTGTAGCTCATAATACTAACAAACTTTATAGTGTGTTAAACTGTTAATTTGTTAAAACACATTTAAAATGTTTAATTGATGTCATGGTTACAAAGATGGATTAATATATTTTTATAAATATTTGAATTTATATGAACGACTGATATTTGCTGAAGTTTCCTAATACCTACTTGGGTAAAATGTTACCAATATATTTTTTGTATTCTTGTTTTTCAGAGCTCAAAAGTAATCCACTGTAGGCTTTTCATAGAAAACAATTACACAGAAGTCTACAGAGAATTCATTCATTCAAGTCATTCAAGCTCTTGTTCTGTCCAAACTTGATTATTGCAATGCTCTCTTGGCAGGTCTTCCAGCCAATTCCATCAAACCTCTACAATTAATCCAAAATGCCACTGCAAGATTAATCTTTAATTAGCCGAAAAGAACGCACGTCACACCTCTGTTCATCAATTTGCACTGGCTACCAATAGCAGCTCGAATAAAATTCAAGGCATTGATGTTTGCCTACAAAACCACCTTTGGCTCTGCACCCCTTTTCCTAAATTCAGTACTTCAGACCTATGTTCCCTCTAGAAACTTACGTTTTGCAAGTGAATGCCACATTATTGTGCCATCCCAAAAAGGCACAAAATCACTTTCACTGACTTTTTCATTAACTGTTCCCATCTGGTGGAATGACCTGCCCAACTCAATCCGAGCAGCTGAATCCTTAGCCAACTTCAAGAAACGGCTAAAAACCCATCTCTTCCATCTTTATTTGACCCTCTAACTCTAGCATTCTCTTTTCTAATTCAATTCTATCTATCTGCCTTCTTTTTATTAAAAAAAAAAAAAAAAAAAAAAAAAAAAAAAAAACACACACACACACACACACACACACACACACACACACACTTGACCCTCTATCAACTGCATATTTATTCTCTAACTGCTAGATTTTCTTGAAAAAACTAACACTAGCTTTCCTTTCTACGGAAGCCCTGAACCGCATGGTGGAGAAAAAAAGAAGGAGAGAAAACTTATGGTCTCAAAGTCCTGACATAACGCCCCCTCCCAGAAGGTGTGTCCTCGCATCGTAGTAACATCCAAAGGGGAGGGGCGGGCGGGAACTAAGCAGGAGGCTCAGGCGGAGGACGAACCCCCGGGAGGGGGCTGGCTGACAGAGACCAGGGAGGCGACGAAGGAGGGAGGAGCCAGGGCAGAGACAGGAGGGATCCGGAGCAGGAGGAGTCCAGCAGGACCCAGACCACAACCATGATGTTGACCCATGGTGGAGCCAACGGAGGGAGGAGCCATGGAGGAGGAATGGCCGCCGACTCCAGGGGGCCGACCAACGGTGGCGGAGCAGGTGGTGGAGGAGCCCGAGGCGGAGACAGAGAGTCAACGAGCCAGGGGGATGCAGAGGATCCAGAGGGCCAGGGTGGAGCCGAGGGCTCTGGCGACCGAGGCGGAGACGGAGCTCCGGAGATCCGCAGCGGAGCCGGAGCGACTGAGGACCAAGGTGGAGCTGGCGGGAGGAAGGAGCCCAATGGAGCCGGTGGGACGGAGCGACGAGGTGCAGCCATAAGAGCGGAGTCCTGAGGCGATGGCGGGTACTCCAGCCCCGACGACGCTGGAGGATGGCAGTCCAGTGGGGCTAGCACCGCATTGATGGTGGGCTGAGGGCGAGCGGAGGGGCTGCCAGACGACAGCGGTGGAGGAGGCAGGAGCGGGTGGGAGGGTGGGCATTTACGAGGAGCGGGCACTGGAGGGCACTCTGGAGGCGCTGGCTCTGGAGGACGCGTTCGGGGAGTGGGCACTGGAGTGCACTTCCGAGGAGCAGGCACTGGAGGGCGCTCTGGAGGCGCGGCTCTGGAGGACGCTTTCGGGGAGTGGGCACTGGAGGGCGCTCTGGAGGAGCGGAGCTGGACGGGACCAGCGGAGAAGAAGGAGGGCTGGACGGGACCAGCCAGGACGAAGGAGAGAGGAGAGGGGGAATGTCGGCCTCCAGATCCGTGTCCCAGTCGATCAAATCCCCCTCCATGTCCAGCAGTCCCAGATGTATAATCAGCTCACCCTCAGCCACGGTGCAGGGGGCGGAGCTCCACTCTGCGCTCACACCGTCCATGGCTGGCTCCCTCGTGGTGGGCACTGTCGCCGGCTCTGGCACCTGGCCTGATGGGTGGGGCTCAATGTCCGGGGCGATCCGTTGCTCAGTCGCTCAGTTTGGCGCTGGCTCGTCGATCGCAGCGGGAAATGGCTCTCCGTCATCGGTGGGCTCGGGCTGGTGCTCCGCACAGCGGGGAGTTGGTGAGCTGGGCTCTGGGTCAGGAGTGGACCTGGCGAGATCATCCACAGGGCAGATGGTGAGTGGTGATCCATTTCTCACCAGAGTCCACTCCACGAAGGCGGCGAATTCCTCTGGAGGACCATCTTCGGACGACAGCGCTCTGCTCGCGGTGTTCAGGCTTGCGTCATAGAATGAACAGATCACGTCTTCCGGATAGCTGGTGGCGTTAGCTAAACACAGGAACAGTCTTGTATGGTCCTCGAGAGATCTGTCCCCCTGCTCCAGCAGGAGGAGGAGGAATTTGGGCTGGACGAGGGGATCCATCAGGGTAACACAACGGAAACAAAAACACTGAGAAAACACGGAAAACAAAAACGGAGGGTAAACACACGGAAGTAACTGTTGTTGGTCGGTCCTTCTGTTACACTTCTCGGGGGAGCAAGGAGCGAGGAGATGAGGAGTACTTCAAAAACAGTCTTTAATCATCCAAACACGTATTAGACACAGGAACACCTGGAAAGACGTACAAATGACATTTAAGGACCGACAAACATGAACTGAATGGACTGGGGCTTATAAGGACAGGACAATCAGGGGAGAAAGACGAGACACACCTGGAAACCAATTAACAATTAACATGAGGGAGAAACACACACAGACAGGTCCAAAGTCCTCACAACACCACTCCAGAATGTAATTTCCCCAATGTCAGGACTGTCTGATTTCCTATTACAAAATAAAACTATGAGACTTGTCATAGCGCTTGCATGTTGTTGCTCTTTTGTTGGTTTTGATTGCTTCTATTGTCCTCATGTGTAAGTTGCTTTGGATAAAAGTGTCTGCTACATGACTAAATGTAAATGTAAATGTAAAAATATTGATCAGTTAATGCCCATAGCTTTTTTTACAGACTTAATTTGATGTTCTGCACATAAAAAGTCTGCTGGTAATTCAGAGATGTTCTTTTTTTGCTTTGAAAACAAAACAAAACAAAACAAAAAAAAGAACCACATCTTTGTGCTTTCTTTTGTCTTATGCCGGTACAAGCAAAAAAATTTCATACTTTTTTCTTTCCCTAACTAGAGAAACTTGAAGAGGTTTCACCATATAGTAAACAACAAGAAGAGAAAATATTATTAGTTGACATGAAAGTAACAAAATAAGTAAATACAGTACATAAATCACTTTATAGACAGATAACAGCTTGAAGTGGTGTAGTGTAAATAAACTTTATGGAGACCAGATATATTTCAGAACCGTTTGAGCTGTTTTGCTGTCTGCTGTCTACACTCCCTGTTGAAAATACCAGCATATGCTGGTTAGGTATGTTTTGAAGCATGGCTGTTGGTTTGAGCTGGTTTAAGCTGATCCTTAGCTGGTCATGAGCTGTTATAATCTGGTCCTTAGCTAGTCATGTGCTGGTCCTAAGCTTGTAGTATATCAGTGTAAATACCTGTTTGTTATTCACTAATCACTTGCAATGCAGTTTATCAGGTATGCTGTAATTGTTGTGTTTTCAATATTTAAATAAAATTATTGACATCCTTTTTACTTAAACACACTTCCTTTCTCCTTTCTACAGTCACTATAGATTGTGCTTCATTCACAAAAGAAACCTGGAAGTAAATAAACATAGCCTAGGCTATATATATATATATATATATATATATATATATATATATATATATATATATATATATATATGATAAGAGAGAGTGCACTTTCTAGTAATCATGGCAGCATTAGCCTAATAATAGCAAAGTAAAGACATAAAAAGGATATTCCAAACAAGAATGTCATTGTTTCAGACTAAAATCATAGTTATAAATGAGACCAAAATCATAGGCCACAAAGTCAAACTGCTAATTTTATGCATGTGTTTTTGCCTGATCTATATAAATCCTTTATTGAATCGAGCTAGTACATTTAAAAATAATAATAATAAAATTAAAAAAAAAATAACTCTACATAAATCTCAGTAAGTCTGCCACAAAATTATACAGAACACACAAATTTGAATCAACTTTTAATTATATTGAACTTTTTATATCAGTATTTTTTTTTTTCTGTTTTGGATTAAATAAATATTTAGCCTATATTTTTTTTTCTTTCTTTTACTCATTAACTTTTCACTAGGTATGTTTACATTAAATTTTGTTAGTTCGAATGAATCCAATGTGATTTTTGTTTATATGAACCCTAAACTTTTTCAGTCTGATTAATTTATATTTACAGTATATGTGCATGTATGTGTTATGTGTTAGACTCAACCTAGGCTCATTTGAAATATGTGCCTACATACATTCCTGCAAAACTGAAAAAACGTACATATATGTACGATTTACTGCAGTTTCCAGTTGAAATCATCACTAGAGGCAGTAAAATTCTGACAACTTTTATTCCTTTTCACACAAAGTATGATTTACAGGTACAGAGTTTTGATCAATAAAGGCTCATTTTCACACAATTACTTGCAAAATGTTATGTTATGACTTAAAACAATTTTAACATCCTGCACGATTTGAAAACTGATACTTCTGACCATTGTCGTCACATATACAGCTTCATATGCATGAGTTTTTTTTATTCAGAAGGTTTACTCGGTAGCTCACATGATACGGCGTTGCACTTAAGCGATGAAGAGCTCCAGTACGAATCCCTGTGAAACTATGGTTCAACAAAACAGCTCAAATCTGCATGAGGAAGTTAAAATAGCATGGCTGCTTCAGCGAATACGTTTTTATATTACTTTTGCATTTGTTAACACTATCGGGTAGGTTTCGGTTTGGGTTTGGTGTAGGAGATATTTCCAACATGATAGAGCATTAACCTTTAGCGACACTCACCGGATATTTGAATTCTAAACGGCCCAATACATACCTCAAGCAGCATAATAAAAACGTTGCAATACGTGCCTGTACCAGCATAATAAAAACGTGCCACGGTCACACATTAAATGTGTGCTTTAGCACCACTCTCTGGACATTTCACTTAGAAACTGCCGCGAAAAGTGCAGTAATGTACATAATTACAGTGTTGCAGAAATGTATGTAGAGGCACGTATTTCCAATGAGCCTGGGTTGGTTAGACCTCAAATTGGCTAAGGTGTTTTTAATCTTTTTAATCTGACTGACCAATCAGTCCAGTTACAAACAGATCTAACAGATTATTTGGGTGAATATAAACATAGCTATTTAGCTTGTTGCAGTGCATTCTGCAATTGCCTTTTCCACAAAGGACACATGTGATGCTACCTTACATTTTGGTCAAAACTAGATATATTAGAAGACAGCATAATGTAATTTAACAGCCCCAGAAGTGCAGCTATGAGGTCCTTTTGTTTCTTAAAAGGTAGTAAGGAACCGCAAGAGTTACTGTGGAACGACATGAACATAACATATCAAGAAGTGTACCAGTGTAAAGTCCTTCCACTATTGCTATTTGCTGTGGCAGATACATGCTTTGGCTCTTTGTAGAAGCCACATTAGTAAGTATAGAGGACACAAGGGCAGACTTTAAAAAGGCCACAGTCGGTCTGGCCAGTTTGATAAGAGCAGAGAGAGGTCAGGGCGTATCAGAAAACAAACTCAACATAGAGATAGTGCTCTTCTACAGGACTGAAAGACACTTCCTCTGTTGACTATACACTGCCCATCGGTGACTCCAGAGAGATGTTAGCATACATACTCTTGGTTAATTTATGTTCCCTATGCTTGTGGCTAGTGTTCTGAGTATACAGAAGCAGCTTAAACTGAACCCATGTGTGAGGCCTTTTCTCATGAGACGGTCTCATTAAACGTTGATGCCAAGGGCATAAACTTCATTAATGTTTGCTTTAAAGCACACACTTGCTCCTGTCACAGCAACACCTCCATACTGGTTTCCATAGTGTGGTCTCACATTTTGTTTACACACTTGAAGCTAATTCTAAATCTATGTGGCACAATGGAAAGTATGTATTTTTTTAACTATGTATTTACTTTGTTTTTATGAAGGATTGAACACAGAAGTTCTTTCTGTTCATAATTACTGAACGAGGCCTAAAATAACTCATCCAAAGTCAATTTTTACACTAGTGTTTATTCATTGTATGAAGCAAAGTGTCCCATTTGACTTTTTTGCAGAAGTCTAGCATTAAACTCATAGTTGATTGGTCCATGATTAGTCAGAATTCTGAGGTAGAATGCGGCTTTAACGCTTCTAGGGTAGAAAAGAGATAAAGTGCAATATTTCATTGCTACACCTAGTGCAAATGGTTTAAAGGTCTAAGACTGTAATAAAGCTCATGGGTTTCCAGGGTTTCTGTGGGGTTGCTCTACATGTGCGTAACAACCTGGTCAAATCAATATTCATGTAAGTATACAGATGTCCTCTGAGGCACTGCACACAAGTCAATTCGAGTTTGATATCTTTGGGAAATAAATTAAATCACAACAGACCCAAGAGGCTTTCAGTTACATGTTTTATGTATATATGCAGGTAGGAGTGAAGAGGTAATGCAAAACTCACTAAACGAGTTTAGTTAAATTGAATTTTTAATAACAATGTTCAGGATTTAGTGCCTCAAAACATTTGAGAAGAGGGGTAACAGCAGTTTCATTTTGGCAAACAGACTAGACATAAATGGATTATTCCGTAAATCCCAACCCTGTTCAAAACATACTATGTGTTGATGCAGTGCTGTGAGCAGTAAAGCTTTTACAATTCTTTTAAAAAGCTTTAAAACCTGCACTAGGTGAAAGACTCTATACAAGTGCCTGTCACTGAAAGCAACACTAATTTAGTGCAAAACAAATCCGATTCATTACACACATTGTTTGTGTATGCTCACTCATAATAGTGTCCAAACAAATGGCTTAGATTGTGGATTATTTACCTGCAAATGCAAATTCTGTCATCATTTAATCACCCTCATGTCATTCCAAACACACATGACTTTTGTGAACAATGGTACGTTAATTAAGTGCCAAAAAATCAGTGCATTACAAAAGTTAAAGGGTTAGTTTTCCCAAAATGAATTTACTCACCCTCACACTGTTTGGTTAATCACCCTCAAGTCTTTGGTCAATCTTTGAAACACAAATTAAGATATTTTTAATGAAACCTGAGAGGTTTCTGTCCCTCCTTTGATAGTCTAGGTGACCAAAACCTAGAAGATACTGATTCACTTACGATGCCTTTTTATGACGTTTTTAGATCTTCTATGTATTGGTTACCTGGACCCCTCCACCAAGGGGCAGAAACAGTTTAAGTTTTGTTCTAAATCTCTCTATTTGTGTTTATTTCTGGTTTAAACTAGAGTGAATTTCACTTAAGTTTTTGTAGGGCCTATTTTTTCCCTGATGTTACCTTGAACAGTGCTGCATGGAGATTCATGCATTGCACCGTGGAGCCCATTCAATCGCTGTGATTATTCTGTTCAGGGGCTGAGTTTAAACGTAGGCCATGTGATGCAATTGACCCCAGTGGCCACATCTCGGTAATGATTTGGTAAATCATCACGAATGAAACTATAAAAAACTCGTCCTTGTCTTTCCGTTCCGCTGTCTTTTGGTCGGGGTCTCGAAGGAGAGTGATTACACCTAGGCTCAATGTGCCCATTTGCTTGGATAAACAATGCGCTCACCATTGCTACATCACACCCATAGAAGCTATCAGAGCAGAGTAATGGGGTCATTAACAGTGGCCCAGATATTGTATCTGGTGTCGGCCAGTGGAAACAGCAGGGTTGCTCTTCTCAAAGATCAGCAGAGCGTAATCGCCACATTCATTACTAAATAACAGCAAAATGTCACTTCTTCTGTCTACGCTTCTATCATAAGACAAATTTGATTGATTTTTCTGATCTGGTTGAACTGAAAAATATTCACATAAACAGAATCAGGAGCAATTAGTCAGTTTATATATAGTTCAAAGTATTGGTGCTGTGATCTGCTACAGTAAATTTTCTTAGCAATTTATTTTAATATTGCTAGAACTGGGCATAAACTTTGCGAATCCACAAAAAAGCCTGAATCCTTCAAAAGCATGGTCCTCAAGCATTGCAGATTGATCTACAGCTAACATATAAGACTTATCATTAAAGTCAATATGAAACAGTGTTCATATCCCACATGCATCAGAGAAATACAGATAATTCAACAAGGAAAATACAAGGCAGGACTTTAGTCATTTCAGAGGTGAAGAAATGTATTATATGATCCATATTCCGAATGTATCCACACCAGAAAACTAGTACAAGAGGAACTCTAAATGATGATAATGATTTCTGAAGAGGTAAGGGCAGATTTTTTTTTATTTTTATTTTTTTCCCTCAAAGCACTGTTTAGAATAAGCGCCTGTATTGGCAGCTTGTGACATTTGTTAAGTCAACTTCCTGAGCGCAACAATGAATCTCAATTACTCAGCTGTTTTTTTTATTTATTTATTTATTTTGCCATCTCTCTCTCTCTCTCTCTCTCGCTCTTTTTTCTTAATGAAGAGGTCACGATGGGGAAGTCTCCTTAATGTATTATGTAAAGACAAATATAGGAATAAGCATAAAGTATTATTTTTTTCTGTATAATGCAAGAACATATTCTCAATGATTATACAATGTTTTCCTATGTCACTAAAACAAAGGTTGTATTTATACTAAATGCCATTGTGTTGTACATATAGCCAGGTAATTGCTTTGCAAATCAGTGCACTGAATGAATAAATAAATAAATAAATAAATTAATAAATTAATTAAAAAAATGCGGATGTTGCACTGTTAGTAATGTTTGATAATGAGTGCAAACATGACCATTAATGACCTAATATATTGATTACTGGTTACAGATTTGGGGGAAAAAAAAAAAACAAACAAACAAAAAAACAATCGGCAGATAAGAATGTGATATTTGAATGATAACAGAACTCCAACCATTTCACCGTTTGTATCACTCTGTTCGTGGTTTTTCTCACAGTGAGTGTCATGACGAATGTCTAAATCCACTATAATTTTAAAAATAATAGTTTTTGTGTCACAGAATGCAGTTTTAAGAGTTTTTTAGGCGAGAATGTACTTGTTTAGGTTTCAAATATATGCTTTGTTAATAAAGATAACGTCTATTTGAAAATTTGCTTCAACGTTTTTGGAGATGTGAGCTCCAGGGCATCAGCAGCCGTTCAGTGCTCATGAACCCACCGAGAGCAGCCTCACCTCGGCCAGTTTTTCTAGAATTTGCTGCTGGCTCTGATGTGTCTATAGCGGTTAATCATGAGATATAATTTGTTTTGGGTAAATCTAATGGGCAGTGTTTGGTCTCATTACTCTATTATTTGTTCCAGACCAAATAGTTTTGGCTGAGGGCAAAGTCCCATCACGTTATATTAATATCAGAGTGCTGTCTTTGTACTTTTGGCTGAGCAAATTTTATGATGGCTGTTGTTGTTGTTTATTAAATATTATTATTCAATATATAATATTTTATATAAATAATAGTAGTATTTAACAATAGTATTGGGAAACTGTGTGTGTGTGTTCATGATTGTGATTAGTTTCATTATTCCGCCAATAGATGGCGACAAGAGACTTTTTTTACGAGTTAGCAGTAAAAGCTTTTATATTGAAAGAGACTGAGACTACAGAGACCTTAACACTGTTGTAAATAAGGAAGTTATTTTTACTTTCAACAACAGCTTGTACACAGCCAAGAAATGCACTGAGCAGAGCTGTCATCGGACATTCAAACTAATGTGTTATTGTGAATATGAGACTAAGCTGAAGAATGAATGCTGTATCAGATGCAGGAAATCACACTCGCTCAGACCATCTTTCTCTCATAATACTCTACTACACATAATACACAGCTTTTGATGCAGTGATACAATAAGCTTTTAATGAAGCAACATTCTTTCGTTACTGGTTCTAAAGTGACGTTTTCAAATTAGTAATTGAGGCTTGGGCTCAGCTGTTACACTATAAAACTTAGATTTGAATCTGTGGCAGAAGGAAGTAGTTATGCACAAAAGAGGGTTTTTAAAGACATTCCGTTGTTGTATGTTCTTATATATTTACACACTCGTGCCGTCGAACTGTTGTATATGGCTGTATATCACATGCTGTAGTAATCACAGCCGAATCATAGCCGTGTCGATATACAGCCACATCTCACAGCTATGAGTGTGATATTGCTCATATATTAAACATTGGGCATTTTTGCTACAGGCATGAATGTAGGGTGACAATATGTCCTCTTCTTTTTCCAGACATTTCCTGGCCGATTTCAAAATTTCCTAAAATGTCATGGTTTTGAATCTTGTTGGCTCTTGATCTCAAAGCAAACTATTTTACGAGGTGGCAATATGATGTCAATTGTATGAAAAAGTAAAATTTTTAAGAAAAAAAAGTAAGAAAGAAGGTCCACGTCTAACCCCACATAAGTGTCAATGGGACATAAGCAAGTCAAACAAAAACGAATGAATGAGATCATACAAATTCATATGAATTAGCCCACCAATTTCCCAAACTGTAAAATAGTTACAAATTGCCATGAGACTGTGTTGTTTCAAGCATATATCAGCATCCTAGCAACCACTCAGGACACTTCAGGAACATGCTAACAACCACTCTGAACACCACAGTGCTGCCTACACACAAGATGGGCAGTTTTTGCTCAAGCAAACATCACTCACAATAAACTCATATTCACTCACCAATGCTTTAACACGTTATGCTGCATTGAAAAGTTTATTCATTAAATTGTTAGTAACATTTCAACCACCAAAAGCAAGTAAAAGGTTTAAAAAAAAATAAATAAATAAAAAATAAATAAATATATATTCTTATTAACTCCAGCGGTGTTAAAGTCATTAAAGAGCAAATTATTTCTCATTTCGTGAGAATACTAAATTTTAGATTAGAGAATAAACAGAAATCAATACAATCTTAGCCTGTCATTATTTACATACTCAGGACTGTGGTCTGCCCATGGTTAAATGTTTAAAACAAAGAAACCTTTGAAATAAAGAACGAAACAGTACAATGAAGGACTATTTACAGACACACTCTCTGGATTCTCTACATGAACTCTTTTCAAACATGGTGGTATTGTGCTGCTATCATGGCCCCCTCTGGTTGGAACAGACCACGGGGAACTAAATGAGGTCCTGAGACGTGTTGTTGCATCTGGATTGAACGTCAAAGAATAAACTTCAGGATGTGTTTCTATTGGCAGGGGGTACTGAAGGTCCAGGCAGCAGCCTTCCATGCCTTATTAATATGTCCTCGGTGTGAATGCAATCTCCATTTTCTGTCTTTCATTATCAATCCAGTGATCCGCCAAAGGTCTAATGTTCGCTGAATGCTGATGACAGATTGAGCGGTGATAAGGAAAGTCGTAACAGAAATAGATGCACCAACAGGCAGAGATGTATTGGACTTTCATAGAGTCATTCTTTGGGTCTAAGAAGTGAATGTTTAACTCTGTAAAGCTTTGCTCATACGATATATGACAATATGAAGCTTATGCATGAAGAGGAAAACAAAACACCTCAGTTTTATTTAGATGCCCAAACTGAGCAAAAATATGCAGTTTATCATATTTATAATATTCAATATACAATGTAATTTCCATCCTATAATACCATTTCCGTCTCATTCAGTGGAATGTTAGGCTTCTGAAGCAAACCCAGACCAGAACCTGGAAATACCTCTATCTGTCCTGTCAGACACCTCTTATCACTGGAATTTGAAAAACAGGGCCAAATTTGGTGTTTAGGGCTGCACAGATTTTTTTTTTCCCCCAGCAGCACAAGATGGTCTCTCTCATTTCAGTTCATTACATGTACCCACATCCATGGCAATTTCAGTAGGAGAGCAGAAAGTGCTTGCCAGGCTTCCATGCCATTGACAACACGGTGCTTAAAATATTGCACAAGATACATCTCAAACACACCCCCACACATGCAGTGCCTGTACAGTGCTGTTGAAGATGTCATCTCACCTTCAACAGTGTCCTGAAGGATCACAGCACGCTGGTACTTGAGCCATAGAAATCTCTTTAATGCGTACTTCACCACAACCATCATGTAAACACTTGAACTTGTAGCGGGTCTTTTAACAGCAAAATTTGTACTTTAACTTAACAAGTCACACTAGGAGTTTTATTAAAAAAAAAAAATAATAATAATAAAATAATAAAAATAAATAAAATAATAATAATAATAATAATAATAATAATAATAATAATAATAATAATAAAACATAAATGTGTGAACATGAGGAGTTAACTTTATAAACAGCAGTTAGTGGAAGTGTGTATCAGCTTAAATCTATTCCCATCTTCTCCCCAAAATAAAAATAAATGGAGTTTTTTTTGTTTTGTTTTCTAATTAATTAATTTATTATTATTCATGTCTTCTTGGACTTATTTTTATGCATACTGTCATGTTGACACATGACCAATAGTAGGCAATACATGCTGCAAATAGTGTGCCAATTAAACAAACAAACAAATAAACAAACAAACAAACAAACACAAAAGTCACAGGATAGGTCACAGCCACTTTTATTCTGTTCTTTTTACAGCCTACATTTGACTTAATTTTCAATTACTTAGATAAAATTAATATGTTATAATGCCTGGATGACAATTGCTAATTATTTGAGTGCTAACTGTATACATGAGGGTGTTATTTTAATTTTAAATGATAGATAAGATTTTACCACATGTCATTGACAAATGAGAGGTGATTTATTCCTGTACATTTAAAAAGCATTTGGATTTATTTCATTAAAAAACAATATGAAGAACAAGTAACATTTTCTTTTGATAGTCTACTTAGAAATAATTGTGATTTTATTTATTGATTGATTTACATATTATTAGTTTTAGTAGCAGTCCTTTACATGGAACACAAAATGCAATATTTACATAAATGACCTCATTTAGAGAAGTTGCATGTTTTAGCTGAAGCAGCAGCCTTTGTTACTCTTGCACTGATGCGTTTCACACTGCCTGCATGTAAATCGGCTGTACACAAGAGAGGCGGCCTATTGCACACCGTGTAAAATATCCATTACTTGGCTGCTGGAGTCATCAGTTCCCTATCAAAAGCTACTCTCGATGCTGCATTTCAATAATGCTGATGAGAACATTCTTTGTTCGACTGGTTGTGAAGCACGTGTGTCAAACACGCCAAGAATTGGATTAAATAACCTCGGTGGGTGACGTCATTGATTACGTGCACCTGCAGGTTATAAATAGACGTGAGACGTACACATCTTCAGGTTTCTTTGTCTTCAGAGACCGCATTGTGTGTGTGTGTGTGTGTGTGTGGGTGTGTGTCACGCTGAAAGCAGTACCATTGTAAAGTGAAAGTGAAAGTTAAAAGCTTTTCGAGTTAATCTGCAAGAGATGCATGCCTCCTTGTTTACAGCTCATCTCTGAAGATGACTCACATGAGTTTTGTTTTGAGTGTTTGGGGTAAGAGCATGCTGCTCTTGCGTTTGAGGACGGCGACTGTGAGCACTGCGATTCACTTCCTATCCACATGCTTTGTGTTTGGCTTGCTTTCTTTTACAAAGAACGAGCCGCTGCACCCTCGTTAAAATCGCACTTTGATCTGGCTGAGGCTCGAGAGGCGGGTCCTCCCCTTTCTCTCGTGCGCTCGCCAGATCAGGGGTTTTTCGTGCCCGCTTCCAAAGCGTGCCCTGGCATTTCTTCGGATCAGGCAGCAAATGTTGCAGCTCTTGATTATGTAGAAATGGAAATTGAGATCGCCGCCTCCCGAGAGCTCCTCCCGCGATTGTAAAACGAATGAGGAGTTACTCGAGGTGATGACTCGTGCAGTGTGAACAGATTAAAGCTGGATTGGCCACAAGAGCAGTAGACTCCTAGATGCTCCAAACTAGATGACAGTTTTCTGTCAGGTGGTCAGAGGGAGGGACCTCAGCGATGGTCTCTGCCCTTCTTTGGTGACCTCCATGATGAGATAACTTGTTCATAGAGTAAGCCATATTTGTCCTGTGTTTTTTGCGCCTCAACCTTGAATTTTTCGACTATTGTGGATTCAAAGGCACAGGGCTACATGATGATGATGGAACAGCTCGTAGCAATCAACAGCCAAGAGGGAGCCGGACCTAAAAACGGTCTTTACGACCAGAAGGAAGTCCTGAGGCTGTGCCCAGGACAATGGGTGTGTCCCCTCGGGGAGGGCCGCGGAAAACTCCAACGAGGAGAGTAAGGGCTCCTTCCTGGCACCCTTAGGGGATCGCTGTACAACTTCCGCCACCACTTGTGTTTCGGGGGTCAGCAATCTCCAGTGAGATATTACATGTTCGGTTGTTTCCTGCCATGTTTCAGGACACCAAATATTTAACATTCCCCCCAGCAAAACAAAGTGCCACCCCTTTCAGAGAATTTGGCAGCATGGAAGCTACTGCCAAATAATCTCTCCTTGGGTCATAAGGACTCCACAAGAGGGCTTCAGGATACGGTTTGCGTATCATCCTTCGCATTTCAACGGCGTGGTCTCCACTACCATGAAACCGGAACAAGCGTATTCGTTGACACAGGAAATGCAAGCTCTGCTGGACAAGGAGGTCGTAGAACATCTCCCCTCCAAGACAGAGAGTCAAGCTGCTATAGCCAATATTTTCTGGTTCCCAGAAATGATGGGGGGTTGCGTCCAGTCCAGATCTTTGCGGGCTGAACCACTTTCTATGAACATACAAGTTCAAAATGCTTACAGTCTATGATTGTTTTTCTCAGATCCAATCAGGGGATTGGTTATAAACAAATGATCTCAAGGACGCATGCTTTCATTTAGAAATTTTGCCACAATGCAGGAAGTTCCTGAGGTTTGTTTTTGGGGGTAGAAATTACCAGTATCGGGTTCTTCCATTTGGCCTAGCCTTATCACCCCGCACATATGCAAAATGCATCGATGCAGCTTTAGCATCGGCGACTGCCTGATTTGGCCCAGTCTTAAGAGCATGCGTTTCGACAATGGGATGTCGTCCTCGCTCATCTTAACTATCTGGGATTGAGACTCAACACCAAGGAAAGCGTTTCTTTCTTGCCCAGGGGACAATGTATTTAGGGGTTAACAGGATTCTATCATAATGTGGGCACAGTTGTCTCCTACATGTATCAAATCCATTCTGAACTCCCTGAAGGATTTCAGGCTAGGCCAGAAAGTTACTGTACATTACTTTCAGAAAGTTTTAGGTCTCATAGCGACTGCATCCACGTGAAACCTTTGGACGTCTTGCACATGAGACCATTACAGTTGTGGCTCAGAGCCAGGGGATTTAATCTAAGGGACAATCCCCAGAGGCATATAAGGGTTACGCGCTAGGGTCTCATACCCTTTCTATGTGGTTCAGACCCCGGTTTTTGACTTTGAGTCCCACTCTAGGCACATGTTGTCTTCACAAGATGCTAACAACAGACGCTTCCCTCACGGACTGGGGTGCAGTCTTGGATGACCGTCCAGCCCAAGGGATCTGGAGAGGTCATCTTCTTGATTGGCACATCAATTGCCTCGGAATGATGGCTGTATTTTGGGCCCTGAAATACATCCTCCAGCAGGGGCTACCATTTCCTAGCGCGGGGGACAAGACTGTGGTAGTCGCTTAAATAGGTCGCCAGGGCAGATTTCATCCGTGCCGCCAGAACAGGCTAGCACAGCAGGTTCTGCTTTGTATGTGGGACAAGTTCTAGTCCATCAAGGCAATTTACATTCTGGGGCAAATGAATGTGGGAGCAGATTTGCTGTCCGAATTTTGGAGCATGCTGTTGCTGCCCTCGAGGACGCTGAGTGCAAGCACTGTAATCGCTTCGATCGGCGTGCTCCACTCGAGGCTCGCTTTCTTTCAGGATCCTCTGCATCCTCGTTGCGATTGTGGGGCTCACATGTCGAGCTGGCTGAGAGACGAGGGGCGTGCGAACCACCCCTCTCTCTCTCACGTTCTTCCTGATCGCTCTGCTCCCAGGTGTCCTGGCCAAGGTATGTCAACGAGGGCCTCACCTCTTACTAATAGCGCCCCGTTGAACGAGTGTGGCTCTCAGATCTAATATCCCTCCTTGATGGCTTCCTGTGGGCGATTCCGGTCAGGAGAGTTCTTCTATCTCAGGCACAGGGGACAGTTTTTCATCCACGGCCTGAGCTCTGGAACCTTTCATCTCTGGCCCCTGAGGGGGACCACAAGAGATGCTGGGTTTCCAGCAGATGTACTACAGACTATTCTGATTGTTAGGACTCCTTCCACTAGAAGAAGTTATGCCCTCAGATGGTGCTTTTTCAAAAGTTGGTGTATGACACACCATGCAGACCCAGTTCACTGCCAGGTTGTTTCAGTGCTGGAGTTTCTGCAAGAGAAATTGTCCTCAGACACATGTCCTGGTAATTTTACAGTCTATGTGGCCGCCATTTTGGCTTGCCGTGTTCTGATTGATGGTGTTTGTGTGGGAAAGCACCCTCTAGTTGCCCGCTTCATTCATGGAGCTCAGCGGTTGAGGCCGCCCACCGGAGCACACCGGAGTGCCCAAAGGGTCTGGTTGGGACCCCATTTTGAACCACTAGAGTCAGCGCCTGTCAGGTTTCTGACTCTAAAGATGTTTTTTCTCTTGGCTATTACTTCTCTGAAGAGAATTGGGGATTTGCAGGCTCTGTCAGTCTCGTCCTCCTGCTTAGACTTTGCCCCTGGGGTGGTCAAGCTATTTTGCATCCTCACCCTATTATTTTCTGGTCATTCTTGAAGCCTTCTGACCTCCGCCGTTCATGACACAGGAGCAAGAAGGACTTCATTTACTGTGTCCAGTACATACTCTTCAGATTTACATGCACTGCATTAGCCAGTGGTGTAAGTCGGAGCAGCTTTTCATATGCTATGGCTGCCACTAGACAAACAATGTCACATCGGGTGAGGGATGTTATTGCCCTGGCCTACGAGGCACGCAGTCAAGCTTCACCTCTAGGAGTTAGGGCCCATTCAGCCAGGTGGGTTGCATCTATCACCTATGCTAAGGCTCCTTGCATCAAGTGTGTGGTGCGGCAGGCTGGTCCTCTCCGCACACATTTGTCAGACTCAATAGTTTGGATGTCCATGCTACTCCGGGCTCGCATGTCTTTGAGTCAACATCCCAGAGTCATGTCTGAGACCTCTTCAATGTTTGTGCGCACACACTACGCAACCTTGGGGAGTCCAGACACTTCCAGTGCGGCGGCGTTGGTATTCTCGTTCCCATCAGAATTACTGAAATGCAGCATCAAGAGTAGCTTTTGACAGGGAATGTCTCGGGTTACTTGACTGTAACCCTGTTCCCTGAAAAAGCGGGAACGAGATGCTGCGCCTCAATGCTGCACTGTAGGCGTGCCTGGACGTCTCTTCAGACAAAGGTTTAACCTGAAGATGTGTACGTCTCACATCTATTTATAACCTGCAGGTGCACGTAATCAATGACGTCACCCACCAATGTTATTTAAGCCAATTCTTGGCAGATTTGATAAACGTGCTTCACAACTGGTTGAACAAAGAATGTTCTCATCAGCATCATTGAAACACAGCATCTCGTTCCCGCTTTTTCAGAGATCAAGTTTACAGTCAAGTAACCCGAGGCGTTCCCACACAGCATAAAGGGAGTTCATGGTCAAAGAGTAATGTGGATGGCGTGCACATTTTCTTGTTTCAAGATTATTTTTATAAATCTGCCTGTTTGTGAGCCATCGTCTACAATCAACATTTCCCAAAATGCCAGCAAGCCAACAAACACCCCAGAACATTTTTATTGACCACCCAACGACACAGTAAAATGGCAGATGATGACAGTTACGCTGTAGAGTATGAAAAATCATATGAAACTTGTCATAGTTATTGTTATTTGATCCGCTGGAGAAAACCGTTTGTATTCATGAGCCAGAGGGTATGAAAGCTTGTGCTTTTTTTAATATCTGAAGAAGCAAAGTAGCATGACGGCACAAAATCAAAGGTGGGAATCTGTTGTTGAGATCGTCTTTGAACCTCTGGAGTCCATGAAATAGCAAAAGCATCTGTGGGCTTGAATATTTAGAGTTTATTGCCGTGCCTTTGAGCGACGCTGAAATTACCTGCTGAAAAGCTGAGTGCTGCACCACGATACAGCCTTTTGTTCCACTGCAGATATGGCCTGCAGAGAATTGACAACATACCCCAAAACAAAAATAAAAGCACCTCCCAACTGGTAATTGGGGAATCCAGTAGTTGCTAAATGTGTGCGTGGGAGAAACACTCTCCTGCCTTCAGGTTTCAAGAAGTGCTGCTGTTTGACAACAAAAGAGTGTCTGTACTTGAACTCCCACAAGAATGTTATAACATTCTATGAGGATATAATACTCAGGTAAATAATCAAAAGAAAATGGAAAAGATGAAAGACAAAAGAAAAAGGTCAAAATGCTTCCAAGTAAAGACAATGTGAAAAGTCATATTTTACCTGTCTTGACAAATACAGAACAAACTAATTTCAAGAAAAGCAGCAGAGCAAGTTTTGCCTCACATAATAACACAACAGATGAAAATGTGGTCATAATTTAGTATTTCCAAACCTGTTACACTTTTTCTTCTGTGTGACAAAGTTTCATTTATATTTTACCTGTCTTGACAAAAACAGAATAAACTCATTTCAAAGTAGCAGAGCTACAGTTTTATTTTTAAGAAACTCCACACAGGTCTTTTACCAAGCAAGCAAGCAAATGAATGAATGAATGTACTGTGTAGTGAACATTTAGCTGTTAAACGTCAAAACTGAGAAACACACAGGGGGGGTTATAAAAACTTTAAAAGAGACAGACATGTAGATGTTTGTGAAAGATGTTTTCTCTGTTTTGGAGGGATGATTATTTTTAAATCATACCCTATTTATTGCATCAAAATTTGTAAATACTAACTATAGCCTAGTTAGGAGTGGATAACTTTATCAGTTTATTATTCATGCAACAATATATTACTGTTATAGTTAATAACCATTGCTATACAGCTGATAACTGTCTAGTACTCTAATGAATGTTTAAAATTTATGATTTTTATGATTTATGATTTGTGAAAATTTAACTGCTATACTGAATGACATAGCATAGTCTTCTTCATGGTTAGTGTTTGCGTTCATTTCATTATGTAACTACAGATATGTGTACTAGTGTTAAATACTGTTTTTGACAACGTTGATAAGGTTTCTGACATATAATATCATGATAACTTTGCGTTTTCCTCACCGAATGACGTGTCCTGTCAGCAATAACCTGTCCATGGGCTTTTTTGATTACTGTCAGCTTGAGTGCCGGCAATGCAGTGTTGCCAGATATTGCTATTAAAAACGAAAATTGCCTAAATAAAAATAAACCGAAACTATTTAAAATCTTTTGCAAATAAGATAAGATAAAGATATCTCTGACCCTAAACTACAACTTCCTACTTTATTAACTTTCTAAAGTGTCAAATTAAGTGGAAAATGCAAGTCTAAAAACGCTTATAATATCTGGATCCGACAACACTGTGCCCGACTCCTCACTCACAGCTCTCTCAAGTTCAATCCGCCAGCGTCTCGCAGCGATCATTTTCATTCCACAGATGCTAAAATTCTTGCAAACTGTCTAAACTGAATTATATATGTCATGCAGACATTCGTATAAGGATTTTAACAGCAAATTAGTCATTCAGAGAACAAATTTTATTTTTGAGCATGAAATATTTACCGAGGTCCAGACCTCGGTGGCCTCATAGCTGGCTACGGGCCTGCTCAAGACCAAGTGCAGCCTTAAGTATTAAGACACTGCCACTGTCATTACCATATGCAAGCAGAATTTATTATATTTGTCTGTAAATTGTCCAAATACATATAACAGTTTTTAATCTATTCTTTCAAATCTTCTACATCTGAAATCAACTGTAGGCATGACTTACATCATGAACCAAAAGAGAACTGCCACATATTCTTTGCCTAAATTCCCTTCTTTGCCTAAACAGAACATATTTCAAATATTTTGACATCATCTGTGCCCCTCTGAGAAGTTTGCTGAGCCCCTGGGTTGAGAAACACTGATCTAATCTGTTCGTAACAGCATCCTCAGTTTGCAGAAAATATCAGCACTGTTCTGATCATGAGAGATGATTTATATCCACCAAAACAGGCTGTCAATGTCTGATTGCAACTAAAATGGAATCAAAAATGTTGCTCACGGGATTGAAAAAGCAAGGGGAGGGGACGCTTCATTGCTTACAGAGAGAGACATCCATTATTTACATGATATTAAAATGCAAACTGTTTATGTCTATATTGGCTGTTTTGAAATCCATATTAATGTCGAGTGAATGAGTTCAAAAGATTACGCTGAGCAGTCTTTCCAAAGAATACTCTAGACGCTATGTGTTTTTACCTCTTTTCCAAGTCCTAATGAGTTGTCTACCTAGACAGTATTGTTAAAGCATCATAGGCTTTTTGTTCAGTTAATTAATTCTAGTTTAATTATACTCAATATTTGTCTATGCAGTGTATTCTAATGCTTATTAGAGTACTGATTTGCTTTGGTATTTAGCAACATGCTAATACCACACTCAATTGGAATCAGTTCTAATGATGCTACCAGAGGTCTATATTACATAGAGTTCATATGTCCCTGCATATGCAATTTGGAATCTACCATGTTTGTTCATGGGTACAATTGTTTTTGTGCCAATCATCTGAGCTGTATCTCTAGAGCCAAAGGAAAATCATGTCATAACAACGTCATGTCATAATTGGCTGATGGCAACACAAGAACAAAACCAGTTCCAAACCTATACTAGTGACTATCCTGATGTATGTTTCCCATACTGTATAATGACTTAACTTGCTGCTTAAGCACTGTAGTATGGTGCATCATTGGAGAAATTAACTAGATGATGACAACTGTTTCCTAAAATCATGGTCACACCTCCATCATTTAAACCACTTCAATATATCTTCAAAAATGTTGTTCAATGCTGTTTGTGAATGTTCATTGCCGTGTTGTTAATGTTGGAACTTGCAACCATAGTTTGGCTGACAATGTTTTTGGGAAACGCAAACCTGATAATTGTGACTCTTCTAGCAGGACCAATCAAACCTTGACCCACTGTTTAGGGGTGTTTTTTTTTTTTTTTTTCTCTCTTTTCTCTGAGGAGGGTTCTTCTTCGAGTTCTAAAAGAGTCACAATCAAATTGTTAAGCTGAATTTGAATCCACACCAGACTCCTAGTAATTCTGGAATGACAAGAAATCTGCTTTTAGCCCCCAAATGTGAGCCATCATTATAATAATGGTGATCAAGACTCTTAACCCTTGATTACTCCAGGAATAAGTGAACTGTGAGGCACTTGGGATAAAAATGCAAAATTACTTCTTGCTATTATTAGTACAATGGGTGCCAAAAGTGAGATGTTATCACTACATGTCCTGAAAGTCATCAAAGGTGAGTTGAATTTAATAACAGCCATTAAAACATGCTCTAGACATATTGTCTAAGAGCTTACTGCATGTCTTAATGTCTTGAAAGGTCCCTTTCTATACTGCTGGTTCATTCCTCATGTGATAATCAATGAAATGGTTTGGCTTTGAAAAACAGCTGATTGAAGAAAGGAAGTCAGCTGTGCCTCATCAACCAGCGGCTTTAGATGAGAGGTATGGAGAGCTAATGGAGGCTTTTCTCACTGCTGAAGGCTTTTGACCATCGGTAGGTAGGTAGGCCTTTTAGCCTTTTAGCCAAGCTTTATGTTCATGTGCTTTATCTCCTTTGCATAAGGCTGAGGTTGAGCTCTAAGCATTTTCCAACACATGTATGTTCTTGTGTCTTATGTTCTTTGTTCGCAATGCACACACATTTAAGTTCTACAGGTTTCAAACAACATATGCAAATGATGACAGAATTATTTTGGGGTAAATTATTCCTTTGATATCTGGTGTATGTACATCAGTTGCTGTAATAATGGTGAAAGCATCAGTACAATGCCAATGTCATCTAATACAACAGCTGAAAGAGGAAAAACATGTCAGAAAAAATTGCCTCTGCTTATGTCTATCAAGACATCTCATCATGGTTTTGAACTTTCAAGGGGCATAAGAGAATGTAAGTGTCAGAGACACTTATTTAGAAAGTGTTTTAAAAACTTTAAATGCATACATTCTGGTTCATCAAACAAATAGCTAAACAGAATTTAGTCAAATATGCTTGACTAAGTTCCAAAATTCAGGTGCTATGATATTGAAAAGGCCAAAGTTATGTAATTAATTGAGTGGCATTAAATAAAAATGATGTGACAGTTCAAGTAATCAGACTGAATGTGGCCTTAATAGCCTGAGGCAATTTCTGCTAAAAAGAATATTGGAAAGTTCAAATCAATCCATCATTATAGACCACCCACTGAATGCTCACCCTGAATGAGCGTTCATAAAAAGCATGAATATAATGTCCCTGAAAATGTACTTTAAACTATTTAAATTATTTACTCGTTAACTTGTGTATATTCATTTAAATAGTTTTCATTTAAAAATTATTTTTAGTTTTCCTGTTTAATGGAATTACTGTGATAGATTCTAACATCATGGCTACAACAGAAAATCCATGAGGAGACTGACAGTTGACATTAGCACAGAGATGTTGACTTGCTGTTTCTGATAACAGATGAGGATGTTTAAGCTTTTTTCTCACCAGTGATAATATGAAGAGGCACTGGATCCCTTCCTAGCTAGGGCTTTCTTATGGGTTAAGGCCAAAAGAAACGTCTCGGTTACGTATATAACCCTCGTTCCCTGAAGGAGGGAACAGAGACGTCACATTGGTGACCGACGAATTGGGATCTCGCTTAGAGAGACCAACCTACTTCGAGTGTAACTAAACGAGCCAATGCACATTGGCATGCGATGACTGCATCCAGCTGCCGCTGATCACAGCGTGAGTATAAGTAGGCAGCAGGTGCAGCACATATTCAGGTTTTCGCTGAGGAGCCGAGCCGGTGACCCGGCCGCTCAGCGGTGATACAGAAGCCGTGGCGACGGGACGGGACGTCTCCGTTCCCTCCTTCAGGGAACAAGGGTTACATACGTAACCGAGACGTTCCCTTTCGGTCACTCCAAGTCACGTCGGTGACCGACGAATTGGGATCCCTACCAAAGGGCCACGGATACTGCCCCTTCCAGTGTCCTGTGGAAGCCTCCTGTGCCCCTTCTTTTTAGCGTAGGTCGGGTCTTACCACAAGAAGACCAGTTGCTGTTGCTATGGCACTACCCACTCAGTAAGACTGGATAACACTGGGAAAACGTACCCGTTCCACTTGGAACAGGAATGCTACGGACATCCCATCCTTCCCAAAGGAGGTTCAGAAGCACTTAAACATATGAGCAACCGTTTAGGTGCATATGGAAGATTAGAGGTGATTGTAACCCTCTAAGAAAAATGGCAGAAGTTGCCGGGGAAACACGGACTCTGGAGTTATACCGTGGAATTACACATATGGGATCCATTAGGTCTCTACATATGGAACCCAGCCCTCTACCAGTTCTCACGGATTCACAGAGTGAGGGCCTGGCCCCAGACGCTCTGCCTTGTCTAGCCGAGACGTCGCCTCATCTCCCCCCGTCTGCCGAGGGGACAGAGGAGCTTGACAGGGTCTACAGTAAGGACTCTCTGCAGCAGTTTTAGCAAGTCGACCCGAAGCCGGGGGCCCCTCAGTGTTTCTACCCGTTTGAGGTGAAAACACAGGAAGATGCGAGTGACGAGCAGGCTGGGGTGCTGCAGCCGGCGGACGGGTGGAGGCAGCAGTTGGATCGCCTCAGATGTGTTGGATCACCTCAGTCTGCTCCTGTGCAGCCGAGAACTGCTGGGCCATGTTCTCGACTGCGTCGCCAAAGAGGCCAGTATGGGACACAGAGACCTTGAGGAACCAAACATTGTCAACGTCTCTATGTCAACATGACACTCCTGGAACACAAGTGTGGACATCGCACGATCCAGAGAACTAGCGGTGACCTTCGTCGCTCGGAAAGCAAAGTCAGTTGCGGTTCGGAGCTTTTTCAGAAATTCCGGATCGTGACCGCCCTCGTGCAGGTCCCTCAGTGCTCTTAGCCTGAAGAACCTGCAGTAACGCCGTAGTGTAAGGCGGAGGCAGCTTCTCCACAGGCCACATAAGCATTGCTGGTCAGACCAGACGAGTACCTACAGGCCCCAGAAGGGGAGGCACGGTTTGCCCTGCTGGGTGGAGGCGGTATTAGGACACAACTGCATCGCAACCGACCGCTCCACCGGAGGGAACCCCGTATACCCCCTAGCTGCACCACCATTGAGGGTGGTGAGGGAGGAGGAACTAGCAGGTCGGTTTCTGGCAGTAAAAGGTGCCATCCACAACCTGGTAAGCTCCCCATGCACCTCCGGGAAGAGAGGCACCGGGGCAGGGCGCTGAGAACCAGCGCAAGCTACCCCGAGAAACTAGTAGTCCAACCTCGAAGGCTCGGGACACGGTGGAGGTCTCCACTCGAGCCCTACCCTCTCAGTGGCCCGGGAAAGCATAGCCGTCATTTCCGGATCCGACTCTGGCATCGCTACCGCCAGGGCAGCAGCGCAACCGAATCTTCTTCTCCAGAAAGCTCCGGCTGACCCTTCAATGCAGCGATTGACATCCGGTCGCCGGGAGGAGCGCCAAGGATACCTCTGGTACGCTCCTTGTAGAGGGCCCAGCACGTTCCATTGGCAGCTCAACTGGTTGCGGAGCGCAAGAGGAGCGATGGTCTCTCAAGGGTTGGTTTCCTGGAGGGTTTGCCACCACTGTAATCCTCAGACCACCTGTGCCACCACCTGAAGTAGTCCTCGCCTGTCTGCAGCCAGAATGAGAACCAGATCGATGCAGAGGCAAAGAGCTCCACCCTTTGTCGAGGTAACGGAGCCTGGCCCGCTACTCCGAGATGATCATCTTCCCACAATGAGAACATGACTCATCTACAAACGCCACCTCAGCATGCTTACTGCTCAGGCACGTGAGGCAGCGATCGTGACCATCACCCGGCGCCAGGTAACGACCGCATCCAGAAACACACGGGTGACACATTGTCTATGGCAAGACTCAAATCGTCTTCACAAAGACGTAAAGTCGAGTTTGCCAGATGCAATGTCATCTTTAAAAAGACGCACCCGTAAATGCTCTTTTAGGGAAAAAGCTCTTTTAGCATGCTGAAGCGCACAGGGGAGATGATTGCATGCAACACAAACAGGGGTAGTGCAGCCTGATGTATGGAACCCACTCGACACGGGAAATCACCACTGCTGATGCGCCGTACCGCCAACACCAAGAGCTCCAAAGAGCACGCAGAACTTATTCAGTCTTCTCTCAGTAGAGTAGTCAGGAGCAAAATGATGTGATTGCTCGGCTCCGAAGCAAAAAGCTAAATATGCGCTACACCTGCTGCCTACTTATACTCACGCTGTGATCAGCGGCAGCTGGATGCAATCATCGCATGCCAATGTGCATTGGCTCGTTTAGTTACACTCGAAGTGTATTGGTCTCTCTAAGCGAGATCGCGTCACCGACGTGACTCGGAGTGACCAACTGAAAGGGAATCTTGGTTACACTTACCACAAATTAAGTATGGTAGTTTCAAGTAGTGTTTTCAACTGAGTAATACCAGTGATACGGTAGTCTGATACCAGAGGAGGTGAAGAAGATTGAATGGGAGAAATTTCAAGACTCACTGGTGGCTCTGAGAAAATAAGTACTGCCTTTTGGTTTAAAAAAAAACAAATTATTTTAATAATGATGAAAACAGCTTTCTGAAGGTGCTTCCAAAATGGCTACCCATTTAAAAAAAAAAAAAAAAAAAAGGTTTAAGGTTAACACTGATGATTTTGGTTGGAATATTTTAGGCTCTTTTTTGGTTTTGGCCTTTTTTTTGTTTTTTTTTAATGCAACAAAATGAAAAACACTACGTAGTGTGTAAATGGATGCTTTATAAATATGGACCTTTTTTCACATTTCCAGGGTTCTCAGAAGTGGAAGTAATCATAGCTGAAGTATCAAGTATAATTTTTACATTCCCATTTGCTGAAATAGCAAAAGAAAAAAAGAAAAAAAGAAAAAAAAACCTTTTTTTTAAATTAATTAATAATTTTTTTTATTTAATTTAATTTAATTTTTTTTTTATAAAAAAAGAGAAAACATATTTATGATGTTAATAACTGTGGAAACGGGTAATCACACTATGTGAATAGGATCCATAAGCATTATCAATCTGCCAAAGACAATGATAGGAAATGTAATTTTGTCGCATAAGACTGCCAAGCTTCATCTATGTTCTTTATCTACAGCATAGAAAATGTGCACGAAATAGAGTCAACATTCATAGTGAAAAGTTAATTATGAACAATTACAATTTGCTTCTGCCGCGATCTCTTAATCGACATGCCCCCAACTCAGACATTTAGAATTTCTCACTCTGTGTTGAGGTGTTGAATTTCTCACTGGTAATTACATCATTGTGGTGGTGTTCATGTGCACTCGCCTTGTAAATACAATTATTCCAACATGACTTGAACAGGGCATTTGTTAACACTCTGTTAAGTAATGTTAAGTAACACTGTGCAAATTGCTCACCTGTTGTGGCGTATAGAAAATATAGAAGAGATACAATGAATCACACAAAGGCTTTCATCCATTCAGAGAGAATTGTAGTTATAAATATGACACTTGGGTGAGTAAATGGGTCTACATTTCCCCAGTCCTTCACATTTTTCTAGTTTTCTCATACTCTCAGATGGAGGGTGAGATGGCCGGTGCCACAAGACAGCATCATCTAATTAGCTACTATGTGAGCGCTGACATTTTCCCCCGCTGCTGGGATAAAGTGAATGAGTCAGATATCTGTGCAGCTTGGGGGCACGCAGATAGAAAAAGGAAATGGAGTTTACCTAACGGGGAAAGACTTCAGAAGCAGCCATTTTAATATCAGCAGTGGAGCTGTCTTCTGCTTGTCGGGGATATGATATTTACGCCCATGCTGGTGGATGACATTAGCACCTCAGTACCTGACTAGAAGTGAGTGTTGCAACAGTAGGACCAGGGAGGATACAGCACACTTAATCATTTTAATTGGATCACCAAGCAGTATAAAAGGATTAAATTAACACATGTTACTGCTGTTGAGGTCATTTCAACACCAGGCATCAGTGTTTGGGTCTGTCTCAAATACATGCATGGATAGTCATTAGGACTACGGTGCAAAAAAATATGCTTAAAGGGATTTGAACAAACATTAAACACACCACTGTGACACACCACAGTTATAAACATTATAACTAAAATCCTGCGTCTTGTTGAGGAGAAGTGTGCTATTACAGATTTATTACAGACTCAGATGCATGCCTGTAAATGCAAAAAATCAACCAGGCAAATAAATTCCTTGAACTCCCATGTGAAAAAAAGAAGTACACTTCAGCATACTTTTAAAAAAGTTCTTATTATGGAAATAATATACTTTTAAAGACTTAAGTGCAAACTGAATGTAATGTTTTCAGACTGTGAAGACCCCTGTTCTTTGTCTTTGGGGAGTTTCTGTGATTGGTTGCTCTTTTCCTTAATTACTCCAATGTGCAATCTATTGTGTACACCTGACGCTGAGTTTCAGACGCTCCTTTAAAAGAGGCGGCTAATTGAGCCAACAGGGGGACTTTGGTTTGGGATTTTGTTGTTTGAATTGGATTTCTTTTGTTTGTACACCTTCAATACTGCAACAGTACATTATTCATTCAATCATTACATACTGCTCATACTGAAATTTACAGAAACATCATTATTTCCTTTATTGTTTGTTCTTTATTAAAGAGCTACTTTAATCTTCTGTTAATAAAGCCTTAATATTTGAGTCTAAAATTTGGCATCCATGTATCTCTCATATTTGCTGCTTCCCTTGAGCGCATTGGAAGTAAAAGGACACATAATTACATGTTATTTACAATTAATTTTAAAATGTGGTTACACTTTATTTTAAGGTGTCCATACATACAACAGTGTTCAGTAGTGTTACTGAAAATGTATTTTAGTTTAAATTTATATTAAATATTTATTTATTTATTTATTTATTTATTGACCAACTGAAGTAGGATTTTAGTAGTACATTTTTATATGTACTCTTTATATGTAATTACTTAAAGTGTGCTGTCAAATGTACTGACAATCATTCATGTTAAACTAAAACATGCTTTAATGTTATTTCTATTGAAACTTGCATGTCATGTATTTAAATGTATTTGTAATTGTGCATTTGTAATGATGTTGCAATTTAGTACTTTTTTTTTTTTTAATAAAATGCAATATCAAATAACACAATATCATATAGAACATAATACAGCATATTGTGCCACAGAGAACCCATCCAAATGATTTAGGCAAATCACTGCGATTGCAAATATTTCCTATCTAAAGCAGTTCAGTGATTAGATGAAATGACCACAAACTGAAACATTTACTTCTTAAGATTGCCTTTTAGTTTTTAATTTGTATCATCAGGTTTCATTCTTTACCACTATTGATATAATTATGAAAGACAATCCATACACAAAGAAAATTATGAGTCTTTGTTTTCTGAATACTCTGCAGTGTTGAAATAATGTGAAATCTAACATTAATGGATAGGCACCTTCCTCTGAGAGCATTCGAGTATAATCTGTGCAACAACTATGTCCAAATCAATCTTTCTGACACCCAAACAGGCAAAACAAATGGCACCTTTCTCCCAAGCTCTGCCAGACTTGAATTAGCCCATTACGTGCTTAATATTCGTTAACCACCTTGTCATATTAGCATCCACGTACACTTGTAGATTGGTGCGCTAATGGTCTTGGGAAAAGTGCCCTTGAATGTCCATGTGATTTCCTTCCCTAAACCTCCTAGCTCATGATAATAGGCAGTCCAAAAAATTATTCAGTCAGAGAGGATTGGTTATGGGTGCAAAACAAGGTCAAGCGAATGTGACAATATCACCGTTAATCTCATGATTGTGATTATGGGAGCTGGCGAGTTGGGCAGCAGTAATGTCAACATCAGGGGGCACGGTGTGCACAGTCTGAATGGCATTGTAAGGAATTATAATGGCAAATGCAGGGTGCACACTCTGGCACTCAACAATAGAGTTTGGATTTGCATTCACTATGTGATTTATATTTATCAAGTGTGCTATTCATGACTGGAAATGGTTTAGTAAAACAATGGAGCTTCAGTACTCTAGCTGAATTCAGTATACAATGTGTTCTGTACAAATCAGTTTAGTGATTCACTGAAACAAGTGTGAAAAGCTAATATTTTAATGGGAAAATTAAAATATGATGATGATTTAATGACAATGCCAGCAACTACAGTTTTATAAATTCTGAAATGTGCAAATCTTGCTGCTATAATGATGGAGGTGGCCTTGACAATTTTCCCAATGTTTTCTCAGGTGTTCTTATTCTTACAGAGCAAATTAGCATGGAGTCTGGTCTACTTTGCAGTTCATTCCAGCCACACACTTCACACACAAGAGTGCACCGTAAAACATGATCGACATTTTACCATTAAAAGCCTGTAAAAAATGATATGGTAAAAATCTGTTAAATGGTTAAAGGTGAGTTCCCTTACTCTATACGGTGGAAAATTTAATACTGTAGATCTACTGTGACATTTCATGTAATTTTACAGTAAAATACTGTTAAATTTCCAATTAAAGCACATGCACATGTAAAGTGTTATAATTTTAACTGTAGCATTACTTGATGCAACATTTCAAGTGAATATATATTTTAAAGATACTAAATTGCAACATAATTCTAAACCTTAATGCATTTTCATGTAATTCTAAATAACATTGTGTCCAAAAGCATTACATAAAGTTTGCACTAGTTGCAAATATATTACTTATGTAATTATTACTCCTTTTCAAAGACTGGTAAAGTGTACTTCTTTTTTACAAGACATAGTAATATTCCAGCATGAATTTATCAGTTTTTACATTCACCACAAACCAGTAAATTAGATCACTTTGAAAACAAATAGTAGCTACACCTCTCACCTAATGATGAGGTATCCATGTCCAGGAGTGAGATACCTGTGAGATTTCATGTAGGCAAGAGGGAGGTAACTGTAGCAATTTCACTGTTCTGTATGGTACAGCGATATGATTAAAAAAATGGTGTTACGTTATGATGTTTGTTTCTTTTCATAATAAATTAGTATTTTGTTGGATGTTTTCTTTTTGAGTTTCAGATCGCCGCTGATTTGCTGAGTGTTGCCGCCTATCAGTGGTAATTGGGTGATCAGCTGGCGGTTTCCTTTAAAACGCCTCTTCCGTTCATCAGAAGGTGTTCGGTGTAACTTTGGGCCGGTCGCACTGCTCCAGGTTTCCTGCTAGCCGCCAGACCAAAATGTGTTTTGTTGAGTGTTTCATTTGATCGTTGGTTTAGTTTGGAATGTGGTAGAAATGTAGGAGAGACCTGCCTTTTTGTTTAGATCTCCTTTTCATGATGTTTACGTTAAGAGTAGTTAGGTTAGGTTGATTGTGTTTATTTTTCTTTTCTTTGTGGTAGGTTATTTATATTGTTTTATTTTATTAGATTGGTTTTGTTTATTATTTTGGCCTTGGGTCTCTCTGACGAAAAATACCATTTGATCCATTCTTGTTTTCTTTATTTATTTCTTAGATATTGTATTGCTTAAATGTTATTTTTGGTTGGACCATGGGTCCCTTAAGGAGGGCTACTAATTATTGGTGGTTTTTCCCTTTTTTGTAATTTACAATAAACTTATTTTATAATTTATTGATTTGTTTGGGGGGTTTTTTTTGGTCTGACGGCCTGCCGGAAGTCTTTTGGTCTTTGTTGTTTTGTATTTATTGCGTCTTACCCCTAGCGGACGTAATAAATGGATATCAGAAATTCTTAGAAATTCATGCTCTGATAATATTTTGTTCGTGATATGATGTATACTGCATAAATTATATTTAAATGCATTTTTAGCAGCTAGAAAACTGAATCCATGCCAAATTATGAATTTATGAGTACAATATTAATGGCATTACAATGACAATAAATCCAATTAGTGATTAGATTGATTGATTATTTATTTGTTTGCTTGTTTGCTTGCTTGTAGTTGTGATTTCCATCAATAATGTCAGGGCATCTACTTGTGGGAAAACCCAGTATGACCAACAATACCACTATGTAAAGCACAACTACTTATATAAGGGATTAAAAATAAATAATGAAGTTAATAAGATGTATTTCGAACATGCTTTTTCAAACATATTTCTATTGTATTCACTGAAACAAAAATAAAGAGCTTCAGTTGATTTGCCTTTAGTTAAATCTGACATTTCATTGTGATTGTCTGTGTTTGTCAGTATCTGAAAGGGGTGGCAGGTGCATGGCATGAATAACTTATACACCTTGAATACATTATATCAGCTCAGGTTCATGAATATTAATTAGGTGACGTAAAATTCACAAATTAATCCTAACTGTTTTTTTTAAGACAAAATTTAGCACCACTCACTTTGATCAGCTGTGAACGCAGATAAATGGAGTGATATGGTACAAACAGTGAAACATCCCATTGCTGTTACATTCCATATCAGCATTCCTGGAATGCTGCTCAGCCACAGAAACTAACTATATAATGGTCACTGCTGATGGAGCGAGAGGGAGCAGCATTGAGGTGGATGACATCTTCAAAGACAACTAAAAAGTCTCAAGTGAAAAAAGAAAAAATGCCCCTGAAATGCAATTAAATTTTCAATAATGAATTGAAATTGAGATAATGGATTAATTAATTTAGCTAAATAAAGACCCTTGTGTTAAACAAAGCATTCTAATTCCATGTTGCAAAAAAGCAAATCACTTTCTTGACACCATTATTGAGGTATCTTCATCAGAGATTTACCTTGAATAGAAGATGCTTGAAGCCATTGTTCATGCTTTCATATCTCTGTTCTGTCACCCTTAGAGTAAGAGACAGGCACTGCTTCTTTATTATAAGCCCAACAAACTGAGCTTTTGTTTATTTTCCTGTCTGAAAGACAGACAGATGCAGGTGTGAAGCCCATTAGCTGTCTACTGCACCATGCCGGGATTTTTCACTGGCTCTTAAGAGCGAGATGTGATCGGTAGAGGGTCACCGCATCATTACCTCTCATCCCTGCCTCCAAAATCTCACCATCCCCAAGGGCATCGGTGGCAGATAGAGAGCGCGTCAAAGAAAAGAAAATGACACTGTTCAAGATGACGGAGCCTTTAATTTCCCCTATTACAGGTGTGTCACCTGAGTGCTCTTTTTTTTTTCCCGGGGAACTTCTCACTTCAGGAAATATGATAAAATTCTAAGGAAATTGGGGACTGTTCCTCTGATTCGTTAAGAATATTATCATTCTTGGTATCATGTGTAATTCCTGGTGATTTATTTTTGCAAATATTGAAACCAAATCTTTCCCTGGCTGCTAAATTAATTAAATTATGGGAGGAAGTCAAGGAGAAAGTGTGATATATACAATCCAAAATGGCAAAGCAGGTAATAATCAGTATGTAAGCACTGGCTAATTAAAAAGTCTCAGCTGGTGTCGTTCGCTGTGCTCTGCCTGAGAGCCATCATCTCCATTAAACAAATTACGCTCGGACTGCCAACTTGACACAATATAGCTTTTGATCATGCTGTCTGTCAAATCCAATGTCCCTCTAGTGAGAGAAACCCAAAGCGAGAAGAGGTCATGGCTATTTCTGCTTAAAAAAAGAACACACACACACACGCCCACACACACAGCAAGAGATTAAACTGAATTAAAATTATTCAATTTTCCATGCACTTTCTTTCCTCGTGTATATGTATCTTTTGGGGTGGGTGGTATGAGTGAAATCTAATTATCCCACTACACTCTTAAAAATAAAGGTGCTTCACGATGACATAGAAGAACCTTTTTATCTAAATGGTTCCATAAAGAACCTTTAACATCTAAAGAACCTTTCTGTTTCACAAAAGGTTCTTTGTGGCAAAAGAAGGTTCTTCAGATTATAAAAAAGGTAAGAAAGAGATGGTTCTTTAAAGAACCTTTGACTGAATGGTTCGTTGTGGAACCAAAAATGGTTCTTCTATGGCATCGCCTGAAGAACCTTTTTAAGCACCTTCATTTTTAAGAGTGTGAGCAGTAGTCACTGTAACTCAAAATAGGCTCATTGAAATAAAAACTAGTGGCAGTAAAACACAAACAACTTTGGTAACACTTCAGGGAATACATACTCACTATTAACTATAGTTCCTCTTCAGGAACTCGAGCTGCGTCGAAACGCTCTGGGAACGCCTCCAGCGTGATCGCGCTCTGAACACGTGTGAAATCTGTCCAAAGGATGGGCGAGACGTCACGGGCGGGTGACGTCAGAGACCAGGAAGCTATAAAAGCACGTGCGGTGGAACCGGCGTCAGCTTTTGTCATTCAGCAATCGCTACTCTGTGTGTGTCTGTCGATCTCTGTTGTGAGTCTTATTTACTGTTGTTTGTCCCTAGTCTACAAGCACAATAAGCTCCATAATGAAAAGTGCTGGCAAGTCAAAGCACTTGGGCGAGAGCAGATCACATTACAGGCTGTGTGTTCCTCCCTGCAATCGTTATATCACTGCTGGGGACACACACAGCCTGTGTGTGGTCTGTTTGGGAGCGAGTCACGTAGAGTCGGCTCTCGAGGGAGCCGACTGCTCACACTGCGAGCGTCTTTCACTGCGTGCACTTCGCTCCCGGAAGGCTCTCTTTTGCGAGGGAGCCTTCGCCAGCGTTCCCCGCGGTGCCGGTCCCGCGTCCGCCGAGGCGGAGCGGCGGCTGCACTCGTGGGGTTCGCAGATGGATCTGGCAGAGGGAATGGAGACGGGCGAGTCCCTATCTTCTTCCTCACCCGCCAGATCCAGCGGCCGCTCGCTGGGATCGGAAGCCCGCTTGGCGGTTTCTTCCCCCCGGCGGTGCGGCTCGACGCTTCACCTGTCTTCCTCCGAGGAGGTGGATGTGGTGAGCGTCGATGAGGTTTCGCAGCCTCAATCGCCCCAATATGAGGAGCTAGTGGAGGTGGTTACTCGTGCCGTGGCCAAGTTGAATATCGATTGGCCCGCCGAGAAAAAGGCTGAACCGCAGAGAAGCAAATTAGATGAACGCTTCCTGTGAACTAAGCCGCCACCTCCACGTCGGAGCCTACCGTTCTTCCCCGATCTCCACACCGAGGTGTCGAGATCGTGGGCTAGACCTTTTTCTTCCCGTCTCTAAAGGCTCCGACCTTGCCCTCCAAGCCGTTGCGCACAACATCAGCGCTGGTGGGCAAGGGGTACGCGGCTGCAGGTCAGGCTGGTGCGTGTCTGCACACCATGGCGGTGTTACAGGCGTACCAAGCCGACCTGCTAAAAGAGCTGGATGAGGGAGAGGAGCTCAGATCTGATGACATCACTGAGCTCTGTAGAACCGCTGATTTGTCTCTCCGCGCTACCAAAGAGACCACCCGTGCCATCGGCAGGTCTATGGCAGCGCTGGTGGCGGCGGAGAGACATCTCTGGTTGACCCTATCTGACATGAAAGAGAAAGATAGGGTCTTCCTCATGGATGCCCCGCTTGCGCCTTCTGGCCTGTTTGGCGACGCCGTCAATTCCGTTGTTGACAGGTACCAGGAGGCCCGTAAACAAGCGGCGGCATTCCAGCGGTTCCTCCCTCGCCGATCTCTAGCTCAGAGGGCTGCTGGGCGGGAGCAGCCCTCGCCGCGTACCAGCTCCTTATATAGAGAGGCTCAAAAAGAGAGCGTTGCCACTCGCGCTCCCCCGCGTCGGGACCGAGGTGGCAAACGCTCGGGGTCGGGGGCTTCTAAGGCTAAGCCGGATCTGCGGACCGTTCTTCAGTCTAAGAGGCCCTCGACCAAGAAGCCCTGACGGGCGTGGCCCAGGGCTTATGAGGGTAGGCCCCTCTGGGGAAGAGCGGGTTACACCGCATTACACGGTGTCCGTCTCTCCTCAGTGCCCTCAGGAGATCAGTCTGCTAACCCTGCCAGAGTTCCAGGGCGCAGCGGTCTCCGGCTAGCGCTTCTCTCAGTTTTTTCCGCCCGGAGACGTAGCGGAGCTGAGAAGCTCGCCACCCCTTCGGGGGTCTCTAGAGCAGCTGGTTCGGTCGTCCCCTGCCGGTCCTCCGCTTCAGGGCACCGAGCTAGCAGCTCTGAGTACACCAGAGGCCAGTCTCGAGAGACTGGTTCCCTTAGTAGACTATTTTGCAGCGTGGAAACTACTGCCAAATGTGTCTCAGTGGGTCCTGCACACTGTAGAGAGAGGTTACAGAATCCAGTTCGGTTCTCCTCCGCCTCGATTCAACGGGGTGAATCCCACTCTGGTGGGTCCCAAGCAGGCTCTGGTAATGGAACAAGAAGTAGAAACTCTCTTGAGGAAGGAGGCCATCGAGGTGGTCCCTCCTCACGAACGAGAGTCCGGGTTCTACAGCCGGTACTTTGTAGTTCCAAAGAAGGATGGAGGGTTGCGTCCCATTTTAGATCTGCGTCTTCTGAACCGCTCAGTCATGCGACTGAAGTTCAAGATGCTCACACTCAGACAGGTCGTGTCTCAGATCAGGTCCGAGGACTGGTTTGTCACGATCGATCTAAAGGACGAATACTTCCATGTCTCCATCCTTCCCTCTCACAGGAAGTTTCTGAGGTTTGCTTTCAGGGGCAAAGCATACCAATACCGGGTTCTTCCTTTCGGCCTTGCACTCTCACCCCGCACTTTTACGAAGTGTGTGGATGCTGCTCTGGCTCCTCTGCGACTCCAGGGCATCCGCATACTGAACTATATCGACGATTGGTTGATTCTGGCTCAATCGGAGCTGGTGGCGATCCGACATCGAGATGTCGTTCTCGCCCACATGAAAGAGCTGGGGTTAAGACTAAACGCCAAGAAGAGTGTGCTTTCTCCATTACAGAGAACCACTTATCTGGGCGTGGTGTGGGATTCGACCACGATGCAGGCACGTATGTTTCCTGCTCGGATCGAGTCGATCCTCACGTCGGTCAAGAGAGTGAGAGAAGGCCGGTCACTCACTGTCAAGCAGTTTCAGAAACTGCTGGGTCTGATGGCAGCTGCGTCCAACGTGATACCTTTTGGCCTGCTGTACATGAGACCCCTACAGTGGTGGCTCAAGACCAAGGGGTTCTCCCCGAGGGGAAACCCGCTTCGCATGATCAAGGTCACGCGGCGATGCCTACGTGCCTTAGACATGTGGAGACAACCTCGGTTCCTGTCTCAGGGCCCGGTGTTGGGAGCTCCTTGTCGCCGCATGACGCTAGCGACGGACGCATCCCTCACCGGTTGGGGAGCGGTCATGAGTGGCCACCCTGCCCGCGGTCTGTGGAGCGGCCGCCATCTCACGTGGCACATCAACTGCCTGGAGATGCTGGCCGTGTTTCGAGCGCTGAAACACTTTCTCCCAGACCTGAGAGACCGTCATGTGTTGGTTCGCACCGACAACACAGCGGTGGTCTCTTACATCAACCACCAGGGAGGTCTGCGTTCGCGCCCCTTGTACAAGCTGGCGCACCAGATCCTTGTGTGGTCCCAGGACAGACTCTTCTCACTGAGAGCCGTCTACGTTCCTGGGTATCTCAATGTCGGAGCAGACGTCCTGTCGAGACAGGGGCCGAGGCCCGGGGAATGGATGCTTCACCCCTTGGTAGTGAAGCAGATCTGGAGAGTGTTTGGCCAGGCTCAGGTGGACCTCTTTGCGACTCAGGAGACATCGCAATGTCCCCTCTGGTTCTCTCTGACTCATCCAGCTCCGCTGGGGCTGGATGCCATGGCACAGGCTTGGCCGAGGCTTCGCCTGTACGCCTTTCCCCCGATCGCTCTGCTCCCGGGAGTTCTGGCGAGAGTGCTCCGGGATGGGGTCAGTCTACTTCTGGTAGCACCGTTCTGGCCGGGCCGAGTATGGTTCTCGGACCTGATTTCTCTCCTCGACGGCTCTCCATGGGAGATTCCCGTCAGGAGGGATCTCCTCTCACAGGCAGGGGGCACTATCGTCCACCCTTGCCCGGAGCTGTGGAAGCTGTGGGTGTGGCCGTTGAGGGCTTCCGGTCTCTCAACCGAGGTTGTTGAGACCATACTCCAATCCAGAGCTCCCTCTACGAGGAAACTGTACGCCCTGAAGTGGAAGCTTTTCACTTCATGGTGCGGAGACCTCTGGCTCGACCCAGTTAACTGCCCGATTGGTACAGTGCTGGAGTTCCTGCAGGCCCGTTTCTCTGCAGGGTTGACCCACTCCACCTTGAAGGTCTACGTGGCGGCTTTATCGGCCTACCACGCCCCTCTCGGCGGCCAGCCAGTGGGCAGACACCCCCTAGTTACACGTTTCCTCCGCGGTGCGCTGAGGCTGAGGCCTCCAGTACGATCCCGTGTCCCTCCATGGGACTTGGCTGTGGTGTTAGAGGCTCTCTGCAGGCCCCCATTCGAGCCTATTGAGGAGATTTCTGATCGCCACCTTACTTTGAAGACTACCTTTCTTCTGGCGATATCTTCTCTAAAGAGAGTTGGGGATCTTCAGGCCCTCTCAGTGGCCCCTTCTTATCTAGCCCGGTCTGGCCAAAGCCTTCTTCTACCCTCGAGTGGGGTATGTCCCTAAGGTCCCCTCCTCTACACCACGGCCTGTCGTACTCCAGGCCTTTTGTCCTCCTCCCTTCAGGGAGCCCGACCAGCAGAAGCTTAATTGTATGTGTCCGGTGCGAGCACTGGACACATATGTCCACAGAACTGCCCTGTGGAGAAGGGCGGACCAGCTGCTGGTATGCTATGGTCCCCCCAAGAGGGGTCTGTCGGCTTCTAAGCAGACCCTCAGTCGGTGGATCGTGGATGCCATTTGCCTTGCCTACGAGTCCTCTGATCTCCCCTCACCTCTGGGGGTCAAGACTCACTCGACCCGGAGTGTGGCGGCCTCCAAGGCCTTCTTTGCAGGTGTTCCGATGCAGGACATCTGCAACGCTGCGGGATGGTCCACGCCCCTGACTTTTGTCAGGTTCTATGGCCTCGATATGCGGGCCACTCCAGGCGCTTCCGTTCTCTCGCCCTCGTTGTGCTCCTAGGGATACACACAGGGCAGGGACTTGGAAGTCTGGCGGCGTGGGCACCTCATTCCCCAGAGCGTTTCGACGCAGCTCGAGTTCCTGAAGAGGAACGCCTCTAGGTTACGTATGTAACCCTAGTTCCTCGAGGGAACGAGACGCTGCGTCTCGAAGCCATACTTCCGGCATCCCTGCGAGCGTTTGCTTCATTCCTGGAAGCTGACGCCGGTTCCACCGCACGTGCTTTTATAGCTTCCTGGTCTCTGACGTCACCCGCCCGTGACATCTCGCCCATCCTTTGGACAGATTTCACACATGTTCAGAGCGCGATCACGCTGGAGGCGTTCCCAGAGCGTTTCGACGCAGCGTCTCGTTCCCTCGAGGAACTAGGGTTACATACGTAACCTAGAGGCGTTTTCCCTCAAACTCCTAATTTGCTGCTAATTGACAGTAAGTAAGGTAGTTGTAGTAGTAGTTATGTTTAGATTTTGGGTATTGTTAAGGGATGTAGAATATGGTCGTGCAGAATAATGCATTATGTTCTTTATAAGAACTAATAAACAGCCAATATACAAGTAATATGCATGCTAATAAGCAATAGTTAATAGAATAGTGTTCTCTAATCTAAAGTGTTGCCACAACTTTTAGTCTTTTTTTTTTTTTTTTTTTGCATAAATTATGATGATGGTAACACTTTAGAATGGGGACCACTTCTCAGTATTAACTTGTTGCTTATTAGCATGCCTTTTATTAACATATTGGCTGTTTATTAGTACTTATAAAGCACATATTCTGCATGACCATATTTTACATCCCTAATCCTTCCCAATACCTAAACTTAACAACTACCTTACTAACTAGTAATAAGCAGCAAATTAGGAGTTTATTGAAGCAAAAGTCAGTTAATGGTTTGTAATGGCTTAAAATAAAGTGTGACCCTGATTTTAGGGGCAGATCGATTTATAAAGACTTATTTTTGCATAGTTCTTTAAACAATACTATATAGTAAACTTGCTTGGTAACCCACCTGGTACATTGCATGTTGCTATGGAGTCACAATAAAAATAATTACATGTGTTTTCATCTCAAGTTTGCTTTTGTTAACACTATCAGTTAGGTTAGGGTTTAATGGAGGTGGTACATTAATTTCAAACACAATATAGTATTCATCTTTTAGAGCCACTCACATGACTCATTCATTTCATTTCCCAAACTGCTGTGATATGTACACAAACCAAATGTTACCAGATAAACATTCATAAGTGTTTGGACAAATCTAAACATGCTTTACTGGACATTTCACTTGAAAGTTTTGTAAAACATGAAACAACAAAACATTTTACATGTCAGATAAATATGGTAATTCCTATTTTCAGGTTTTTCTTAACAAATAAATAAGTGTCCTTCGTCTTATGTAGGCTAAGACTACAAAGACAACAGACACCACATACTGCATATAAAAACATACAATTTTATAGACTGTACTGTTGTATAATAATAGTACACAGTTCACAGTGTATATGTCACGCCCCTGGACTGTTTTGTTGTAGTTTTTGCTCCCCATGTGTTCCTTGTGACCCAGTTTCTCCCCTGTCTGATTGTATTAATTTGCTCCAGGTGTGTCTCCTTAGTTCTTTGATTGTCCCGTCTTTAAAAGCCCCAGTCCTTTCAGTTAGTGTTTGTCGGTCTTTGAATGTCTTCTCGTGTTCTATGTTCCCTATATGGATTAAAGACTCCCAGTTTGTGAATTCTCCGTGTCTCCTCGTTCCTGGCTCCAGCGATCGTGACAGAAAGACCGACCCAAACAGTTACCTCCGTGTCCACCCTCCGTTTTGTTTTCCGTTTTTCTATCAGTGTTTTTGTTTCCGTTGTGTTGCCCCATGGATCCCCTCGTCCGGCCCGAATTCCTCCTCCTCCTGCTGGAGCAGGAGGACCGATCTCTCGAGGACCATACAAGACTGTTCCTGATGTTAGCTAACACCACCAGCTACCCGGACGGCGCGCTCTGCACATTTTATAATGCTAGCTTGAACACCGCGTGCAGAGCGCTGTCGTCCGAGGATGGTCCTCGAGAGGATTTCGCCGCCTTCGTGGAGTGGACACTGGCGAGGCACGGATCCCCGTTCACCGTCTGTGCCGAGGGGGATCTCGCCAGTGCCACTCCTGACCCAGAGCCCAGCCCACCAACTCCCCGCAGTGCGGAGCACCAGCCCGAGCCCACCGATGACGGAGAGCCATTTCCCGCTACGATCCACGAGCCAGCGCCAAGCCGAGCGACTGAGCGGAAGATCGTCCCGGAAGTTGAGCCCAACACGTCAGATCAGGTGCGAGAGCTGATCACGTGGGAGCCAGCCGTGGACGGTGTGAGCGCGGAGTGGAGCTCCGCCCCCTGCACCGCGGCTGAGGGTGAGCTGATGATACATCTGGGGCTGCTAAACTTTGAAGGGGATCTGTTAGACTGGGAACATGATCTGGAGGTCGACGCTTCCCCTATCCTCTCTCCGTCTCCGCTGGTTCCAGCCAGCTCCGCTCCTCCCGAGCACCCCCCTGTGCCTGCTTCCCGAAAGCGTCCTCCAGAGCGCCCCACAGTGTCGGCTCCCATTCCTGAGTTAACCCCTGGAAGCCCGGAGGATCTCAAATGCCCACCCTCCCACCCGCTCCTGCCTCCTCCACCGCTGTCGTCTGGCAGCCCCTTTGCTCGCCCTCAGCCCTCCATCAATGCGGTGCGAGCTCCGCGGGTCTGCCATCCTCCATCGCCGTGGCTGGAGAATCCCTCACCTCCACCTCCAGCCTCCGAGGCCCAGACTCCACCTCGGTCCGTAGACCCAGCGGCTCCACCTCGGCTCCTAGCTCCCTCGCCTCCACCGTCATCCATCGATCCACCAGCTCCACCAGGCTCCCTCGTCCCTCCGGCTCCGCCTTGGTCGGGCGTCGACCCGCCATCGCCTCGGGACTCCTCTCCTCTGGCTGCGCCTCGTCACTCCATCCCACCGGCTCCGTTGGGCTCCTTCCTCCCTCCAGCTCCACCTTGGTCCTCAGTCGCTCTGGCTCCGCCGCGGATCTCCGGAGCTCCGCCTCTGCCTCGGTCGCCAGAGCTCTCGGCTCCACCCTGGCCCCCCGGATCCTCGGCGTCACCCTGGCTCGTCGGCTCTCCGTCTCCACCTCGGGCTCCTCCTCCACCTGCTCCGCCTCCGTTGGTCGGCCCCCTGGAGTCGGCGGCCATTCCTCCTCCATGGCTCCTCCCTCCGTCGGCTCCACCGTGGGCCATCATCATGGCTGTGGCCTGGGTCCTGCCAGGCTCCTCCTGCTCCGAGTCCCTCCTGTCTCCTCCCTGGCTCCTCCCTCCTTCGTCGCCTCCCTGGTCTCTGTCTGCCGGCCCCCTCCCGGTTGTCCGTCCTCCTCCTGAGCCTCCGCCATTGTTCCCACCCGTCCCCCCCCCCCGTTGTTCCACGGTGCGAGGACGCACCTTCCGGGAGGGGGGAGTAATGTCACGCCCCTGGACTGTTTTGTTGTAGTTTTTGCTCCCCATGTGTTCCTTGTGACCCAGTTTCTCCCCTGTCTGATTGTATTAATTTGCTCCAGGTGTGTCTCCTTAGTTCTTTGATTGTCCCGTCTTTAAAAGCCCCAGTCCTTTCAGTTAGTGTTTGTCGGTCTTTGAATGTCTTCTCGTGTTCTATGTTCCCTATATGGATTAAAGACTCCCAGTTTGTGAATTCTCCGTGTCTCCTCGTTCCTGGCTCCAGCGATCGTGACAGTATACTGTGTAGTGTTTGAGTATACCATTCAATTAATGGCTGCTGACCATGAATTTTGTGAGAATGGCAAAGACATTTACGAGTTAACAACTTAGGACTGATTCAGTGTATGTAAAGGTCTATGGTTTTAAGTGGATAAATAATTTGTATGGTCTTCAAACAGAAAAATAAAACGTACTATAATTATTTCTTCTGAAAAAAAGAAAGAAAAAAACATCCTACTAATCATTGATCCATATAATCATCCACAATAACCTTGCAAGCATTGACATCTTACCATGATGAGGATGGCTCTTATGTTAATGGTAAACATGGTCTCGGCTGTTATGACTAAGCTGTCTGTCATCATACAAAGCCATGCAAGGAGAAATGATAATTTAGTGTGCAGGGAGTGAAACTCATGACCAGTAAATGCTTCGTTCAGCTATCAATTTGAAAGCTAAGTGACTCAGCAGTCGGGCAGCTACTGTTTGGATGGAAAATACAAACTATAAACCACTGTGTTCTGTAATGTTTTGTTTACAGTGCATAGGTTATAAAAGGCTTGGTTACATCTGAGAAAAAAATTCACTAGCAGTAGGGAATTGTATTACTGCTGTTAAAATGTTATTAAGACATATGATAAAAGATTAAATATAGAGCAATGATATATGATAATTATATCTACAGTAAATTTTATTTTTATTAATGTTTTGGGATATATGTGTATATATATACATATATATATATATATATATATATATATATATATATATATATATATACAGTACATATGTCAGATATACTGCATAGGGGGTTTGGGCAGGATTCCTTTTTAAGAACTGTGTGTGTACGATTAATAAAACATTTAGAGATGACTTTAGTATGTACAGCATGGTGTACATTCTGTATTTTCATTGACACTGCACCAAACTAAAAATAATTTTGCATCTTTTATTTTTTTCTTTTTGTCTTAATGTGTTGTTAATGAAACGCAATACAATTTTCTATATAAATGAATGTGGTTTGACAGTTGTCAGTAGATCATTTAGTTTAGAAGAGTTGAACAAAGACACAAATGACAATCCCAGTCAAAGAAATATATCCAAATTATAATAAATTATATACAGGTGCATCTCAATAAATTAGAATGTCGTGGAAAAGTTCATTTATTTCAGTAATTCAACTCAAATTGTGAAACTTGTGTATTAAATAAATTCAGTGCACACAGACTGAAGTAGTTTAAGTCTTTGGTTCTTTTAATTGTGATGATTTTGGCTCACATTTAACAAAAACTCACCAATTCACTATCTTAACAAATTAGAATACTTCATAAGACCAAAAAAATAATAATAATAATAATAATTTTTAGTGAATTGTTGGCCTTCTGGAAAGTATGTTCATTTACTGTATATGTACTTAATACTTGGTAGGGGCTCCTTTTGCTTTAATTACTGCATCAATTCGGCGTGGCATGGAGGTGATCAGTTTGTGGCACTGCTGAGGTGGTATGGAAGCCCAGGTTTCTTTGACAGTGGCCTTCATCTCATCTGCATTTTTTGGTATCTTGTTTCTAATTTTCCTCTTGACAATACCCCATAGATTATCTATGGGGTTCAGGTCTGGTGAGTTTGCTGGCCAGTCATGCACACCAACACCATGGTCATTTAACCAACTTTTGGTGCTTTTGGCAGTGTGTGCAGGTGCCAAATCCTGCTGGAAAATGAAATCAGCATCTTTAAAAAGCTGGTCAGCAGAAGTGACCAAAATTTATTGGTAAACGGGTGCAGTGACTTTAGTTTTCAAAAAAAACCAAAAAAAAAACACAATGGACCAACACCAGCAGATGACATTACACCCCAAATCATCACAGACTGTGGAAACTTAACACTGGACTTCAAGCAACTTGGGCTATGAGCTTCTCCACCCTTCCTCCAGACTCTAGGACCTTGGTTTCCAAATGAAATACAAAACTTGCTCTCATCTGAAAAGAGGGCTTTGGACCACTGGGCAACAGTTCAGTTCTTCTTCTCCTTAGACTAGGTAAGACGCCTCTGACATTGTCTGTGGTTCAGGAGTGGCTTAACAAGAGGAATACGACAACTGTAAGTCAAATTCCTTGACACGTCTGTGTGTGGTGGCTCTTGATGCCTTGACCCCAGCCTCAGTCCATTCCTTGTGAAGTTCACCCAAATTCTTGAATCGATTTTGCTTGACAATCCTCATAAGGCTGCGGTTCTCTCGGTTGGTTGTGCATCTTTTTCTTCCACACTTTTTCCTTCCACTCAACTTTCTGTTAACATGCATGGATACAGCACTCTGTGAACAGCCAGCTTCTTTGGCAATGAATGTTTGTGGCTTACCCTCCTTGTGAAGGGTGTCAATGATTGTCTTCTGGACAACTGTCAAATCAGCAGTCTTCCCCATGATTGTGTAGCCTAGTGAACCAAACTGAGAGATCATTTTGAAGGCTCAGGAAACCTTTGCAGGTGTTCTGAGTTGATTAGCTGATTGGCATGTCACCATATTCTAATTTGTTGAGATAGTGAATTGGTGGGTTTTTGTTAAATGTGAGCCAAAATCATCACAATTAAAAGAACCAAAGACTTAAACTACTTCAGTCTTTGTGCACTGAATTTATTTAATACACGAGTTTCACAATTTGAGTTGAATTACTGAAATAAATGAACTTTTCCACGACATTCTAATTTATTGAGATGCACATGTATAGGCATACATTTTTGATTGAAGGGCTAGTCATAGTAGCAATAGATTAATTCACATTAAGCTTATGGGTTATTATGAATAATGAAAATGTTTGAAATGTAATTCATAGAACTGTTAAATAATAACTCTATTAATTAAAATAATTCTTATATTAAATTATTTCCACTAGGGGCATTCTTACCCCAAAATCCTTAATATATCACTATAGTAAATAAAAATAAATAAATTAATAAATTAATTAATTAATTAACTAATATTAACAATAATAATAAACTAACATATACTTTTATTCAGTAAGAAAATCAACTAAACTACACGACATAATTCAGTAAACATTTGAAACAGATCGTAGCGTGCTGTTTTTTGACAATTGGATCCCTAATAAACATCATCATAAAACATTATCACAATTAATAGCTCATTTTAGATCCTGTCAAAACAAAACATCACACAAGTGTTATAGAATATTAAAATTGCTCAAGAAGACAGGTACACATCAGATGTCTTAGCAACAGATGTCTGAACATACTGGCCACAATTATTGACTCTGTCCTAGAAGCATGTTTCACACAGGAAACACATAAACACAAACAACTACCACAGCCACTGCAACCCTTCTTCGTGCTCCTGTTCCTGACATGAGCCAGACATCAATCAGTCTGTAGAGGCTGTAACAGAGGGCTTCATTATCTCAACCCCACTCATCTTTATTTCATCGTTGGCAGGCATAAGAGGGCCGTGTGCTGGCATATGAAAGGGTGAATTTCCACATGAATTATTTTCCGCCTCAGCTGCTCGAGGCAGTGTATGTGCAACGTGATGCCGAGGCCGGCTTACCCGCTCTGCCACAGGTCTCTTGGAGGGAAAGATATGGCACGTCTAAATGAGTTTGGTGGCGATGATACGGCACAAAAGGTGAAAAGTGGGAAAATCGGTGTCTTGGGAAGGATGATTAATGGCGTGAGAGATATGAATATGGAAATTCTGATTTTGATGGCAATATACAGCTATGGCGTGGAGCCAGAGGACAAACAAATACAAATGAGATGCCTGACAGTGCCAATAAACTGGCCATTGCCATTCACCCCCCTCACTGTCATTGATATCTCTTTATTTCATGCTTCAGAAATATTCCTTGGGCTTCAGTTCAATCATATCTTCCAAAATCAAATGGGGTCTTCATCCATTAGTATATCTGAGCTATTCCCAAGACAGCTTTCAATGATTCTAAAACTAATTATTTCCAAAGATTCGGTAGCTGTAACTATCATACCCTATCTGCATAAAATATTTATTGGCTCTTTTATGGATTTCTGGAAAGCTTATTGCAAAGCTAACATTCCTTCAGTCACTAGTGAAAACATATTGTCTGCCATATTGAGAGCTCAGTGGCCAATAACCAATTCATGGCTTATTGCCTTTAGTAAAAGGCTGGAGGATCAATAGATCTTGTCCAATGATCTCACCCTGGACACCCATTTCTGTCTAAAACAATGGCCTCTGGACGCAATACTTTGTACATCAATACTCAGGGCAGCACCATTTCTCAATTTTAAGCATCTAACAGACATTCATAAGACCTGTATATGTTTTTCACGCCATTGGGTAAAGGCAGAATGGATTTATCAGGAATCTCTTAATTGATTGTTTGGAGCCGCTTAGGGATAAACCTCAGAAATGGCTCTCAAAACAAAGCAGCTCCAGCCATTTTGAGCTTGCGGTTCTGCATCCAGGGCATCTGGCATCTCTTCATGACGATCAGCCTTCCCAGCACCATTTGTGTGGCCCCTGCTCCTCCAGTCATCCTTGGGATTATTATCTATTGGATGACAGACATCTGATGAAGACTGGCCATTTCTGAAGTTGATCTTTATCGGTTTGGCTACATTTTCAAGCATTCAGAGCTGAATACAAGTTCCCTCAGAAGCTTTAAATGGATCAGACTCTCTATATCAAAATGATGCATAGAAAATTCTGTATAACAACCATTTGGGTAAATTAAAAGTACACTTTCTTAGCATTTACATTTTTTCAATAAAAGCAAATTAGTATTTAATCTGAATGTGTTTATTAAACTCTCCATCAACAGCTAGATAAAATGTTCATAAAGTTTAATATACAATCATTTTCGAAAATGGATAAGCAATGTAAATAACTGAAAACCAATTTGCTTCAAAGGATTGGCTTAAAAGTATTCATAATTGTTTGCTGTGAAGATCCCCAAAGGAAAATGTGACTGGCGCAGCCATAAACTGACTGAACAAAGTGCATTTCAGCTTCTGTCTCCTACAGAGTCTGCATTATGCATTTTACCAAGGAGACTTCCCATAGCCATAATTAAGTGATACTGTGGCCAGAGGTGTCATGCCCATTCAAAGTGAGGGGGCGCGTGCCCCCTCAGATTTTTGAGCAAAGTGGATTATGAATGCAGCTTCCAAAAGACAAAAAATAGCAGATTAATATATTCTATATTTAATACAATCACACCGGCGTGATTAGAACGTTCAAATCATCAGCTGCTAAATTCAAATCTGCGTTCGCTGGCTGGCGTTGAGCCAGAAACAGACTCGTTTTTACTGCACTGCGCATTATAACCAATCACACACGATTCTATTGAGCTATGAATGCAATGACCAATCAGAGGTGTTCAGATGAGTCATCGCTAAAATGCCGGTGTTTTCTTCACTTGCATAGACTGAATACCTCTTTCTGGCGAATTATCTCATCAGAAACAACAAAGTGCAAATGTGTGTACGAATCTGTAAGATATTAACTTCATAGTGTAAACAGCTTCATGATTTTAATGGGAGTTTTTGAGAGTGCTTGAACTAGACTGTCAGTGTTCTTTGCTCTCTTTCTGTACAATAAAAGTTTTATGATTAGTAGCCTAATTACTTGCAATGTTTTAATTCACATTAACTTTCAGTGTTAAATTCACATTAAATATAAAGTCAGTCGTATTAAAAATATGTTATGGCATGACACCCATATCGGTTAATTAAGTAAACAGACAGGTTTTTATGTATAGTTAATAGACTACATTATTTAGGATACTTTGACCATCGACGCCCACTATAGATCAACATAATCTATAAAGGTGAGAATCAAGATATTGTATTTCATGATATAGTTAATGCGTTTGGGAATGTTTTGAATAAAAAGGAAAAAATAAATAAAACATAAGTGCTGTTGTGGCTGCTGTGTGTCACATGATGACCCCCCCCACTGGTCCATGACAGTCCCTGACTGTGGCTGGGCTTTTGGCACACACAACAAGGGCACAGCTAGTGTACCGTAACTATTGCAGTATTGTAGACCAACTGTTGAGAATGCTATAAAGTATCTACTGAGTTTATATTTTGAGGTTCTGCTTTAGTGAACAAAGACACCATAATTGTATAATCATCAGTGCCCTCTTGCACGTTGCCATTAACGTGTTATGCATTAGTGAGCATTTACTGCACCAATAGGTTGTATAGCGGTGTATAAGATACTAATGGGCATATGGAATGTTGACTATAAAACTGTCTGCTATAAAACAGTGTTTGTCATCCCGTGTTCAGACTGTCAGGTTTGGCAGTAAGCGTGTGGTAAGAACTAGCATTAGCCACCAATTATAGGGAAAAGTAAAAACAAGCATACACATTTAGTCTAATATTATGACATATTAATAGGCATGCTTGGAATGTACAGAAAAGTTTAGACACTGGGAAAGGATGGACAGGGATGGACTAACCATACAGAGCACTGGGCTCAGGTTAAAAGGAAAGAAAAATCCCGACATGAGGCCCATTTGAGTGATGGATATGGTCCCAAAACAGAAAGATATTGAAGCTTGAAACAATGTTTATTTAATACTTGAAGTTGGCATGCCTTTGTTTTCATTTAATTTGTCAATATTTACATTTAACTGTAATAATTCAATAAAGGAGTAGCCTGAAATTTCACTGGTACTTGTATGGACAACTGAAATTTTGGTATCATGACAACCCTATTACCAAGCTACCAGGTGGGCTATCCACCACTGATGCTCTAAGAGACCCTCCTACCACAAGCAGGTTTACAAAACGCAAAGAGAAATCAGCCAATTGTGACACCAACAGATTGTATGACAAAACAAGCCATCTATTCTCCTCGGAGCATGCTGATGAAACACGACATTTTAATTCACTGGAGGTCAGAATGTACACTCTACAACTGTACACTGGAAATGCATTTTAAAGTCTTCACGTCTCCTCCTATTAAATTTTGTTCCCACAAATGATTCACTAGAATAGTTCAGAAAAAATCCCATAAAGCATAAAATCCAGGCTAACAGTTCCCTGCTTGGGTGATCTGATTCACAGTGTAACTGATTCGAACCACTTTGTCATCCATCACTTCCTGATACAATTCTTTGTATTGAATCTAGTATGTTTGTGTGCAAATAGGGTGTATCTGCGGAAACATCTTATGTCTATGTGAAATTATGAGTGATTTTACACCACACATGCACTTAAAGTCACCTGATAGGTTAGTGTTTTTAAAAAATGAGTTTGCTTTCTGCATATTACTCTCTGAGAGGAGTTCATTCATCTAAATGAAATATGAGCGCATATATGACCCAGACCACTAACAAAATCTCTATGCCTTGTTTTCACTTTAATTCTAGGTTTTAGCCAGAAACTGAGACACAACTACCACCCAGCTTCCTTTCCATTTACAAGCCACAGACATGTAATATACAAACCATTACGTTGTCCATCCAATGAAGAAAGCCTGTTTATCATAGTTGAAGCTTAAAGGAATAATTCTCCAAAAAATGTTAATTGTTTTCTCATGACTCCTCATGTCTTTCCAAACCCTTATGACTTTCTTTCTTCAATGGAAGACAAAAAGAGATGTTCAGCTGAATGTTCATGCTGTTTTCTATACAGTGATGGTGGTCTATACTGTAAATTTAGAGAAAACAGTTCACACAGGCGCAGATTATTGATTTAATAAAAACTTATTTTTGCCATGTTCCCTGGATAATACCCTGATATGACCTCAAAATCAAAATGCATAATTTGTAAACAAATACATATTGAAGTTTGCATTTGAAGTGGTGCACGTGTATGGCTTTTCTGATGTAGTAAATTTGCTCAGTAGCACACTTGGTACTTTGCAATTGCGATGCATAGCACTTGGGTACAATTGCCATGAAACACAAGTCACAACACTCCATAAAATAGCTCAAAAACTTGTAAAAGCAAGTTAAAATGTAATGGTTGCTTCAGCACTATCGGTTTAGAGTAGGATAAAATGTAGGTGGTACATTATTTTCAAACGCAATAGAGCATTAACCTAGAGCATTTCAAACTGCAGCAATACCACAAACTACAAAATAAAACATTGCCAGATTAAGTTTCATCTGTTTCAGATAAAACTGAGTGCGCTTTTAGCGCCACTCACTGGACATTTAATTTTGAAAGTGTCATGAAACGTGCAAAAGCAACATGAGATCATTTTGCATAAATGTCACCACAGGCACGTTTTTCTAATGAGCATGGACCGTGAGTAATCCAGGAAAGCGTCCTACTTGTGTAAGCCATGTTGTGCCATAGCTGAAGTTGAACAGGAAATGAAAGCAGTGTTTAAAGCAGGTTATGTGTGATTGTATTGTTCTCTTCTACCTACACTCAGTGATGAAGACACCTCCGCTCACCTGCCAGTTTGTTTAGGCCTCTGAGGAAAATCTCAAACACACCTTGGCAAGTGCTCATTAGGTGTATTGTTTGGTGATTCTCTGCTTTGGGTTATTGTGAGAGTGTTGGTACAAAAGCGTGACACAAGCAAATGCAACTGCATTAAGTGTCTGCTTAAGAAGAGATGGAGAGCATTGATCCAGCACACATCAAAGCCGGCTATCAAAAACACCCCAGCACGACTGTCATGTAATTACATGTGATGAGGGGATTGGTGGGGCTACTGCTGTCTCTGTCTCTGTCTGTGTGTGTGTGTTTATTCATGTCACTGAAAATACAGGGACCCAGAAGAAAGGTAATTACTGTTCCCTACACAGGATGAGGATGAATGAATCCACCATGCTGTTTTAAACACAGAAAGACAGATATCTACAGCCAAACACGTCTGAGAACTTAATGCAGTGCTAGAAAATACAATAAAGAAGACAGTGTTCAAGAATTGCATGCATTCACTATGGCGGAAAATCACAACATAGTTCCATGAAAAGATTTAGTTTCATGAATTAAAAAGAAAAAGGTAAAATATTTCAATAATGTTCAAAGCCACTTGTTAGCAACTAGTTCCCTTGTGGAAGCTTTTAATTAGTAAGGTAATAAAACTGTCTACTCAAATCAATATTTTGTGTTCATTCATTTACTTATGAGGGAAGTAACTGTGTAATAAGCAGGATAATGTATGTTCATCTGATTGTTATCGCAAAATAAACCCCCTCAGGGTGATACAATGGGGTCCTAATCACCCTGTCAGTGTTTATTCTGCGATAACAACCGGAGGGATGTACATTATCCCTTACTTAATCCATTAGGTTTCACAGGTAACAGTAAACAACATTTAGACCATTTGTTTATTTTAATGTTAATAAATAATTGTTTTAATAAATAAATAGATTATAAATATGTAGATATTAACATCAACTTTTATACGTAGATACTAATAATAAATTACACCACAACACACAAACACACACATATTTATTAATTTTTACTGAATATATATATATATATATATATATATATATATATATACAGATGTGATTCGGCCGTAGGTAATCACAGCATGGCGATATACAGCCATATCTCATGTCTACAAGTGTGATATTGCATTTATACAACAGTTTGATGGCACGAGTGTGTAAATAAATTTGAAATAACAACAGAGTGTCTTTAAAAGCCCTCTTTTGTGCAGAACTACTTCCTTCCACCACTGATTCAAATATAAAGTTGACAGTTTAACAGCTGAGCCCAAGCCTCCGTTACTAACTCCAAAACGTCACTTTAGAACTAGTAACGAAGGCACGTTGAGTTGCTTCATTAAAAGCTCACTGTATTACTATATTGAAAGCTATATTATGTGTAGTAGAGTATTATGAGAGAGAGATTGACTCAGCGAGTGTGATTACCTGCATTTGATACAGTATTCATTCTTCAGTTCAATCTCAAGTTCATACAATAAAACATTAGTTTGAATGGCCGCTGAGGAAAGCGATAGGCTCTCCGTCGTACTATCCTTTTATCTATTAAGGGTGATTTCCATTGACAAGCGGTGTTCTGTGCATTTGTTGTTGGAGTCTTACAAGCTGTTGTTAAAAGTATAAATAACTTCCATTTTAGTCTTTTTTTTGGGGGGGGGGGGGGGCCCCTCAGGACAGACACAGACAGTAATACAGGACGGGGCCTCCAGGAAGGACAGACAGGAAACGGGCGCCATGGTGGTGCAGGGATCTCAGGAGGCCATGGCGGAGCTGGAAGCTCTAGAGGCCACAGTGGAGCTGGGAGCTCTGGAGGCCATGGCAGGTGGTCTTAGCCGGCCACTACAGCCGGAACCCCTTTGTACACCAAAAAGAAAATTCCTTAGAGGAACTTACAGTCAGAACTCCGTGGGCTGAACACAGGAACAGGTGTCCTCCGTGGGCTAAACTCAGGAACAGATGCCCTCCGTGGGCGAAACAAACAGAGGCCATAACTAGAGGAGCCACCTGCCCCCCAACGAGTCTCCACAGACAGACAAGACAGACATGACGGGGTGAGTTAAAATGTTCCTGTGGACACAGTACCTTAAAAGAGCCTAGACTCCGGTCAGGGGCTGGAGTCATCACTGTACTCTGGTCAGGCTGGGAACTGCACTCCTGGCCGTGACTGGAGAACTGGTGTCAGCGGTGGCCGGCGGGCTTGAGTCAGCGGCAGACGGCGCGCTTGGGTGAGCCGTGGATGGCGACGTGAATTTTCCAGTGAACGGTGGGCTCGTGGACGGCGGCGTGAATTTCCCTCGCGAACGGCGGCGTGGGCAAGCCGCGGACGGCGGCGTGCTTGGGTGAGCGGCGAGCTGGTTCTTGAGGGAGCCGCGGATGGCGGCGTGAATTTCTCCGCGAACAGCGGGCTTGGGTGAGCCGCGGACGGCAGCATGCTCAGGTGAGTGGTGAGCTGGCTCTTGAGAGAGCCGCGGACGGCGGCGGGCTTGGGGTTCACGGCCAGTGGACTCGCGGCACTCGCGGCCATCCCGCCGAACTCCCACGCTCATCCGTGGGCTAGAGCGGGAAGGATGAGCGCCGACTTCCAATGCCGCGGAACAAACAAACAGGAACAAAACAAACTAAAAACTTTCAAAAAATCAAACAAAACAAAATGAGCTGAAGGGGACGCTGCTTACTGTTTGGGCAGGTCTGGTCTTCTGTCACGGTGCACACACGAGGAAAGCGAGGAGACGAGGATAACAATTCATACAGGACTGTGACACTCGAAAAACAGTCTCTTGTCGCAATCTAATGGTAGAACAATGTAACTAAAATCACCATTATGAACACACACACACACACACACACACTGTTTCCTATTACTAAATACTACTATTATTTATATAAAATATTATTTATTGAATAACAATATTTAATAGACAACAACAACAACAACAACAACAACAATCATAAAGACAGCACTCTGATATACAGCATTGAAGTTATATAAAAAGTGATGAGATTTTGCCCTCTGCCAAAACTGTTTGCTCTGGAACAAATAATAGATTAATGAGACCAAAGACTACCCGTTTGATTTACCCAAAACGAATTATACCTCATGTTTAACTACTATAGACACATCAGAGCCAGCGGCAAATTGTCATATAGACGTTATTTTTATTAACAAACCGCATTTTGGAAGTCCAAACAAGTACATTCTCACCTAAAAAAAACTCTTAAAACTGCATTCCGTGACACAAAACTGTATTATTTTTAAAATCATAGAGGATTTGGGCACCTGCCAAGACACTCGTTGTAAGATATACGACAGCTTTGGCAAGTGGAGTGATACAAACGGTGAGATGGTTGGAGGAGCTCTGTTATCACTGTAATATCGCTAATATCACACTTTTACCAGCCAATCAGATTTGAGGACCAGAAAGAACTGTTGTGTGTATATATATATATATATATATATATATATATATAATATATATATATATATATATATATATATATATATATATAGGTCAAATAAAATTTTCATATGCTGACTTGTCTACAAATTGTCAGTTATTATGTTGTTATCATTTTATTACACTGAATTTCATTGTCTATTACATTTACATTTACATTTAGTCATTTAGCAGACGCTTTTATCCAAAGCGACTTACAATTGGGGAATACATAAAGCGATTCGTCTTGAAGAGGCAATCAGACAGAGGAAGTGCTCGTAACAACAAGTCTCAGGCATTGTTCAAATAAGTACAAGCTAGAAAGGAAAGAATAAATAAAGAGAAAGAATTTTTTTTTTTTTTTTATGTATTATGTCTATGTATTTATACTCTGCACAATGACAATCTAATCTAATTATCAGTTGACAGTGTTATGATGGCTGACTCTCAATGAGTTTTAAAGCCCATTTAAACCCATAAAACAGATATTCAACAAAGCAAAACAGGAAAAAAAATAAATAAAAAAGACTTGTTTAGACAAATTTATCATAAACAGAATCCTTTTCATCTTTAAAAGTCTATACTGCTCGCAAGGAACTCCATTCCCCAGATATAGATAGATGGAAATAAATTCTGTAATTAGGGTGGAAAGTCTTAACTGCTATCGATTGGGGATTTAAATATTGCTCAGAAGCAGAATAACCCAGGGAACTGCAGAGCTGAGAATCTCCTCCTGATACTCAATGATGCATGAATCAATGATACTGCCGAAACTACAGAGGGCGCCCTGGTTGAGGCCACTTACAATGGCAAGCTGCCCATTAACCCTGACTGAAGGGAAAATCACAGGTGATAAAGGACAAGATGTGCTGTTTGTTCCAGTTGTATAATTTTATATCTATGGTTCATTAAAATGATTGCCTTGACTCAGTAAAGTTCTCTTGTTTAAATGGATCATCTGTGTCAATTGTACAGTTTACTGCAAAGCTAGACAACAATTCTTCTACAAACAATAGATTAAATTTATTAAAACCCAACAAGATTTATTTTTGATGTCTATTTAGCCAAAACAGCCAAAATTGCATAAAGGAAATCAATTAAATTATTACTAAAATATAAACTTTATGTCGAAACATGTTTAAAGTATAAACAAGGTTTCAGCAAAATGTCTTTCTGCTAATGTCACATACGTTGTACAGACTATTGGATAACATTAACCAAAAGCCAAACAGCTATTGAGGCATTTCTTTAGCAAACCCACATGAGGTCTAGATCCATTCTGGTATAGAAAGCCAACTTTAAACAAGCCAATCAATTTCTGCCCTAAATCAACTGTAATTCACACCAACTTTAAGATTTTATTTACCTATGCATTTTTTTAAAGAACTTATACAGGCATATAAAGTAGGAATGCCACAGCAACACAACAATAATCATTTAATGGTTGCAGTGAGGATAAGTGGACAGGGCTGCGTCACTAAACTCAATTACGTAAGGCAGAGAGGGGAGGCATATTCCCAAATTAAAAGCACAAGAGAGACACATCAGTAAATCACTCTGATGGATGGCCGCTTAGAGTGATTGTACAAGAGCAATGCCAAATTGACCCCAAATACTTGATGTGGGTTTAATAAAGAAAAATGAATAAAACATCCATGATGGGATAATTCTTTGCTGATCAAAGAAGGTTGTCAACCAAGAGGTAAAGACCACAACAATCTCTTGTTTTCTTTTTCGTAAGGAAGGCTGCCTGAAGAAAAACTCACTCTGTCCAATTATTTCATATCTACTGAAAGCAATATACCGGCGATGCCTTCTGGCAGTTGTTCTCTCACTGTAGTAGTTTTACGAAACTTTCCACCATGTGACCTCCTTCAGCATACATCATTTTAGAAATTCTCAGATTCTTGTTTACCGCATTTATGCACAGCTTCAAACTACCAGAGGCCACTGCAGTTTGCCAATTTCAGCTCCAACTGACAATGTTGCACTTTCTCTTCTCTCCTTTCCTTTGTATGTTCAAACAAACGCAGTGTCAATAGATGCTAGTGCAACTTTGCAACTGAAAAATAGCTAAATTTTTACATTTTCTGAAGAAAATTACTCCAAGTCTAAAGAGCCTATTCAGGTCTCTGTGATACTCTGGTCTCTAGATATGGCTTAGGTGGAATGGAATGACTTTCACATATTTTATCATCCAACAGGCAAAAAATAAAATTCAGTTAGAAAAGCGATAGTGCACCTCTCTTCAACAAGAAGCATTATCTGAAGTACAATTCATATCATTAATCTTGTTTGGTGAATTTACGCAGCAAAATCTAGTCATTTCATTAGGAATCCACGTGACCTGGAATTGTGCATGAGTGCGAAAGATTTACCACCACAGATTTCACATTCGGTTTGTCTGGTTGTGAGAATTCACTGCATTGACCAACAGCTTGGTTTGAAAGTGACTTCTGTGCGAACTGTGCTTCACACTTTACACAAGTGACCATTTTTGTCTTCAAAATCTTGTCAAAATGATACTAATGTGACCACACCTTTAGAAGTTTTTTTTTTTTTTTTTTTTTTGCAAATCATTACCCATGCTTGACAAATCAAATGCTATACTAACAACGTTTGCCCTTTTTCTGGAAACATAGTCTATAAATCTCTGGCATCTGTTTTATGAATGCACAACAGATTGGGTCAGCTTAACCTAAGAAAGACAAGCGATATTGAGCCGTAGTTCCAAGGTCACCGTTAAAGAGCCTTGTCGATTTCCACCATCCACCCGTCTGACTCACACAACTCAATCAACGCTATTCTAGCTGGCAGAGAGAGAAAAAAATAAAATAAAAAAAACTAGGATATGCAAAGAACTGTGCTTCTGCACATATAATGACAATAGAAGAAGGCTTTTTGCCTATTTTTTACAAGAAAAATGGCATACTGTATTCAGTAGAGGACCTCCTTTCACAGGAAGACTGAAGCTTTTAAAGCCGAAAATTGCCAAAGAAGGCATGAAAAAGGGAACATATGTATTGAAGTGAAAATATCGGCTAGGTCCACACAAGAGGGAGTGCTTTGGCATTGCATGTTCGCAAATGCATACTAATACACTGGAAAATGGCATGATTGCAGGAGCCCTGCAGGCGATGAATAGGTGGACATCTGCATTCATGTTAAAATGAAAGGCCACCACCATCACTCACCAAATGGTACGATGGTGGAGATAGATGCTGTCAGATGTAAGATTTTAATAAAGAGGAAATTAATGCATGTGACATGCTTTTAAGTGCGGCCCCCTGATGGCACTCAGGCTTCAAAAACCAATGTTAAAGTGTCTTCATAGAAGCACTCTCCATTCATGGCAACATTCTTTTCATCATTTCACATTCTGGATGTGCTTGTCTGGTTGTTATGCCTGAACGAAAACATCATATGAACATCCCAGATATTTTCAAATGGGGTATGCGACAAACATTTGTACCTTTCAAAAACGTGTAAAATTTACACTGCTGATTAATTTGAAACACAATGTCTAATCTGTTTAAAAGTGTGAACTGCAAAAATCCCATTCAGTTTTACATTTTCAATTCCAATTTGGGCCAAACAGATGCATATGACTTTAGCAATATTACTTCAGCTTTGGAATTTATGGTATTTTTCATCATTTACTCTTGGCTTGAATCAAATATTATACATATATATATATATATATATATATATATATATATATATACATACATACAGGTGCATCTCAATGAATTAGAATGTCGTGGAAAAGTTAATATATTTCACTAACTCAACTCAAATTGTGAAACTTGTGTATTAAATAAATTCAATGCACACAGACTGAAGTAGTTTAAGTATTTGGTTCTTTTAATTGTGATGATTTTGGCTCACATTTAACAAAACCCACCAATTCACTATCTCAACAAATTAGAATATGGTGACATTCCAATCAGCTAATCAACTCAAAACACCTGCAAAGATTTCCTGAACCCTCAAAATGGTTACACAATAGCCTATACAATCATGGGGAAGACTGCTGATCTGACAGTTGTCCAGAAGTCAATCATTGACACCCTCCACAAAGACGGTAAGTCACAGAAGGTCATTACTGAATAGTTGGCTGTTCACAGAGTGCTGTATCAAAGCATATTAAGTGAAAAGTTGACTGGAAGGAAGAAATGGGGTAGGAAAAGGTGCACGAGCAACAGGGATGACCACAAGCTTGAGAATACTGTCAAAAAAAAAGCTGATTCAAACACTTGGGAGAGCTTCACAAGGAGTGGACTGAAGCTGGAGTCAGTGATCAAGAGTCACCACGCTCAGACGTCTTCAGGAAAAGGGCTACCAAGCCACTTCTGAAACAGAAACAATGTCAGAAGCATCTTACCTGGGCTAAGGAGAAAAAAAAACTGGACTGTTGCTCAGTTGTCCAAAGTCCTCTTTTCAGATAAAAGTAAATTTTGCATTTCATTTGGAAATCAAGGTCCCAGAGTCTGGAGGAAGACTGGAGAGGCACAGAATCCAAACTGCTTGAAGCCCAGTGTGAAGTTTCCACAGTCAGTGATGAATTGGGCTGCCATTTCATCTGCTGGTGTTGGTCCATTGTGTTTTCTGAAGTCCACAGTCAACGCAGCCATCTACCAGGACATTTTAGAGCACTTCATGCTTCCTTCTGCTGACAAGCTTTATGGAGATGCTGATTTCATTTTCCAGCAGGACTTGGCACCTGCCCACACTGCCAAAAACACCAAAAGTTGGTTAAATGACCATGGTGTTGGTGTACTTGACTGGCCAGCAAACTCGCTAGACCTGAACCTTATAGAGAATCTACGGGGTATTGTCAAGAGGAAGATGAGAGACACCAGACCCAACAATGCAGATGAGCTGAAGGCCACTGTAAAAGAAACCTGGGCTTCCATACCACCTCAGCAGTGCCACAGACTGATCACCTCCATGCCACGCTGAATTGAGGCAGTAATTAAAGCAAAAGGAGCCCCTATCAAGTATTGAGTACATATACAGTAAATGAACATACTTTCCAGAAGGCCAACAATTCACTAAAAATGTTTTTTTTTTTTTTTTTTTTATTGGTCTTATGAAGTATTCTAATTTGCTGAGATAGTGAATTGGTGGGTTTTTGTTAAATGTGAGCCAAAATCATCACAATTAAAAGAACCAAAGACTTAAACTACTTCAGTCTGTGTGCATTGAATTTATTTAATACACAAGTTTTACAATTTGAGTTGAGTTAGTGAAATAAATGAACTTTTCCATGACATTCTAATTCATTGAGATGCACCTGTATATATATATATATATATATATATATATATATATATATATATATATATATATATATATAATTTATTTAATTAAATTAATTCCACAAAAAAGACATGTATATGTATGTACATTGCGCCTGATAAATTAATATTGGAAGTCCATAATTTATTTATTTTTTTTATTTCATATATATATATATATATATATATATATATATATATATTATATCACACTACATAATTTTCTAAAAATTAGTTTGTGATGAATATGTCAGGGTGTTTCCTCGACCAGAGGGCGACATTTAAAAGGTCACTGTGCATAACCTCACTAAAAATCGGATTTGAGTAGAAAATTGAAATAGGGCTCTCTGGCTTGCGGCATGAATGTAGCCAAATAAATCCAAATATCAAATACCATGCACACTATTTTCCAAATCTATGTTAATACTGATGTCACCTACACAAAATGGCCTTTATCAAAGTCGTATCGCACATTTCAAGCATTTTTTATAATAAAATGCATTCAGGAAAAGAAAAGAAAGAAATGTAATTATGTTTCTCGCAGGTGCCTCGTGGGTATAAGAGTGGCACGGATGATGTGAGAGAACAAGTGAAGGAGTGACAGGGAAAAAGAAAAGGATATAGAGGGATAGAGGAAAACAATTTCAAGCCGAGTATAATTGGAGATTTGAAAGACAGCCGTCGAGCTATGATAGGTGGATATAATGTGATTACAGGCATGCTCCCTATGGCCTGCTCAGGTTTAATCATATTGCAGGCCTGTACTGCATGCACTCGAGCTCCACAGCTCTTGGATGCTTGTTCACCCGCCAGCCAGATTCATCCTGTCACGTACACTGGGTAAAGCTATAGCCTATAACCTGATGTCAGTCAGACCACGCTGAAATGCAGACACACTCTGTTTCCATGCATGAGGGATGTATGTTGCATAAATTATCTCATTAATATTTGTAAGTAAAGCACAAACAAAAACAGGTTAAATATTATGGTCACTATTATGTTATGGTAACTGACAGATTAACTATCAGTCAATATAAATGCATGTATCAGCAGTTTAAACCACAGGAGGCTTGAAACTTGGTTAGGTTTACATTTATCATTACAGGCTGATTCTAGCAACAGCGGTTGCAACCTGATCTCGTGACGAAAACGTACCTATGGGAACTTTTTGGCAAGACTCAAAATACATACCACCATGTACGTTTCGTGACATATTCCATGTGAAATGTCCACTGAGTGGTGCTAAAAGAGTGTTTGTTTATTTTCCCCAGAACAGATGAATGTGCATATGGTACGTTTTATGTGACATTGCTTTTGTAGGTGTCACCGCAGTTCTGACTTAAAATGTCTGTTAAGTGACGCTATAAGTGTAATGCTCTGTGATGTTTTAAAATAACATACCATCTGCACTACACCTAAACCTACACGATAGTATGAACAAAAGTGAATGTGACGTAAAAATGCAATCGCAAGCATGCCGTTTTAGCTTGTTTATTGATCTCTCATCTTTCAGCTCTTTCATCGTGAGTTTCTGACAGGATTCGTGCAAAGGATTCCACATCCTAAGTTCAATTCTGTGCCAGCTGAGCTACTGAGCAACCTTGTTACGTCCGGAAATCAAAACATATGGAGCTGTAATCATAACTCTGTATGAAAACGATTACAAGTTCTCTGTTTTACTGCCTCTAGTGTTAATTTCTGTTGGAAACTGCAGTGATATTGGTACATATTTCGCGTCTTGCGATAAAGTTCCCACAGGTACGTTTTCTTCATGAGATCAGGTAGCATAATAAGCAATGCCAAGAACAATATTTGTCTAATTCGATGATGTCAAAAATGTAATACTGTCCTGCAGAACTAAACATACAAAAACTGTGCACATTAAAATGAGTTACCTCAGGTCAGTGACCTGTAGTTGTGGCTAAAAAGACAATGCGAGAATTCTAAAAAGCCTTTCCTCCTCCATATACATTTCAAGAACAGGGCTCTATAAGTTCTAAAAGATTTTACTATGTGTAAATAGCCCAAATAACAGTAAAACACCAGCTTTATAAGGTCAGCTGAACAATATGAAACATTAACTATTTACACCTGTGTAAAATCCCTGAAGTATTTACAACCAACCTTGGACTGTCCTTCGCTATGTGCCTCAGAGACATATAAACACAGGGCAATTTTCACAATAAAAACAAAAAAGTCTTACACTAACTCAAGTTTACATGGTGGTGAGGAGGCTAAGAAAATATTTTGAATTTATTTTGCTTCTTGCCTAATTCTGTGATGCTTTCAACATGAAATGTCCAGTGAATGGGACCATAGGCTTTTAGCAAAAACAAGTCCTTATTAATCTATAATTTGTCTCTGGTTACCCCTGTAATCATAATTTGTCTGAAAGGGAAAAGTTGTTGTTGTTTTACCGACACTACCCTGCTGATGAAAAAGGCTAACATGTGAAGACCAGCCTGACCAGCTAAAGAAGTGGTCAAAACCCCTCTAAAACCCCTAGCTATGACCAGACTGGAAGACCCGCTAAAACTAGCCAACCAGCTCAAGCTGGAAACTGCAGTGAATTGTATGTATAGGTGCTTTTGCAAAATATGTAGATAGAGTCACGTTTTCCCCAGAGTCTATGTTGGATAATTCGATTTTCCAGACTAATTCAAAAACAGTAAACAGTGACCAGCATTATCACTATATTTCAATTAATTCCACACATCTTAACACCACAATGCTTAACTGGAGGCAGTGTGTGATCATTTTGCTTCAAGGGTCAAAAAATATTGTAGAAAAATTTCATCGAATTTTCATCAGATACAAGCACCAAGACCCAGTCTCATACCCTGCTGTTGCATGTCTAATCCTAATTTTAGCCGAGTTTAATTCCTCCACACAAGGTTTCCTTTCTTACAAATGCACAACAGGAAGGGCACAGCTGCCAGCCCATGGACACGAGACAATTAATCTCCTTCCCTTCATCCTCATCACACACAAGCAAGTTGTGTTGGGGGGAAGGGTGGCTTCTGATATCCCCATTACTGAAACGGTAATTAGAAAAGAAATCATAGGGCTTTCTGCATATTATGATATGGCCAGTGACTGGCCTCTTCCTCTTTTCTTTAATGAGATCCGGGGGGGGGGGGGGAAGATCAGTCTTTCACAGAAAATATAATTCAATTATTATAGCTAAAGGTAAAGAATGTATTCTTTCATTACTGCGGCTAATATGCAAGTGTGTGGTATTGCCCTCTGACTTCGCGGTGTTATATGAGGTGTTTCTCTGGTGTTAATATGTCTGTTGTGTTACTGTATCATTGGTGGTTTTTTATTTTATTTATTTATTTATTTATTTGTCTGTGACATTTAACCATTTAGTTCATCCCTTAATATAATTGGCTGACTCATCTTTTTTTTTTTTTTTTTCACAAAATCAGAGTAGCTGTAAAAGAAACAGTTGCAGTACATTATTATAAATGTTTCGTGAAGAGGCTCATAAATTTACATTGTCATTAAAATTTTGTTGTTGTGTGAATAGTGCTTCAGCATGGTTACCCAAACCTCTTGGTGCCAATCAGTGAAGAGGAGATGTTATCCTTTGTGTTAAACGAGTCCATTGTGGAAACTGCATAATTCTGATGTCACACAAGCTCAGTGAAAATCCCCCTTGTGTTAAAAGCATTCTTATGGAGCTTTCTTGCTAATAAAAAACATACTGTACTTGTGCAGACATTTTAATGGCACAAATTAAAATTATAATTTAGATTTATCAGAGTACTTATGAATGGCTTGGAATATTTGAGAGAAAAAAAAAGAACAGTTGACATCAGCACCATGAATCTCAGTAATAAGGCACTTAAAGCTCTGCTAGTAGCATCTACAGTATATCAATACCAAAAGAGAAGACAAAGACTTTACATTTGTGTTAAGCATGGTGATTATCTTAAATGTTGATATGTTATTATGTTTGCCTTTGATATGATATGCTAATATGCCTTATCAATACAGCATGGGGCAAAAGAAGCAAACTACTACATCTGCTGTCTGTCTTTACTCTAACACCACCGTTCGGTTCACTAAGAGTTAACTGCATTTCTTAAAAGCAGCTGAGATTTTAGATCTCATTTAAAATGACTACTGTACATTGTTGTTCAGTAACAAATGTACAAAAATTGAATGCAAAAAATGAACAAAATGGCTAGCTTTATATCTTAATGTGAAAATGTAGCACATTTAATTACATATGAAATGTAGAGAGGCGAGTTTGGAATGTGATATCGAGATTCAACTGCCATGCAAATGATCCGTGGCCATGAAGAATTGATGAGCACCCTAGCAGGCCAGCGGTGATTAACAGAGCTAAGAGCTATGGTAATGTACACAGACGTGTCTTTATTGATGACTTAGCTTGCAGCAATGCATTATGTAAAGTGTCAAAGTCACAAGAGGCATTGCTCTGTACTGTAAGGACAAGCACAAACACACTCAAGCTTGAATGCATAAATACAAACCTAACTAAGCAAGTGCCCCAGATAATGAATTCTCACTGACGCTGTCCAACTAGCACACGTCTTGCCCTGTGGGAGCACTTAGCACTGAGCAAAACAGCCCTAAAGTCCAACCCTACAACACATGTAGCAAAAAGCCTAACCAGCACATATCCAACATCCATTATGGGCTCCAAAAACTCATTTAAAGGAGACATTACACAGAAATCACATGTTCTTGCGATTTAAAAGACCATGCATCAGAATATATGCTATATTCATGGTATCAATAAATAAAAAAAAAAATGAAAAAAAGTATCAGTTCATCACTCCCCATTACAGTGTTGGTATTAACTACTGACGTTTTGGTATATCAAAGAGAACGTTTCTATACAGTACAATATATTGTAGAAATGGATTCTACTATTTGCATGAAAGTCCATAACAATAGGGCACAATATTAACATGAAGGAATTCTCTGTATTGATTTTTCACAAGTTTTTTCACAAGTACCCGTATTACGTATTGCATTGTGTTGTGTTTTTAGGGTTAAATAAAATGTCTGAAGACTTAACAGACAATGTTCTGGGGGAAATTTCCAGTGCCTTTTCCAATTTTCTACAGATAACTTTTCTCACAGTGTAGACAAAGCAGAATGAAAATAAATAAATCTAAATTATATGTATGTATTGTATGTTGACTTGTTGCACTGAAAATGTTCATTTTGCTTAATCAAATTATGTGAACTGAATGTCTTTTATCATTGGCACTTTAGTTGAACCAAATAAAAATTGTCAAAGCAGCAAGTCAACATATAATTTTGAGTTTTGAAAATTCAGAAATGCATAAATCAAATGAATCTATATTCAAATTCCTTAAATTCAAACTCAAAGCATAATTTTGGGTAACACTTTATTCTGATTGTCCCTTTTGAACATTCTATTGACACTAAGTAATGTTGCACCTAGATATCAGCTAACTCTCGTTAGAGTATTAGTAGACTGCCTGCTTCATATCTGCTAACTCTTTATTGTGAAAGTCTCCCAAAAGACATTCTACTGACTATAAGTAACTTTGCAAGTACGTCAAATATGCTAATCCTACCAGTCAACCAATACTCTGCTAACACTCTAATGACAGTTAGTAGACATGTAGTTGCAACATTACTATAGTCAACAAAATGTGTTAAAGGGACCATCAAAATAAAGTGAAACCTAATTTTGCATCCTAACTTAATTAAAATTTAGAAATTCATTCAATTCTGAATGACACATGCCTCTGATTCCTGAGCTCCTTTCTTACAAATAATAAGAAATAAGATGTGCTTGGAAAGAATATAAGAATGGATACAGAGCCGAAGACTATGGCACAATTTCATTCGAGAATCACTGGATTGAAAAATCGCCCATTAGCTGGAAGCTAACCTCACTGCGTATCCCCTATAGGCCATTAGGCCTGCATAAAGTCTTTAGCACAGTTCTGCTTTTTTGGTCCTTCAAGCATCTGCTTTAGGGAAGAGAAATGGTAAATAAATATTTTACACAAGATATAAGAAACCAAACATTACAGTCTTTTTTAACTGGTGCCTTACACCTCAAGACACTCTTGATGTATAAAGTTCTTAGATGATTCTCCGCATTATTTTATCATCAATGAACACTTGATCATGGAGATAAGTGAAGCCCTACTCCTTCTCTAATTAGTGGAGAAGCGCTCTCATGACCTTGAGCTGATTGGCTGGGATTAATAGGCCCTGCCTGGAGAAGACATCTCTGGTTCATTTGTCGACATGAGGGGGGACTCAGAAGACTAGAACCTTGTTAATGCTAAGGAAGCACTATGTAATGTAATTAACTAAGGGGATATGAACCTAGACAAAAAGCCATCCTTCTATTAATTTGCAATCTGAAGCAGAAACAAATGAGTAATAACTAACCGAGATCAGACATGTGAAATGTAGTGTACAGGAAAGTCAAGCTGTTGTCCTATGCCAACAGAACTATATTCCACCAGGAACAGATTTCTAACCTTGTCCATGTCCAATGAATGAGGTTTCCATTACAAACCATTTGGCTCTCTCTCTTTATTTCCCGTTCCTCCTCCTTTCTACCTGAGAATGGCAGTGTGTTGAAGGTGACACTTGCACCGGATCACTTCCACTGGCACATTAGTGATTTAATTAACTTGTTCCTTTTATTTTGTGATTGATAGTGCTTCTCCAGAATCTGCAGAGCTTTTGTTGAACACACAAGCCGCTTCAAAGACCTTAATATGAGCAGTAGTCCTAATTCTTCTCAGACAGAAACTACAGCAGTCAAGTAATATGTTTCTGAAATTACCATTTCCCATAACGGAGCCCTCAAGGCATATGTTGATGTCATTTCATTACCTTTGGGATATGAATGGCACATAAAGCAGTAGAGTAATAACGACATGTCAGGAGCAGAGATCCTCTTTTTGCCAAGTAGGTTAGGCCTATCAGTTTCACCCACTGTGGATCTGGAAACTTGCCCTTCACGCATTGACATGCTTTACTTCCTTTACTATATAGAGCACACACTGTTAATCAAGTCTCTTCAAAGAGCAGAAAGGACCTTGGTGTTGATGTTAGAAGAGCAGAAAATTCTAGTAATATTAAATGGCGGAGAGGTGACCTGATGTTCAGAACCGATAATATGATTTGTGGGTAGTTCACATGTACCAAGCTGCATTAGATGCAGTACTGTAGTGTAATTTTTGTTTATTTATTTTTCTTTCTTTTTTTTTTTTTTTTTTTTAAGTCATAGTCCTGTCTATTTATTTATTTATTTATTTATTTATTTATTTATTATCCTATTTTGTCAACCTATTTTGTCATCCTAGTTTTTGTTTATTCAAGTTTTAGTTGATTAAAAGTCTGGGAATTTTAACAGTACAGTACAAGAAGTAGAGATAGACAAAATGGATAAAAAAAGACATTTCAACACTCACTATGACAGCTGTAAGAATGCTATTTTACAGGCAAACAAGTAAATCATCTTTCTGCATCTGCATTCATTACTATTGAACTTGCAGATGCTGGACCAGCTTAAAATATAGTTTTTAGCCTTGGTTTCAAGATTTTATTGCCTATTTTACATATATGCCACCAATTCCACTAACAATGACACCAATGGCCACAGCATATATGTCTGGTTTGTATCTATTCCTGATTACACAAGTTTGAAAATGATATTTGCAATACATTTGATAACACTTTCAATAGAGAACACATATTCACTAATAATTAAGAGTTTTCTTTCAATAAACTCTTAACTGACTGCTTATTAATAGTTAGTAAGGTAGTTGTTAAGTTTAGGTATTGAGTAGGATTAAGGGATCTAAAATATGGTCATGCAGAATAAGGCATTAACATTTGCCAAATACTAATAAACAGCCAATATGCTAGTAATATGCATGCTAATAAGCAGCTTGTTAATAGTGAGAATTGGTCCTTAAAGTGTTACCATACATTTTGCTATATTGTACTGTAAGTTTTTCTTTGTTTGTTTGTTTCTTTTTTTTTCTTTTTTTTTTACAAGCATAAATACACTTTTGCTTTATGTTGATTTTAAAGACAATTTGGTTTCTGACAGATGTTTGTTATATGCAGGGGCAATGTAATATTATTTGTGAATGTTTTATAGAAATGACAAAAGCAATGGAATTATACTCATTCCCAAAGGGTACAACAGAGAGAAGAAGAAATATGTCAGAACAGAGTGAAATGGAGCATGTTAAAGATGATAAAATTGCAGAGAACCTCTCAAAACAAAATAAAGTGTCTGTCTTTCAAGTAAGCACTTTTAAGAGACTTCGAAGAAGTACTTCACTTTAGAGTTGTCCCTCTCTCTCTGCGTTTACCTTCTGCTGCAAAAGCTTTCCAATAGATGCCTCCGGTGAAATCCAGTCATCATTCTAGCATGCTATTGTGTGGCTTTTAAAATATCCTCCAGAATTCAATTCAGTATTTCTAGATCTGTGTCAGACCCCACATAAAACTTTTTTTTTTTTAATCTAATCTTGCAATAATAGCCATAAATAGATTTACACAAAAAAGAATTAATTAATTAATTAATTAATTAATTAATTAGTTTGTTTGTTTGTTTGTTTGTTGCTGCATTGCAGATAACTGAAATAAATAAATAAAACATCAAATTAAATAATAATAATAATAATAATAATAATAATAATAATAATAATAAGAGTGTTTTTTTATGTGAAGAGTCTTCTTTTCAATTTAGAAAATAATGCACACATCCTACATCCTTTAGGGATTCAGTGTTGAGGTTAAAAAAATAAATAATAATAATAATAAAAAAAAAATAAATAAAAAAAAAATAAAAAACAAAGGACTAATATCACTCAACAAAATACTTGCAATTTCCCTGGAAAACACTTTATTTCTGAGATAACAGGGACTTCAGTATCTGCCATGTTTCCACGTTCAAGTCAATGTTTTCTAGCTATGCTGTTTTGACTTTCACAAAAGCCACGTACACACTGCAAAGTTTTAAAAAATGACAACTGTATTTAAATTCAGGAGTGAATCCCCTGAATTATTGATGTGTGTGCGTGTGTGTAGGATATACAGGGAGCCACAAAATTATGGTAACAACTGACAACCCGTCAGTGTCCAAAAGAGACTAGTTTCTCTGTGTTAACAACTAGTTCAGTTCTGTGCACACTACACAGATTTATTTAAAAATTAATTTGTCACTGCCTGAAAGTTTCAGTGAATTCAGTAAAGGAGTAACAACTGAATCATCTGTGTAAAGAATGGAATTCATTGCCTAGAAGATTATTGACAACCATATTTAGCTGCCAAAGTCTAATGTAGGGCTCTTGATTTTGATGAAACCGCTGCACTAGAGGTGCAGTGATCAATCTGCAGCTTACAAGCATGTTTAAGCCTTTTCTGTCCATAGCTCAGCTTCACTAGTTTGATATGAGCAGCTTAAATGCACATACTGTATAAATCCATGCCGAAGGTCTTTTCCAATTCTATGTACAGTATTTTTGGGAAAAAAAATCATGTAATTGCCCAGCACAATATCTTGTTAAATAAAACAGAAGAAGATGATGAAAACTGAATGGAAAGAAAAGTTTACATTATCAATTTAGCTCTGATAATGTGAAGACTGACCACTACTGAATCTGCATATATGCAGACATCCTTACAAAGTTTGGTTTATACATTGTAAGGAAGCATATTTCGGTAAGACTAAGGTAGACTCTTGTTAAATAAAAAGTTAGGTGTCTTCATCAGTTGACACAAGCAAGCAAACTCTGGAACAACATCTTAATGTCCTCATTTATATTATAAATGGTCCCTCAAAAGTCTTGTGATTGCAATCTGATGATATCAGTAATGTGTTTCCTGTTCTAATTATCCAGAATGCTTTGCAGAAGTGCGAACGAGCTCAACAATTGAGACTCCAGCAAAGTCTTCCAACAAAGTGTCACTTAATCTATGTTGTTTTGTCTGATTGACCATCTTATCTTTTTTGAAAATAATGTACTAAAGACAAAAAATATAAGTCATTCAATTAATTGAGGCTGGTTGGGGCAGAACACATTGATTTGCACTTAATAATGTAAAAATTCCTTACTTCTGCCAAATCTCTCGCAGTCTTTTGTACATTGATCTAAATTTGAGCAGTTGCCAGTGTCTTTGAAAAATCCTGGGAAATGTCCTAGTATTGCTGTGTTTATTTATGGTTTACTGTCAACAATCTGAGCCTTGGCCAGTGAGAGTGAGGGAGTTTAACCTTTGAGCATGCGCTTTTTAACATCCACTTGCACTTTCAGCATGGCTTCATAAGCTGGTTAAATCCCCTTGATTCAATCACCTCTCCCATACCAATCAGGAAGTGTGTTCTCGATAGTCATAAGGTGCAAACCGAAGACTAATATTAAAATGTCCTTGTGCTATATCCTCAGATTGACACCAAGTTGTTTGCAGAAGAAAGAGAGGCAAATGTCAGGGAGAACACGGACATTGCCGTGTGGTCGATACAAGAGCCGCCATCTTGGCTCCCTGGTGCTCCCACCCAGATAAGAAGAACAGACGGTGCGCTGAATGCATCGATAGCAATCACAGGAGCCAAACTCACCGGTAAGAATTTGAGATACCTCCTGCACAGAGCTTGATAAGGTTCATCTGAAGCATTTGAACATGGGCTGTCCATTAGGGTAACTTGGACATAAGTCATCGACTTGAAACTTCAGAAAAGAAGATCACAAAACGAATTGTTGACAAAGCCTCGTTAAGGCAAGTTGATTCATTTGGAAACCATCTTGGCAACACCCTCAGGAAGATGGAACTTCTATTCCTATAACTAACATATTCAACACCGTGGATTTTTTTTAAAATATATATTAATAGTGTGTCTCCTCATCCTTATAGCATCTCTGTAATGGCTCACTTCAAAACAAAGCTTCTATATAGCTAGCCTTATCGCTCCCTGAGGTATGAGTCTCACAGAGAAGACATTTGCTCTAAGCTCTAGTCCAAGCTGCCTTTAGCGTAGCATGAGTCAGTCCATTCTTAACTAACCCGTCGACCATGTCAGAACACATGAGTTAGAACCCAGCATGAGGCTCTCATGAGGTTTCTGGGTGTGAAGCTTTTTCCCCTGGCCATAACGAGCTCATTTCCATCACAAGAGAGACATGAAACATTGTAATTTAGCCTTAGAATTGTTTTTGTCTTGGCTTCAATGGATTTAATTTGTAGTGATAACAAATACTGTAATCCAGAGGGCTTTTGTGCAAGCAGATAAATGCTGCTTTTAAGTTTTCTGTGTTAAGAAAGTAGAAGAAAGGTAAAATGAGCAAAAGCCATTTGAATAGCATAGCTTTCGATACTCATTATAACCTAAGAAATGATTAAATTGATATGTGTGGGCTCAGATTTGCTTTTATTATTTTGCTTTATTGTCCTTGGCTGATGAGTCCTGTGGAGTGCTGTCAACAATATGAATGTCACTGAAGGGTGTTGAGGGAAACGCAGCTGGGAGACAAGAAAATCAGTTGCACTCAACAATGCAAACTGTCATCAACTAGCTTTGTTTGCTTGTTTTCTAAAAGCTGATTTCATGCCAATGAGGTTTGGATTCTAAGTAGCACAGCAATGACATGGGCATGTTTGAGATATTTAAATATGTATGTCCAACCAAGCAACATTGCTTCATGCACATTTCACTGCACTTTGAAAGTGAAATGGCCAGTGAGTGGTGCAAACACCACTCTTAATTTCCACAAGAAAACACACATACTATTTGGTAGCAAAAACTTTGCATTGGACGTTTATTTGCATGACAGTAGCATTTTGGGGGCCTGAAAACACAAACTTTTGAAAACAGGTGGTCACACTTTATTTTAGGGTCAATTCTTGCTATTAACAAATCATTAGCTATGAGTTTTGCCTCAATAAACTCCTAATTTGCAGCTTATTAACAGTTAGTAAGGTAGTTGTTAAGTTTAAGTATTAGGGATATAGAATATGGTCATGCATAATATGTGTTTTATAAGTAGTAATAAACAGTCAATATGTTAATAATAGGTATGCTAATAAGCAACTAGTTAATACTGAGAACTGGTCCCTATACTAAAGTGTTACCAAACGGCTTTCCAAATGCACATTTTTGAAAATGATACCATTATCATATCCATGTAAAATACGAAAACATGAATTTGTGAAAACGGTGTCGTCATGCACATGCGTCTTACGTTTAGTCTATAGGATTGTGTATAAGTTAAGACTTGCTTGCTGTTAAAACAAAATGTTTGAGAAATAGAAACAGGCACATTGATTTGAGTTCATAATATTTACATAATGTCAAATCCATTGGAAATTAATGTAATAGAGGTTTGATTGCCTTAAGCTTCTAATGAAAGCTGTCAGGCTGATCACACAGGGCAAAGCTCAAACTAGTAATGAATCTAGAGGTCCAAAAACTTCATAATATGTTTGTGACCACTTTTTCAGTTTTTGCTTTCAAGTCAGCTACTGTTAAGGAGGAGCAGCAGTTTGAAAAGAAACTCTTTTTTTCCCTAACCTTCAGTACTAAGGGTTGTTGCCTCATCAGAACAGCAGGAAACACGCTTGCAATGTGTTGGTAAAACATTTGTATCTACATTTACATAGTGAGTATGTTTTTGGCCTAAGGGTTATGAATGTACTTCCACTATACCTATAAGTTCCCTTGTTATATATTTCACAGTATAGTTGGAGTATAGTGGGAGTATAGTTACAAAAATAAATAAATAAATAAATAAATAAATAAATAAACTTAGATGTAAACTAGTGTACTCAAAATTCATAAACTGGTAAAAAGTATACTTGGAATATATTTTTGCTTGGGATCTGTGTATTACTAAATCAATTTCAAGAGAATCATCTGTTTGCTGTTGTTCCTTTGAACCTCAGCATTTGGTGACATTCTAATATGTAATAAAACAGATCACAGTACTGCATATGTGCTATTTATTGTATTAGAGTCAGTGCTAGACTCAAATAAAAGATTACACAACATGGATGACTCACACTGTTGTTCATATGCTTACTTTGTGATCAAACTGAAGAGATTAGATAGTCATTTTGTCAACATGCGCTCCAGTATTTTTCTTCATGCATCAATATAAGAGTGATGCAAGATTTTAAATGAATATCACTGCTTGGTGTTTCCTTTCAACAAGAATGCCAGCTTTGGAAACAAAAGGAGAGTAAAAGACATACCAGCTGTAGTGTCAGTGTATGCAGTATATTAATGGCAATGTATTAATAGAAATGTATAAGAAGTCGTTGCTTGTATTGATTATTAGTGACATCATCAGCATAACACATTCTTAACTAATGATTTTTCTGATTAGTTTCTTGATAATTGGACTCGGGAGGGAGCTTTAAGTTTTAAACGTCAGATGTCTACCCAGTATCTCAAAGAAATCCTTTAAAGACCAAAGAAAATCCAGTTTTCCATGCCATGTGCCCTTTAAATTATGCTAATTGCCCGGAGATGATGGGCTGTACAGTATGTTAATTCTGAATGCAAAACTCCTTCCCCTGCTGTTGGGCACAGTAACACATCTGGCCACTCTACAAAACCCTAGAAATGATTCCAGAAAACTCTGATGGCAGCGCCACATGTTAGGTGTTTGAGAGGAAGTGAGATCGTTGAGCTGCAGGAGAACAGCCCACATGGCAGCACAAACGCGATTGGTGAAGAGCTTTTAGCTGGCAGGCTGAGAGTGGGACTGTGTTATCAGCTGTCTATCTCCAGTGCAATAACAACAAATGTGTTAATTAAATGAGCTCTGTTGTATACTTCACACAGATGGACAACATACACATTATGAGCCAGAGGAAAGAGACTTTACACTTTTCCAACTTTTTTACAGTACCTTTTTTTTCTGTATAACTCTTTCTTGCGCATATAATGCATATGCATTATCTGGACCAGCCTTATTTAGCTTTAAAAATGTTACTGAAACTTTGAAGATTTTCTTCTCCAACATTGGAAACTTTGCATTAGGATAGTTAGGATGTTTTTGCACTTTTAAAGTCCCCAAAAACCTTTCTAGTCCCATTTAGCCACTTGTTAGCAATTGCCTTTTTCAAGACAAGTATCAAAATCACAACCCAGGCTCATGAAAATACGTGCCTCTATATACATTTCTGCAACACCGTAATTACGTACCTTACTGCACGTTTCATGGCAGTTTCAAAGTGAAATGTCCAGAGAGTGGTGCTAAAACACATGTTCATTACATGACCGTGGCACATTTTTATTACATTGGTACAGGCACGTATTGCTGCCTTTTTATTACGCTGCTTGAGGTACATATTGTGGCTGTTCAGAATTCAAATATCTGGGAAGTGTCGCCAAAGGTTAATGCTCTATAATGTTGGAAATATCCCTTACACAAGACCCAACCCTAAACCTACCCGATAGTGTTAACAAATGCAAAAGTGATATAAAAAAAACATTTGTTGATGCTATGTTAACTTCCTTATGCAGATTTGAGCTGTTTTGTCAAACTGTAGTTTCACAGGATTCGTACCGGAGCTCTTCATCTCTCAAGTGCAGCGCTGAATCACGTGAGCAACCGAACAAACCTACTGAATCAGACAGCTCATGAATATGAAGCTGTATATGTGACGACAACGTTAAAAATTATCAGTTTTCAAATCGCGCAGAATGTTAAAATTGTTTTGAAGTCATAACATAATATTCTGCAAGTAATTGTGTGAAAATCAGCCTTTATTAATCCAAACTCTGTACCTGTAAATCATACTTTGTGTGAAAAGGAATAAAAGTTGTCAGAGTTTTACTGCCTGTAGTGTTCATTTCAACTAAAAACTGCAGTGATTCGTACATATAGGTACGTTTTTTCAGTTTTGCAGAAATGTATATAGAGGCATGTGCATAAGCCTATGTTGCAAAATCAAAATGGAATATTACTGATGTATTCTAAGTCATAGAAAAAAAAAAAAAACTTGAAAATATATTGTAGCTTGTACGGCTTTCAACTAAAAAACCTTTAAAAAATAGTCACTGACTTCAGGACGATTGAACCAGAAGTGCTAAAATGCTAACTCATTTCTGGATTTTAGCCTACAAAAATCCATCATCACCGCAGCCCTCTATTGACGCCAAGTATTGACTCCAGATATCCACATGCTCTTTGTGTACATAAACCATATAGCTATCCTCACATGTTCAGAGAAGAGTGAAGTTGCTTTCTTTCTGTGTGCATCATTACAATAGGGTTCTATGCTTGGGAGTTTACATGAATTCACAAAGAAAAGAAGGTTGGATGAAAACAATTCCACTTGAAGGTCTCGGGGCATGTAGACTGACAAAACAGTACAAAATGCAGGGAGGCAGGAGAAGGTAAAGGTCTAATCTAAAGGTGCTGCATTAGTCAGAAAAGCAGACAGAATGTGGTCATGGTATTATTGTGGCTGTCTTCTTTTTCTTTATATTTTGGCATTTGGTAGCGAGGTTTACACTGTCAGCACATGGTTCTGTTTGAGCACATCAGCTTATAAAAAAAGCAGGTTTAAAATAATACATTTGGCTTAGTAAGTTGTACGGACTGTCTAATGCACACTGAATTGGCAAGAGACAGAAAACACAAGTTCCAATTTGCCTAGCTGGTCGCTATGCAACTATGATAGGAAGTGTTATTTGAAACTTACCAGGTTTCGACAATACACACTTCTGACTAAAAAAAAAATAGTTACTGATTTTTTCCGAAAAGTTATTTCAAGGCTTCAAACCTTTGAGAGATATTCAAAGGAAGCAAGTAAAACAAGCAAATGAGATATCCTCAAGCACAGTAGTATGTTCCGCTTTATCTGAAATAAATTATTCACTTATTCAGCATAACTCTGATGGATATACTTTGGGACAGAAGGAAATTCGGAAGGAAGTCTGTAGACATTTTCCTCCTTCAGTTTTGTCCTCACAATGTTTTGCCGAGGCCGTTGCCTCATATCATAATTCGCTACTATTGACCTGCGTGCAGGTCTGTTATTGTGGTAGTACTGATTTTAGAATTGCAATGCATATATTGGCCTAAGTGGCCAGTTCATGGCCGGAATAAGCTGGAATAACGCTTGTGAAAAATCTGGCTTCTTAATTCTTTCCCCACCAGTGATTAAAGGGAAAAAAAAAAATAAAAAAATAAAAAATAAAAACACTTGCTAGCCATCATCAGCATTTTTGATCATTTTCACAAAAATGTCATGGCCTGTAGATTATTTTGTTGTATGAATATCTAAACATGCAATATGTCAAAAGAAAGAATATTTTATTTCAATTTATTCAAGCTTCATGCATTTTTTTCAACATCTGAATGTGGGTAAGTTTAATTAAAAAAAGCATTCTATATTTTATTTGTGTTTTCATGTTTATTTGTATCAAGCAGCTTGGTTGTAACAATAAAATCGCACAAAGCACAAAAGTGGGCTGAACAAATAATATATTTCTCATTTAAATTACAACTACACTGGCATATCTCTTCTGAAATTAAATTCTACAAGAAATTGGTCTGTGATGAAAAATAGTAGCTAGTTCTAGTTCTACAAATGAACAGATCTAACAATTGAGCTTAGGCATAGTGAATCCGATTATTTTCAGTTTGTTTTTCTCTAGGTTCGGTTTGCTTGTGCCCTGCAGCTCGCAGACAGAGAGGGGAAGGACGTTCATTCTTTGTCTGATCTTGTCCTTGTATGACAAATAAAAAAAAATAAAAAATACAACAAAGAACTAAAAGGAGGTTTGGAGACTGAATGTCATGATCTGCAGAATTCAACTGAAAACGCCCCCTCTGGCATTGGTGAGGCTTTGCTCTTTAACTATTACTTGAACAAGAATCCAGTGAAACATTTTGTACCTCTCTGCTGAAAGTTTCAAATAAAAAAAAAATCCATACCAAATTGAGCTGTGCTGCTTTAGCACAGAACTGGGTTCAGCTACAGTAACCATGTAATGTAAACTGCACCAATTTATGAGTGATATGTAAATTGCCAACAAAAACATGGCATCTAAGCTAGCTGAATTGTTTTTCTTTTGCCATGTTCTTTTTGTTTTGTTTGTTTTCTTTTTTCTTTATTAATTTAGTTTTGTTTTGTTTTTTTTTGCTTCATACCAAACAAGATTTAACAACAAGCCCATTACAGCAGTGTGCGTTCTGTCCTCTGAACTGTGAAATAAAATGGATTCAGTTCACAAGCAAAGTCCTGGGATGAAAAATTAAACATTTACCATAGCAACACGCTTCATTTGGCCTCCAAAAAGAGTCTGCCGGGACTTGTGACGACACTTTGACTCAAAAGAAAAAAAAAAAAAATAAGCCTCGTAATTTCATTTATTTGCTTTAATCTGTAAATGGAATCTTTACAGTACAGGAAGTACACAAAACGGTAAGGCAGCAGAAATCTGTAATGCATAATTTCCAGAACATTAAAAACAAATACAGTTGTTTATGTTCCTGAGCTGAATTAGTGGAAAGAAATGTGGTCTTGTTTGATTAGGGTTTGACGTAAGGTGGGGTAGATTCTTCTGTCGTTCTTAAATGAGAGTGCTTTAGAGACCAAACCACAACAATATGCACTAATATGGATGATACGTAATTATGAAAAGGTGGATGATTTGCATAGTTATTTGAAGCATGCTGTGGATAAGATGTAAGAGTTCAAACAGTCTGTCAAACTGGAGGGTATTTTTAATCATACTGGATGGCCCTTTTAATCACACTAAGCAGCTGGGCCAATACAGCAAGTGTTTTTGGTTTATTATGGCAGGCGAGCCAACAGCGTATTCTAAGAAGACCTTAAAGCAAAACCTGAAAAACACAGATAAACATCTCTTTTGTTCTTTACAAAAAGTCAGTTAAAGGAATTGTTCAATAAATACCAAATGAACTGAGGTGGGCTTTGGAAAATAATATTAGCTATAAAATGCTGTTGAGCCAGTATAGTCTGTAAGTGAAGTTTAGCATCTAAAGCAGCGTTTTAAGCCTTTGTCTGAGGCACTTGCCATTTTAGGTTGATCCAGTTTAATTGGAGCAATCAAACACACTTTGCGGGTATTGATCAAGTATTAAGAGTCCTCACCCTCAGATTAAATAAGACATTCATGAGATTTAGTTTTATGTTTACAATTAGCTCATGAGAATTGACCACCATTTTGTTCCTCCAGTGTAAATCGCTTTGGATGAAAGCATCTGCTAAAATCCTAAATGTAAAAGTAATAATACTGCAACATATTAAAACTAGGGCTGTTAACACTAACATGCTGTATGCGGTTAATTAAATAACACTGTTTATATGCTGTATATATACATTTTAAGTTTAATTTTCTGTTGTGTGTTTTTAAAAACTGAAAAGAATGTTCAAAGCTAATTTAAAATTATCAAAGAAACAGCATTATGATTCTCTGTAAATAGAAAGAGACCTTCACTCTTGTGAAATTTAATTATTATCAGAACTGACCAAATAAAATATCACCCACTGCCATTCATACTGTACAAATGGTAATGTAAACACCAGCAGAGAACTAATGAGCAGGTCATGGCAGTGCCAAATATATATTTACATATGTAAAATTACCTTCATGAAGTGTGGGGGAAGATACTTAAATACTAAATTACTGCAGGTTTGCATTACCATGTTATTGTCAGGACTGGACCTGTTTTGGCATGTGTTTCAGTTCCTGTTTTGCCTTATTTGGTCTTGTTCCTGTCCTTGTTTAGTTTGATTATTAGTTTATTCCCCGCACCTGTCTGCCCCTCGTTATCCTGTGTACTTAAGTTCCTGTCTGTTCAGTTCTGTTTTGTGGAGTCTACCGGTGATGTTTGTGTGTCATTCCTCGTTCCAAGTGTGGATTTACCCTGTGTGTTGGATTGACTTAAAGACTTTCATTTATCCACGGCTCCTTCGTTTCTTCTGGCAGCGAAACGTGGCAGTTATGTCTATTTTGAGAAATATGTTTGTTGTGTGAAAGAGAGACAGAGAGAGATTAAACCTAATTAAATGCTTTAATGAATCGACATTCTGAAGTGTCCTGAAAAATATCAACTGCTTACAGTATGTGATTTTTTTTTAGCACATTTCCATAAGCTCTGCAAATCTGTTCATATGCATACAAACATTTTAGTCATTCACATTGATTTCTTTTGATTTGATTTGACACATTATAATTTTTTTAATGATGTTTTTGATAAAATAATTTCTATACATGACATTGTTCTCTTCTTTATGTTTGACTACTCATTATGAGAATGTATAGTGCACACGTACAGACACTATGTGACTTACTTTCCATGATAATTATAATTGATAATGCTTTAAATTAACAGTTTAATGAGAAAAGTACTGTGTCAACTACTTATAGGCTATTCCTTACTGTAGCATTAACACAGTCATAACAGTATTGTCTCATGTAGAAAGACTTTTAACATAATTCATATTCTGTCCAAGAACAATGATTAGCTCTTCCTCAAAAGCACCCACTGTGCCCTCACCTTGGGAAGTTACATAAAGCGAGCGAATCAAATTAGAGTTTGCCAGATCAAGAAAGTGCTTTCTTGTTTCTGTGCAGCATTCAGTCAGTGAACAGTCTGTGGTGACTGATGTCTGAGACTGAGGCTACTTTTTCAGTATAAAGATTGATCCCCACACTGTTTGAAGTCAAATTCAAATGACGTCAATACTTAAATGCAAAAGCATCATGGGACACTTTGAGCATTGCATAGGATAGGCATTCAACAGTCTTTCTTGTTATGATTCTTGCACAGACACCACCTACATATTGTGAATTGTCTAGTAATAATAAGCTGTGCTCTAAAAAGTCAGCAATGTTCAAAGCTGCATGTGACCTGAGGGTAATACTGTAGCTTAGCATCTATCTATACAATTCAAGGCATGCATGAAGCTGATTAAACATACTCTTTTCAGCAACAGCACAAGCCTCTGAAGAAGATAGCGGCTACTTCTTTCTCCTCTTCTCACATGAGAAAGGCAGACGCCTCTGAATCCAAGTGAAACATGGCTATTCCATTTTCATCACGTTAGACACTTCTGCTTTCATCCACGTTGGGCCGTGATCATCAATCTCTCCTCGACAAGAGCCCCTCTGCCTAATGAATGCTGATGCTGAATTGATTTGTGGATGTGATGAGTTAATTTTAGATCTCCATCAGGGTCCCTCATAATCCTGATGGCCCCACAAGAGCCTTGGATGGGCAAGGATACATCACTTCCTGTCTCTGATGATCTGCTGCCATAAGAGACAAAATGAGATGGACTGGGCGTTCCCTTTACTGGAAACTTGTCTGAACTCTTAGTCATCTAGAATGAACCGTAGATCCAGAATGTGCATATGCCCTGCTAATTTCCCATCTTTATGTACACTTCATAATAGATGGCTCCTTACAACTTTTGTGAAGCTGCAGTGTAATTTCTGTGAGAGTAGAGGCACCAAACAGAATTTTCAAAATAACTGTTTTCAACAGGTTCTCATGAACACTCCAAAATCCTGCCATTGGTGGAATGCAAAATAAATAAATAAATAATTCTGTCTTGTTTTAACCAGGCACACATGCGTGAGGGACTTTTTATATTGTCACCCCAATAGCAGAACTATATATTCTGCTGCTTCACTTTTATGAAGGTAAAAACATGGCATTGCTGAATGCAAAGTCATTCTAGTGAATAGTAGGTATTATAAAACAAGTCATAAAATCCCTGAATTGACTTCATTTTATGATAATTTTCTTGGAGCTGCATAAATAATACGGCCGATGAGATGAGGCATTGCTTTTATTGCTGAAATTAGGATTAACTAGAAAGAATTTAGAGTTTAATTCACTTTTCCCTTTTTTTTTTTTTTTTCTTGGAGATCTATGAAACAGACATAAGCAAAATTTTTGCCCTGGTTTATGCCAATATTTCTTTGGCCGATTAGAAGGACTCGATTGGTTAAAACTTTGTCCACAATTGAAAGAATGTGATGAAACAGCAGCATGTCAATGAAATAAACCCCCCCCCCCCCCCCCCCCAAACTTAAATTGAAATCCCAACCTCCGATCCTAAATCCTACGAATCTGAGTTAGGGATTACAGGATGGTTTTTTACATCACTACAGGGCAAACAAGAGGCAATAGTTTTCCTTAAGCGTAATCTCAGAAATAATAATGCACAAGGAAGTGCACATCACACACACACAACTGTTACACTGGGAATTTTATTATCTTTATTTTGCTTGTTATTTTTGGTCTAGTTCCTACTTTTCATTAATCTTAATTTATTCAGCATAAACACAGATGATCTTCTGTTTTCATCCCTACACTCGAGGCACTAGACCCTGCATTATCGTTGAGAAACACAAGTTAGTATGAGCCTAAATCTGTTTTGAGACCTGTTTTACTGTTACCAACTCCATATTAGAGTGATTCAAGCTACTCAGCAGCACTGTTAGCTGAGTCCCAAATGTGCTACTTTTCCTTTTGAGCACAGTGATACAATGGATGGATTACAATGTAGGATTCTGAGACAGTTAAAAGTTCAAACATGTAAAAAAATAATAACAATAATAATAATTCAGAGAGAGGAATGGTTGTATAGAAGCATCATTGTCCTGTGGAACCCTTCCAATTACTTGCCCTTTCCAATACTCCACTAAAGTAGTGAGAGCCAGCTGTTATTGAATTAGAGTTACAAACTTAATAATCATGACATCATATTTGTTTGTTTTATAAAAGAAGAATTGCACTCGTCAAAGTGCTCAGAAAAGCAAGGTTGCTGAAGCAACTCTCACACTTGCTTGCTTTTCAGCTCTTTTATCATGATTTGAGTTTCACAGGACTCATACCCTTGCACTCTGCAGCACAAGTGCAATGACGTACCAGGTGAGCTACCAAGCAAGTTTACAATGGCAGTTAAGCCATACATATGGAGCTGGTGATGCGATGCAAATGTCAAAATGTTTTAGTTTACAAATCATGCACTATGGTAAATAGTATAGTAATATTGTGCAAGGAATCACATAAAAATAAGTCTTTATTAATCTATATTCTAAACCTGTAATCATAATTTGTGTGAAATAAACAAAAAAATGTTGGTATTTTACTGCCACTGGTGTTCATTTCAGATGGAATCTGCAGTGAATTATACTAGGTACGTTTTTGGAGTTTTGCAAAAATCTAGGTAGAGACAGGTTTTTCCAATGAGCCTATGTTGGATGTGACACACCCATGTAGCACAATCCTCGTGCATGCTGGCAGTGAAGCGTTCTGTTGCAGCACTGGTGCTGGTAATCTACGTCCTTTCCTACAGCATGCGATTGATTTATGCAGAGTCAACAAGCTTCTCATTGAAATGGAAAGTGATTTATCGCACACATGTTGTGCAGTAAGCGCTTTTGTGGATTTACTTATGGCGTACAGCCGTTGAACAAATTAGGTAGCCAAGCCAGCAATCGCACAACAAACTCCTCTGTGCTCTGCACTATGTACTCTTTTTAGAGATCATAGACTCCCTGTGGAAAAGTCATAAATTATCAAAAGAACGTTTATTCTGAGAATTGTTTATAAGTGCTCAGGGAGCTACAAATCTGTAATTCTCTGCATGTGCTTGCATGATGATGGCAGAGAAAAAGAATGGTGGCGTAGTGAGCGGTTCTGAAAGAAAAGGTTTGTATCTGCAAAAGGGTGCATCAGTAGTATACTGAAGAGCGTCTCGATCAATAGCTGTGTTTACCATTCAAATGTCTGGCCTTCGTTGGCCCAGGGTTTGTCTGAGTATCTGAAAGCATTTAAAACCCAGTTTCCCCATTCAAAAATGCTAGTTTCTCCAGATCTCCAGCTTTCTAAGGCAGTGTTCCCCGCAAAAATAAGTATGCCTCAAGTTCATTTTATTAAGTAAATTCAAGTTCAAGTATAGTTTCCAAGTATGCCCCTAGTGAAAAGTAAATATACTAAAATGTATTTGAAATGCATTTATTTTATGCTAAGTATGCTATTAATACATTTACATATTCATGTGCTTAATAATAATAATAAAAAAAAAAAAACCCTGCAATTGCACTTTTGGTATATTAAACTGGTATACTAAAGTCTGCTAAATTGGAACTACTAATTTTATAAATATGTAGTAAATATGTTAATAGATTTGAGTTATATTTAGTATGAAATAAATGTATTTTAAATATATTACTTTTTTACTAAGAGATTCATGTGATAAGTATACTAAAATAAATATACTACTAGTATACTAAGTATACTATTTGCATGATAGTGTGATACATGTACTTTAAGTAGTGTCGTATTTTAACACAGAAAATAAATCTTTAACCTAAATTTTTAACACTAAACTTTTGCTGCCTTGCAGGCACTGATGTTTCCTTCGTGAAATGCAATATAGTAAATTCTCTCTAGTTTATAGGAGGCCATATGAAACGCAGCAAATCACTATTAAATAGTCAGAACAGCTGAGGACAGTATGAAGCAGCCCAGTTATGGGAGCACGTCTTAATTTGCCGCACCTCTAAGGCACATACATATTGCAATTCCTTAGATTAGTGGAGAGAGAATTTTGCACTACAGAGGGTTAGACGATAGTAAAGAGAATCGTTTAATGTAGTTGGAGGTCGCTGGTCTCTGCACGGGAGGCCGCCAAGGTGTGCGGAACAATATTTCATTAAATGATAAGCACAAACGTGAACTACTTAATTTCCTTTGAGTTATCGCTATGTACCATTAGCAATTCTGCACTGTGAAAATGATAAAAATGTAACCAAGGGACAGTAGTCGTTGTAGAGAGAGAGAATAAAAGGCAGATAGAGCGTGTATTCCATTGTGGTACATCTGCCCCTCTTGTTCAGTTGGAATCAGTCCTTCTTTCTAGACACAATGGAACAAAAATGTATTGTGGCCTTCCAGATGAATACCATCCACAAAAACTGTATATAGCTTCACTCATTCATTTGAATTTAATTCCTTCTATAACTTTCTATTTATACATCAATTAAACAGGTGTATGAAACTAAATATTATTTATTTCTCTCAGAGCATCTAACTGAAAGAAATAGTTAACTAAAAAAAAAAAAAAAAAAAAAAAAAAAAAAAAAAAGATTTGTTCAGCTACAAGTATGGAAAAAGTAATTATAAAAAGTGTAAATTAAAAAGTATCATAAGTCCATGTGGCTTGTGCTATATTCTAAGTCTTCTAAAGCTAAATGATAGATCTCCTAGCCCATACAAGAGGAACTTATGAGCTTTGGTTGTAGGAAAGATTATCCAAACCAACCTCACCTGAAAATGTAATGTCTCGGTTACATATGTAACCCTCGTTCCCTGAAGGAGGGAACGGAGACATCACGTCAGATGACCGATGAAATTGGGATCTCGCCAGAGAGACCAATCCACTTCGAGTGTAACTAAACGAGCCAATGGACATTGGCATGCGATTACTGATCACAGAGTGACCATAAGAGGCAGCTGGTGCACCGCATCAGTTCATGCTTTCGCTGAGGAGCCGAGCCGGTGACCCGGCAGCTCAGCGGTGGTACAGCGACTGTGGCGACGGGACGTGACGTCTCCGTTCCCTCCTTCAGGGAACGAGGGTTACATATGTAACCGAGACATTCCCCTTTCAGTCGGTCACTCCGAGTCACGTCGGATGACCGACGAAATTGTGATCCCTACCAAAGCGCCACAGGAGCTGCCCCTTCCAGCGCCCTGTGTAGGCCTCCTGGTCCTTCCTATAAGGCAGACGATAGGACCAGGCTCTACACAGAGAAGGTCAACTACTGTTGTTCCTTGAGCAACCCAAACACTAGGACTAGGATAACACTGGGAAGCATGCCCTTCCACTTGGAAGAGGCACACTGTGGAGTCACCTCCTCCCAGAGGGGGTTAAGTGACATTCAGACATGTAACCCCGTAGGGCGCTATTGCACATGGAAGTCTCTGAGATGGCTTAGGCTGCATCATTAGAGATGGCAGAACGTGGTCTGCCAGGGGAAACACGGCTCTAACAAGCATACCGTGGAATACACATATGGGATCCCGGCAGGGTCTCTCATATGGGTACTAGCATTGCACCAATTTCAAGAATTCATTGGCTGAAGGCCTGGTGCCGGACGCTCTGCCGCGTCCGGACACCGGAGTGCTGTACAGTGCGCGTACAGGACAGAGCAAAGCTAGGGCTGGGTCTGCCTCCTCCAGGGGCAGCGCTTGCAGGTTCATTACCCGGTCCCTGAAGGGAGTGGTAGGAACCTTGGGCACGTAGCCGGGCCGGGGCCTCAGTGTTGCACTGGAGTCAGCCGGCCCAAACTCAAGGCACGACTCGTTGACTGAAAATGCCTGAAGGTCCCCCACCCTCTTGATTGAGGCCAACGCAGTCAGGAGTAGGGTTTTCATAGAGAGAAACTTCAACTCGACTGACTGCAACGGCTCAAAGAGGGGAGTTTGTAGGGCTCTTAGCACCAATGCCAAATCCCAAGAGGGAAGGGTGGGAGGCCTCAGAGGTTTTAACCTCCTGGCCCCCCTAAGAAACCTGACGACCAGATCATGCTTCCCCACCGACCTCCCCTCTATGGGGTCGTGGTGGGCAGAAATAGCAGCAACGTACACCTTAAGGGTGGAAGGGGACAGCCTACGTTCCAACCCTTTTTGCAAAAAGGAAAGCACGGCTCTGATCGAACATCTCCGGGGGTCCTCATGGTAAGAGGAACACAATTCGATGAACAGGTTCCACTTCAGCGCATAGGCCCGTCTTGTGGATGGTGCTCGTGCTGAAGTGATTGTGAGCGCTACCTCCTGGGGCAGGTCACCTAGAACCTCCGCATTCCATCCAAGGACCACACATGGAGTTTCCACAAGTCTGGACGCGGGTGCCAGAGGGTGCCCCGTCTCTGAGAAAGCAGATCCTTCCTCAGAGGAATCGGCCAGGGAGGGGCTGTCGCAAGGAGCATGATTTCCCGGGAACCAGGTCTTGTTGAGCCAATATGGGGCCACTGACAGGACCTGCTCCTCATCCTCCCTGATCTTGCACAGTGTCTGTGCTAGCAGGCTCACTGGGGGAAACGCATACTTGTGCAAGCCCTGGGGCAAGCTGTGTGCCAGTGCATCTGTGCCGAGCGTTGCCTCGGACAGGGAGTAGAACCACTGGCAGTGGGTGGTTTCTGGAGATGCAAACAGGTCTACCTGAGCAACTCCGAACCGAATCCAAATCAGCTGGACCGCCTGGGGATGGAGTCTCCACTCCCCAGGAAGTGCTGCTCGAGACAGCTTGTTGGCCGCCTGATTGAACACTCTTGGGATGTGGATGGCACGAAGGGACCTCAGATGCTTCTGACTCCAGAGGAGGAGGTGGCGGGCGAGTTGCAACATGCGACGGGAGCGCAAACCGCCTTGCTGGTTGATATACGCAATGGTCACAGTGTTGTCCGTACGGACCAGAACGTCCCTGCCCTGAAGGCGCCCTCTGAGGCGGTGCAGGGCAAGGCGTACTGCCAGCAACTAGAGGCAATTGATATGCCAACGCAGAAGGAGGCCCGTCCAAACCCCTGATACTGCGTGCCCGTTGTACGTGGCACCCCAGCCGGTGGCCGAGGCATCCGTGAATACCACAGCATGCCTGGATACCTGCTCCAGGGGCACTCCTGCCCGAAGGAGCGAAGGATCTGACCACGGGCTGAAGGTCTTGCGGCAGGCCGGTGTAATCTGAACCCGGTGAGTACCGCGTTTCCACGCCCACCTCGGGATTCGGCCATGGAACCAGTGCTGAAGCGGTCTCATATGGAGCAGACGAGCGGAACTATGGCTGCAGCTGCAGCCATATGCCCCAGGAGCCTCTGAAAGAGTTTCAGTGGAACCGCTGTCCTGGCTGTTAAAGTCTTGAGGCAGTTCATCACCGACTGAGCACGTTCCTGGGTGAGGCATGCTGTCTGGTTGACCGAATCCAACTCCATGCCGAGAAAAGAGATCCCCTGCGTTGCCACGAGTTTGCTCTTTTCCCAATTGACCCGAAGGCCCTACTGGCTGAGGTGCCTAAGCACCAGGTCCCTGTGTGCACACAACTGCTCTTGAGACTGTGCAAGAATGAGCCAGTCGTCGAGGTAGCTGAGAATGTGCACACCCCGTTCTCTCAGGCGAACAAGGGACATGAAAGTACGCGTCCTTCAGGTCGATCGCTGCAAACCAATCTAGGGGACGGACGCACCCAAAAATACATTTCTGCGTCAACATCTTGAACGGCATCTTGTGAAGTGCATGGTTCAAAACTCGCAGATCCAAGATCGGTCATAACCCACCGCTTTTCTTGGGCACAGTGAAGTAAGGGCTGTAAAACCCCGACCTCATATCGGCTGGAGGGACCGGCTCTATTGCGTCCTTCGCCAGCAGGACTGAAATTCCCGCGCGCAAGACAGGGGCATCGATGGTATTGACTGAAGTGAACCGGATGCCCCTGAACTTGGGGGGATGCCGGGCGAACTGAATCGCGTAGCCGAGTCTGATGGTCCACAGGAACCACCGAGACGGACTGGGGAGCGCTAGCCAGGCTCCGAGAGACCGTACCAGCGTGACCAACGGGGCCACCGACGTGCCCATGGTGGGGCAGCGAGGTGGAACACAGGGACCGGCCCCGGGGCCTGTGACGGCAGGGGGCAGGGTCTGGGTGTGTAGTGTAACACTCACCTGATTTCTCCTCGTGTGGGAGCAGACACAGGAACCCGGCTTGAGGCTTGTGATAGCCCGGTGTGTGACGACTTGAAGCGGGGACTGGAGTGCTACCACCCTTACCTGGTTCCACGAATGGGCAGGAGGGGTGCTCTTGGGCAACCACCCGCTGCCTGCTGGCGAGAGAGGAGGAGGGAAGCAATCCCGTGATGCACGGATCACCACTGTCCTCCTCTTGAGACCCAGAGATTGAGGAGACCGCTCTTTATTGATGTTTTGGGTACCGCCGGCTGCTGGGACAGCGGCGGAACAAAATGAAACAAAAGATACTCCACCTGGCCCTCCTCCGGGGGAGGGAGTGGTGCAGTCACCATCTCCCGACGATCAGTCTCCTCCACCTCTGGGTCGACCGTCCCAGGGCCTCTTGCACTTGCGCTTGCCACCAGGTTTGGTGGGGGCCCTAGACGGGCTGGGCATCCTGCCTGAGACTGGCTCCACGACACTGCCTGGTGGAAGGCTGTTGCGGCTGCGCGGGAGCGGGGACGGCTCCAGGGGGGTGCCCACGGCGACGAGCAGGCTGAGTGGCTGCAACCGGAGTGGAAGCAGCAGGTTTGCTCCGGCGCATGATGTGTTTCCCTCAGTCTGCTTCTGGACTGCCGAGAACTGCTGGGCAAAGCTCTCGACAGCGTCGCCGAAAGGGCCGGTCTGCGACACGGGAGCATTCAGGAACTGTACCTTCTCCTGCTCCTTCATGTCAGCGAGACACAGCCAGAGATGGCGCTCCTGGACCACTAGCATGGACATCGCATGACCCAGAGACTATGCGGTCACCTTCGTCGCTCGAAGCGCGAGGTCCATCGCAGCACGCAGCTCATGTAGAACCGCCAGGTCGTGACCACCCTCGTGCAGGTCTTTCAGGGCTTTGGCCTGGTGGACCTGCAGTAACGCCATGGTGCCTCCCCACAGGCTCTATAAGCACTGCCAGTTAGACCTGACGAATACTTTCAGGCCCGTGAGGGGAGACACGGGTCACCCCGCAGGGTGGAAGCGGCTGTTGGACACAGTTGCATGGCCACAGACCGCTCCACCGAGGGGATGCCCGCATACCCCAAAGCGGCCCCACCATCGAGGGTGGTGAGAGCGGAGGAACCACAAGATTTGTTTCGGGCAGTAAAAGGTGCCTTCCACGACCTTGTAAGCTCCTCATGCAATTCCGGAAAGAATGGCACCGGGGGAGAAACCACTCGTCCAGCCTCGAAGGATCGGGACGCGGTGGAGGATTCCACACAAGCCCGACATTCTCGGTGGCCCGGGAAAGCATAGCCGTCATCTCTGGGTCTGGCTCGGACAACGCTACCACACCCGAAGGGGGCAACGCAGCCGGGTCATCATCCCCGGAGAGAGAGGGCCCGCCCTCCGATGCAGTGATCGACATCTGGTCGTCAGAGGGATCACCAAAGGAAACGTGTGGCCAGCGCGCTCCTTCGGCAGCTCCACCGGCTGCAGAGTGCTTGAGGGGTGAGGAGCTCCACTTGGGGAAGCCCTCACCGTAATCCTCAAATCACCTCTGACTCCACCGGATCCAGCGCGCATGCCAGATCGCGGCAGAGGCAGAGGGACTCCGCCATATTTGACATAGCGGAGTCCGCACTCCGAGATGGTCATGTCCCCGCAAGAAGAACATGAACCATCCACGAAAGCCTCCTCAGCGTGCTGAATGCCCAGACACGTGAGGCAGCGATCGTGACCGTCCTGAGGCACCAGGAAACGACCACACCCAGAAACGCACAGGTGATAAGAAATCTTTAAAAAGACGCGATCACCCGTGTTACTCTTTTAGAGAAATTGCTCTTTCAGTGAAATGCTCTTTTAGTGCTGAAGCACGCAGAGGAGCTGGCCACCGCACACTCCTAGTTTGGCTATCAGCAGGAAGACGATCTTTCTCTCCAGGACACCGTGACCACCGCTGCCGCGCCGTAACGCCCACACTTGCTCGCAAAACACTCTCTCGGAAGGGAGAGCAGTAGCTTCAACCACTACCGCTCGGCTCCGAAGCGAAAGGATGAATTGATGCGGTGCACCAGCTGCCTCTTATGCTCAGGCTGTGATCAGCGGCAGCTGGATGCAATAATAGCATGCCAATGTCCATTGGCTTGTTTAGTTACACTCGAAGTGGATTGGTCTCTCTGGCGAGATCCCAATTTCGTCGGTCATCCGACGTGACTCAGAGTGACCGACTGAAAGGGGAACTATTTTACGAAGTGGCAATTTTTTTATGAAATCATACAATGTGATTTTTTTAAGGAGAAAATAAAACAATAAGCATGAAGGTCCACCTCTAAGTCCACCCTTAAACATAACCATCACTAGGCTATAAACAGATCATACAAAATGTACAAATGGGATTGTACAAATTCAAATGAATTAGCCATCAATTCGCCAAAACATAGATACGGATTCCCATGTGTTAGTTTATCAATGAATGTCAAGTCCTTTTTGAAGCTTACAAACTGTTGTTATATGTAAAATGTGACCAGTGCTGGCAAAATGAGTCGGAATGCGCAAATTTTCAAAAATGAGTTATTTTTATTTTCACATTCTCCATTAAAATACCTTCAAAATGATATATGACTTGTTGGAATCAGACAAAAATGACTGAACTACAGCCATTTGAATGCAATAGAGGCAGCAGATCTGATTCCGAGAAAAATCGAGTTAAAGATTGCAAAGCAAAATCCCCAAGCAACGTTACATATTTTCCTCCAATTCTTTTCTTAATAATAATTACTATATTATTAATCACAATATAGCTATTTTTTATTTTATCTTTGTTATTAAAAATAAGAATAAGAAAAGGCGTGTCTTATGCACGCGCTTTGCAAATGTCAGTCAGCGCGATCGTTTTGTTTTCATCAGCATGGGTTTGAAAATCATATTTCACTGGTTTGGACATATCGAGAATTCGATATGAATATTCACAAAGCTGGAATGCTGCGCTTTGCAACAATAGACCTACAACTTTTGGTGAGAAGCAGCAGCAGTTGTCCAGAAGTGAGCAGAGAAAAGGTACTCCTCTCAGAAAACACAAAAATAAAGATCATTTTAGATGTTTAATTACTATTTGGAGCATTGGGATTGCTAGAAGAGGGCTTAATGCACTCATTTTTGTGAAAACCTCAAATTCAACCAAAACTGACATTTTTCACTTCTTTTGCTTGTAGCTTAAAAATAGTCCGTCCGCATTCCGACTCATTTTGCCAACACGGGTCACAAATATGTTGTTGTTGTTATATGTAAAGATTCTTCAAAATCTCCTTTACATTCAGACATACTTTCGGACTTTACTTTCAGACATTTCAAGCAAATCTAGTTGAACATTGCAGTTCAGAGATATGTAGTCAAGAACAGTGATAAATGGGCTGGTGTGAGGGCTGGTGATCAGTAATGGCTGGTCTCAATTCCCTGAGGTCTACTCTGTGTTCTCCACAGCCCCCAACAATGCTGCTCTTAATGGGCCATTATAGACTTATGGATTGTCATCCGTAACCACTGCCAGTGTCTGCAGCTCAGGGGAATGATGGGATTGCTGTAAAGATTGCTATAGAAGACTGGAGCTTAGACACATTGAAACACTGAGGGGCAATGGCCATGACTGAGGTGTTACTGAGAGCGCTGGATGTTTAGAAGTTTATTCAGGTAGTAATTTTGAAGATGTCTTCTGGGTGGAAATGCATAAGTGCATACTAGATATACTGCATGCTGAATATAATTATTTCAAATAGGATATATGCTGTGCATAGTGTTGTAACTCTAATAGATGTAGTCTGCAATATTCTGAAATAGTCTTGCTACAAGAATGCTACGAGAGGTGCTAAGTTTACATCTGAAAAATAAATGTTAAAAATATTTGGTAATACTTTACATTAAGGTCCAATTAGTTAATATTTGTTAATGCATTAACTACCATTAACTAACCATGAGCAATACACTGTTACAGTCTATATTAATCTTTTTAAACATTATTTGAGAAACAGTCACACTTACAATAAGGCCGCAATTACAAGTTTTAAACTCACACATTTGAGATATGAAGTCAGAAGCAAAGTTGCAACTGTGAGATACTGTATAGAGTTTTAACTGTTAGATAAAGTTGCAATTTAAAAAAAAATGCAACTATGATAAGGTTGTAATTACAAGAAATGAGGTTGAAAATATAAAAACTTGCAATTGTGAGATAAATAGACACAATTCTGAGAAATACAGTCAGAATTTTAAGATTAAAAATTGCAATTGCCTCATTTTTACTCTAATGTGAAATGGGGTTTCCATAGCAAATAGCAAATTGACTATGTTACATTCTTAGTATTTCATTCAGTTTCCACCAGTCTTTTAGCGAAAATTATTGCAAATGTACTGGGTGATTCACATTTTCTATAGAATACCTGTATAATGTGTACAGTATGTGTATTGTATAATACTTTCTTCTAAGTGTGCAGTATGGGAGTGTGCTATTTCAAACACATTATGTGGCTAAATTACACAAGAAACTCAATGGCAGGGTTCATAATTTAAAATACTTAGAAATCTGTGACAGATTCAATTGCTGCCTTTAGGCAAACATTAGTCTATACTTATAAATGTAATTTCTTCAGAGGGTAACACATGCAGTGTGAACTGAAAGTTTCATTTCCACACTGTTTGTGAACTCCATCAAAGCAGAACATCACTTTCTCGGGGAGAATGATTTGGAGGATGAAAGTTGAGCAAAGCCTAACTTCAAAGTCTCTGTCATGCCATATGGCTGCATAGAAGAAAATCCCAAAAAACTGACCTGAAAAAGATTTAAATGTATTTGTATCGGAATCAAAGCACAGATACAGATATACTAAAATGATTTTGAGAAAGCTGTCTCACAGAAGAACCAGGCACACTACAATTTCTCTCAGTATGTAGGAGTTAAGTGATGTTCACACTGACAACGACTGAATCGCTGGAGGTCAGCAAGTCTCTGTGCTGTTGGTTGCTGCTGTAGGCTTTAATACTTGACTTCTGTATCCAAGTGTATTAGGATCACTGTCTGCACTCCTATTGGTGGTCACATACCAAGTTGCACTTTTTTTTGCAGCAAATCACTGGCAGTGTTATATGTAATAAACTGTCAAATAAATAATAGTAATAGTAAAACAAACAAATTTGTTCAGATGATTCAATCTAGAATTTTGGAACAATATTTGGAAAGATTTTGAACGAATACTTAAGTATGTAAGGTCAACAAAACAGCTTTTTAGAAACATTCTTATTTAGGTCACACAAAATAAGTCTGAACAGACTTTTGCAAATTAAAATTTTTACAGTGCATGAATTGTATCTTACAACGGTGTATCATACTATAAAAGCAAAAACATTTGACTCTATTGCTCATAACCTCTCTGCTCATGCTTTCACTTGCTAGCAGCTTCTCATTATTGCAAATGCTTACTCTCACAGCAAGATCTTATACTGCATATGAGTGAAACTTTCACAAAGCCTCCAATGAACATTATAATCAAATAAATTCAACATGAACTACTTTCAGTGAACAAACGTTTCTCCACTGAACCCAGCTTATGAAAAGAAACAGAACGTATGGTGATAATTACAGCTCGGACAAAACGGTTTCAAAAGTGCTTAAAAGTGAAATTTGAACAGAAAGGAACAAATGTTCAAAGATTAAGTATAATATGTGCAGACAATAACAAACTGAGAACACTCAGTATGGGTGAGTCTGATGAGTGAGCATGATTTATCATGCAAATGATTATGCATTCCTGACATATGCTGAATAAATGTATCCTCATACGACACAAAGATTGTTAATGCTACTCAATAGTCAATGTTCTCCCTGCATTATTAAATAGTTTTTGGCGTCAAGTCAATATAAATACACTTGACTGAGTCGAGTGCCTACACAAACTCCTTATAAGTGAGACCACATGGATCGTGATGTCATTTACAAGCATTTATTAATATTGATGATGTCTGAAGTCGACTCCAAATGTCAGACGGAGACTAATCTAGCTTCTGCGTACAATGGGTGCTCATAAATTATGCATGTGACCGCTAATGAGGACGACATGGATTTCTCCTTCTCTTGCAAAACGGAATCCACTTTTGACACCAAGTCAACTTTGTGACCTGTCAGTCTGGTTTCATCAGACCCCATATTTAACCTCTTTTATGTCTGGTAAATGTATACTAAAATAAAATGCCTAAGTAGCATGTTTTATATGAAGGGCTTGTGATGAAGTTGACCTCAGGTAGTTGTGCACAGAACTGTAAGCTTTGATTGTGTATGGTAAGACAGTGTTGTGTATTAAAACTAGTCTTTTCATACATTCATGTCTTTAATGATGGAACTTTTTAGAGCTCCTTTCCTGTAGTTATTGAGCTGCCTTGCAAGGCATTGTCAACAAACTTATTTTTATTATTATTAAATATAATACGTATTTCCTTTGTCAACGATTCTCTTATCTGTTGAAAATAACGGATTCTGTTCACATTTTTAGCCACATTTTATAGTATTTTCTCTTTGAACCAAACAAAATGGCATCCTTACTTCAAACAAAACATTTGATGCCATGAACCTGGTAAATTTGTCCAATCCAGCAAGTGCTCATCATACCCCTGGAAACCTGTGCATCTGGTGTAAAGACTTTTGTATGCAATATGAATAAGACTGCAGTTGACGTAGCTGAAACTTATGACAAAACACTTGTGGCCCTGCAAAGAACTAAATATGGTGATTATGCACTTTAATTTACAATGTGATTGCAATCAGCTCTCGTTTAGTCACACTATTACATGGATGTAGTATATTGTGTTTTGTGTTTTTTTCATTGTTTAAGAACAATGTGATTAGATTCAACTAATGGATTCCAGTCTAATGCATAATAACATAAACAGTTCCTCTTGAAATGACTGGGTCTGATTAATATATCTCTTTGCACTCACCTAAAAATAGAGCCGGCAGGACCAATTACCCTCTATTTGCCACCTGGGAAGGCTGAACTCATGCCAACAGCTGCTCTTCATGCCATACAGAGAATGAGCTCAGTGATCAGTCAGAATCCACCAATCCACCAACTGTGCATTACACGTTGCAGAAAAATAAGGATACAGATGTTTTCTGTTTATCTGCAGATATCGCATCAGCCTTTTCAGCAAATGTGACTTATGACCAATACTTATTCATCCACCAGAGATAAGAGGCCACCAACTATTTTCTATTTCCTTTGACAGCGCAGTGATTTATTTTCCAAAGGCCTTGTGTAAAACAAAGAGTGTGCTGTGAGAATAAATGCAGTTAGGATATTTCATTACAGCAGTGTTTAATTCATTTAAAAACCTTCTAATTAGCATAAATTGCTCATTAGTGTAGCTAAAAACGTCTCAGTTACGTATGTAACCCTCATTCCCTGAAGGAGGGAACGGAGACATCACGTCGGATGACCGACGAAATTGGGATCTCGCCAGAGAGACCAATCCACTTCGAGTGTAACTAAACGAGCCAATGGACATTGGCATGCGATTATTGCATCCAGCTGCCACTGATCACAGAGTGAGCATAAGAGGCAGCTGGTGGACCGCATCAGTTCATGCTTTCGCTGAGGAGCCGAGCCGGTGACCCGGCAGCTCAGCGGTGGTACAGCGACTGTGGCGACGGGACATGATGTCTCCATTCCCTCCTTCAGGGAACGAGGGTTACATACGTAACCGAGACGTTCCCCTTTCAGTCGGTCACTCCGAGTCACGTCGGATGACTGACGAAATTGGAATCCCTACCAAAGCGCCACAGGAGCTGCCCCTTCCAACGCCCTGTGTAGGCCTCCTGATCCTTCCTATAAGGCAGACGATAGGACCGGGCTCTACACAGAGAAGCCCAACTACTGTTGTTCCTTGAGCAACCCAAACAGTAGGACTAGGATAACACTGCGAAGCGTGCCCTTCCACTTGGAAGAGGTACACTGCGGAGTCACCTCCTCCCAGAGGGGGTTAAGTGACATTCAGACATGTGAAGTAACCCCGTAAGGATATGAGAGCTCTACAGATGTCTGCTAGCGAGGCACCACGAGCCAGCGCCCAGGACGATGCGACACCCCTAGTAGAGTGAGCACGCAACCTGAGCGGGCAGGGCACACCTTGTGCTTCATAGGCCAAGGTGATGGCATCCACTATCCAGTGGGCCATCCTCTGCTTGGAGACAGCCTTCCCCTTCATACTTCATACTTGCGCAAGCCCTGGGGCCAGCTGTGTGCCAATGCATCCGTGCCGATCGTTGCCTCGGACAGGGAGTAGAACCACTGGCAGTGGGTGGTTTCTGGAGATGCAAACAGGTTTACCTGAGCAACTCCGAACCGACTCCAAATCAGCTGGACCGCCTGGGGATGGAGTCTTCACTCCCCAGGAAGTGCTGCTCGAGACAGCTCGTCGGCCGCCTGATTGAACACTCCTGGGATGTGGATGGCACAAAGGGACCTCAGATGCTTCTGACTCCAGAGGAGGAGGTGGCGGGCGAGTTGCGACATGCGATGGGAGCGCAAACCGCCTTGCTGGTTGATATACGCAATGGTTGCAGTGTTGTCCATACGGACCAGAACGTCCCTGCCCTGAAAGCGCCCTCTGAGGCGGCGCAGGGCAAGGCATACTGCCAGCAACTCGAGGCAATTGATATGCCAACGCAGAAGGGAGCCCGTCCAAACCCCTGATACTGCGTGCCCATTGTACGTGGCACCCCAGCCGGTGGCCGAGGCATCCGTGAATACCACAGCATGCCTGGATACCTGCTCCGGGTGCACTCCTGCCCGAAGGAACGAAGGATCTGACCACGGGCTGAAGGTCTTGCGGCAGGCCGGTGTAATCTGAACCCCGGTGAGTACCGCGTTTCCACGCCCACCTCGGGATTCGGCCATGGAGCCAGTGCTGAAGTGGTCTCATATGGAGCAGACCGAGTGGAACAATGGCCGCAGCTGCAACCATATGCCCCAGGAGCCTCTGAAAGAGTTTCAGTGGGACCGCTGTCCTGCCTAATAAAGGCACGAGTTTGCTCTTTTCCCAATTGACCCAAAGGCCGAACTGGCTGAGGTGCCTGAGCACCAGGTCCCTGTGTGCGCACAACTGCTCTCGAGACTATGCAAGAATGAGCCAGTCGTCGAGGTAGTTGAGAATGCGCACACCCCGTTCTCCCAGGGGAACAAGGGCCACCTCTGCGACTTTGGTGAAGACACAAGGCGAAAGGGACAGCCCGAAGGGCAGGACCTTGTACTGATATGCCTGACCGTCGAACACGAACCGCAGGAATGGGAATGGTCTGTGTCACAGGAGAATCGAACATGAAAGTAAACGTCCTTCAGGTCGATCACTGCAAACCAATCTAGGGGACGGACGCACCCAAAAATGCGTTTCTGCGTCAACATCTTGAACGGCATCTTGTGAAGTGCACGTTTCAAAACTCGCAGATCCAAGATCGGTCGTAACCCACCGCTTTACTTGGGCACAATGAAGTAAGGGCTGTAAAACCACGACCTCATATCGGCTGGAGGGACCGGCTCTATTGCATTCTTCACCAGCAGGACTGCAATTTCCTCGCGCAAGACAGGGGCATCGACGGTCTTGACTGAAGTGAACCGGATGCCCCTTAACTTGGGGGGACGCCGGGCGAACTGAATCGCGTAGCCGAGTCTGATGGACCGCAGGAACCACCGAGACGGACTGGGGAGCACTAGCCAGGCTCCAAGAGACCGTACCAGCAGGACCAACGGGGCCACTGATGTGCAGGTCTTTCAGGGCTTTGGCCTGGTGGACCTGCAGTAACGCCATGGCGTGGAGGGCAGAAGCCGCCTCCCCACAGGCTCTATAAGCACTGCCAGTTAGACCTGACGAATACTTACAGGCCCGTGAGGGGAGACACAGGTCACCCCGCAGGGTGGAAGCGGCTGATGGACACAGTTGCATAGCCACAGACCGCTCCACCGAGGGGATGCCCGCATACCCCAAAGCGGCCCCACCATCAAGGGAGGTGAGAGCGGAGGAACCACAAGATTTTTTTTGAGCAGTGAAAGGTGCCTTCCACAACCTTGTAAGCTCCTCATGCACTTCCGGAAAGAATGGCACCGGAGGGGGGCACTGAGAACCAGCACGACCCCCACCGAGAAACCACTCATCCAGCCTCGAAGGATCGGGACGCGGTGGAGGATTCCACACAAGCCCGAAATTCTCGGCAGCCCGGGAAAGCATAGCCGTCATCTCTGGGTCTGGCTCGGACAACGCTACCACACCCGAAGGGGGCAACGCAGCCGGGTCGTCATCCCCGGAGAGAGAGAGGGCCCGCCCTCCGATGCAGTGATCGACATCTGGTCGTCAGAGGGGGCACCGAAGGAAACGCATGGCCAGCGCGCTCCTTCGGCAGCTCCACCGGCTGCGGAGTGCTTGAGGGGTGAGGAGCTCCACTTGGGGAAGCCCTCACCGTAATCCTCAAATCACCTCTGACTCCACCGGATCCAGTGTGCACGCCAGATCGCGGCAGAGGCAGAGGGACTCCGCCATGTTTGACATAGTGGAGTCTATTACGCAACTCCGAGATGGTCATGTCCCCGCAAGAAGAACATGAACCATCCACGAAAGCCTCCTCAGCGTCCTGAATGCCCAGACACGTGAGGCAGCGATCGTGACCGTCCTGAGGCACCAGGAAACGACCACACCCAGAAACTCATGGGTGATAAGACATCTTTAAAAAGACGCGATCACCCGTGTTACTCTTTTAGAGAAATTGCTCTTTCAGAGAAATGCTCTTTTAGTGCTGAAGCACGCAGAGGAGCTGGCCACCGCACATTCCAATGTGGCTGTCAGCAGGAAGATGTTCTTTCTCTCCCGGACACCGTGACCACCGCTGCTGTGCCATAACACCCGCACTCGCTCACAGAACACTTTCTTGGAACGGAGAGCAGTAGCTTCAACCACTACCGCTCGGCTCCGAAGCGAAAGGATGAATTGATGCGGTTCACCAGATGCCTCTTATGCTCACGCTGTGATCAGCGGCAGCTGGATGCAATAATCGCATGCCAATGTCCATTGGCTCGTTTAGTTACACTCAAAGTGGATTAGTCTCTCTGGCAAGATCCCAATTTCTTCGGTCATCCGACGTGACTCGGAGTGACCGACTGAAAGGGGATCTGCAGTGATACAAAAGAGCTAAATATTGCATAACAGACAGCTTTAAGGCAAAAATAAATAAATAAATAAATAACTAAATAATTAAAAATAAATATCACCTCTCAAAATTGTTATTATTTGTTTATTCATTAGAGTGATTCAACCAATGTGCACGACAGAATAAAAAAATAAAAATAAAAAAACACAGGAAGTAAAAGTGTGATGTCTAGATCTGTTTATGTGGTAGTTCTTCTGTAAGGATAGTGCCAGTAAGTAGATGCATCTTAATAAACTGTGCTAAGACTGTAAAGGTGCAGTGTGTAATTTGTTGGATGCTAAATATTTTCTCCTCTCTCAGCTTAATATGAAGAGACAACTTTATGTAAGCTATTGTTTTCTATGAAAAGCATTACACTGTGAGTATTTGGATCTTTTTAAACGACCATAAAACAGTAACTTTGTCTCAACCAATGGCATGAAAAGTCAACATGTGATGTTTAGACTCTCTATAGGTCAAATGTCTTCATTTCAGAGTTCAGAGTTCATCAAATTTGAATTATGGCATGCAACAAAAGTCCTTCGCCCCACCATAGTCAGAGGTCACTGTAATTTGTATGTATGTATGTATTTATGTATGTACAGGTGCATCGCAATAAATTAGAATGTCGTGGAAAAGTTCAATTCAACTCAAATTGTGAAACTCGTGTATTAAATAAATTCAATGTCTTTGGTTCTTTTAATTGTGATGATTTTGGCTCACATTTAACAAAAACCCACCAATTCACTATATCAACAAATTAGAATACTTCATAGGACCAATAATAAAAAAAAAAAAAATAGTGAATTGTTGGCCTTCTGGAAAGTATGTTCATTTACTGTATATGTACTCAATACTTGGTAGGGGCTCCTTTTGCTTTAATTACTGCCTCAATTCGGCGTGGCATGGAGGTGATCAGTTTGTGGCACTGCTGAGGTGGTATGGAAGCCCAGGTTTCTTTGACAGTGGCCTTCAGCTCATCTACATTTTTTGGTCTCTTGTTTCTCATTTTCCTCTTGACAATACCCCATAGATTCTCTATGGGGTTCAGGTCTGGTGAGTTTGCTGGCCAGTCAAGCACACCAACACCATGGTCATTTAACCAACTTTTGGTGCTTTTGGCAGTGTGGGCAGGTGCCAAATCCTGCTGGAAAATGAAATCAGCATCTTTAAAAAGCTGGTCAGGAGAAGGAAGCATGAAGTGCTCCAAAATTTCTTGGTAAACGGGTGCAGTGACTTTGGTTTTCAAAAAACACAATGGACCAACAACAGCAGATGACATTGCACCCCAAATCATCACAGACTGTGGAAACTTAACACTGGAGTTCAAGTAACTTGGGCTATGAGCTTCTCCACCCTTCCACCAGACTCTAGGACCTTGGTTTCCAAATGAAATACAAAACCTGCTCTCATCTGAAAAGAGGACTTTGGACCACTGGGCAACAGTTCAGTTCTTCTTCTCCTTAGCCCAGGTAAGACGCCTCTGACGTTGTTTGTGGTTCAGGAGTGACTTAACAAGAGGAATACGACAACTGTAGCCAAATTCCTTGACACGTCTGTGTGTGGTGGCTCTTGATGCCTTGACCCCAGCCTCAGTCCATTCCTTGTGAAGTTCACCCAAATTCTTGAATCTTTTTTGCTTGACAATCCTCATAAGGCTGCGGTTCTCTCGGTTGGTTGTGCATCTTTGTCTTACACACTTTTTCTTTCCACTCAACTTTTTGTTAACATGCTTGGATACAGCACTCTGTGAACAGCCAGCTTCTTTGGCAATGAATGTTTGTGGCTTACCCTCCTTGTGAAGGGTGTCAATGATTGTCTTCTGGACAACTGTCAGATCAGCAGTCCTCCCCATGAATGTGTAGCCTAGTGAATCAAATTGAGAGACCATTTTGAAGGCTCTGGTGTTTTGAGTTGATTAGCTGATTGTCATGCCACCATATTCTAATTTGTTGAGATGTGAATTGGTGGGTTTTTGTTAAATGTGAGCCAAAATCATCACAATTAAAAGAACCAAAGACTTAAACTACTTCAGTCTGTGTGCATTGAATTTATTTAATACACAAGTTTCACAATTTGAGTTGAATTACTGAAATAAATGAACTTTTCCACGTCATTCTAATTTATTGAGTTGCACATTTATTTATTTATTTATTTATTTATTTATTTATTTATTTTCTTTGTATTCATCTGTTACAGTTTCGGATGACCAGAGTCTATTCAAAAAGACATAAACCTAAAATCAATAACAGAGCACTGACATACATTTCATGTTTATGTTAAATGTTGTGCTTCCTTGAGTGTCTTCTCTTTCTTCCCTGTCCTGTTTTACAACAAACCTTTAATTTTCAACAAAACAATAGAGGGACAACTCTAAAAAGTGGAGGTTACAGAAAAAAAAAATATATATATATATATATATATATATATACAGCAAAAGCACATGTGACTTGAGAATCAAATTGAGAGACCATTGACCATTGAGAATCCATAGTTAATTAATTACATAGAGTGAAAATAAATAAAGGTCAGAAGGGTGTTGCAAAATAACCTCAGTTTATTTTGCCTAAAGTGATAACTTTGTTTCTCTGAGGACATGCATTAATAGAGATTGCATGTATTCCGGCTGCATTCATGTAAGTCAACATTGTGCAACCGCAGATGCATGAGAACCTGCTACAGTTATTTGTGCAACTATTACAGCACACTTGAGTTATTAAGTAGAAACAAAATGTAAATTTAAGACAATTATTTGCACATGCAGGGATGCTATTCTTGATGCAATCATTCAGTTTCTGTCTATGACTGCAGAGCTGATTGACGTAATTAGCGATAATGTGATAATTGTTCCTGGAAATCTGTCGAATGCCCTCTGACGCCAGCTGTGTGCTCATGTAACGGAGGCCAGCTGGTATGAGATAGCTGTGCAGGTAACCCTCACAGCCCTGGCTTTAAGAATCTCATGCTGGTTCAAGTCCTGCTTAGAGCAGGCCAAGCAGAGGTGTAAAGACTACCTGAAAACCAAACTTGAGTAAAAGTGCAGATACCTTACAGTGCAAATTACTCCACTGCAAGTTACAAGTCACCAATTCCAAAACAACTTGAGTAAAAGTCTTAGAGTATCTGATTTTAACAGTACTTAAGTATTTTACTTATACTAAATATAGGCTCAAAGATGCACTAGTCAAAGAGACATTCCAGTCAAAAACTGTAACGTTGTGGAGAAGCTGGGGAAAACAGGAAGAGGCAAGGATCTATGTGCAGGCATTTCATGGAAAAACTAGAACAAACAATAAGCCAAAAACCAAAGGGAACAAAGAACAGAATGATGGGCGAACCATTAAATTCAACAACTCACAAAGAGCTAAAGAAACACTAGGGCTATATATATATATATATATATATATATATATATATATATACAGGAGGCTGACAAGCTTAACAAGATAAGATACAAACTGACTACAAACACCACGGGAGACAGGAAGTGACATAAAAGTCAAAGACAAGGCATCGAGAACATGTAACAAAAACAAGAAAGATCTGATTTGTGAGGAGAGCAATCACGTTTATTTTCTAAAATCAAAATAAAACTGAACACCTCAAAATTGCAAATAAATAAAGAAAGAAAGAAAAATAAAGAAAATTAAATTAAAAAATAAAATTAAGAAGTCAAAGTCTTCTTGCACTGGATGTGCTGGTTTCAGCCTCATTTCCAACTGCAGTCATGTTCTTACATTTTAAACACCTGTGATTCACAACTACTTGCTAAGGAACTCGCATTCATGTAAAAAAAATTCTGCTGCAGAAAAGCTAGGTACCATGCAAAATGTAATGTGTAACTGCAACACTCATTTCAAATGTAGTGGAGTAAAGAGTACCGATACTCATTCAAAAATGTAGTGAAGTAGAGAGTAAAAGTTGTTAATATCTTTGATACTCAGTACAACTACAAAGTATCTGAAAAGATACTCAAGTACAGTAATTAGTTACATTTACTCCAATACTTTACACCTCTGATGCCAAGTACTTAATCTTGCATGTCAATGAAAACTTAAATTCAAACTGCAGGTCTCCTGTCCCTTATCGCTGTCCCTTCAGCTCCAGGCTAGGTCAACATTTGATATACAAACGATGACTATTCTCAATTTAATGTGCTCCTAATTTAACTATGAGGCGAGAGAAAAATACCAGGAGGCAGAACAGGCTCTTTTGGAACAATCTGCTGAAGGGAAATCTGACATCTAGTTGCCAGTCCCTCTGAAACCTGGACAGCCCTAATGAGGCATGTGTTTATCTCAGCCTTCCTCTTCATATGTGTATGAGCTTACACACCACTAATTATGAGGAAAAACAACATTTTTTTATTAGACAGATAGAACCTGATTTACTAAGGTCCCAAATGAAGGGTACTAATTTACTGAAGCAATCTAACAAATTGTGTGTGTGATTTATGGCTGTATTGTGGGTTACTAAGAATAATTGCACAAAAACTTATACAAGCAAATAGGTTCTCACCAGGGCTTGAAAACGAAAAAAAAAAGTCAATCGGTTCACTCCGAGCAGAATCGATATTTTAACGTTTCTGTTCCTGCGTTCTTCTGTATTATTACCATTCCGAAACCGGTTCGAGTATAAAAAAATAACGGTTAATAACATTATTTTTTAAAATTGTCTTTGCCTATAATAATAATAATAATAATAATAATAATAATAATAATAATAATAATAAAAATAAAGTACAGTGTTTTCTTTACACAAAAAGAAAAATAAATAAAAAAACAGGAAGAGATGGTATCTTAACCTGCTGCACTTTTAGTCACAGCCAATACAGCATCATCTTTTCTAGATTTGCCTAAATGTAGGCTACTAAACAAAAGAAAAAAAAAAAAAGAAAAAAAAAAAAAAAAATATATATATATATATATATATATATATATATATATATATTATTAATGCTTTAAAGACATTAAAGTATTTTAAAGATATTTAAAAATGTTTGCTGCATTGTTAAAAAAACGCTACTTGTATAAAAGTGCGTTTTGAGGAAAAAAAAAACATAGGCTAAGTCACGCACATTTTATTAGGCTATTACATTCAGAAATGATGTAGGCTAAAATACTGGTAAATCAAAAATGTTTACAAACATTATAAACACACTTATTAGTTTCTCCCCACAACAAATCCTCTAAACTATAAAAACGTCAATCCAAAAACAAATTAAAGGTGAAACTGATGCCTACCTCTCTCATTCGGCACAAATCCAAATGTTTCCATATTCGCGCTGTATCTGGATGCTAAAATATTATTTATCATAAGTTTTTTTTTTTTACTTTCATCGACTTAAAACATCATCCTTCACATCGGCTAGGCTATATCAGCTTTATTTTGAGGCAATGGTCACGCTGAACGCAACAGATCGGATAACGGAACACTGTAACTTTTTATACTTTCCTTTAACTGTATTTTATTTTGATAATGAACAGGCTGCAAAGTCGCAAAGATATTGTGTTTTTGTGCGCGTGAGGCGCCGGCGAGATATGGCCATACCACAGATGCGACATCATTAAAAACTGTCAAGCTTTTGCAAAACAAATAAAACTGTAAAATAAATAAAACTGTAAAGCTTTTGCAAAATAAATAAAACTTTCTGCCGTCTCATTTTCCTTTCCGAGAACTTTGGAATGCGTCACAATGAACGTAAGATCAATGAAAGTAAGATCTGTTGAATCCATCAGTCCTTGGATAAACTCTAACGCCGGTGCATTGCGACTTAGTTATGAAGTCTTAGATGCGTCAGCATCACATTTGCATAATGTAGCTACTTTAATTCCTGATTGCTTGACAGCAAATTTCAAATATTAAATGGAACGATAAAATAACATTATTAACCGGTTAATGGCCATTTCAAATTTTCGATTCTGTTCGGAACTATAAAATTTGATTTTGTTTCTGTTTCCGGTTCTGTTCCAGTCAAAATTTTGTTCGTTTCCGGTTTTCGTTTTCGTTTTCGTTTTCGTTCCTTGAACCGGTTCAGAGCCCTGGTTCTCACCCTTATTTAATTCAATTAATCGGTTTTTTATTTATTTATGTTCAAAGATAATCCTGCCATTTTCACTTTTTTTGTCGCTATTTGCACTTGCTGTAAATAGCATATATCACTAAGAAAATACTTCTGTTTTCACTTAGTGTAAATTGCATCTGATAGCTTTTTGCAGTTAGTGCAAATAGCCTTTGACATTCTTATATATTCCTATTTATATGATTATATGATATTGTTACATTATTTTGAGAATGACTGCAGAGCAGAAGACGATAATCACCACAGTTCACAAACCATAAAGAGAAAATGTAGCAAGTCCTTTATCCTGAGAAGAAATCAAGATTTCAGACCGCACTTTACCACGGTTCAAAACCAATGCACAGCCAGGCTCATCAAACCTCTAAGTGCACACTGGGGAAGAGATGTGCACCAGAGAGGCACAGAAACTAAGAAAGAGAATAGCAATGTTGAAAAGACTGAAAAAGGAATACTTTTGCTACGTATATGCTGTATGTTTGAACATAAGTTCACTTATAATTCTGTGTGCTAAAAATGATTTTCAATAAAACAATGGTTAATTTCTTATTATTTTATGTGTGTGTCATCATTGGGCACATCTACGTCTTTTCAAAGTCTTGGTTTTGGCACAATGGCAGCAACCGTTCTGCACATGTAAATCAAATTAATATCTGCTTATCTCTGATATTCATTTGCACATTAATTTTCAGTTTCTGAAATTACTTTGATAAATCATTATTATTATTATTTAAATTGTTTTACAGGTGCTATTTAATATATTTTTCATCAATCTACATGTTCCAGTGTTGCAGGCCTCCAATGAGCACCACTCCAATGAGCACCACAGTTCAACATTTCCATTAACCAGTGTTATTTTAGTATAAGTAATACACTACTATAGTCTTAATATTTTTTATGAGATTTTATTTAGTTATTTTTATTTTAGTAAATATTTAATTATATCATAATTGGTATTTATAATATTTAATCATAATAATAATAAAAACAATTGATTTGAGTTTTTGTTATATAATTATTATTTTTTTTTATTTTATTTTAGTCAACTGTTATTTTAAGTAACTATATACAGGTGTGTGTATATATATATATATATATATATATATATATATATATATTAGTTGGAGTCATTTCATAAAGTATAAAAAAAATAAAAAAAAAAATAAAATAAAACTTTGGAATGCATTACATTATTATTATTACTTAAACTGTAAGTAATGTAAATGCACTTTGGAGAACATAATACTATTTGTAGCACAGCAATCCTTGCTGTGTCCAGAACCACAGAAGAACGGATGCATTAGTGTTGCATCTGCCAAAGCCCGTCTGCTAATATTTCACAGCCAAGGTGCAGAGATCTAACAACCAGCTTGAAATGACGAATGAGGATTAATCAAGCAGTTCTGGGACTATGTCTAAACAGTAATTTACACCAGCTAGACGCAGAAAGGCCCCACGAGTATATTAGGCATCAAAAGAAAGGCTGGCTACATCACTGTCATAATCTCTCGGATGCTCAGTCTGTTGAAATCACTGCAGGGGATCCAAACTGCCCGATACCTGTGTCAAAACAGACCTGAAGTGACACTTTACAGCCCAGAGAGACACTTTGAACATGTCGGTATCAATATTTTGTTTGGGCAATTATTCACAGTCCAGTGCTAAGCTCCTCAAAGGAATAATGCCTGTTTTGTCATTTTGAACCGATAGCATGAGGCCCACAGCGTCGCTGCCCTGAATTACAACAAAGTGCAAACATCGTGACCTTGCCGCCCACTGCTATCTCTGAACCTCAGTCGCTCGTGTGTTTTCACGGACTCAGCCAGAACGCCGCAGGGAGTGAAACACATCACTCACGCTGTGCAAAGTTAGCTGACCCTGTAAGTTTTTGTGGGTATCTGCTCTTACACATACACACAGAGATTCCCTCACACGTATACTGACAAAAACACCCATTCTCTTCCACCTCTGCACTGGACTGATAAGCATATGAAAAGGTATGTCAAGAAAAACCATGAATGTTTCTTACTCATTATCTGAATTACCACTCTGTCTCTCTCTCACACACTCACACACACAGATGCAAATAAATCATTAAGCTAACAGCGTGCGAACTAAATATAATGCCAGATCGTTTGAGGATTAGCAATTTTAGCCATTGTCCTGACAAATTCACATTTCTCCTTTATGATGTAATGTGACCTACTACATTATCTGAAGAAAATACAGTGCTTGCCTGTGCAAAACTCACCGCTACTATATGCTAAGTTGTTACTATGTAGTTGTTTTGATATTTTGGATGGTTACTTTAAGGCATTGCTGTGCCTGACTGAAACCGTGGTGCTTTGTGATTCAGAAAATGCAAGTCAGTGGCTTCCCGTTTTTGAGAATAAAAAAAAAAAAACAAGCATATCAAGGAACACAAAATTTATACCCATGGCTCGAGGGCTTATGAAGTGAAATGTGGAAGAAACTAAAGATTATTTATAACATTATTACCTGTAATCCATAGCCTCCAGCAAATGGTCTGGAATGATGTCTGGTTCACAAAAAAATCATTCTTATGAACCTGTTCTTATTGGTGAAATAGTTGAACCAGTTCACCAAATCCGACTGAACCGTCTGAAACAGTTCAAGCAGCACAGATCTACAAGTTACTCAAATAAAACTCACTTTCGGATTGTTTCGCTTCATAAAACCTCAATAAATATATCATCAGAAGCCACGGGTATTAATTTTGTGTACCTTGATATGCTTTTTTATTCTCAAAAACAGGCAGCTGCTAACTTGCATTTTATGAATCACCAAGGAGCATAGTTTCAGCTAAAAAGTCACCTACATCTTGGATGACCTAAGCGTGAGTAAATTAAAAGCAAATTTTCAGTTTTGGGTGAAGTATCCCTTAAAACTGCATCATTTATATTGAGTCACATTTATTTTATATAAAGCTTTATAAAAATACAAATTGTTGCAAAGCAGCATCACAGTAATAAACAAGAGAATAACACTGTTTGTGTTGTGAAATTCATAAATTATGAAACAACTTCAATTTAAAGCAGCTTTACAGAAGACAATCATGCCATTATTCAGCTCAGTTCAGTTAAACTGAACATATCCATAGTACAAATGGTTACACACATGGAAGTTATGGTTATGGGGTTTGTTCTAATCACTAAGCATGTGCAATAGCAGTGATGCTTGCCTTAGCAACCGAATGAGTAGTGCATGCATGCTCTCGTTGCCATGGCAGCCAGACAATAATATCCCTTGCTCAGCACCTGCTTGGTGGAAATGAGTTTAAGAGTCTTAAGAGTCAAAGGAGGGTGTAACCTATTGTGCGTTATGGAAGAAAGAAACACGCGATGCAAGTCACCATCAACGAATGTATTAGTGTTAAAGGAAAGTGCAACAAACGATAGTAAGTACAATGTGTTTTTCCCAGCATATACACACGAGTGCAGGGGCAGAGGAAACCCCGAATCCGAGTCTTAAAGGGACAAACACCCAGACCATTACAAGGGATGAGTTTAGAAGTGAAGTGTGCACATTTTCAGTGTTAAAATGTTTCTTCTCTCCCAACTTAGTATGTATCTATACACTCTAAAAAAAATATCTTCAAAAGATTTTTATTTATTTATGTATTTATTTTTCTCCAGCAATGCCCCTGAAGAACCCTTTTCACTATAAAGAGCCTTTTGTGCACTGGAAAGTTTCCTTGGATGTTTAACTCTTTCCCAGCCAGCGTTTTTTTAAAAAGTTGCCAGCTACCGCCAGCATTTTTGATGATTTTCACCTAAATTCGACGGCCCTCAGAATATTTTTTTGCTATGAATATAAGAAAATATTATATATCAAAATAAAGAACCAAGCCTCTGCTTTAAAAAATAAATAAATAAATAAAATAAAATAAATAAACTGTTTTATTCTATCTTCATGTGTTCATGTTTTATCACCATTTGAATGCAGATAGGTTTCATCAGAAATACAACATTTTGGACAAAAACTGAGAAAAATGCATTTTTATCAAAGTAGTGCATTTTCAAGCAAAATACATTCAGATGTCATATTCTTTCACCTGTAAATAATTATATGAGTAATTGAAATTGCATTCAATAAACAGAACAAACAGACACACACACACAAACATATACATACATATGATTACACACACACACACACATATAGGCCACATACATACATATGCATACATATACTGTACACGCACACACACACACATAGAGAGAGAGAGAGAGAGAGAGAGAGAGAGAGAGAGATAGATAGATAGATAGATAGATATAGATCTATATATAGATCGCACACACACACACCTATTCAGATCGACGGGTTATCGGTTACAACTAGAGATGTTTCTGTCTGTAAAGGGATCTCTCTCACTGACTACTTCGTCCCGATCAGATTCAAAATGATCAAAACATGATCTACATTATCTATGATCCTTCCGTTTATGCTGATCGTCTTCTATTCGCACCCTAAAGACCCGGAAGTCCCGTAACTCATTCAGGACATGCGCTAGGGCTTTCCTTACCGTAATACACCTAGAACACGGATTGCCGTAAAAACTCGTCAATGGAGGGGAAGCGTTGGCTCTTAATTGACGAGATATCTCGTCAATGGCGGGAAAGAGTTAAGGTTCTTCAGGGAACCATAGATAAATCTGTTTGTAGGAGTGCAAGTAAGGTTGATAACCTTGAAATTTGTAACAATTTAACACAGCATCAATGGCTTTATGATTAATGTTAAGATAGACATATCTGTCCCATAATGCACAGTGAAAGCATGACATTCACACCTTCTTCTCTTGATCAATATACCAGTATACGCCTTACCCTCTATAGATTTATGTGTGTATAAAATCTTGGAAGGTTTCTCTTTCAATGGCAAACACTGCACTCAGTAGTGCTGAGACATAAACTGGTACATTAAACCCTATAAAATATGTCAAACTATAGCCAGAGATGGGTGGAGTGGGACATCCATTAGTGTTGGGCGTAATTTACAGAACAGGAACTACAGTATTTGAGCCCAGGGTACGAAAATGTGATGACCTGATCATCACTTTAAAATACTGTGATTTGTGTCTGGTGATGATATAAGGTCAGGCGCAGTCTCCGCCTCAGTATATTCTCCACCTCACTGGTACGCAACTTCTTGGTGTCACAGTGCCAATTTTTAAGAGTCTACTAGGAACAAAATGGCTGATAATATAAGCAAAATGTGTGGAATCAAACTTCTCAAAATCTCAGACTTTAGTTTGACATACTTAGTAGCAGTGAATCTAGATATTCATGGAAGATCTGCATATTCTGCATTGTTTTCTCAATTTATGCATCTACACACATTTCCTCTGATTTCTTTTTTGTTTGCAGAGACTGCTGCACCACCAGGTTCCAAAATTAACTTATCTCTTGCATACACCTGCCAATGGTGAGAGAACTGAGAGAATTACCATCCAAAAATGTTTCTTACCGTGCAAACTTGTATTTTCGTTTTGAATCTATAGTGCCAAGAATGTGTCTGTAGAGTTAAATATAAGGAAAACAAACTTTTGAGCTTCCTAGCTCAATGTTTGATCGGAAAAATGGTTGGAATAACACAACAGTCACTGAGTTTTACAAGACTGATTGAATTTCTAATTTGCTTATGTCTGGGAGAATCAGTTTATTGTTTATTATTGCAATTTTAACCTTATATTATGGTGAAGTGTCTAAAACAAAGCTACCCACCAACACGTCTAATTTTTCTAACCGTGGTATCAATAAGTTCAATACTGTGGAGTCATATTTTTTTTTAGGAAAACCCCACCCCTTTGAACAAAACAAACTCTGGTCGGTCCCTTTATATGTCAGACATATGGTCTCTTATTGTCTAAAGCAACATGCCCAGTCCAGAATAAGCTGCAAAGTGGACCAGACTTCTTGCTGACAGTTAAAAGACCAGCTATATGACTACTACAGACAGAATTGTAACATTAATATGTCTCTTGATCAAAGTATATGTGACTTTTTTTTTTTGTTTGTTTTTATTATTAATTGATTGTTTTCATCCATGTGTGTGGTTATAGCCATTGTTTTTTTTTCCATTACTTTGTCCTTAAAGTCAAAGGCTGGACAGTGAATTTTGATCTCATTTTTGTTATGCCCCTTAGACACAGTTAGTGCCAAATGTTTTTGAGGAAGTGCTGGTCGCTGTGGCCTCATCTCTGTATTTATGCAAGTTCCTCGTGCATTGAAGAAGGCGTTGTAACCAATTTAATGCATGACTCAGTTTCACTATTTACTTGGCTTTGAGCGAAAATAAAGCCCTCAGAAAAATCTCTCTACACATTTGAAAGTCATGTAAACGTGTGTGTGTTTGTGTCTGTGTGTGAGATAGAGAAAAAAGCACCAGCCGTGGGTTGTAAAGGTCAACAGATGGTATGAGCGATACTTGACTCTCATTTAGTTGCTGTTTTTACATAAATCAACATTCCTCAGCATCATGACACAATGATGCATTAATGAAGAACAATTTCACTGAACAAAACAGCCAATAGCAAGACTTTACACTACACAACATCACTACACAAGTATGCAAAGCAGGCACAAATGTTTGGGCAATGCATTGTGAGCATATTTAACATGCATTTTTGCATTATTCTGGTGGTAACAAACCCCAGTACTCAAGGGGGCAATACTCATTCGCGCCAAGTTGAGTGCGTTATTTTTCAGTCTTATGATGGAAACATTGCTGTGGCAATCAGAAAGATGCTGCAGCATCTTTCTGATGCTGTTTTCTCTTCATTTTAGGGGCTCTGTGAAGCCTCTGCAATTTCAAGGTGCTTTTGACACAGGCAATATTATTACGTTTGAATGATCTAAAACAGGTGCAGCTACAACTTTGAAGCATGTAAAAGAAACTTGAGCTGAAGTTGAAGCATGAGTTGAAGCATGTAAAACAAACAGCATGTAAAAGAAACTTGAGCTGAAGTAGAAGCATGAGATGAAGCATGTAAAACAAACTGTTGTGATCACTGTGTACGTCACAGAGGAATATGGAATGATAACATACATGATGCAACACACGTTAGCAGTAATCACACCTAGACTGCAGCTGTCATACAGTCATGTTAAAAATAAACATACATACATATGTATGCACAAGCAAACATTTGATCCTTTTTAATACGGTGCCTATTAATATAATTGATATTGAACAAAACCACAAGGACAATTGGCTTTTTCACTCATGTATTCAGCAGAAATGATGAGATTTTCTTCTGTGGAAAAAGTAAGTACACCCTGGACCTCAGTAGCTGGTATTGCCCTCTTTAGGAGAAATGACTTCTTGTAGGCGTTTTGGTATAATTGTACATAATTGTTGTCTTTGACATGTGCTTGCTGGAATGTTTGACCTCTCTTTCATGGAACATTCTTTCAGCTGCAAGATGTTTGAGAGTCTTCTTGCATACTGCCAGATTCAAAACCCCCAAAACATCTCAACTGCTTTCAAATTCAGGCTTTGACTAGACCATTCCATAACCCTTTATTTTTTTCCTTTCAAGCCAATCCTTGGTGGAATTGCGAGCGTGTGTTGAATCATTATCTTGTTGAAAGGTCCACTTTCATTTTAACTTTCAGATAGTTGGCCTCACATTATGTTCAATCACTCTTTGATATGATGCAGATTTCATAGTTGAAACAATGAATGCAAGCTGTCCGGTCCCTGAGGACCAGACATTTCAACCACTAAACTTCACAGTTAGTATGAGATTCCTTTTAGAAAAGCTGTTGTTGGTCTGCGCCAAACATGTCTGCTGTTATTGTGGTCAAACAACTTTGATTCGTCTGTCCAAAGCACATTATTCCAAAATTCCTGGTCTTTTACTATATGCTCATTTAGTCTTGCTCTAATGTTCTTTTTAGACAGCAAAGGCTTTGTCCTGGGACACTTCTAATGCAGGTCAAATTTCTGCAATTACTTTATGATTGTAGAAGCATGTACTTTGCCTAAAATTTCCATGGGTAAATTTAGAGTCAGGACCAATGTTCCCTTAATTCCCCACTGGAAAAACCTTTTGACCAAAAGCATACAGTACAGTATAGTCATCTTCATATGGATTTAAATAACATTTAATTTAATTACTCTAAAACAATTAAATATTAATAATACCAAATCTTGTTTTAAGATTATAATAGTTTTAAGATTAAAATTAGTCTGTTTTTCTCAACATAAAACTCAACTTAACTTTCACAACAACAAAGAAAAATATTAATGCTGTTTTCCTTATCTCATGAATTAATGTTGTGTATTTCAACAAAGATTTCAAACAACTTCAGTTCAGTACATGTATACAGAGCTCTCTTCTTTCATTTAGCTCTGACACAAGAAATTGGTTGCTGTTCCTACATTTTGCTGAATCTGTCTTGAATTCGTCTGAATTTCGCTATTTGCATTGTCGTCTAAAAGCTTAGAGGGAACACCGTTCATGACAACACTTTGAATTTTGCATGAAAAAAATAAAAATAAATAAATAAATAAACATGTGAAAATCTGCAGCATTCAGAAAGGCTGAACATAACCAAGTCTTTACAGAATCCACTAAAAACAAGATCTGATGATAAAAAAAAAAAGAAAAGCAAAAAAAAAACTTTTGGAATCTTTTGAACTGAGACATTGTGCTATTGCACGGAAAAATGTTCATGAAAGCATGTTGGGACTACATAAAACACTTTGGTTCCACTTTATATTAGGTGGCCTTAACTACTATGTAGGATATCAGGGACTGAACCAGACAACTTTAAGATTCGATTAGAACCACCAAAAGAGCCAAATTCCACAGAGGGGCCCCAAGGCTGCAACAGGATGCAATAAATCAGATTCCTAGCTCCAGCCCGTCTGAAGAAAACCTTACCAACAAGCCTCTTTCACAGAACAGCTTGCAACATTAAAACAAAAGGAACACTTATTCATAATTCCAATTCAGGAAGGAGATCCTCAAATTTGGGGCAAGTAATCAAGATTAATGGTGAAAAAGATGCACCGTGTGACCATCACGTGTTCCACGATGGAAATCATGAAAGACTGAGACTGAAATTCCTTAGGAGACCTTTTAACCTCTCTAGGCCTCACAGAACATGTCCTTATGTTCACAAAATGGTACAGAAACTGCCTTTTCACATATAGATGCACCAAAATCATCTTACAAGGACTTATGAAACATAACTAATGAACTTCATATTATGTATGTAACCCACACAATTGACGATCATGTTTTAATCACATATTATGTATGTCTTTTTAATAACTAGGGAATAGCTTAAGAGTTAATATTCATGTTTGGTATGTATGAGTTTGAAAAATCATGCTTTAAATGTTTCTTCCAATCAATTCTTTGTCAAATGTCAAATGTGTCATAGTCTTGTTAGAGAAATCATGTCCAAAATTATACTTTACAAGAGCGGGAAAATTCGGACCATGTGACTAATACAGGATTTATGACGGGGAAGAAACAGAGCAACACCCCTAGGCTAAGATCATTTCTAATTGGTCAAGACATCCAGATAGGACGGTCTGAAAGCCGAGTTTAAATACTCAGGACACCATCAAATTATGCTTTTTGCTGCTTCTTTTTCTTCTTCAAATCTCTGCTCTTGCTTTGTACATTTAGCCATGTTTTTTTAGCGCTCTTTGAGCGTGCTCTGGCCTACATGTCAGCTGTTACCACAATGAGAAGAAAAACCACCTAGTCTTTTTCTTTTACATCCTTTTATTCTTTTACTTTAATTTATTATCTTTCTGTGAGAGTTTTGTTAAGTTTGCCGCAAAGTCCAGCTCTGACTGCACCCGTCCAAACTTCAACCAAACCAACTCCGCATCAAGTGCGAACGCCCATGACTTTACTACGAAAGACCACTGAACTCAGCCAATCCGCAATCTCGGGAAAACCCCTTTCTGCAAGACGACAACAAAAGGGAATCCCTTAACACAAAGGCAACAAGCAAGTAACCTCCAGATTCTAACTGAATTGGTGCATTTAATACAAATTTTAGCCTCACTGAGAAACTCAATGTGAGGGTTAATTAAGTGATTGATGGTTGTTCAGGTCTATGTAATTGCACATTGCTGTAAACTTGGGATTTCACATTTTCATTCTCTAAACTCATTCTTTCCTCACTTTCTCTCTTTCTGCAATGTGTGAATGTGTGAATGCGTGTGTTCATGTGTTAGATTAGATTAGTTTACATGTCTTAGGTTTATATAAAAAAGTCTTATTTATATTGAAAAGAGAAGTATCTTGTGTTTTGTGCTTACAAGTTAATGTCTTAATCTGTCGATATTGTTACTGTGCTATTTAAGTGTTTTCATTACATTTTGGATTTTAATATCTAGTGTAGAGTTGATGTTATACGGCTCGTTCACTGAATCGCTGCCGACTCAGTGATCAGCCGTGAAACAGTGATTCTGTTCAAATTCCCTATAAAATCATAAATGATTCCCTTTGAGCTAAATTGACTTGTTTCCCTTATTTACCTATTACCCCTTACAACTATGTACTTACATTTAAATTAATCATTTTGTACAATGCACTTATTGTGTATGTACATGTTTACTTGTACATTGTACTTATATTTTTAAAAATACCTGCATTTAATTACATATGTTATTAATTTATGTAATTACATTTATAATTACACTGTTGACCCATCCCTTACACCTTAACCCACCCTTAAACCTACCCATACCACCAAACCTGTCCCTAACCTTACCCGTATCCCACCTCAATAGCAGCAAAAGTGTTTTGCAATACAATATGACCACAATAAGTGCATTGTACTTATTTTTTTGATTTAAGTACATAGTAGTTAAGACCACCTAATATAAAGTGTGACCAACACTTTTATTTACCCTTTAAAATAAATAAAACAAATAAAAGATAAAAATGAAAGACAGAAGTCTAATTTACATTTCCAAATTGGAATATTTTTTTTTCTGTTTTATTTAGAGTGACGTCTGAAGAGTGTTTTTACTGAAGCGCCTGCCAGGCTGTCAAACGATGGCAAATTAATGACAAAAATGGACTTACTTATCCACTCACTCTTTTCTGTTTTGCTTTATTGTAATTTGTTTTCCTTATCGTGTCACAGTGCATTTCAGCACACATCAACAGCTCCTATTCATCTATTTGATGTCTATTTATTTGGAGGAAATAGCAAATCTGTCCCGTCGAGCCAGTGCGGGCCATCATACAGCAGAATAGGTGGGAGGAGCAGCCAGATGTTATCTCTGTTGTGACTGAGGAAACGAGGTGTGATAAAAAGAGGATGTCAACCTCTCTATCCATAATTTATCTGTTTTTTTTCTTTTATCGGTTATTTATATCATCACAAAGATGGATGTGATCTACTGGAGCACCCCAAGACAGACAGACCTCACCTGTGAGGTGAAACGGATCATTAGAAAACTGCAGAAACCAAGTCTGGTCACTAAACTGTGAGAAAAGGAGAAAATGGATTTTCTCCAGGAGATTCAGTGTTTTCATCTGCTATGAGAGTACAGTGGCGGAGGTGATGTATGTGCGTGTGTGACTCAGTGAATAGCACAATAAAACAGACACATGACTGTATAACAGAGGACTTTGATGCTGTGCTGTCTCTGCTGCACTGGTCCGCTGAGTAAAATGGCCTCATTAGATGGACAGTCTATAGCAGGAATGATCAGTTGTTCAGGCTGTGATGAGAAGGACCCGACACACACAGGCTGACTCAGAGACATGAAGGTGAACAGGAGTGAGTTTGACTCGAATAGGCCGTAAAACAAGCGGAACTTTTGATTTATCAGCAGTCGTGCATCACCTCATTTGAGTTATAAGGTATTAATAAAACAAAAAGTTAATCCCACCAGGAACAATTCTAATGAAACTTTGAACTAATATCCTGTAGCATTGAATTCATTCATAAAATTAGCATTTAAAAGTTTTCACACAGTATATGACTACATTACACATGCATAAGGCCTTATTAGAGCCTTTTGTCTTCTACTTTTGTGCTATATGACTCATTTCCAGTCATAAACTTCCTACTCTCTCTAATTTAATTCAGTAGTTGATTCAATGCCAGAACTATTTTTCTCAAGTCCTGCAGCTCTACAATGATCCTGCATTAACACAATTTTCTAAATGTAACTTGCTTTTTCCCTTTTCTGCTGTTTTTATTAAACCTAAGAGTCACTGTGACCCGCTAGAGCTGATACACCTACTGTAGATGACTATTACAGTGACACTGTGACAGCTTTTGTCTTGTGATATTTCTGAAAAGGGTTTTTTTTTTTTTTTTTTTTTTTTTTTTTTTTATGAAAAGAAAATGCCACCACTTAAAATATAAAGAGATTGTGGATAACTGTTGACATCAGCAATGTACTGTGATTGTCACGACAACAATTCAGATCGATAAATTACACTTTAGCTCATAACAATCTAGCTAGATTATGGTGATGTTAACAGACTTTCTTGTGCATGAGAAAGCACAATTTTAGCCTAACTGGGTTTATTTATTTATTTTTTTTTTAAATAAATAAATAAATTGAATTAAATTATTGACATACAGTAAGAATACACAGCTACTCTTCAGATTTTCACTGTAGAATTTAGTATCTTGGCAAATCTGAGCAGTTTGATACATTGTTGTTGTTTTTTTTTTCTTCCTAAGCCTCTTGAAGAGACGTGAGATTTTGTTGAGGTTCAACCTCTTTGTTGTGTTCCTGTTTGGTATTTTGTTTTGAGTACTACAACACTGCAACAGCACATTAAACTTTCATCCATGTGCACAGCGTTACATAATAGATGCATTTTATTGTATTTTGTAGAGTTACTGTAATCTTTGATTAATAAATCTTACATTTTAACTTAATTTGGCATTTGTGTATCCTTCTTTGTTGTTGCTTCTCTTGAGCCATGGGTTGTAACAAAATGGGGGCTCGTCCGGGATCTTTCACATATTCCCTCCTACAATACAAAGCAAATACAGTTGTTTATTGAGAAAAATACAAACACCATTTGAATGATGAAATTCACATCACGAAGTATAAATTGAAATTAATAAATGGGGAGTGAAACAAAAAAAAAAAGAGGAGAGAAAAAAGGCCATCTGTGCTCTGCCCAGCCGACGCTTAGTAAAAATCAAACAGACTTGATACAACTGTCTGTCACATACATATAAACATAAACCATTACATCAGACAGAAATGATTCTCTTTACATGATGTTATTAAGACCCAACTTTTTAAGTCAGGTTCACATTCACCTGAAGCTCCATTAGCCAGTTCCGCACCATTGAACTATACGGTGAGATTGGTAAGTGCGGAGCTCATTATGACATCACCAACCATGACAGGCTGATGAAAAACTGAGATTCCACTACACTTTGCCCTTCTGCAGCTCCTCAGATCAATGGAGGGAATAATGGTCCTTGAGACAATTTTCAAACTTTGGAAAAATGTCCAGTCAGCTGGCAAGAACGTAATTGAAAACATGGCAGTATGAACCACATGGTGGCAAGCATATGTATCTAAGCATTAGATGTGATGAACAGAAAAAGGCATGAAGATGAAATCAAGACATAGCAGCAGTGTACAGAAAACTAAACTAATACAGTGACACATTTAGTTTTGATTTTATATATTTTGCTTCTCGTGGTACTCACAAATTTAATGACAAAAGAATTTTGCAAATATACGGCAGTTTTTTAATACGTGAATAAATTACCATATTATAATAATACAATAACATTTTTTCCAATAAATCCAAATGCAATGGCTAATGCAAAAAAAAAAAAAAAAAAAAAAATTGGTCCCAAACTACACTTTATGCAATTCAATATTTCTAATTTATTACTTTTGGATTTGGGGTGAAACATGACCTGGAAATGTTTTTGCGAAATTGTCCTCATAGCAATCATAGTAATTTGGCAAGAGATAGCATGCCTGAAACCAGCCTAACATTCATCATTAAGTTGAAATGTCAAACAGGTTCACTCATTATTTATTCATCAACTGCAAATCTGACATGTGGTCTTTCTCAGGCGGACATAAGACAATTTGTCCATAGCTCGAAAACCCTAGAAGCAGAAAGAGAGAAGTCCAGCCATGTTGACATCCAGAACGTGTGAATGCTATGACAAACCCAGACTGCTAGCTGTGCTGGAACTCTACATAGTCTTCATCTCTGTCACTTCAATAATTACTTCAATAATTACAGCAACATTAGAAGTAAACTTCCTATAACTTGCTAAGGCCTCAAAATTCAAACTTGACTCTTCAGATAACCAATTCACTAACTAATGTCAACAAATTTAACCTTGCAAAGTGTTACCAGCACTCTTCATAGTCAGCACCATTGATTCTGGTAGAGTCTGACAATAGCCTGTTACTGGTGATAATACTGTTGAGAAAAACAACATGATAATAAGCATACTAAAAACCATAGCACTCATAAATCATTTTATTAGATTAACCAATACTTATCAATACTTTCCTGTACTGCATTAAACATAAGTACTTTTTTGCTGAGCGTGTTGCAAAGCATTATAGGATTGCCTTCTTTGCTCAGGATAAATAAGATGCCTCTATAGATTGTGCTGCCTTAAAATGTTCTCTAGGTAGGCAGATTATAATTTGTTTTCAAAAGACTTAAATTCGGAAGGAAGACAAGTAGCGTAAAAATGAAGTTCTCCTACAGCATGAATTGTACGCAGGGCTAAAGGGACAATAATTTAAATTAGCACAATGATAGCACAGCACTTTTAGCTCCGCTAAATTGATTAAATTTCTACATTTGTCAGGTAGCACCGGCAAAGGCGAGCAAAATTGGTTTCCTTGCAGTAAGCTCACTTTAATATATTTCAAATTAGCCTGGTGTGGAAATCCTTTATGGCACCAGCTACAGCGAAAATAAGCTACTCAAGTGTGGAAAATGACCCTTTCTTCTCTTTCTCACTTCTTTCCTAAACATGTTTGCAAATTGACATTTATTAGCAAGGAAAACTGAATTACTACGATTTACAATACAGTGAACATATTTTAGGATCCCTTTGACAATGAATACGTGTGGAACAGAAGCTATCAACTCTCTCAGTAAATTAACATTTGTTTCACCTTTCAACTACTTCACCTTCAAATTCTAATGTGTGTGTAAATTTCTGACAGGCTCCACTCAACAATAGCCTTGTTACCATGCTCTCTGTTTGAATCCCTTCCACACTGAACTGTGGGACTGCATTGAGTCTAAGTCTGTCAGACAGACAGAAAGAAACATGGTGCTTATGGCACAGCAGGCTACAGAAAGTGAGAAGTGTGTAATGGATTATGAGCGGTTAATTGGCTTCGTCAGTGGCGTCCACGTTCTGCTCCCGCATGGGAAGGCAGATCGGCACCCAGCTGTTGTCGAGATGGAGGACGTGGTGTGGTCGACCCCGTAAATACGCTCTGGGACTTAATCATCCTTCTTGACGATGGCTTAAAAGACCCACGATCTGTCAGTAGATTAATGCAGATGCATTCATGATATGCGCACGGCTGTTTATGGCAATAATGGTATGCTTTGGGGGAGCAGCAGCGAGCTTGGCGTGTATGCATGGTGAATCATTACTGAAACTCTGTGTGTGCTCGTCTTCCCAGTTGCTTCAATAGAATACTGTCAATCTTCCATTTGCCTCTGTGTCATTTCCAAAATTCCTGTTCCTGCTGTTATTCAAGGAATAAAGCACTCAAGGAATATGCTTTAGAAACCATTATTCTTCAGGTTTGCGACTCAGAAAAGGGAGTCGAATAGCAAGAGTAAACATATTGCTGCTGGTTAAACGAGATGTATTGTTTCATCCACAGTCACTCTAAGCTATCAATTTGATCTGCGGTACATCAGCAGTACATCGGCAGTACATCGTTGACACTCGCTATTCCGATTCTTCGTCAAACACACATACGTACACCGCACTGATCGAGCGTTTGATGAAGCGTAGCAAACCTCTCCTGACTCTCCTTCGTCTCGTTGTCACCTTCCATGTAATAAGAGGCACATCACACATCTCCACGTCGACAAATGTAGGGCAGCCATCGAATCAGATGTATGCATTGTGCCGGTTACGCTTTAGTGAGGTCTCACTGTTGAGGACAGTCAAGGTGGTTCTTATCCTCTAGATTCATATCAGCCCAACAGATGATGTACGCACTCCAAATGGCTTGCTTCCTTCGACACACTGCCATGCAGAGACAGCAATGTTTAATTGGTTCAGCATGCTTACAAAGGGGCTTACGAAGAAAACAAAACAAGGGGTCCAAGTAGTGCAGGTGGAAAGGTCTAGTGCCACGTTGCGTGTCCATGCGAGCCACTGTTGCTAGTCCGAGCGCAAACATCAAGCCAAGACTATATAATTAGCATGAAAAAGCTCCCGCGGTGTCATATTTGGGATTTGGTGATTTCATGCAAGCATGTTAAGCTATATTAATCAGCAATGGCAAGATAATTACAGTGGGCAAGAAAACAGCGGTGTATAACAGCAAACTATTAATCAGACGTTTTGCATTCACAGGGCTAAAAGCATTAACTAATAAAAAATGATAAATCCTACATGTTTGAAGAATAGATAATTGCAAGCAGCATAGCTTGGGTACTGTATGTCTAAAGGATGTCTCTAAGCATTAGTCTCACACTGTGTGTGTTTATTTGTGTCTTCCTGTTTGCAGAATCAGAGGGCGGACACATCTCAGATCACTGTCCTCACATGTGTCTTGCCTGGTTGCGCCACGGCCCACCCCTTTCATTACACTGGCCCTGCTGCAGGATCCAGGGTCCACAAGAAATGTTCTGCAACACCTGCCAATAGGTAGTCTCTAAATTTAACGGCCATAAATAATTCTTACCGGCCATGAAACTAAATTTACTGTATATTATTTCTATTAAAAATACATTTTGTCCCTATGAAAACTGAATTATTTAGCTATTTTTTTTCCTTTCAAGGAACGCAACAGATGTTTCCTTTAGTAGTGGGTCTGTATATATTTGATCTGAATCATTCACATCACTTAGTTACCAGCCAGCTGGCAAGTGGCTCAGTTTTATTTACTTGGCAAAGTTAATTTTCACTTGCATTTGGCATGTGTTAATTCTGGACCCAGGATATGACCGCTGGGTCTGCTGCCCGCTCTCTACCCACCTCCTTGTTCTCAGAGGAGCTGGTGCTGATTAATCGAGAGGGCTCCACTGCTCCAGGAACAGTTCCAGTTTCTTGCTGGTGTTCAGTGTAAATGTTTAGACAGCCCCTTGTGGTATGATGGAATACAGAGAGGACCCAGAGGACCGCAGTGCTACTGGGGGCGAAAGTGGAGACTAAAGAGAGAAGAAGGAACTCTTCTTGGGCAAAAGGTTAGACAGCAGCTGTAATGCCGCCTGTGGACAATCATGCATGACGCAACAGCCCTTTACAAGGAAGAATGGTTCTGAGCCAAGGTTTGCTAGCACAAGATCATTTTAATACTGACTCTAAAACACTATAAAGACCTTTAGAAACTTCAGATGAAAATTCTGGCTGTTTCTTTGCATTGGCTGCAGCTAAACATTCTCTGAACAGTTTTAACGGCCTTGTTGGCAGCTGATTAACCTTGTTATGTGGGTGTTTGACAAATGTTAAGCAGGAATGTAGTTTTAAAATACTTTAAAGTGCACAAAAAACAGATTGTGAAATCACATTCACAAAAGCAACATCATTATTCAGTAACCATCACAGAACGTCAGTTAACATAAAATACGGGACAAACTGTGTGAATATAACAAACAGGCCGCACATCCAGGGTGTTTCCCTGCCTTAACCTTGAGACCTTATACAGGAAATGTGGTTTGATGGGTGGATGGATATAACAACAAAATACCCTCTCAGAAAAAAGGTACAAAAGCTGGGGTGGTACCCTTTCGAAATGTACTAATATGTACATTTTAGGTACTATTATGTACCCTTTTGGGGAAAATAATGCACAAAAGTCTACCTTTTAAAAGGGTACTGCCCCAGTGACAGCTTTTGTAGGACTACCTTTTTTTCTGAGAGTATTTGGTAATTTTCATTTATGTATAGAAGTATATTATTTCATAATACCTCAAGGAAAGTAAACAAAATATCATCATGCTCAGAGAATAGGGAGCAGTAAACACAGACCAGGAACCCTGTGGATTGTAACGCAGCACTAGTAGTACCAGAAGAGACTGATTAGCTTGTTCAAGTGTGTTTGGTTAGGATTAGAGGGAAACTCTGCAGGACAGTGGACCTCAAAGGCTGGATCTGAAGAACCATGCTGTACATCAACTGCTGGGACAGTGAGCCAGGCCATGTCTTGATTCTTTTGATAATGTAGTAGATTTAACAGCACATTGCCACTACAAAGAAAAGTGTGTATTAAGTATATTTATGGTATTTAGCACACAGTCAAAATAATCATCAAATATACAGACAATTGCAGCTGGAAAGATACAAGCTTTGATTCTGAAAGTCTAAGGTAAAGACAGTGTTAGTTTAATAAACCTTTGTAAACACAGCCAGTCTATTTACAATGAAAGCTTACAAGAAGCTATATACTTAACATACATATAGCAACTGCAATGCATCCAATTCACTAAATTCAGCAGAAACTCAAGCACAATCTGCACATTTTTAAATGCTCAATACAGACGTCACTACCTGAGTTCTCATTGCTTTCTCCAGTCCACTGTCACTCCCATAATTCCGTGCACTAGCATGAAACTTGGTTTGAATGAACAGAAAATGTCCACTCTGCTCAATTAGCTTCAGTGTGAATGCACAATTAAACCATAAAATGTCTGTAATTGTGGTGTCATCTTCTAAGCAGCATTATCAGCATAGCTTTTTTTTTTTTTTTATGTTTTTGAAGCAGTTTTCCATAAACAGTGTGAAAACATTTCGCCCACCACTACTGTCATAGATACAGAAGAATATTTTTGACTAATTTGGTGCTTTCACCCATAATGTAAAACAGCTGCATATCTATTTTCCTCTGCTCGTGATAGAGCACTTGCCTTCTCTGGAGAGCAGAGTGAGTGGGTGGATGATAAGAGGGCCGGGGGTGTTTGTCAGGAGAAAACATAGAGGTCATCCGTACCCTTAGAGGCTAATTGAAGGGTGTAAAACACTCACCCCGCTGAAAGTACCCTGGCCCCGCGCTCCACTTGCCCCTCGTTGACACGCTGAAGAGGGAAATTGTACACTGCTACTTAGAGGAACCGTTAGAAGGTCATGCAGTTATGGAGCTAACACCCACATCAGATCTATTTCTTCACACATAATTAGCAGAACACATATTTCATGTGCTGTGTCATAATCCATGGAAATTTTTTAATACCCCAATCAAATATTCAAAACAAATTTTTGTATAAAAGGACATTAAGTATAATCATAACTAATCTAATTTGGTTCATGTAAGTATTGTATGACAGTGGACACTAATAGTTTAAATAAGAAGCATTTATTCCATTTGTTCATTTCCCCTTTTTAAGCCGTTTAGAAAAGTCAGCCTGCTGTATTTCTGACATCCAGCCCGAGGCTGTGCTTTGGGAAGCCCCACCACACTGAGAGGACCAAATATTCCTCACTGGAGGCAAGTCTGTGAACATCCAACAGAGTGTGATTCTGGCCACGATCCTGCCATTCGAGGATAAATGATTCCTATTGTCAAAATCATGTGTATTTGGTCACTTTGTGTGACATGTTCACCAATGGCAAATGAATGGTTTTTGCGATAAATCTTAGCCTCTGACAAAGTTCTAGTAGTGACATCAATTTTGTGTCACAATAGCTCTTAAGTCTTACGTGCACTGAAGAACCAATAAGACAAACTCACACATTGTTCTCTATGAGTGTATTCTCTCTAGCAGCTCCCAGCTATGACTCTAAAGGCTGTTTAAACTCCACAGATCACCACTCACTTTATTCTATAAAATCTGTAATTTTATGTCACTGTTTTGCTGTACTGTAGTAAACCACCCACAGATGTAGTAGAAAACATTTGTGTCATGTTTGCATTTTCTTGTGTCACTGGCCATTACACTAAAATCAGGATTAGGGATAAATATTGTCTTCAGAATTATTCATACATGTGACAGTTGGCTTAGAATTCAACAAATATTTCTAACCCATCTGAGAGGAAGATAGGAATTATGTTTTGGGGGCAGTTTTACTGGTGATTAAGGGATAATACTACACAACTTCTTCTTACAAATGGTTGTTGAAGGCAAAAATGCTACAGATTTCACATCATATTTTGTGAGAAATTGTGGCGTGACACTATTTTTGGAATCAGCTCCCTAAAATTAATAAGAAACAAGTACCTAATTTTAAACTCATCAAAGCTACACTGTAAAAGATGATGCACTGTTAACTTAGTAAAATTACGTTAATCTTATTTGTTTCTGCTCTGTTGACATTACTCAATTTGATCGAGTTTTTATTACTTTCTGTTACTTAAAGCATTGCAATTAAGTTCAATAAACTCTTTTGTTCAAAGAAAAGGTCAAACATGTGGCTCCTTTGTGCATGTGTTATAGGCCTAGGTGCACATTAGTTTTTCAGCCTGGTTCTCATAAGAGAACATGGAGATTTTGTTTGGTCCTAACACTGCACAAAGTGTGACCCATTAAATAAATAAATGAATAAATAAATAACTAAATAAATAAACAAACAAATAAATAAATTAGTGCTGTCAAACGATTAATCGCGATTAATTGGATTCAAAATAAACGTTTTTTTTGTTTACATAATATATGTGTATACTGTGTGTATTTATTTTGTATATATAAATACAAACACATGCATGTATATTTAAGAAAAAATATTTTTTATATGTTAAATATATATATAAATATATATATATAAATATATATATATATATATATATATATATATATGTATATATATATATATATATATATATGTATATATATATATATATGTATATATATATATATATATATATATATATATATATATATATATATATATACACACAGTGGGTACGGAAAGTATTCAGACCTCCTTAAATTTTTCACTCTTTGTTATATTGCAGCCATTTGCTAAAATCATTTAAGTTCATTTTTTTCCTCATTAACGTACACACAGCACCCCATATTGACAGAAAAACACAGAATTGTTGACATTTTTGCAGATTTATTAAAAAAGAAAAACTGAAATATCACATGGTCCTAAGTATTCAGACCCTTTGCTGTGACACTCATATATTTAACTCAGGTGCTGTCCATTTCTTCTGATCATCCTTGAGATGGTTCTACACCTTCATTTGAGTCCAGCTGTGTTTATACTGATTGGACTTGATTAGAAAAGCCACACACCTGTCTATATAAGACCTTACAGCTCACAGTGCATGTCAGAGCAAATGAGAATCATGAGGTCAAAGGAACTGCCTGAAGAGCTCAGAGACAGAATTGTGGCAAGGCACAGATCTGGCCAAGGTTACAAAAAAAATTCTGCTGCACTTAAGGTTCCTAAGAGCACAGTGGCCTCCATAATCCTTAAATGGAAGACATTTGGGACGACCAGAACCCTTCCTAGAGCTGGCCATCCAGCCAAACTGAGCTATCGGGGGAGAAGAGCCTTGGTGAGACAGGTAAAGAAGAACCCAAAGATCACTGTGGCTGAGCTCCAGAGATGCAGTCAGGAGATGGGAGAAAGTTGTAGAAAGTCAACAATCACTACTGCCCTCCACCAGTCGGGGCTTTATGGCAGAGTGGCCCGACGGAAGCCTCTCCTCAGTGCAAGACACATGAAAGCCCGCATGAAGGACTCCAAGATGGTGAGAAATAAGATTCTCTGGTCTGATGAGACCAAGATAGAACTTTTTGGCCTTAATTCTAAGCGGTATGTGTGGAGAAAACCAGGCACTGCTCATCACCTGTCCAATACAGTCCCAACAGTGAAGCATGGTGGTGGCAGCATCATGCTGTGGGGGTGTTTTTCAGCTGCAGGGACAGGACGACTGGTTGCAATCGAGGGAAAGATGAATGCGGCCAAGTACAGGGATATCCTGGATGAAAACCTTCTCCAGAGTGCTCAGGACCTCAGACTGGGCCGAAGGTTTACCTTCCAACAAGACAATGACCCTAAGCACACAGCTAAAATAACGAAGGAGTGGCTTCACAACTCTGTGACTGTTCTTGAATGGCCCAGCCAGAGCCCTGACTTAAACCCAATTGAGCATCTCTGGAGAGACCTAAAAATGGCTGTCCACCAACGTTTACCATCCAACCTGACAGAACTGGAGAGGATCTGCAAGGAGGAATGGCAGAGGATCCCCAAATCCAGGTGTGAAAAACTTGTTGCATCTTTCCCAAAAAGACTCATGGCTGTATTAGATCAAAAGGGTGCTTCTACTAAATACTGAGCAAAGGGTCTGAATACTTAGGACCATGTGATATTTACGTTTTTATTTAATAAATCTGCAAAAATGTCAACAATTCTGTATTTTTCTGTCAATATGGGGTGCTGTGTGTACATTGAGGAAGAAAAAAAAAAAGAACTTAAATGATTTTAGCAAATGTCTGCAATATAACAAAGAGTGAAAAATTTAAGGGGGTCTGAATACTTTCCGTACCCACTGTATATACAAAAACAGATTTAAAAAAATCATGTTTGTTAAAATGGTTTTTATTGTGTATTGTTTTAGTTAGCTTTTTTTTTTTTTTTTTTAAACCTAATCAAAATAACCCAACTGCAGTTTGATTGAGATTAATTGGAATGCACAATGAAAAAAACGATTTTTGAAAACTGTTTAAAATGGAGTTATCCGTTTTCGCAAATGAATTCTTCATATATGTATGTGTGTGTGTGTGTGTGTTTACTATATATAATAATTGTATTACTTTTTATTTTAAAATATTGATAATCATCTATAATAGTATTATCACACTTTATTATTTTATTTAAAAAAAGTTGCGATAATATCAGCTATTATTTTAGTTATGACTTTTCATCATTTTCAAACATAAAATCAGCAGGCTTTTATTTTGGCAGGTTGCCGGCGCTTCCGAAAGGCGCGTGCGAGCACGAGGACTTGTCAGTCCTTCCAGGATTTCGTGGCACTTTTTTCTGATTTTTGCGGCCTAAAATGACTGATTTTACTGCGGCTTTTCTCAAAATTTGCAGTGATTATTTGTGGCATTTCTTATTGTTTTGCACTGAAAATATACCACAGACAACATTCTTCTAACATTATGACTTTTCTGACTTCGAGAACCATAGGGTTCCAGGCTAATATTTGAGGACACCAGCACAAGTGCCATTAAGTTCTACAGAATGTGGAACCAGCACCTGACAGTAAAGCACTCACCCTAATCGCACATCTCGGAGATGTCTATTTGATGTCTGCATTTGTATATGTAAGATGTATTTTTTTTTTTTTTTTTTTTAGGGTATTTGCTCATCTGCAATATGTCTCCAAGACGATTCCTGTCAGATGTCAAACAGAGATTTATTAGAATGCATGTAATACTGCTTCTGAGATGTTTATCAGATTACAAGACAAATGTTTCCCAGATCTTTAGCAGATGTCTTACAGATTTACTTGTGCTGTCTGGATAGTTGAGATGCAGATAAAACTAACTTTTATTACTGTCATTCATAATGTCTAAATATAATTTAATAAATACAAAAAGTATATATTAGGGAGTGGAAATGGCTAATAAGCCTATAAGTCTCTGCAGCCATATAGTGGTAATTTAATGTCTTTTTTATTTTTAAATAAGTGTTTGCTTTCCTACATTATGAAACTTAGTTTTATAAATGGAGGCAACATGAAGGATGAACAAATAATGTCATCACATTAAAAATAACTTTCAAGTTTGGTTACTTAATGCTTTGAAGTGCTGGGAAAAGTTGTGTGAAGCATTTAAAAACAATTGAAGACATTAGACCATTTCTGCCACAAGTTGTTCCTGAAGTTATGTTAAATCCATGGTGAATAGTGGAGATTTGTGTTTACTGAAAGATGTTTTTCCTGGTTTCCACATCAGTGGCGTTTGTTCTGATATCCGTAGCTTTAACAGAATTCTGCGCTGAATTTGAATGCTTCTCACAAGATTTGACAGAGATGTTACTGATTCTGCGGTGAATTCAACTACTTTCTTCACTGTATCTCCCAGCGCTGTGTATAGCGGTGTCGCGTGATCGACAGCAGCCCAAGCAGATAAACTGTCTGCGCCGCGTAGCACGGATTAGTTCCGCTTTCGGTTCATTTGTCCAATGCAGCTCTAGTAAATCGGTCATGATGAGAATGCAAGGCGGTTCATTCCATTTTTGTAATTAAGAAACAACCTTTCTTTGACTGAATGCGTGTTGCGATGATGTCACAGAACGCGCCTAAGCCCAAAATCTGCGGAAAATTTGCGGCTATTACGAAAATTTGCGAGCTCTTGCGAAAATTGCGGAGTTTACTTGATTTTGCAATAAATTCAGCAATTGCAGAATCGCGAAATCCTGGAGGGACTGACTTGTGCCACCGTGGGCATTTTCAAAAGACTTTTGCGTGCTTTTTTTTCATATTGTCAAACAGCGGTAAGTTATTTACTTCCACAGTCTATAAATATGTAAGCAAAAACACTAAACACTTTATCAAACCTACAGAAAATGGGACCCAGCGGCCTTCACTAACATGACGCAGTTTGAAATTCAAACAGTAACTGTCATCTGACAGACTGACTGGTGATAAGCCAAAGGTAAGCATTATAAATCTACTTTTATTCAGTGTTTTGTCCATGTAATGCTAAATTTCACAGTAAATTTATATTGTCCTGTGTTAAGTTTTCAAATTCCCATCTTTGTTATTTTACATAGGCTAACGTTGACTAACCATGTTCCGTACACTTTTCACTATTCACCGCACGCCAGCGACCACTCCTCCATTGTTGAAATACAGACAAGCATGTTTGTGTGATCTTTCTCTGGGTAAATACCCATTATACAGTCCACACTTTGATTGATGTCCTTAAGACCAATAGTTTTTGTGAAAAGTGGGGAAAAGTACCTCCTCCGCCAGTGTACGTAAGATGATAAGGGTTAACGGTGTTCCATACAAGCTTACAATGGTGTTCCATACAGTGCGCATAACTTGATTTTATCAGCGAAAATGGACATTTAATTGATCAACTGTGAGCTGTTTATTTATTTTAATTGAAGAAAACATTTAAATGAATATGAAAGATGAGTACCTTTTTTTTTTTTTTTTTTTTTTTTTTTTTTTTTTTTATTTGGTTAAAATGTAAGTTAATTGCTGCTTTAATAAAGGACCATGTGAGTTAGGCATGATTGTGTCGTGATATTAATTATGGCATGCGAGTTAAGCATGAACCATTTGAAACGTTAGTGAATAACATTTCCATATCTTTCCGAAGACAAGGGCAAACTATTTGCACTGATTTAAAAAAAAAAAAAAAAAAAAAGATTAACCAATGTGAAAACTTCAAAACATAAATGATCAGGATGCATGGGTTTACAATTATTTACATTTGACACTAAACTGATTAAAAATATCATAACTAGAAATTAACGTGTTCATTTTCTGTGTACACAAATGTTATTTGTGTTTTTATGTGGACAGACAACTTAACGTGTGTGGTTTTTTTTTTTTTTTTTTTTTAATAAAGTTGACTTTGAAATAACAACACAATCAATTGAGCTATAGATCGTTTAATTTGTTAAAGAATGACAATTTAAAATGTTAAAATATTCAAATTAATTGACCCTTTATGAATATATACAGCATGACTGCACGCAGGATGATGGGCAAACAGCGTCTGTACTGACAGATGTGCTGCCTGTCTCAGGTGAGAGTGGCGCTAAGTGGTCATCGCCCGCAATCGACGTTTAAAAATTCCCATTTCAAAGCATTTATTCAACAAAAGGTAATATATTTAACAATTTGTGATAACATAATATTAATTTCATAAAGGCTGTAGTACTGCGAGAAACATAAATTAAATAGAAATGGACATTTTCAGTGCTCTAGTTGTCTCCCCACCCAAGCTGGAGTCTTGAAGTGTAGCTTGCCCACCCTCTATTTTCAAGCGCACCGGGCGCACGTAGCAAACTTACTGAAATCTCACTGAAACACACGGCGGGTGGGTCTCTGTCTTGATTGGGGGTGAAAGAGGGAGAAATAAGAATAACACAGATATATAGTTTATGTACAACCTGGAAGTAATTATTCAGCAATCGGCGCTAAAACGTCATCTGTACGGAACATCGTTGTGTACGGAACATGGTTAGTCTACGTTATCCCTGTTGGTTTATTTGCGCGTGAGGTGGTTCAAGATAGAGTCTGAGGTAAAATTTATGTTTATCCTTTTTAGTTGTTTAAATTGGTCACTAAAACACGTAACTTTACAATAATTTAATACTTTCAAAACTTTATCTGGTGTAGTGTTTGTTCTTGTAGTAAAATCAAAAGACTATAGAATACTTTGGTAAAATAGGCTTTGTCGTAGATCCCGGACGCTCACGCGAGCCTGTGAGAGGCGTTTACAGTTTAAAAAGAATTTAATAAAGCACACTGAAACGATTCAGTAAAGACTAAATATCAGTCTGACAGAAGCCAAAATGAGCATTGTGAAGCTATATTTATATTTATGATCGTTTTTCAATTGTGTTTCTGGGCAGTTCATGAAGTCAGTTCTAGTTCCACCTGCCACATCAGACTCTGCTGTATGGAGGCCCTTATGTGTGTAACGTTACTTTTCATTATTGTGCATGCAGATATTATTCAGGTACGTGAAGACTTGACTATTGCAATAGTATTGAATGTACCATCTTTGAATGTACCAGAATTTTAATCGGTCAATTGCAGTTGAAATAAAAATGAATTAGAATTTTTTTTTTATTTTTTTTTTTTTTTTCCCCCAATTCAGCTCCAACAGGTGAACATGAACTACCAGTCAAAAGTTTTTGAAGGTTTTTTTTTATTTATTTTTTTATTTTATTTTTTTTATTTGAGTCTCTTCTGCTCACCAAGCCTGTATTTATTTGATCCTAAGTACAACAAAAATAATAACATTTTATAAAAATATTTTAAATATATATTTTAAGATGTATAAATATGAAAAATAAAAATAAATATTCTGAAATATTTGGTGAGTAGAAGAGACTTCTTGTATACAAACACACTGGCTGCATTTACACTGCAAGTCTTGATGACCAATTCCGATTTTGTGACTATATCCGATTTTATTGGACGACGTGCTTACATTTCTTTTAAAAGTGACCCGTATCCGATGTGTGCATTTTACACTGCACTTGGTGAAACAAGCCAAAAATAGCATATGACATCACAGATCAATTTGAATAGTGCATTGAGTTTAATTTATTGACATGGAATTCATATAGAAACGTTTTAATGCAATAGTTGATCTATACATCAAAATAATATAGCCTAGTACAAATTCTTCAGGACAGTGATGTACGCAGCTCCACTGAAAGCTTGCGAGTGGAATAATACTCAGGAGGTAGATGTTAAGCATGTCACATCATCTGTGCTTTTTTTAGTAATTAAATCCAAATGTGTTCATAGGTGATTGTATATTAAAGGCAGGGACATGTTTGTGTGCACTTTGTTTTGTGGTTTCAATGGAACGAACGAGACTGAAGCGCTCATCTGTGCATGCACTCAGCGTGATTTCAAAAGAAACATATTTCAGCGTCAGATCGCCTTTTTATTTAACACAAACTAATGAAATTAATACTCTGCTACTCAACTAGAGATGTTTCATTTGTTACAGGTATGTCTGTACCGTGAAATGTTTAAAAAAACTCACTTTTCAATGGCGTAGGAGTCGCATTTACAGGGGAATATCTGATTTGTCCGCTTACACGAGAGGCCCACAAAAGACTGGTTTGTAAGTTATCTTCCTCATTTATCTCAATTCCTCAGCATATCCAACAGCGCAGAAAAACTTGATAATGTAACAAACTATGGACTCTCTCTTTTCTAGCACTTTAGATACAGTTGCTCCTTTAAGCTTAAGGAAGATCAAAGAAAACAGTTTGACTCCGTGGTATAATGAGCACACTTGCACCCTAAAGAGAGCAGCCCGGAAAATGGAGCGCAGCTGGAGGAAAACAAAACTAGAGGTATTTTGTATAGCTTGGCTGGAAAGTACCCTATCCTACAGAAAAGCATTAAAAACGGCTAGATCTGATTAATTTTCGTCTCTTCTAGAAGAAAACAAACATAACCCCCGGTATTTATTCAATACAGTCACTAAATTAACGAAAAATAAAGCATCAACAGGTGTTGGCACTTCCCAAGAGCACAGCTGTAATGACTTTATGAACTACTTCCAAGATCGATACTATCAGAGATAAAATTGTAACCATGCAGCCGTCAGCTACAGTATCGCATCAGATAGTGCACTATAGATCCCCTGAGGAACAATTCCACTCATTCTCTATTATAGGAGAGGAAGAATTGTATAAAATTGTTAAATCATCTAAACCAACAACATGTATGTTAGACCCTATTCCATCTAAACTACTAAAAGAGCTGCTTCCAGAAGTCATAGATCCTCTTTTGGCTATTATTAATTCATCATTGTCATTAGGATATGTCCCCAAAACCTTCAAATTGGCTGTTATTAAGCCTCTCATTAAAAAAAACACAACTTGACCCCAAAGATCTAGTTAATTACAGACCGATCTCAAATCTCCCTTTTCTGTCAAAGATACTAGAAAAGGTAATATCCTCACAATTATATTCCTTCTTAGAGAAAAATCGTATCCAGACGCCAGTGAGTCTTCCAGCAAACCAAAGGGCAAAGCTAGGAAATCGTATGAGGAATTCCAGTCAGGATTTAGACCGTATCATAGTACTGAGACTGCTCTCATTAGAGTTACAAATGACCTGCTTCTATCATCTGATCGTGGTTGTATCTCTTTATTAGTTCAACTGGATCTTAGCGCTGCGTTCGACACTATCGACCACAACATTCTTTTGAATAGACTAGAAAACTTTGTTGGCATTAGTGGAAGTGCCTTAGCATGGTTCAAATCGTACTTATCTGACCGCCATCAGTTCGTAGCAGTAAATGAAGAGGTATCATATCGATCACAAGTGCAGTATGGAGTACCTCAAGGCTCAGTACTAGGGCCGTTACTTTTCATGCTTTACATGTTACCCTTGGGAGATATTATCAGGAGACATGGTGTTAGCTTTCACTGTTATGCTGATGATACTCAGCTCTACATTTCTTCACGGCCCGGTGAAACACACCAAACTGAGAAACTAACGGAATGTATAGTCGATATAAAAAAACTGGATGACGAGTAACTTCTTTACTGCTAAATTCTGAAAAAACGGAGGTGTTAATTATCGGACCTAAAAACCCCACATGTAATAACCTAGAACACTATCTAACACTTGATGGCTGCTCTGTCAATTCTTCTTCATCAGTTAGGAACCTAGGTGTGCTGTTTGATAGCAATCTTTCATTTGAAAGCCATGTTTCTAGTATCTGTAAAACTGCGTTTTTCCATCTCAAAAACATATCTAAATTGCAACCTATGCTCTCAACGTCAAATGCAGAAATGCTAATTCATGCGTTTATGACCTCAAGGTTAGACTATTGTAATGCTTTACTGGGTGGTTGTTCTACACGCTTGATCAATAAACTACAGTTGGTCCAAAATGCAGCTAGAGTCCTTACTAGAACCAGGAAGTATGACCATTTTAGCCCGGTTCTGTCAACACTGCACTGGCTCCCTATCAAACATCGGATAGATTTTAAAATCTTGTTAATTACTTATAAAGCCCTGAATGGCTTAGCTCCTCAGTACTTGAGCGAGCTCTTATCACATTATAGTCCTCCACGTCCGCTGTGTTCTCAAAACTCTGGCCATTTGATAATACCTAGAATATCAAAATCGACTGCGGGCGGCAGATCCTTTTCCTATTTAGCGGCCAAACTCTGGAACAATCTACCTAACACTGTTTGGGAGGCAGACACACTCTGTCAGTTTAAATCTAGATTAAAGACATTTCTTTAACCTGGCTTACACATAACACACTAATACACTTCTATTATTCAAATCCGTTAAAGGATTGTTAGGCTGCATTAATTAGATCAACCGGGAACACTCCTCATAACACACGATGTACTCGTTACATCGTAAGAAGAATGGCATCTACGCTAATATTTGTCTGTTTCTTTCTTATTCTGTTTCTCAGTCCGTGTCCGGATCAGATGGTGGATCAGCGCCGGGAGATGATGTCTGCGACCCTGATCGTCGGTGGAGGCCGGACACCTGGATGAGCCCCGGGGACATATCCCCAGTGAAGACCTCGACTTAAATACAATAAAACTTAAAATTAAACAAAATAACTATAATATAATAAAATACCTAACTACATAATACTATTATTGTTAGAAATTGAAACAATATAAAAATAGAAATAATACATTTATACATTTAAAATTTAATTAAAACAATAAGTAACAAAATAAATAATAATATCCTGGCCAGAGGAGAACTGGCCCCCCGACTGAGCCTGGTTTCTCCCAAGGTTTTTTTCTCCATTCTGTCACAGAGGGAGTTTTGGTTTCTTGCCGCTGTCGCCTCTGGCTTACTCAGTTGGGGACACTTAATTTCTAACGATTATCGTCAATTTGATTTCATAGATACTATTTAAACTAAACTGAGCTAGACAATGACATCTCTGAATTCAATAATGAAATGCCATTAACTGAAAATTGAGTGTTTAATCTTATTAGGATTACTGACACTCTATCCTCCAATTTGATTACTGTTAAGTGCTTTGACATAATCTGTATTGTTAAAAGCGCTATATAAATAAAGGTGACTTGACGTATCCGATTCATATCTGATTTATTTCCACATATGAATGAGGCCTGAAACCGATTGGAGAATATCAGAATCCATGCGAATTATTTTTATTTATTTTTTTTTTCCTGCTTACACGGTCGTAGGTCATATCCGATCTGTGCCACATGGGAGGAAAAAATCGGAATTGGGTCACTTGAACCATGCAGTGTAAATGCGGCCACTGTGTCTGTGAGTTGATTTGCATGAGTTTTAATTGAATGCAGCCTAAGAGTGTTCATTTTGCCAAGCAAAATAAATTGTCTAAATGAGACTGCGGTTATTCCTAGTTAACCATTTTGTGTTAATGGCTCTCATATCATTTCAGGCATATGCTAACAACAGGCTTAAGCAGAAGTGTCAGCGCAGAACTATTTAAAACATCACACTCTTAATCTGGACAAACTGTGCATCAGTAGAAAGATTTAAGCTTCTAGCTTCGATATTTGACCGCTGTTTTGAAAAAAAAACATTGTTTGCCGTGACAGTAATTTAGTAATTTGTCAGGAGTGCAAAATAATAAATCTATATGTCATTTTTGTAATAGAAATTCACGACACATTCATATTCAGTCACGTCTGCAGTGGTTTATTTGCGTTCTCATAGATTCACTGAACAGCGTCAATAAGGGCTTATAGTCCAAAGATGCATATACACAGAGAAATATATATTTAATCATGTTTACTTCATATTTCTTCAGACAGAATCATCATTTCTATTCATTTTCCACTGATTTACGCGATCTGATGAGCATTAGCAGCTCCCAGGTATCTGTGTGTTTACTCTTCCGTGCTCGCGCTATGACTCTCTGAGACCTGATACGTCCGTCGCTTATCAATCATAACTGCGTCTCATATCCCGCCCCGTCTCTTCCTGTCAGACACTTCCTGTACTCTTCCATGTTGATATCTGACCACAGTATACACAGAGAAACCTCTGTACCCACGAAATATCTAAATAATAAACACACGATTACGATAGTATATGCTATTTATGTGATTTTCTTTAGATTTGGGATATTTTGATAACCATAACGAATATGTACATATGAAATGCTAATTTGTGCAGTGATATAAAAGGCTATAAATAGCTTATTTTAACAACAGTAAACGACCAAATTCCACGTGATCGCAAAAGGAAGTTACTACAAACACTCGATGGTGGTTTAAAGTGAGTTTTGTGTAAAAGTGTGCTAATAATCTCATAAACTGTCTTATGTAAAATCATATCCTACAAGCAACATTTTTTTTTATACATTTAAAAATGTTTTTAAATATTTTTATTTTTGTTTTCGTGTTTGAGCTTATATATCTTTATTATCATAACAGTCTGAGTAATTCTGATCCTTAAACAGTAAATTTTGAAGTGTCAGTTTTGTGAACATATGTTGATTATGTATCTAGTAAGAAAGACTCGTGAGCAGGAACCTTTTTATTTTGGGTATGTCATTTGTGTCTCCATGCTGAAAATGGGGAGTGACAGCTAAGGGGTTAATGTGCTGTTAAAGTGAAACATCATTAATCTAGGGACGTCACATTCTTCTTTCGTGTGGTCGAATTGTGGTAAGTTATTTACTTTGACAATCTTGCAATATGTAAAGAAAAGGTAGTGTAATTATAATGTTTGATGTGTCGGTTAAATTAGTCCCAAAAATGGCCACGTCTCATTCTTAAGGTTGTTCGCTAACAATAAAAATGTCAATAACACCTAATGTACTTGTTATATCGTAAGAAGTATGACATCTATGCTAATATTAGTCTGTTTCATTCTTATTTCGAGGTCACCGTAGTCACCCGGATCCAGTCCGTATCCAGATCAGATGGTGGAGACAACTCTACAGCCCTGAATGTCAGCAGAGACCATGTCAATTAGATGAGCCCCAAAGACAGATCCCCAGTGAAGGTCTCATCAACTATACGGCCATTGGCACAAAACCTCAGCAAAGACCACGATGAAAAAACACCATGTTGGTTCATCTGGCCAGAGAAGAACTGGCCCCCCGACTGAGCCTGGTTTCTACCAAGGTTTTTTCTCCATTTCTGTCACCTTTGGCTTGCTTATTTGGGGACACTTAATTTTTGGGAATATTAACGACTTGATTGCAGAGACACTTTTTGAAGGGAACTGAGCTGGATGATGACGACATCACTGAATCAACAATGAACTGACTTTAACTGAAATATTGTCCTCTTTTTAGAGCTGCTTTACTGCATAACTGAATTTTGTTTGCATTATTTCCCCCTTGTTTCCCCTATTTATTTACACCATTTTCCTGTTCAACAATGTAAAGTTGCTTTGACACCATCTGTATTGTATGAAGTTCTATACATAAATAAGGGTGAGTTGACTCGCTTTTGACAATTCTTCATAGTTTCATAGACATTCTTCAAATGTTTGTGTGCTGTCTGTTTTGAACAATTTTGTATTTTTGAGAATTGTATTAGTAGCCTTCAATGTGAAAGAAATCAGTAAAATAAGATTACATCAAATCAGTCTCAAGTGAATTGTAATTACACAAATACAATAAGTTGTGGTTACTTAATTTTCTCAATGCAACGGGTTTCCTCAATTTAATTAAGTAGACATAACTCAGATTAACTTGTTAGTTTTAAGTTAAGTAGATTCACACTTTTAAGTAATCGCAATTTAATGAATTTAAGTTAGCAAAACTTAAAATAAAAAGTGACCACAACACATTCTTTGTTTATTTGTTAATGCAACTCAGAATTGTCAAATTCACTTAACTTTTTTCTTTTAATTATGCATGAATTTCCTTTAATAATTTTAAGGCAACAGGTTTCCTCAATTTTTTTTTTTTTTTTTTTTTTTTTTTAAGTAAAGTCAACTGATCGCTTTTGACAGTGTACTTTATTCATTTTTAAAGTGATTTTTGAAATGATGGTGATTATATTCACAGTTTTGGACTGCCGCCTTGAACTTGAGAACAGAATGATGCATCCGGTGTGTTATACCGCAATGCTTTTTCATCCAGTGTGTGACCGGCTTCACCTCTGAATCATGCTATTTGTCTTGGATACAACTTTTTTTTGTACAGTCTGGCATGAAATACTGTACACACTGCACAATCTGCCTTGTTTACCAGTTTGCTTCATGATAGTCATTCACAGAGAAACATAACAGCAAATGTATCTTGTTTTTCTTTTAAAACTATTATCAAATTAACAATGTCAGTTTAGTTTTAGTTTCTGCAATAGATTGTTAGTTTTTATTTCATAGACAAATTATTATTTTTTTTTTTAAATAGTTTCATTACAGTTAGCAAAATGTTTTGAATTTCAATGACATTAATAATCACAATGACAACATCAAAGGAAATAATCACCAAGTTTGGGACAATTACACAGACCTTTACAATAATAACCCTGCATTAAGTGTCCCCTCCACTTTCTGAATGAAGTGTGCTGATCTTTTCCTGTGACATTTACTAAACATTAAGTGCCAGTGATGAACAGGTCATCAAAGTAGCCTATTAAGCCATAACATCCTTATAACATGGTTAACCTGGCCATTATAGCGGTGTGTGGATGTGTGTGTGCATTTTGGCACATTTCATCAAAACCAGGCTCATTAAAGTAAAACATATCAGTGCTTTCATTTCTAAGCCCAAATTCAGTTTGCATGTTCAGTCATGTGAGCTCTGACAGATGAAAGCTGATTAGACAAAGCCCATGAGTTCATGGCCCTCACTGTCACTGCTATGCTTAATTCTCCAACTGAAGTTTTGTTGCAAAGCAATTAACACTGAGGATAGCTACAGAAGATTGTATTTTCTTTATGCTATCAGAGGGGTGACAATACATCTACAGCGCTTAATTTGCTTTATGTTTGCCATTTACTGGAACACTCCAAAATCCAATCAGCATATACATAACTGAAGTGTGGAAAATGCTTACTACAGCATAATATGACCAAAGCCACTTTTTTTACACATTGTCACAGATTTCTTGATCAAGCAATGCACAGAAGTCTTTCAGCTGCCAATCCTTTGTGCACGATTTGTATAACTGATATATCTTTCCCTGGCAATGCAAAACTTTTCATTTTGGTCTCTGTAAAACTCAATTCAGGTTCCAGTGAGAAGGTGGGTTGCTGTGTTGGAGATGTTCAAAGTCAACCTGAAATTATATTCACACCTATTTCACATCTGTAATGTGACTTGATTGTATCCATTGAGAACTGATTGAATGGTGAAAAGTAGACATTTCATATCAAAATGGAAAGGAAATTTACATTTTGATTAAAGTTTACAAAGGCATTATTTTTCTGTGGAATAACATGCACAGGTGAATCAAGCTCAATAAGGCCAGCAAAGTATATAACAAAAGTAAAGGCCAATTTTGAACTCATGTGACCAATTATGATAACTATTTTGCAAAGGTTTCTCATCTCCACACATCAATATATATGTAGATCAGCAAGCCAACATATAGCTCCTTTGTAATTGTGATTGTACACAATTCAATATTACTCTTAAGTTTTTACTCATTTGTGTTTCTTAAAATTTATAACGTCAAAATTATTTGTAATTTGAATACTGCAACAGTTCACCTGAAAATTATATAGAAAGCATATCTTTTAGCTTTATATTGAAGTCAGAGGATGCAGCACCCTATCCAAGGTTTTTGTAAAGAAACATGCGCAATCATCAATTTTTCATCAGAACATATCTGCAGCAGTGAAGTGAAAAAATAAATCACACTGCACCCATCACTGCAGCTCAACACTATATAACATACACATCTCAGTCATCTGCGGTATTAACAAAATGAAAGACATCAAAGTTTCATCACACAGTATGACTCCATTATGTGTCATAGGAGGTTCGGGATCTATCATAACTATGACATATTTAGGGGAGGTTGGAAAAAAAAAAAAAAATCAATACAGCAGAGTATTGCAATACTCTTTTGTTCCCTTGCTGAGTTGCTTAACTTAAGTAAAGTATTGATTATTAATTGTTATTATTATATATTTCAAGGCTTTGACATTTTGAGTATATAAAAATACATTGCTTTTTAAGTTTGAGAGGGTAATATTTGAAAGAAGAATTATGACATGATTCTACACTCAAATCATGCAAGTGAACTCATTATACTTTACAATATACAGCAATTTGCAAGAACTATTTTTGAAAGTCTCATTTATTTACAGCAGTGAATATAAATAAATAAACAGAAAAAAACCTGAAAAGAATCACTTTTTTTAACCATTTACATTTAAATTGATTTTGACAGTAAACCTTTTCCATCAGGAATATACAATGAGTAAATATACAGAATATTCTAATCCTCTGTACTGATTTATCAATTATTAACCTTAAGTTATGTAATAGTGTTGATTAAGGTAAAGGCCAATCTTTAGTCCTCTGGATATTTACATACTCTTGAGGAAAAAAAAAGAAAAGAAAAAAAAAACATCTTCCTGTTAAACCATTAACCTCAAATCCCAGTGGAATAGTCCTTGTGGGTATGAGCTAAAGCAATTTGAAAATACAGCATGTATAAAGCATACTGCCGAGGCTAATCTCTACGTTTTGTTGCACAGGCACCTCCAGGGGCAACCGGGAGAGAACAAGGCCTATGCCATAGGGTTGTATTCTTCATTTATATAATTAACTATACTTAATGAAAAAGCAGTTTGTCTAAAGTGTAAACTCTTTTGAGGTTTTCTCTTTGTACTCAGAACCCTATCTGTAAAACATTTTTTTTTTCACACATTTGGTGGCATTATAATCATAACCTAATTATAATATCCCGATAAACTGTAATGAATTAAACTGTAACATATGTGTTGCAATATACACTGTCTGCTAGGGTAAACAGTGTGATCAAAAGGTTGGTATTTCATAGAATGAGTTACTGTCACGGTGCACACAGAAGGGAGGAACGAGGAGCCGTGGATCAAAACGAACAGTCTTTATTAATATCCAGAACAAAGGTTAATCCACACTTGGGAACAGGAGAGACACACGAACATGGAGGTTGCAACAAGTAGACCAGACGAAAAAGAACTAAACAGGCAGGAACCAAATACACTGGATGAAACTAGATAATTAATAAAACACAGCTGAAGACTAATGAACTAATAATCACACTAAACGAGGACAGGAAACAGGAAGGACCAAATGGAAAACATGGAAAACAAAAACAAAACAGACCATAAACGTAACATTACTCCCCCTTCCCAGAAGGTGCGTCCCGCGCCTTAACACCATCCAACGGGGAGGGGGGGGGGGTGGTCGCTCTGGAGGCCCCTCAGGACAGGATACACGGGGATGGCCAGGCTCCAGAGCAGGCCCCTTTCCAGGAGGCCAATGTGGAGCAGGAAACTCGGGAGGCCATGGTGGATCAGGGAGTTCAAGCCGCCATGACGGATGGATAGTACGGGGAGCCATGGTGGAGCTAGGAGCTCGGGCGGCCATGGCGGAGCTAGGAGCTTGGGCGGCCATGGTGGAGCAGGGAGCTCAAGAGGCCATGGCGGATCAGGGAGCTCGGGAGGACCTGGCGGTGCAGGGAACTCAGGAGGCCATTGTGGTGTGGCCTCCGTGGCCTTGGCCAACGGCCCGGCCCAACAACCGAAGCTCTATGAGCCCTCCCAAAAAATTACTTGGGGAGAATTTCGGGTCTAGAGGCCCTCCCTGGGCTGGATTCGGGGAGCTCTCTGTGGGCTAAACTCCAGAACAGGTGCCCTCCGCGGGCTAAACTCCAGAACAGGAGCCCTCCGCAGGCTAAACTCAGGAACAGGAGCCCTCCGTGGGCTAAACTCAGGAACAGGAGCCCTCCTTGGCCTAAACTCAGGAACGGGAGCCCTCTCAGGGCTATCCACAGGAACAGGAGCCCATTTAGGGCTAGACTCGGAATCTGAGGCCCTTCTCTGAGCCTAACGTGAGGACCACAGCCTTCCTTGGGCTGAACGTGGTGACAGGGGCCCTCTAAGGGGTGAATTCAGGAACCGCTTCCATTGAGGCAACAAGAGAACCCCAACAGACAAGACAAGACAAGACAAGGCTGATTAAAAATGTTCCTGTTGACAGTACTTCAGGGGACATGACTTGACTCTAGTCAGGGGCTGGAGCCTGCACTGGACTCTGGTCAGGGGCTGGAGCCTGCACTGTACTCTTGGTCAGGGGCTGGAGCCTGCACTGGACTCTTGGTCAGGGGCTGAAGCCTGAACTGGACTCTTGGTCAGGACACTGGAGCAAACTTTGGAACTGAAGTGAGGGGCTTGACTTCGGAATGGCCGTTGGGCTTGAGGGAGCCACAGCCGGCAGGCTTGAGCGAGTGGCTGCCCGCAAACTTGACTTTGGAGTGGCCAACGAACTTGACTTTGGAGCGGCCGGCGGGCTTGTGTTAGTCGCAGCTGGCGGGCTAGACTGATGAACGACCGGCAGACTTGACAGGTGAACGGCCGGCAGACTTGACTGATGAGCGGCCAGCGGACACGCAGCACTCGCGGTGATCCCGCCAAACTCCCACGCTTAGTTTCAGCGGGCTAGGGCGGAATGATGAGTGGCGACTTCCATGCCATGGGGGAAAAAAAAAAAGAAAATCAAAAGACTTTAAAAACCGGAAAACAAACGGGGTGAATGGTCGCCGCTTACTGTACTGTTTGGGTCTGGTCTTCTGTCACGGTGCACACAGCGGGGAGGAACGAGGAGCCGTGGATCAAAACGAACAGTCTTTATTAATATCCAGAACAAAGGTTAATCCACACTTGGGAACAGGAGAGACACACGAACATAGGGGTTGTAACAAGTAGAACAGACAAAAAAGAACTAAACAGGCAGGAACCAAATACACAGGATGAAACTAGATAATTAATAAAACACAGCTGAAGACTAATGAACTAATAATCACACTAAATGAGGACAGGAAACAGGAAGGACCAAATATGGGCATTAAGAAACACGGGGAAAACCTAGAACATAAGAACACATGGAAAACAAAACCAAAACAGACCATAAACGTGACAGTTACTTTATTCCATATAATTATTTTTACATTATTATATTTACCTGAATTAAAAACTCAATATGGTAATAAGTAGAATTAGACCAAGTGATGCAAAAACTAAAAAAAAAAAAAAAAAAAAAAAAAAAAATTAAAGGGCCCAGCCTATAGCCTTGAGGAACCCCTATCCAGTGGTGATTTATTTAGGACTACATGGGAAACACGGCTTCTATTATGATTTCAGAGATAATCTCTCTAAAATGAATACAATTACTGTCCTAGATCAACGTTTCAGTTAACAAAATGTGCAATACAGTAGCATGCAATGCACTGTTTGTTTTCGTTGATGGTATCTGATTATAAACGTCGAAAGTCAGTAGATGCACAGCCCATTGAACCCCACTGAGGTAATGGAGCGAAAAATGTATGTTCATTGGACAATAGGCTTTAAATGCATCATTTTGGATCCTGTCCGGAAGCAGTGCATCTCTGGGAATCTATGGAGGCTTCATCCGCACTAGTTGTATGAGGAAAATTATTTGACTGTTGATTGCTTTTTAGTCAATGCATTCTGTCCCATCTAGAAACTTAGTTTCTTTGTATGATGATTGAACGAGTTCTTAAACAGCTTGAGAAACAGTTCTCTCTTTCACTTAAGTACACTTTTATTCAAGAATATTAAGAATTAAGAATATTTAGGAGCAACATTGCATATATACACATAGATAAAACAATTAATAATAACTATTTTGCCATACTACATGATTTTTTAAATTTTTTTATCTATGCTTTCCCACTCATGAAAAGCACCAGCCACCACCGCCCCATCTATCATTTCATAAAAAAATAAAAATAAAAAAAAAACATCATACAGTGTGCAGAAAAAGTAACCAAAGCCACACTGAAGCTAAGCTCCAGAGGACAAGGAAAAGGCATTCACCCACTCAGCCAGTGCCTCATGTCATGAAAGATGCTTAGACTCAGATTAATATGTCAGATAAACACCTGCTACGTTCCCGTTGAGCAACACACCTATTATCAACTGTCAAGAGAATGTTTTTTTTTATTATTATATTTAATGCGATTAGCTTGGGACCACCAGCCTCGGTTTAGGATCCACTTGGCTTTTTCAGGAAAGGGGATTTGAAGTCGATTAGCTCCCCTGACTCCTTCACACACAACTCGTCTCAGAGCAATGGCACAAAGAGGTGATAAATGGGATATGGAGAGAGAGAGGGTGGAAACCATTCTGGCATGTCTTTTATCTTCCAAAGAACCAGCAACTCTCTCTCTCACTGATATCTTTGCATCTACTCCACTCCTGCCATCTTTTTTTCACTCCTCAGCTGCGTTTCTGTCAATATCACAGGTATGCATATGTTTGTTCTCTTTGGTTGTCATTTACTGTATGATACTTTGAGATCCAGGTGACCATCGGTCCTTGTGCTGCACAGCTACAAATGTTTCTAAATGTTTAAATTTAGCACAAAACTCATCTTGAAATGTTTGTTCTATGGCTACCTCAAAAGTCAAACCCAAGCCATGTATAAAGTCCAAAATGTCATAGATGTGTGCAGTGGGCTTCTGTAATTTTGGCAGTAAGCAACCACTGAGAGTAAAGGCAGTGAAGCTTATGAAAGCAAATATTACCATTTTTGTTTCTTCTTTTTTTTGTAATGATTTGAAATAGGTCTCTTATACTCACAAAGTTTGCATTTATTTGGTCTAAAATGCAGTAAAAACAGTAATATTGTGATTATAGTCTTTAGTGTGACATGATCCTCCAGAAATCTGTTTTTACTGTCAGTTTCAATTTAATGCATCCCTGCTATTTTTTTTTTCTTTTATTTATTTATTTATCTTACTTGGCCCAAACCTTTGAATGTGAAGCAGTGTAACTATTTTTAACATTGAGAATGAAAAAAACAAAAAACAAAAAAAAACAATAAATAAATAAATAAATACATACATAAATAAAATTATATATATATATATATATATAGAGAGAGAGAGAGAGAGAGAGAGAGAGAGGAAATTCACAGAAAATTATGGGAAACCATTGAGAGTGATTGAGCAACCACCCAGAAATCCTCCCAAACAGCCTCAATACCCCCACCTTTCATTCATAAGCTTTTCTGTTAATTGATACTAATGAGCGGTGGGAGGTGTAAAGAGTTCAGAGCCGTGATTGATGTGAAGTTTCACACTTGTCTGATCCTGATGCTCCAACATGCTGATCTCAACTATTTTACTCCACTGACGATAATTATTTGATCATGCTTTATTTTCAAGATGAATTGCTGCAGATTTTTTTAATTAATAATTAATAAACAGTTTCACAATCCCTCATCTTATGTCTTACACTTCATTTCCACTTGGCATATAGTCTACATTTATTAACAATCTTTAGCAAACTTTTACAAGTACCGTTAAAAACAATTATTTTTCCAAGGCTTAACAAAAAACATGCAAAATCACTTATAGCGGGATGGTTTCGAAATCATAACACACTACCTCCACATACAGTATATGCAATGTATATTTTGATAACGTTTTGCTGAATGTTGTATTTGTATGTTATACAATTTGTAATTGTATTTTTCAACACAGAATTAAGCTACTTTATGTAAATTTGTGAGTTATTGGTAAATAACTAAAAGAAACTAGAAGAAGAAATTGAATAAATTAGTGCAGTAAATGGTAAAACTATTTGCACTACGAACTAATGCATTTATTATAATTAATTATAATATAGCTACAATAAAAACATCAGAAAGAAACATCAGGATGAAGATATAGAAGAAGATTTGATTGATTTGAAGATTTGACAACAAGAAGGTCCCCAATGGGCCTTTCAGTGTGGAGTTTGCATTAGGGGTGTGCGATATTGAAAAAAAAATTATATTTCGATACTTTTTGGCATTTTTTCGATAGCGATAATTAGACGATATTTTGCCGAGTGTGTTATTTTGCTGATATCTGACTACTGTAGACAGCTGCAATTTTTGATATTATTCATATTCTGTGTGGTCAGTTCACATCAGTGATAGAAATTAATCTTTTCATATAAGTTTAAACTGATTTTTACCTTAACCTTACAAATGCATATGTTTTGATATTTTAAATATAAAACATTGAATACTGATATTTGAAATTATTTTAAAATGAAAAGATACTTTGAATGTGAAATTAAAACCGCCAGTAGGTGGCAGCAAGTCACTGTTAATAAGTGAGTCATTGTGACTGAACTGAATCATTTAAACGGTTGATTCATTCAGGAAAGACACATCGTCATGTTGCTCAGAGATGTAAAACAGCGTTAGCTGTTTGGAATTATTTTTTGTTGGCGAAATGGAGCAAAAACAGGCAATATGGTGTCTAAAACGTAAGTCTCTTAATATTAACTTATTGTTTTTTGAACTGTTGTATAAAATCGATATCACATTTGTAATCATGCTTATTTTTTTAAGAAAAAACAGCACTATTTGTGTGATTTTAACTATATGAAATTATATATATATATATATATATATATATATATATACATATATATATATATATATACACACATTTTCTGCCCCCATATCTTGAATTTTGTCATCATTCTCAATGCATTTTAATAGACTGAATCATGCAGTGAAAAAACACTCTAAATGCATACGTGCACTGTTTAACCCACTAGACTTCTTCATGTAATGTATGCGTCTGCTCTGTAGGGGTGTTTTGAATGGTTTTTGCAAAATACTCGATATTGTCAAATTGCACATCGTTAAAACAACAATTACGATATTATCGCAGACGATATATATCGCACACCCCTAGTTTGCATGTGTTTTCCCCATGTTGGTACAATGTTCCCCATTGTAGATGTGAATCTGTGTATGAGACCTGTGATGTGTCCATCCATCCAGGGTGTCCCAAGCCAGTGACCTGAGATGTTGGGATAGGCTCCAGCATCCCTGTGATCCTACAGAAAATTAATGGTTTGGAGTTTTAATGGATGGAGTTTGTTTAGCACCATTGAAATTGGTATTTCACTGACATTGGTAAGAACATCACTGGTAGAAATGAAAGATTTTTTGAACTTGCTCTGTATTTTCTTTCAGCTCATTTCAGACTGCCACACAGTCGCTGTAGTCTGAGATGGGTCAGCACTCTGGGAACTGGGGATCAGCCCCCTCCTGACAGAGTCACAACCCATTCAATGTCATCTGTCCAAATGCAGGAGAAATGCCAGTGCGATTGATGTAAAGGGAAAAGGGGAGTTTAAAGCGATGTCCATAAAGCTGTTCCTCCAAGTCAGGGGTCATTCAAAAGAGTCAAGACCAATTTATTTGTGGGAATCTTGGGCAGGCAAAAAAATAGCACTCTTGCTTATGCAGAGCTTAATCCCAGCAGTCATCTTGTGGGAGTTGCTTGTAGAGCACAAAACCTGAAGCATGACTTTTTCATTTGTTGGTGCCAGATGGAATTGGGCTCCATCCTCCAAAGCAAGACTTGACAGCCAAGTGTTGGCTAGTGAGTAAGAAGCCCACCTAAGCTTCCATCACTGTTGACCCCTCTGTGCACTGACACAGATAAAACCATGTACCATAATTTTCTGGATATATACCATCAGAAAAATACATGTAAATACTACAGTAACATATGGTATTATACAATAGAACAAAGTATGTTGCTTTAATCAGTGAGAAATTACTGTGCAAATACCAGTGCACTGACTGGTCTCCTCTTCTTTTTTTCTTTTTTCTTTTTCTTTTTTAATTGTGTTGCAGGGGCGGTTTGTACATTAGGGCGGTCGGACGACGCACCACCAAAGCGCGAAAGGGAGGGATTTTTTTCTTTCACATTCAATCACAGTGTTACGCTTGCTTTCACTCTTCTATACTGTTTGTTCTGCCTCTGGAAATATAGTCCAATCAGCGTTGAGTCACGTTCTGTGTAGTACCGCCCCTTTTTGGGCGATTTCTGTCAGTCTGAGAATCGCCCCGAGTGTTCTCATAGACTTCCATTCAAAGATTTTATTTATTTTTTTTTTCAATCTGCAGGCACTGCAATGCAATCTCTATGGGTGCCGGGAGGGCTAGCACTAACATGCTTTTGTCCTCATGTGTAATCGTAACTTGTGCAGCGATTGGTCGGAACAAACATACCGCTAATAAGTAGAAATATGAAGTCAGGACTAGTCTGTATGGGCTGAATAAAGCAAACCAGTATCTTATCAGTGAAGTTTTGATGGATGACGATTGCAATGGACGTAAAGACGATTACAGTCAGTGACATACATGAATCGTAAATTACATTATTAGACGCGCGCGAGTCCGTTATTATTAGTGTGCAAATAAACAAACCGTGTATGTGCGCTCTCTGCTTTATGAGCACATTTCAGTATGATCGCATGTCTGGCAAGTGTTTTATAATGGACAATCGCTGAAGTAGTGTGTTTTTATAGGAGTTTGCTATGGACAGTGGTGTATTGGCATCAACATTCACTCTGACAGAGGAACTGTTCACTGGTCATGCTGAGCTGCCTTCCGATCACCACACTCAACTTATTCATAATGTTTTTATTTACTTTTTTTTAATTTGTGTTTTGCTCTGTTTAATAATTTTGAATACAGATCCGTGTATATTTATATAACTTTAAGGCGACTGGTATAGTGGTCTGTTGGTGTCTCCGTGTGGTCTTGCTTGGTACTGCAGCTTGACTTGTAGTTATTTATACATGTATAGAAAATAGTCTAAACAAATGTAACATTTATTTATTTTTCTCAGAGATTTTGCTGTTGCACTGTATACATCAATTTTGAATTATTATTAAAATTAAAAACAAAATGTTTTCATTTTTCTTGAAAAAAGCTTGCAGAAAATATCGTTTTGTGAGAATCATCCTCAGTCTTGAATTTGGTAAAACAATTTTCTTTATTTAAAATGTTTCATGTCTTAATCCTTTTCTTTTTGTTATACTGGGATAAATAATATCGGGATGTATGCTAAAATTTTTAGATGTGGCCCCCCACCTACAAAATTTGCCACCAGCCGCCACTGTTGTGTTCTTAAATATATTAAAAAGGTACATTTTGTTTTCTATTTTGTGCTTATAATAATCATGTCAGCGACATAAAGTCATTTTGAGACTACTTATTTAAAATACTTAAAAAAACTTAATTACATTATGTTTAAGTTTAATTAAAATTATGACATTATTGCATTAAAATGAGAGGAAAATATGTTGATTGATATGTGTGAAACTGATAACAAAATTCAGATCACATTTAGGTGCTACAGATTAATTCACTGTTTGTATGCTTGTTCGTTCATTTTGTTTGTCAGTTATTGTGATTGGTCTCTCTTGCTGCAATGATTTTTTTTTTTTCTGTAGTTTGCAAGGCTACAAGCTACTTTTATTATTTATTTAATTATTTAGTAGTTAAGTTAGTAGTGAGTTTTTTAACTTCTCACTAGTGAATGGTTCGATGTACTCAATGGTTAGAGTACTCATATTTTAACTTGAAGCAAGAGTTTGAAATTATGAATTTGATTTGTTTGTTATCAGTTCACAAGTCATTAACTGTTGAATTAAAGTCATGATTTTATCAGCTGTTTGGACTCTCATTCTGTCGGCACCCATTCACTGCAGAGGATGCATTGGTAAGCAAGTGAAGCAATTCTAAATGTCTCCAAATCTGTTCCGAATAAGTAAACCCATCCACATCTTTCTAAGTTTTTTTTTTTTTTTTTTTTTTTTTTTTTTTTGCAACTTGCTACTTGGCAAAAACACATTCACCTGATATTCTGATTCCCAGGTATGGGCAGTATTTCAAATACATGTATTTGAAATACAAAATACTATTTTGTATTTTGTATTTAAATACATTTAATCTTAGTATTTTTGTATTTTCCAAATACATCAAATACTTTTTGCAACCTCTTTATTAGACTGCTGATTTCCTGTATCAACAAGTAAACAAAAATACTAAATACAAAAATGCTAGGATTAAATGTATTTAAATGCAAAATACAAGATATTTAAATACAAAATAGCATTTTGTATTTCAAATACATGTATATGAAATACTGCCCATCCCTGCTGATTCCTACTATGATACTAACAGCACTTTTATAGTAATTACAGAAAAACAGTGTCAACTGGTGTCTTGAGGCAGAAAGATCCCTAAACTGAATCAGTGGATGAATGTCACCAGTAGATAAATGCAGTTCTGGTGATTGCTAATGTCTTCCCTTGGGTCTGGAGGCTGGAGAGTTTGTGCTTCACTGGAAACTATTCCACTTCAGAATGTTGCTTTCCACTGCAGTATATATGATGTCCTCTATAGTACCCTCACATTTTCTGTAGGCACTAAAGGAGGAGCAGCTGTCATGAATAAATCATGGAGGGACAGGCAAAACACATGATTAATATGCGGAAATCCCCCATACGGCCCCTTATCTATTCCATCCACTTTTACATGCCCCCTTCCCTATTATCACAGTACTCTGTCCATCTCTCTGTGCACCACATACTTGCATGCTGACAAATGTGATGTTGATGGGATATCAGGGAGCATTATAGTTGTTGCTTACACCGCTGACCACTGTTGTGAAGAAGCACAGCTTGCTGGGTCATATCCACATTTCATGAGTAAACAAAACCGCTCGGGGCTAAGAACACAAGACACACAGATTGTTCATAATAGCGCAGTAGATCTGTCACCACCAGCTGTTAGCCCCTAAACCTTTTGCCCACTCCTAGACCTGCTCCCTACTAGGACCCTTCAAAGGGAGTGGCACTGGAGAGCGGTATACTAATACTTTTTATGGTGTGAAAAGAACAGAGTACACAGTGATCATAAACATTTTGGTTGTCCTGCTGTGCTACAGAACTGTCTGCACCTGGATTTCTCTGAGATCCAATTTGAATGTACCATGCTGGCAGCGGTATTAGCTCTGATTCAAATCTCACTGAGGCAACGTCCACATTATTATGGGTAAATTTGAAAAGACCTTTTTACTCTACATTTTGGCGTTTTGTCCACACTGAGACACTGTTTTTGTTGAGTGAAAATGGAGCTTTTTAAAGACTACTTCCAGTATTATATTTGGTTCTACCAGCATTACTGTGAAAGAACATTTACTCGCAATTGCTCTACTACAACAAAAGATGATGACAGTTGCGTTACATAGAATAACGATTTTGAGTGTGACCGGGACAAACCAGTGGTGAGATATTTTGCTAATAAAATGATCGTGCCAGAACTTTATCATGTCTGGTTTCTCTGCATCATCTCAGTGACATGCACACCATATGATTTATAATAGTACTTTACAATCGTAGCTTGTCAGACTGTATGAAGATGATTCCAGTTATAAGCCATGTCACATTGTGGGATCTCTGTCAGACTGCACAAGAGTCAAAATGGTTCTTGATTTGATGGTCATTGTAGGAGAAGCCACACTTCAGGACTGCGCCTCAAAACTTCTGCAGAATTTTATCAGAGGTAAAATTTGATCGCAATGGTGATTAATCGTCTGTTGGTGAACGTCACACTAGTGATCAAAGACTACAAACTTGGCCTAGCCTAGGATCAGAGGAATCATTTTGGTCAAATTGTGGCTAAAATCGAAAAAAAAAAAAATTGAAACAAAAACACTGATTTCAAATATATCTGGATCTAAAGGGGTGTTTTCACCATTTTTGGTTCCCCAAATAATCTTTCAGTGTTCTTAAAAGAATTATTTTTCTCAGCATGAAGAACATTTTAAAAATCTAAAGAACATTTCTTTTAACACTACAAAGAACCTTTTGTTCAATGCAACATGGGTGTTAAAAGTTTTTCATGTAACTATAGTTGCCATTAAAGGACCTTTAGTTTTTTATACAAGTGTTGTTTGCCTTCTAAAGTACCATCACAACCTAAATAGAAACCTCATAAGTCACTCTTCAGTCTTCATGAGCAGCAACTCTCTTAAAAATCCCTCAAGAACACCGTGTAAATTGTGGTACTCACAAGTGCCAAAGAGACTCAACTAACTGAGTTTGACGTTAGCATACTAATAAGCTCAACAACTCAATACTGTAATATAGGGGAAGCCAACGCTGCTCCTGGAGGGCTATCATCCTACAAAGCTCCAACCCTGTTCAAACACACCTTAACCAGCTAATAAAGGTGTTCAGGATTACTTGAAAATAACAGGCAGGTGTGTTGGAGCAGGTTTGGAATTGAATTCTGTAGGAAAGTAGCACACTGTGATCAAACAGTCACATTTCAGTTTCTGTATATTGTGCGTTTTTCAGAAATCAGAACTTGTCAAGAGTAACATCTACTAAAAAACACTGCATTAAACACATTTTGCTGGTATGTCTATTTTGATGTTTCCAAGAGAGATACACAATAGGCTTCTCTGTTATATTCAGTCCTAGAGTTAGTGAAGGTTTGTTAACATAGAGAAAATAAATCAATAGCCTGTGCTAAAAAGAAATGTGTGCATAATTGTACTGAATGTGCAGTTGTAGTGTAAAAAAAAAAAAAAAACTTACTTGCAGATAATATAATATTAATGAAAAAAGGCCACTTACTTGAAATTAAGAGAGTAAACTTTTCGATGACTACAACTCTTAATACACTTTTGTCACATTAAAAGTCACATTATTATTTTTTTTTCTATTTATGTTTTAAAGAAGCACACTTATTTTGATTTGTTCAGTAACATACTAAAAGCACATGTAAAATACTTGATTATAATTTTAACTGTAGTGTGTCATTTGATTTCACATTTGAAATTAACATATTTTAAATAAACTGCAACTTCATCATTACAAATGTGTAATTACATATATATTTAATACATGAAATACAAGTTTCACTTTAAATGACATAAAAAGTATATTTTTGTTTTCCATTAATACACATCAGTTTCTGCAGTTTTTCAGTTCTGCAATACACACACACACACACACACACATATATATATATACAAGTGCATCTCAATAAATTATAATGTCGTGGAAAAGTTCATTTATTTCAGTAATTCAACTCAAATTGTAAAACTCGTGTATTAAATAAATTAAATGCACACAGACTTAAGTAGTTTAAGTCTTTGGTTATTTTAATTGTGATGATTTTGGCTCACATTTAACAAAAACCCACCATTTCACTATCTCAACAAATTAGAATATTGTGACATGCCAATCAGCTAATCAACTCAAAACACCTGCAAATGTTTCCTGAGCCTTCAAAATGGTCTCTCAGTTTGGTTCACTGGGCTACACAATCATGGGGAAGACTGCTGATCTGACAGTTGTCCAGAAGACAATCATTGACACCCTTCACAAAGAGGGTAAGCCACAAACATTCATTGCCAAAGAAGCTGGCTGTTCACAGAATGCTGTATCCAAGCATGTTAACAGAAAGTTGAGTGGAAGGAAAAAGTGTGGAAGAAAAAGATGCACAACCAACCGGGAGAACCGCAACCTTATAAGGATTGTCAAGCAAAATCGATTCAAGAATTTGGGTGAACTTCACAAGGAATGGACTGAGGCTGGGGTCAAGGCATCAAGAGCCACCACACACAGACGTGTCAAGGAATTTGGCTACAGTTGTCGTATTCCTCTTGTTAAGCCACTCCTGAACCACAGACAATGTCAGAGGCATCTTACCTGGGTTAAGGAGAAGAAGAACTGGACTGTTGCCCAGTGGTCCAAAGTCCTCTTTTCAGATGAGAGCAAGTTTTGTATTTCATTTGGAAACCAAGGTCTTAGAGTCTGGAGGAAGGGTGGAGAAGCTCATCAAGTCAAGTCAAGTCGAGCTTTATTGTCATTCTGCTACATGTGTGGACATATAGTGGAACTAAATGTCGTGTCTCGCAGGACCACGGTGCTACATACTAGTTAAACCTAAGATAAACATACAACAATGCAAGTATAGGAAAAACAATAGAGCTATACAACAGTAAACTATCTGACTATACATATACTAAAAATACTATAACTGCTATACCTAGTTGACTACACATACACAAACTGAGACTGTATAAGAACTTTACATAAATACTGTACATGAAATTGTGTGAAAGAGTTATATGTACATGAAATTGTGCAGAAAAATATATATTTTGTACATTAAATTATTGTGCAGAAGAGAGATTTTGTGGGGGACAGTGCATAGTGCAAAAAGATTTTGTAGTGCAATGCTCAAGTAAACATGTATTATTTTGTAGTGCAATGTTCAAGCAGACATATATTTTCTTAAGAGTCTTTGTGGCAGGGAGTGTTTATAGAAAGTGTCTAGTGTGCATATAGTGGTATGAGTGCGTTACTACAGGTGGTTTGTATAGCCCACTCACCTGTGTGTAGCACATTCAAAATTGCACTTAGTAAAATTGTCTACAGTTTTTAATGAGTTGGGGGGTGGGAGGGCTGAGGTGTTCAAGGTTTCAGAGGGGGACAGGGGGATTGGAGTTAAGAGCTCTCACAGCCTGGGGAAAAAAGCTGTTGAGCAATCTGACAGAGCGAGCTCTGATGCTCCGGTACCTTCTACCTGATGGCAGGAGCTGAAAGAGGTTGTGGGAGGGGTGGGTGGGGTCCTTCACGATGCTGGTGGCCTTGTTGGAGCATCGTGAAAGGAAAATGTCCAGGATGGAGGGGAGAGGGGCACCGATGATCTTTGCGGCAGTGTTCACTGTCTGTTGTAGGGTCTTGCGGTCAGCAGCACTGCAGTTCCCATACCAGACAGTGATGCAGGCTCATAGCCCAAGTTGCTTGAAGTCCAGTGTTAAGTTTCCACAGTCTGTGATGATTTGGGGTGCAATGTCATCTGCTGGTGTTGGTCCATTGTATTTTTGAAAACCAAAGTCACTGCACCCGTTTACCAAGAAATTTTGGAGCACTTCACACTTCCTTCTCCTGACCAGCTTTTTAAAGATGCCAATTTCATTTTCCAGCAGGATTTGGCACCTGCCCACGCTTCCAAAAGCACCAAAAGTTGGTTAAATGGCCATGGTGTTGGTGTGCTTGACTGGCCAGCAAACTCACCAGACCTGAACCCCATAGAGAATCTATTGGGTATTGTCAAGAGGAAAATGAGAAACAAGAGACCCAAAAATGCAGATGAGCTGAAGGGCACTGTTAAAGAATCCTGGGCTTCCATACCACCTCAGCAGTGCCACAAACTGATCACCTCCATGCCACGCCGAATTGAGGCACTAATTAAAGCAAAAGGAGCCCCTACCAAGTATTGAGTACATATACAGTAAATGAACATACTTTCCAGAAGGCCAACAATTCACAAAAAATGTTTTTATTTTTTAAATTTTTTATTTATTTATTTATTTATTTTTTTATATTGGTCTTATGAAGTATTCTAATTTGTTGAGATAGTGAATTGGTGGGTTTTTGTTAAATGTGAGCCAAAATCATCACAATTAAAAGAACCAAAGACTTAAACTACTTCAGTCTGTGTGCACTGAATTTATTTAATACACGAGTTTCACAATTTGAGTTGAATTACTGAAATAAATTAACTTTTCCACGACATTCTAATAATTTATTGAGATGCACCTGTATATACATATATATATATATATATATATATATATATATATATATATATATATATATATATATATATATATATATATATATATATATATATATATGTGCAGCATGAAGCTGTCATGGCAACTAGACACATTGCATGCGGATTTCAAGGGATATGCTGAAAGGGTGGCTAGAAGCATAGAAATGGCAGCGAAATATGTCAGTACAACCTCAGGATCAGTTTTCAGCCATTTGGCTGCTTAGTCACATCACACCTGTATGTGGCAACAGTTGTACAGTACTGTGTCATCAGATCAGTTTAATCCAACTTAGGCCTCTATATACATTTCTGCAAAACTGAAAAAACATACCTATATGTACGAATCACTGCAGTTTCCAGTTGAAATGAATGCTAGAAGCAATAAAACTCCAACAACTTTTCTTTCTTTTCACACAAAGTATGATTTTCAGGTTCAGAGTTTTGATTAATAAAGGCTAATTTTGACACAATTACTTCCAGAATATTATGTAATGCTTTTAAATAAATTTTAACATCCTGCGCGATTTGAAAACTGATACTTTTGAACATTGTTGTCAGATATACAATTTCATATGCATGAGTCTTCTAATTCAGTAGGTTTGCTCACGCGATACAGCCTTGCACTTAAGTGACGAAGAGCTCCGATACGAACCCCGTGAAACTATGGTTCGACAAAACAGCTCAAATCCGCATAAGGAACTTAAAATAGCACGGCTGCATCAACAAATGTGTTTTTATATCACTTTTGCATTTATTAACACTATCGGGTAGGTTTAGGGTTGGGTTTGGTGTAGGCCATTTCCAACATGATAGAGCACTAACTTTTAGCGACACTCACCGGATGTTTGAATTCTGAACAGCCGCAATACGTACCTCAAGCAGCGTAATAAAAATGCTACAATACGTGCCTGTACCAACGTAATAAAAACATGCTATGGTCACGTATTGAACGTGTGTTTTAGCGCAACTCTCTGGACATTTCAATTTGAAACCGCCACGAAACGTACAGTAAGGTACGTAATTACGGTGTTGTAGAAATGTATATAGAGGCACATATTTTCATGAGCCTGGGTTGGTTTAATTGGGCCAATTGACTGTTCGACCCCCAAATGAGTTTAGCACAAATGTTTGTTACATGACATGAATTTTTTGAAGAAGAATGAGAAACTGGAGATTGATTGATTGATTGATTGATTGATTGATTGATTGATTGATTTTTTTCTTTATTTATTTATCTATTTTTTTCCTGTGTGTTGTACATGAATTGCACAAGCTACTTTTTCAATGGCTTTCACAAAGTGGTGGGAACAAAATCAACTTTGGAAATATAGTGGAAGAAAGATGTGCTACCCGCAAATGACACCTACTTATTCTATTAAAGAACTTTTTTTTTTTTCAGTTTATTTATTATTTAGTATTACTGTTTGAAGATATTCACAGATTTTGTAGTTAAAAAGAAGACTATTAACTATTCAAGGCTTATTTGCTATATGTAAATTATTAATTAATCATGATTATATTTAAAATGCTTTTCATGTAGTTTTCACAAACTTCCAGTTTAAGTTTCGCTCACATTCTGTTTTGTCCGAATGCAGATACAGATACAAATCATTTTATCACTGCTAGGTACAGACTTCTACTGCATACTGTACAAAATCTTGTCGGGGTGTATGTGATATCTAAAATGTTGCCTGCGGAAGGGGGGCAGTTTACTAGATTTTGGCACAAAGCGTATTTATCCCTTGATTCAAAGCAACATCAAAAGAACAGCAACTTCAATGGCTTCCTGTTTAAGAACAAATCGGCTAGCGGTGCATGACCATTTTCACATCCTGCATCTACTTGCATCAGTTCCTTCTTTTGTATTGTTCCTCCTAGGTTAATGTCTCCTTTCCTTCCCATTTGTTAATCGATGCATTAATGACTAAGAGCAATAATTAGAGAAATTATCCTGCATGCAATTATTGCAATATATTAGCATCAGGTAATGCAGAGGGCAGCTAGAAGGAGATGAAACGCTTGTTGGTTTTAAAGATAAATTCACCTCACTGATCTGACAAGATCGATCTTCAGCACAGTGTTTGATTGTTCTCTACCCTTGCACAGTTTCTGTGTGTAGGGGAGATAAAAGTCATTGGCTGTAAGCAATTAAACAGCTCCCTGGTGGATGATAATATGTCTCACCTTTATTCTCATAACGTGACGACAGCAACAGTAACAGGAGGAGACTCACTTTGTCCTCATAAAACATGACCTAAAACCTAAAAGAGACAACTAAGTATGTCAGTAAACTGCTATATACAACAAAGCAGATGAATTTAGAAATGCAGAATGGCTTGGAGCAAGCAACTAAAATTAGTCATCACTAACTTACATTTTTTAGTAGTGTAGTAATAGTAGCTTGGCTGATTAGCTTGTTGCATCTCCAGGTTTTTCTTAAAAAAGTAATGATGTAGTATGATTAAACTACACATTTTTATTCTGTGCCTGCAGCTCTACATCTAGGGGAACTGGAGAAATAGTGTCTCGTGTAGGGAAATCTGATTAATTTTACAGCATTTTACTTCTGTGTAAGGACTGAAATGAATCTAAGTGAACCTTTTTTTTTTTTTTTTTTTAGCTGACCCATTTCAGTCCCTACGGAAATCTTCAGTTTAATAGCAACACATTTTCTTGAATACTGCAATTCATCATTTTATTTGTTTTTATTTGGTCTTTTCTCGTTTCTGGCTAGTGGTGTCCCTCTGCCTCACAACATTTTAAATTAAATTATAAAATGTTTGCATACAGTATTTCTGTTCTGCAAGGTGAAAACATCATGCACACTGTTAAAAGTAATATTTTGTTTTAAAATGTATATTTAACTGAGTTCAAAAGATTCCATATGCAACAAAATCTGCATGTTTCCATCATACAACACAGTGTTACACTTATTGCAAAAATATAAAATTTTTAACACAATTAATGTTGTAATACTGTGAATATGGATATTAATCAACATTTTAATCATTTATTTTAAAAATAAAAAGAATAAATACTTTATAGAAGATACAGAATTATATTTGGACTATTTTTTGTGTGTAAAGGACATTGCAGGTGATGGTTAATCAGAGAGGTGCATTCTTTATTGTTATTTATTATTTAGTTTCATAAATTTTGCTATATTTCTGACAATTTAATGTGGCACAATTTATTAGTTTGCAGTGTAACTTACAGATTTTATACATTTTAGTCTAAATTTTGATTAAAAATAGTTGTAGTAATGATTAAGGAGATATTACTGTTTCTCTTGGCAGAAATAGTGATAACACATAAGTAGTTAGCGGCAGTGTTTAACAAAAACTAATAAAAAAATCAAATATTATAAATAAGTAAATAAATACTGTATCTTCTGTATTCTGTATCTACTCAATATATACCCTTAAGGGGCCAACTTTGTACCTTAGCCACACCTAAAGGTTCATAGCAGCACCTTAAGGATACATATTACTACTCTAAGGTTCTAAAATACTAAAATGCCCCTTTAGTGGAAGATAAGGTACAAAGTTTCCCCTAGTGACAAGCTGTTTTATCCCGAAAGGTACAATTCGTGCACATTCTTTTTTTTCCTTGTAGCTTGTAGCTTGTAGCTTTTCAAACTACAGATAGCAGCTTTCCTCACACTGTACTGTGCTTTTGTCAGGTAAAACTCCTTCACTGCACTTGCAGTAAGAGTAAACCTCTGCAAATGGGCAAACCAGTCATCCAACAAGTTAACTGACATACAACAAATGAGGAAAGAAAAAAAAAATATCCCTGGGGCTGTTCTGGTTATCCAATCATGCTAAAGTACCCTGATGTCCATTAAAGCTGTGCAGCGCTTTGCTGACTTCAGCATCAGACTGCAAAGTCGGAACCCCAGAGATACCCTTGAAGATGTCACATGACCACAGGGGTGAGAACACACATTTACTTAGCCATATCTACAGACGCACATTTAAAACACTCGCTGGCATGGAGCCAAAACCATAAAGTGGCATGTAAAGCACCATATTACTGTAGTCTCAGATTTCTGTCATCTCTGAGGATGCGTTTCAATAAAGATTTGCAGATAACGGACCGTGCTAAGATGAGAGCATACATGCATGCATACACATGCTTTCTCTCTTTCTCTAGGGTCACTCAAGGATACTTACACTCGTATCTCTCTCCAGTCATCTTTAGTGTGCTGGTATTTAAGAGGATCAGTGAGCAGTGATGAAGAATTGAGCCAGGAGTAATTAAACACTGACCTGCAATGATGCGTCTTATAGGGTTTTAAAGGTTGACGAGCACATATTTCCTACTGAAACAGGAAGTTAGGATAGGACAAGTCAATTTAAGGTGTTACGATTTGAGAACTTTTGTTCTGTTGACAGAAAAGGGCAATTAACTGCTAGATTTCTGCTCATCATTAAATGTCATTACATATAGAAATGTCCAAATACAACTGTAATATATATGTAATTATATATTTATACACACTACTGTTCAAAAGTTTGGGATAGGTATGATTCAAGTAACAAAGATGGCGGCGCGTGCACACGCTGCGGCTTCTCTCTCTCCCGACAGAACGGTGTTTTCGTGTTTGTTATCTTGTAAATCGAAGTGTTTTTGTACGTCTTCGTCGCGTCTATCTGTCTTTAAACGCGCATACAGTCGTGAGTTTCTGCTCGACGTCGGCAGAACCACATTTTTAGAGTTAAACCTCGCGCACGCCGAAGAGCTGCGGGACCTCGGTCTGCTCCGGAGGCCTACAACATCACCGACCCCCACTACTGCATCTCGCCCAGAGCGGAGGCGCCACAAGCGGCGCGAGAGGAAGCAGAAGAGGGGTAAGCGCGGAGGTATCCGGGCTAGGCTAGCGGCTAACCCACACAAGCCAGCTATCCCCACCATCGTACTGGCTAACGTACGCTCTTTAGACAATAAACTGGACTACATCCGACTACTACGCTCAACTCAGAGGACTGTAAGAGACTGCTGTGTTTTTGTTTTCACGGAAACATGGCTCAACAACAGCGTTCCGGACTGCGCCATTCAGCTCGACCAGCTAACATGCTATCGAGCGGACAGAGCTCTCGTCGAGGGAGGTAAGACCCGCGGCGGCGGGCTTTGTGTTTACATTAATGACGCGTGGTGCCGCGACGCTGTTGTGGTCTGCAAACACTGCTCGCCCCTGGTGGAGTTTATGATTATTAAGTGCCGGCCGTTTTATCTACCGAGGGAATATACAGCCATACTGCTCGTTACTGTATACATCCCTCCCAGCTCCAACAACAACATCAGGAGTGAGGCACTTAATGAACTGTACCAGCACATCAGTGAGCAGCAGACAGCCCACCCAGATGCTTTTCTCATCTCAGCTGGGGATTTCAACCACGCAGACTTAAAGAGTGTGTTCCCAAAAATACAACAACACGTAGACTTTCCAACACGAGGAAACAACACTCTGGACTTTGTTTACACCACCCAGAGAGGAGCTTACAAGGCCCTTCCCCTCCCCCATCTTGGCACCTCAGACCACATCACTGTCATGCTAATGCCTGCATACAGACCGGTCGTTAAAGTCACCAAACCTGTTCACAAACAGATACAAGTGTGGCCGAATGGGTCGTCAGAGGCACTTCAAGACTGTTTTGACACCACTGACTGGAATATGTTTAAGCAGGCTGCCACATACAATAACACCACAGACCTCCAAGAGTACTCAGAGACTGTCACTGCCTACATCACCAAGTGCATTGAGGATGTAACGGTCACAAAGACCATCACTGTCCGGGCCAACCAGAAGCCGTGGATGACAGGGGAGGTCTACAGACTCCTGAAGGCTCGGAACGCTGCCTTCAGAGCTGGAGATGAGGTGGGCCTGAGGACAGCTAGGGCCAATCTATCCCGCGGCATCAGAGAGGCTAAGAGACAGTACTCCAGGAGGGTAGCCCATCGCTTCAGCGACAGCGGGGACACTCGGAGCCTGTGGCAGGGGATTCAGACCATTACGGACTATAAGTCCCCACCGCGCACCTGTGACAGCACCATCCCCCTGCTGAACGAGCTGAACGCCTTCTTCGCTCGCTTTGAGGCACAAAACAGCACCACTGCAGAGAAGACCCCACCTCCTCCCGGCGACCAGGTGATGACGCTGTCCCCGGACAGCGTGAGGAGATCCCTCAGCAGGATCAATGCACGCAAAGCTCCGGGTCCTGACAACATTCCTGGTCGTGTACTGAGAGACTGTGCAGCGGAACTCACTGATGTCTTCACAGACATTTTCAACATCTCGCTGAGTCAGGCTGTTGTCCCCACATGCTTCAAGGCTACCACCATTATTCCAGTCCCGAAGAAGTCATCTCCATCCTGCTTCAATGACTACCGTCCAGTCGCACTTACTCCGATCCTCATGAAGTGCTTTGAACGGCTAGTCATGCATCATATCAAGTCTGCCCTCCCCCCCTCCCTGGACCCCTTCCAGTTTGCATATCGGTCCAACCGCTCGACCGATGATGCCATCGCCACTGCCCTCCACTCAGCACTCACACATCTGGACAAAAAAGACTCGTACGTCAGAATGCTGTTCATAGACTTCAGTTCAGCATTCAACACAATCATCCCTCAACAGCTCATTCACAAACTGGTCCAGCTGGGGCTCAACACCTCGCTGTGCAACTGGCTGTTGGACTTCCTGACTGGGAGACCTCAGGCAGTACGGGTCGGCAGTAATACATCCAGCACCATCACACTTAACACAGGGGCCCCTCAAGGATGTGTGCTGAGCCCCCTCCTCTTCACTCTGCTGACCCATGACTGCACACCGTCACACAGCTCCAACCTCTTCATTAAGTTTGCGGACGACACGACTGTGGTGGGTCTCATTAGTAACAGAGATGAGACAAACTACAGGTGCGAGGTGAGCCGCCTGGCCGGGTGGTGCAGTGACAACAATCTCTCTCTGAATGTGGAGAAGACGAAGGAGATTGTTGTTGACTTCAGGAGAGTGCACACTCAGCATGCTCCTCTGACCATAAACGGTGCGACCGTGGAAAGAGTGAGCAGCACCAAGCTCCTGGGTGTGCACATCACAGAGGACCTCTCCTGGACTGACAACACCGCAGCACTGGCCAAGAAAGCACAGCAGCGTCTCTACTTCCTCCGCAAACTGAGGAGAGCCAGAGCCCCGGCCCCCATCATGTGCACCTTCTACAGAGGCACCATCGAGAGCATTCTAACGAGCTGCATCACTGTGTGGTATGGCGCCTGCAATGCGTCCTGCCGCAAGTCACTCCAACGCATAGTGAGAGCAGCTGAGAGGATTGTTGGTGTCTCTCTCCCCTCCCTCCAGGACATCTACAACACCCGTCTCACCCGCAAAGCCCTCTGCATTGCGGGTGATCCCACCCACCCGACACACAGCTTCTTCAGTCTGCTGCCATCAGGGAGGAGACTGCGGAGTCTCCAGGCCAGGACCAGTAGACTGAAGGACAGCTTCATTCATCAGGCTGTCAGGAAGCTGAACTCCCTCCCGACCTTGCCCCCCCTCCCCTCTTTTGCCTCTTTTGCCCCACGCACCACTGAACTCTGACCCCCCCCCCTCCCACTTACACACTGTGACCCGCACCAGTCACTTAGTGCACCACTGGACTGCCCACTACCTCAGTCAGTATTGAACTGACCCCACTCAACTACCTCTTCTGTCACTTTAAACAGCCTGATAAGCTATTTTTGCACTACACTCTTTATATCTGCACAGTTTTCGTTTTGTTAAGCTCTTTTTGCACTACACTCATATCTGCACAGTTTTGTTTTGTTTAGTTTTGTTTATTTAACCGATTTGCATTTCATCTGCCATGTGCCTTATGCCACTTAATCAAACTCTTTTTCTACAATGTCCTTATTTGTATATTTGTATAGTTTGTTTTTATATTTTAAACTGTATTTATTTGCATTCTACGTCTACTGTTAGTGTTTTGTTAACTGTATGCACCATGGGTCTGAGAGTCACGCAATTTCAATTCTCTGTATGTATGTGCTGTACATGTGGCAGAATTGACAATAAAGCAGACTTTGACTTTGACTTTGACTTTGATTTTTTTTTTAAGTATTTGAAGAAAATCTCACTAAGGATGCATTTATTTGATAAGAATACAGTAAAAACAGTACTTTTGTGAAATGTTATTACAATTTAAAATAACTGTTTTGTGTTTTAATATATTTTAAAATGACATTTATGTGACGGCAAAGCTGAATTTTCAGCAGCCATTATTCCAGTCTTCAGTGCCTCATGATCCTTCAGAAATCATTATATATGCTGATTTGGTGCACGAAAAACAATTTTTATTATTATAAATGTTGAAAACAGTTGTGCTGCTTAATATTTATATGACAACCAGGATATGTTTTATTTATATATTTATTTATTTATTCATTCATTCATTCCAAGATTTCTGATGAATAGAAAAGAAAGTTCAGAAGAAGAACAGTTATTTTCAATAGACATTTTTTCATTTGGGCTTGTACAGTAGATAGAAAGCTAACACAGACAGACAACAAGCTGCAAAACTCCAATTCTGATTTCATGGCATATTTAACTGCGCACTTTCCTCTCACACTTTACTACCATCATCATCACCATCACAGTCTGAGCCAGGTGCAGCAGTAATTCAGCCCGTGTGTCTGAATGCTCGCTGTGTGTGCGCGTGACAAAAAGAGGTGGTAGGGATTGTGAGAGTGATCAAAAAGTTTGCTAAAATGTATTTGATTATCTCTGAACCATAAATCATATTCACATGACAGTATCACCGTGCAAGTAGCAGCTCTGATACATTATCAGATCTTGTTGTAATGTGTTTTCTGTTGGTAAAGAAAATCCAGAACCACCGCCTCGGCACATACACATCTGCTCAGTGTGGTGAGTTCAGATTGCACTTGCTCAATGGAACCTCATGCAAGGGTTTCTTTAATCACATGTAGTAGCACAGACCCACCTGCCCAACACATGCATTAAAGCAGCGCAAATTGCATTTCCCACACACTGTTCTACTCTCCACCCCACTGCTCACGCTTTATTTGTCAGAAGCTGCTTCACACACAGGGACACACTATTGCTCCGGCAGGAACTGCATCTACACTCTCTCTTGTCTCAGTCTCGCATGCAGAGTCTCTGCTTCTCTCTGTCTTGTTCTCCCCTGTGTGTGAATTCAAGGAGGTCAGCTGTCTGAAGGGGTTCTATTGGTAATTCAGTTTCAAGCCTGTCTAAATGTTGCCACAAGCCCCTGTGATCCTCCTCAGAGATCACACTTTGGTGACGTAACGTCACATGGACGGTTGGGTAGTAGTGCACTGTGGAGTGCTCAGCAGTGCAGGCTCAGCAAAAGGGCGAATCACATCTTTAAATGGGGAGCACAAGAGCACTTTTCTGAATCATATACAGTATATATAACAAATGGGATATCCTATGGCATGTTCCAACATTCAATCCAATTAAACTAAACACTTACTATATATATTATCAATTATACTAAAATACTGTAAAACTACACTAAACTTTACTAAAACGCTATGTGTAGAACTATTTTCTGAGGCATTTTCATTACAAAGAGCACCAAGTCTCTGTTACTAATTTTAAAGTATCTTTCTAGAAATAGCAACAGCGCTGTAACCATTGCTGTGCTATTACACACACATGCGCGCGCAGACACACACACACACACACAGATTGATTAATCTGTGAATTACCTGCGTCTGTGCAGCTCTCAGCAGTGTTGGGTATCATGCAGCGTCTCTAATAGCAAAACAGTAAGATATCATCGCTACCACCACAACCAATCAAAATGTCATGTGACTTTTCAGTATAAAACTACTTCACCTAGAAGGCCAGCGCTGACAACAGGTTTATGTGTTTTTCAAAGATATAAAAGTATAATTTAATTTTTATTATACTTTTTGTCATATTTGTTTGCTTGGTCAGTGTCTTTTTGGTTTTTATTTCCTTTGCTGTTGAAAGGCTGGAAGGCCCATTGAAGTAAAGTGATATTAAACTTCAATCCGACTTCAATCCAAAACCTATTTCTACTTCATAGCTGTGCATTGTTTCTATCAACAAATCAAACTCTGTGCACCTTTTAATTTCACTTTTTGTGATATGTAAATAAAATAAAAACAACTGCTTTCTGCTGTTTAAATTTTTAATAAAGAGATAAACAATGGCAGTACTTATGTTTTGAAGATCTGATGTCCAATATGACTATAGAAAGGCTCTCAAACAGCGTTGCTATGGTTACTTCCTCAGGCAAATGTGACTTTATTCACGAGCATCTATTTGGTGGCAGGAGAATATGTCCACTGTGGCTAAGTAAGGGTTTCTCTGTCTGACAGGGCAGTGGTCAGTACACTTTACTCTGAATACAGGTCAAACAGCACTGATAGGTTAAGCATTCTGCCAATATCCATCCCCTGCCGAGCTCCAGTCGTTCAGTGACATGATCTCTCTCTGTTGTGGACAATTACTCTATTACTGAAACCGCAGAAATCATCAAGAGATGTGCAGTGAGGAGCAGGGATCGAATTCATGAACATTCTTGAACATTCTTAAGAATAAAATTCTTCTTAACTGCTATTTTCTTATTATTCTTGTTATCATTATGGAAACACTTTAGTATAGGGGCCAATTCTCACTATTAACTTATTGCTCACTATTAACTCACTATTGCTTATTAGAATTCCTGTCATTAACATACTGGCTGTTTATTAGTACTTATAAAGCACATATTCTGCATGACCATATTCTACATCCCAAATCATTCCCAATACCTAAACTTAACAACTACCTTACTAACTATTAATAAGCAGCAAATTAGGAGTTAACTGAGGTAAAAGTCATAGTTAACTGTTTGTTAATAGCGAGAATTGGACCTTAAAATAAAGTGTGACCATTATTATTATTTAATAATAAAGATAAGAATGCTTTGTTTTCCCCCCAAAAAAAGAACATTTTAAACTAAACAATTAGAACGTTCCAAGGCCGAAACTTTGGAAGAATTTGACTCTTCGTCATTATGCGTGACATAACTTTTTGCTGAGTTTGAAATTCAGTAACAACTTTACTAAAACAAGTCAAAGAGGGACCTTGTTTTTAAATCTCTGAGCATTCAGCACTTATTTGAGCACCCAAATACAGGACATATTCATCTCTAGCAGTGCAGAAGAAAGATGGACTGCAAAAAAAAAAAAAAAGGCAACAGACTGCTCCGTTTTCATACAGGCTCTTATACAAAAAATAAAAAATAAAAAAACCAAAAAAAAAAATAAAAAAACACCGCTGAACTCCCCTTAAGACAGTTGTGACAAAAATAGCATGAACACTTATTTTGACTGTTGACAGAAGAAGGTGTTTTTTCACTGAGATGATCACTTATTTGGGTTTTTTCACTGAGCTAGTCTTCAAAAATCGACATACAATCAGTTAAAAATCAAAGCCTGTAGATTTTCTTCTTGAGAAAAAAAAAAAAAAAAAATTAAGATCTTTCTAAAAAATATTTGAGAACTTCTCAAGATTTTTTCAAGAACTGCACTCCATCGTTATTAACATAGTTCAACGATTTGGTGTATCCCAAATCTATAGTTCTAACAAACATTCACAAGCAGCATTGCAAAGTTTTGTGGTTGGAACTACAGCTCTCGGCCTGTGGTTAGAAGTATAGTTTCTTGACAGTATGATATATGGACTTAATTAGATCATGGATTTGAGCAAAGACCAAGCAAGCTAACAGGTAATATCATCTATATCTTTCATTCCATACATATACAAATTTCATTCTATGTCTTTTAGTTTGTTGAGAGAATTAAAATGTTGTTTTTGAAGAGTGCACATATGCTCTAGTACCACTGGAGAACCCCGGAGTGACATAAGGGAACCCACAAAATAACAAAAATAGCAAAGTAGCTTTCAAATGCCATGTTTGTTATTTACAGCAATAATACGACATAAATTTTATCTTGAACTGAATAATTAGCAGAAGCTGTCACTCAACTACCTGCCTGATGCCATTACCGACAGTTCTAACCAACGTTGTTCGAACGAAGGATGTGAGTTCCTATATTTTCAGGAAATGGTTGTGACTAACTGGTTAGTTTTCCAATGAATTTTACTATAGTTAATGTTATGGTAGAAACACATCTCTGAATGACATTCAAAAGCAATCAGTTATGTTTCATTTTGATGTGACTTTTAGCGGCAATGAGCTGGGCAGTGTGGATATCTTCTGAAAAATTAATGATCGCAAAGAGCCTGGGTGACTATTTGAGAAAAAAAGTCCATCTCAAATATACCCTCACAGAATTAGCACTTCTCAGACACGGACAATTATAATACCATTTAATTTCTCATCTCATAAAAGTTAAAATCGGTCAAAGAAAGGTTACTGGGACTGCTCAGGCTTCAGGGCTGTTGTTAAACACTGGCTCATGAGATGACTGCTCATCACTTCCGTCAATCACGATGGGACGTCAACAACTCCATGTCACAACACACATTAAGAGGAGGCGGATGTGCCCCTAGGTGCGTGTAATCTTGCGAAAGAGCAGCTGGTAGATGCGGAGTGTGTTCCATCATGCAGGTTTGACAGATCAAAGAGGACAGCTTCTACCCGCCATCCTCAAGCTGTCACAGGCATTGCACAGAGCCATTGCTGCTTCCCTACTGCAGTAACCGCTGCTCTTTGCCCCAATAAATGATCCGCGACAGACAAGAAATGCTTGTCTATTAAAATGACAATCCCGTGCGAGTATGACCCCACATCGGCCCTTGTGTCGTACCAGTGTCCGCAATGACAGATGCCATCAGCATCCCACACCATGTTTCTCCCAGTGCTGTTGGACGTCTGAGAAAGAAATCGATTTTCCACTCTCGTCCGTGTGCTGTTTTCCAATGCCTGGCAGTTTATTTCCCAACTGCACCATGATCGTAGCAATTGTAGAGTCTATTGGATAGAGACCAATAACTGACATTGCTTTTGGTTTGGATTTCATAAGAAACCGTCATCTGAGGAGACACTTGAAGAATTAGGAAGCAAATTTTCCCCCATGCTGCATTTCGGCGAAGCAATATCATAAACATTTCCCAGTTTATATTCAACGTTATTCTCTGGGTTTCCGCTTTATAGGAGATGAAAATCAAAATAACGAGTGGGTTTCAAAATGTGATAAAATAGTAGGGGAGACCAGAGAGGGTTGTAACACTGGTGGAGTAACACTGTCAGATTCAGCACTTAAAAATCTGATACAGGGATGATATCCTACGTGACCACCGCCCACACTTTCATTATCGCTGTCATCTCTGGGTAAAAAATATAGAGGATTTACAGCAGGGGTGGGCAGTTCTGGTCCTGGAGGGTCACTGTCCTGCAGAGTTTAGCTCCAACTTTAATTAAACACTCCTGTCTGTAATTTTCATATGATCCTGAAGACCTTATCTGCATTCCAATTCATAGGAGACAGTGTTCACTGCTCCCTGCACAGGGTATCATTTTTAGTTCATTTTACTTGACAAAATTTGTTACTTCGGAACATCCTGCGACATCAAACACAGATCAAACTTGAGTCACACAATTTAGAGTTAGAAGTTTGAGGTATAATGACATATTTGAAAGCGTTAAACTGAGAGCTAAATTTCTGTTGCAATGTTTAATATGAAAATTAACTTCATTTGGTTATATTAAATGTGTTATTTATCTTATTTAACCATAACCATGGTGGCCGAATTGCAACTATCACGTCTCATGCATTTTATTCCTGCAGACAATTAAACTAAATAAATATGAGAGCCTCAATTTCTTTTCTGAGCCTTTTTTTTTTTTTTGTTCAATCGTCTGGATTGATGTGCAACGACTTGTAGGTAAATTTCCTTCTCCACTTCCTGTGAACTGATGCATTGATGTTCCTTTTTTTGCAGTGCCCTTCAAACTGAATATGTTAGCTCTCTTCAGATTGGAATCTCACTTAAGATTGTGGAATGCCCTTTGAAGTCCACTTCGCAGGGCATTTACAGTCTAATGGAACATACAATTTGTTTAGATTTTCCAGGTGTATTTGATTAGGGTTAGAAATAATCTTAATTGCCCAATCCTGATTTACAGGATAAAAACTGAACACTTAAACATTTGACACAAAATGTGAATAAGCTGAAATTTACACAGTTTAGAAGTTACTTTAAAAAAAAAAAAAAAAAACAGACAACAAAAACAGAGTCACAGAAATCGTAGGAAAACGAATTTCAACACTCTCTGGGCTCTCCTACTTTATAAGCTGAATGTAAATGTTCAACTTTCCAGAGAGGATGAGGGTGAAAGGTCCTTGAATGCTCTTCAGGTTTGTTGGTGACTAAAGTGTTGTGGTATAAACTCACTTCTTTCTTCCTCTGACTGGATACCATCCAGTGATATTAGCCACACATTTGGTCCCGTTTGGGTTGCGGAAGGATGGAGCTACTCTTCAAACAGGGTGAGTCAGATGAACCCAGTCTGGGTGATTTACACGAAAAAGAATATATCTACATGCCCACTTTCTGATCTTCTGTGAGTGTTCATATCCCACGCAGGCAGAAGATGCTATCATTTCTCCCAAAAGCATGCAGTTGAGAGGATGATATGCAATAAATCCTGATATCTGAGCTGAGACGTGGAATCCTCATGACTGGCACAGATCTAATTCAAGGCATCCGTCTGGTTAGGTCAGTGATGCTGATGTAAGCAATGAAGAACAAGACAAGCATACAGAGGAGGTTGAAGTCGAAATGGGAATTTTTCAACACAGCAAATAGAGGCAAAGTCGTCTACCAGCATCAAGTCATAAGCACAGGATCTATTTTAGGGATACAATAGGCATATATTATGAGTGTCGGCTGATAGGCAGTATTGGATATTTAATTATGTGTGTTCCACCTATTAAAGTGACTATTAAAACCTTTCTATAACCTAGTGCTAATGTAAAGGGTTGACAATAGATTGTGTTGGTACGTGCATCTAATGATAGCAGATCTATTGTGAGTGTAAGAGCTGTGTGTGTGTGCGAGAGAGAGAAAATTGTATGCTATAGATACACAATCTTTACTAAAGTTACTTTGCATCAGAAAATGATGATCAAATGAATCAGCATATAAACTAAATGGGGACACTTTTGGGTGCTTTATTAGCATTAAAATGAGTCACTGTATACTTCTATTCGCTTAGCTGGATATTCATTAAATTTTCTCATTTTGTGTTCCGCATAAAGAAATTCAAACAGATTTGTAATGGCATAAGGGTGAGGAAATGATGACAGAATTTAAATTTTTGAGTGAAACATTCCTTTAAAGCTGCACAGTTGGGGATCCAAATTATTACCTTGTGCAAGTCTAGTGTGATCACAGGTTAAACAGCATTTTTCAAGGGCTATATAACAGCATTTTTCAAGGGCTATATTTCTTCTTTTCTTTTTCTTAGTTTAGCAGTATACCTTTTTTTGTTTTTGTTTGTTTTTTGGTTTTTTGGGGTTTTTTTTGGTAACACTTTAGTATAGGGACCAATTCTCACTATTATCTAGTTACTTATTAGCATGCCTACTATTAACATATTGACTGTTTATTAGCACTTACAAAGCACATATTCTACATGACCATATTCTACATCCCTAATCCTACCCAATACCTAAACTTAACAACTATCTTACCAACTATTAATAAGCAGTAAATTAGGAGTTTAATTTGAGGCAAATGTCATAGCTAATGTTTAGGTTAAGGTTTGTTAATAGCGACAATTGAACCTTAAAATAAAGTGTGACCTTTATTCTATATATATATTTTTTTTCTATACTTTACATTTTAAAATATATTACATTAGAAAACAGTTCTTTCATTTACAATAATATTTCACAATTTGACTGTTTTTACTGTTTTTTGAACAAATACATGCATTCTTGGTAAGTATAGGAGACTTCTTTTAAAAACATTAAAAATCTTAGTATGTTGTAAATGCAAATGTACTTGTAGCGTGAAATTGACGTGAAAATAATCATCCACTTGTCAGTGTTGGCCAAAGATTTCCTAGTCCATTTCCCTCAGTTTTCTGCTAGATTTTGAAGTGTGAAGATCACAGCCATTATATCTATCAAAAGCCATCTGCTGTATCTCATAACTCTTTCATTCCACACACCCTAATTGATTTATAAGGACACGCACATCCTGGCTGTACGATTATATGACCTATACGTATTATTATATATGTCTTTATTCAAAAGCTCCCTACTGTGATGGCTGCTCTTTACCTAAATGTCACACCAATCCCTTCATCCGCACCTCCACACTGCTACCGGGCAGATAAGAAGCCTCTGTGAATAAAATGATACCACTACACGGGAAAATTGGACTGTCTAAACAATGATTAGTAGGCGTGAGCGATAGTAGCGCATTCCATAAGGACTCCACCATCATTAAGGCTCAATTTTGAACGCAACTCCAGGTTTGCTCTGCTAACATTTCGTTTTTGATGTGTGCCTTTTATTCCAGGTTGTGCCAGGACTAATGGAGTCATTCTCTCGGATGCTGACGCTAGTGCCTTTTAGTTTTGGGTCATGCTAATGGTACTGTGAATGATGCAATAAGCAGCTCTTGTTATGATTATGCTTGTTTCTGCTTTATTCTTTTGTTATGAGTTATGCTTCAAATAGCAATAGTAAACTAGATTTTTACATTTTCTGAAGAAAATGTTTTACCTTGTAAAACCACTGCACTTCTTAGTGGTTTTCAGTGCACTTCCAGGTGGTTCTGCTAAATATATCCAAAAATAACAGTAGGCCTTTACAAACACCACTTGGCTAAATCTGTCATTTTTGTGTTAAAGCTGTCTAAATTCATCTTTGAATGAAAAATAGAGTTCTATTCCCACTACGCTTCTACAGTCCAGTCTGCAACAGGTTAATCCTGGTAAACATGGTCATCTAGCAGATTACTGGAGCAGGCAGAATCAATCGATAAGAGAGTGGATGACCCAGCAGCAGATCTCAGTGCTTAGCGTTATAGTGCTTAAGGCTCTGGACCCACAGGAGCCATTAGGAATGTCAGAGTGGCCAATATTGTGTTTGTCAGGAGGAGCTAAACCAACCAAAGAGACTTAACTGATCACAATCTAAAAGGGCAAAAACTGAGAGGGTAGATGAACCAGACATTTGCAAACCATGGCTGTAGAGCTGATAACCAGGAAGTGAGAGGTGTTTGTATGTGTGTGCCGGTTAGAATGGACAGGACCGATGGACTGATGTTTCTCATGGGAACATATCGCAATTTCAACATTTGCACGGGCTAGTCAGTGATTTTATTGCTGTCTGAATTCAGAATGATAATGTTTCTCTCCCACCACCCGCATACAAATTCCCAGGCATATTCCCTACTGTAATGTGTGATAATGTGCACGCATTTTAAATATGGACACTATTATTACTGAAATACTGGAAATTGTTTACAAGAATAATCTTACGTCACTGCTCCACATCATGAATCATGCAAATTTGTGACATTAAAGCTATACAATCAATTTTTAACTCTTCTCCTGCCATTGATGAGTTATTCCTGCAATCCATGTTTCACTGTTATATGGTAGTGGGTGCTGTTATGGACCTTCTAAAAATAGTACAGCATATCCAGATCCAAAAACATGCAGGGAAGAAGATATGCATAAATCAGAATGAGTGGATAGAAATTGTTTATGCACAAGTAAGTTAACATGATCACCAAACATTCAGCATCATAAAAATCAAAACTACCTAACGTTACTGAAAAAAAATGATGACGTTCATGAAGAGGTATAAGACTGTGCAAGGTTTTCAGGTGTTGATGGACTTGATCTCTGATAATTTATGTTTGATTAACATTCTGAATCTGATCAGATTTTTTTTAATTCGCTGTTTACATATTCATATAACAACACACTCGGGTTCATGAAAGATTGGTAAATATGATCAAAAATGCTGGTGCTGGTAACTTAAAAAAATAATAATAATAATAATTAGAATATTTAGAGTTAAAATATTTATTATAGACATTTATATAAATTAGGACTTGCACAACTAATTTTACTAGTCGAACATGTAGCTGGGTCAAATGTTTACCCTATCTAAATGAGAGTTTGCATTCACTTATTTCTGCTAATTTCCACATTTTTAAAATGACATCCAGCATTTTGAGAGATAAAATGCAAGACATAAAATGATATAAAATGACATAAAATGATTTAAACTAATTTCCGTTTCCTGTTTTTAAGTAGGATAGATAGGATATTTAAATATCAAATAACAAGTATGACATTATTTACTTATTATTAAATTAAATATTAATTGATTAATTTTCCAAACAATAACAGATATTTTGCTTACAGCTGACTTTCATATGACTGACCATACCTTGCCTGGGTTTATAGCATCACAGAAATCACTCCTCCACCATAAATAAATCGCCATCCGAATACATGAATTTTATCACTGAGGTGTCATGCATATTTATTTTTACAAACGTTGCTATGAGAAACATTTACCGACGAATAAATGTATCGGTTCTAAAAATATATACCAAGAGTTCAGATGCAAAAGCCTCTAAGTAAGTCTGACGTTTTTATTTAAAAATGGCATTTCTTTCTGGCTACTATGTATAGGTTTCTATGTAAGTACTGGTACTTCCGAATGGGTTGAGGCTGGGATTTAGAGCATTTGAAGTGAAAGTACTTGATAAACATATACTATGTGTGGAAAGCATTCACTCAGTATTGTTATCTCATTTTTGACCAAGATGGCTTTTAGAGGCTTTTGCATTTTTTACATTTTTGCTGTCACACCATAGGACACATTGATACGTCAACTACCCATATATATATATTTGGGTGGTAATGATTTCTATTGGGAAAGTAAGGTAATTTCCACATTTACAAGGACTAGTCAGTAATTTTTACTGCAGCCCAGAATCCAGTGTGTTAAACAGCTTTCTCTTAATCATCTGAACGGTGTAAAGAAAACCGTGTTTAATTTTGATTTCACATTTTTTATAGCCCTACAGTCACAGAAACAGTAGGCGAAACAATCTCTGAGCATTACAGTTTTCATGAAGGAAAACACCAGCGAGTTTAGAAAAAGCAGACGGTATGAAACAGCCGCTATCCATCAGCCGAGTATGTCCCAGAATTCTCAGTGAGAATTCAGCAGGTCGTACCGCCTGGATTACTCACACCTCACCTCTCGGATAATTCACACTGCAATATGCACAGCCACAACCATAACTGAGATTTGGCACAGAAGGCCAACAGTGACACAAGCTCTTCCATTCTCTCTTTCCCCCCTCTCTCTCTCTCTCTCTCTCTCTCTCTCTCTCTCACACACACACACACACACACACACACACACAAAACACACTTTCATTCACACAGAGTTACTCCATGAATTCAATTCCTCTCACATACAAAGACCACAGAGGTGAAAGGAATTGTATCCTTCTTTCCTATCTTTAATACAATCAGGCATGAAGACATATGCATGCAGAAGCACTGCCTCAGCTGGATCCAACTGAATATAAAGTCTCTTATTCTTATCATTGTGTCATTGGTTATAGTACAGTCATATGGACCATTTCTATGGTAGCTGAATGATAATTTCATGTACAATTTGTTATTTTACAGCCCCCAGTCACTGGAAAAGAGCAACTAAGACAATCTGCCTAACAACTCCCCAGAATAAAATATGCTGATAGGTTTTTTGGAATAGCATTAGGTTAAGAAAATGATGGCTAAATGTGCATTTTTCTGCAAATATACCCTTGTAAAATAGAAGTGTGCATAACTGTATGGAATGTTCCCTTGTAGTGTAAATCTTTAAAGTATATTATACAGTATATGTTATCTGCAAATAATATTAATAAAATAAAAGGCAACTTCAGTGTATTTAAAAGAGTATCATGACACTTCTGAAAATCTCTGAACTTATAGTAAGTACATTTTTAATGTCAAATCAAAAGTTTTTCTTTAAGAACATTTATAAATTGTCAGGTTTTAATAATCTTTTCTCATTCTTTCTTATATTGATGTGTTGGCCAACAAACTAAAGCACTTGAAAAGTATGTGATTATAGTTTTAACTGTAATGTGTTGATATTACATTTGAAGTTAATATATTTTAAAAGTACTAAATAACAACTTCATTATAAATATCTAATTATGAAATATATTTAAATACACGGCATACAAATTTCAATACAAATTACATTAAAGTAAATTTTATTTGACAACAGAAGCAATTGCGAATTACCAAATAATGATTTATTTAAGTCCTACTTATATACTGTAGGTCAAAAAGGCACTTTTAATTGAATTTATTATAAATTCAAACTACACTTTTTTATTTAATTTGAAATAATATGCATTCAAGTGTTTAAAATTACGACATTCAGTTCACACTTTTTAAATAATTTTTCAATTAAATTATGCTTATTTTTCACAAGCTTTATAAAGTGAAAGGTCTCTGACAATTCTCACACTAGTTATTTGCTTTTGGAGAAAAAAAAATATTTATTGAGATTTATTGAGATCTTTGAGTTCTGGTTACAAATTTTGATATCTTGGCAAAGGAAAGATTGAGAAATTCTGAGGCAATCTTATTCTCAGGAGAAAGACTAGTAAAAGACTCCACTGGCTCTCCAACTGATCTCATTCCTGTCTTGTGGGACCTATTGAGATATTATAGAGATGTCAGTGGTGATTTTTCTTTTCTTTACTACAGGTAGAATCCATTAGAAAGCCTAACAGTGTATTATCCAGCCACCTAAACTTGAATTGGCTGAATGTACACACAGGATTGTGGGGTTGAATAATATATAAGCAGCGTCTGAAGATGTGTGTGAGTGTGCATGCTGACACTGTTGAAATCTCCAGCCAACAGGGCACCGCTGCAACTGAAAAACTGCTACAGCATCAAAAAAGATGACATAAAAAAAGAATTAATGATCAGCCGATCAGTGAGGAGTGCCGCTGCTCAAAGTCAGCAAGTGTTTGAAAAAACTACACTACACTAGAGGGAGAGAGAGCCTTTATCACACCGCAGACTTGAACAGCCCTTCACAGCAGTCAAAAAACAGTCAGGCCTGTCTGTGTATACAGTATTAAAAAGCAGCTCTCGGTGCATCCTTAGTATGGCACACAGGTGTTAATGTTTCAGGAAGAGCAGCGCATATGGTAAAGATTGTGTGAGGTGCATCGATCTCCGTCACACTTGTACAAACAAACACACACATACACACAGAGGAAAGGTCTGTGGGTATGCTGACATTTGGCCGCTCGGCATGACTGGCTTTAAAGGCCAAGCGCAGCAGCTGACCAGAGACTGCGGATGGGACGGTCCGCTGTGACTCGGCAGCAGACTTAAACTAAAGACCACAATGAGAGAAAACAATGAGCCGATTATGGAGATGATATGACTGTTTGCTGGGACTCCGGATCAGCTCTGACTGTGGGGTCAAAGCAATGGCCTGCTGTTATTTAGAATCCTAGAATAGAAGCTCATCTATGAATTTGTTGCTAAATCAATGGGCAGAAATGAGAAGGGTGGTTTGATGAATGAGATACAGGGGCTTGATAAACAGAAGATGAGATCACTGTGCTAGGATCGGCACCAATGCTCATTGTTCCATAGAGGCTATTCATTATAATAGGTTTTCATATTTGTCCTCTTGGTTGATGGGCTTAATTAAATGATATATTAGGACATGGCACCGGGGGATATTTCAGTTCCCTGACAGTATCCCTACAATGGCCATAAAGCTACATTTCTAACCTGTATCTCTGATAGAGAGAGCAGCAGGAATATGAAATGCAACATGGGCTCATTGGAAGAACGTACCTATGCATACAATGCACTACAGTTTTCAGCTAAAATGAACACTAGTGGAAGTAAAACACGACAACATTAATTATGTGTCACAGTCATGTCTGTCGTGTCATGTGTTTCCCTCCTTGCCCTTATTTGGTCCTTCCTGTTCCTGTCCTTGTTAAGTTTGATTGTTTATTGATTTCTTTCAGCTGCATGTCTCATTATCATGTGCATTTAGTTCCTGCCTGTTCTGTTCATTTTCGTCTGGTCTACTCTTTACTCCCGCTGTTCCTGTGTGTCAGCCTTGCCTTGTCTTGCCCTGTCTTGTTTGGATTTATTAAAGACTGTATTTTGAGTTTACCTTTGTCTCTTCGTTCATCCCTCGTGTGTGCACCGTGACATTATGATTACAAAGGCGAATTATTAATTAATAATAACAATACTGTGTTATGACATCAAAACTATTTTACCATAGTGAATCACAAAACCAGATCCATATGTATGTCTTTTCTGACATAGTAAACTTGCGTGGTAGCTCACCTGGTACAGGAAACACTTGAGTTCCCAATGAAACACAAATCACAACACTTGTTAAACGCAATCATAGACTTGGGTTAGCTGCTTTGTTTAGGCTTTTGTTAACACTATTGGTTATGTTTAGGATAGGTTTTAGTGTAAGTGGTATGTTATTTCTAAGCGCAATACAACATTAACCTTTTAGCATTGCTCACTGGACATTTAACTTCTTTACTACCATGATACGTACGAAACAAACAATATATTTAAATGTTGTCAGATTTGTGTCATTGTGTCACTGGTCATTGTGCTTTTGAAAATGAGCAAAAAGCAATGTAAAATAATTTTGCAGAACAAAGGCACATGTTCCAGTGACCCTGGATCAATTAAATTATATGATGGTGATATTAGGCATAGGTTTGTGCACCCATAAAGCAAAATCTTTACCACAAACTACTCAAAAGAAAGTAGAATGCAATATTTATTAGGCAGGACTCAATTCTGAGAACTCTAAACTCCTGCACTAATCAATATACTTTCTTGCTATAAGGACGTAAAACATTAAAAATTTCCAAAAGCCTTTCAGAAGCATCATGTACTGGATATACTCCTAAAGAATTAATGGGGTGGGCCTTTCTACTTGCATACCAGAGAAAAACGTATTTCTCACATATTGTTCTTTAATAGAATACATTGTAGCAAGTCAAGATCTTCAGTGGATATTTTTATCTGTTGCTCACACAAAGCAGTCATATTCAGAAGGCGGAATATAGCAGTTATGTCATATAGACCATATGATAAACTAATGGCATTTCATGGTGTTTTATCTTTTTTGAACTTTGTGTTTATTCCAAAGGAGTAATGTGTGCAATATGAGGGTAAGTAAATCATGACAGAATGACATTGGGTATTAATATTGTCTCAGATTCTTCAGGAAAGCTGTATGCCGTTGACATACAGTAAGATTATAGAGCTAGAAAATTCATGTGAATAGCAGCTGAGATAAATTTATCTTGGAAGAATTTGATGAGACATGTCAGTTCATGCTGAGTTGCAGACTTCATGATGTCCTCATAGTTTGACACATTATTGAGATCTCTTCTGAAACTCTAGAGAGGAGGTGTCCTTAATTGTATTGAATGTGCACTTGTGCGCGTGTGTGTGTGTGTGTGTGCTTCTGCAGAGGAAATTAATCTGAACAGGTGAGAAAAGATGTTGCCATAACCAGAATTGTATGTGCATAAAATCAAATATTTAAAAGAAGAACATTAAATGAAAATGGCAATTCTACAGTTAAATTAGATATGAAGTCGGAGGAAAGTAGTATGATCCAAAAACAATACAGTAAGGATTGGTACAGTAAGGACATGGTGAACAATATATGTATAAAAAAAAAAAAAAAAAAAAAAAAATAATATATATATATATATATATATATATATATATATATATATATATATATATATATATATATATATATATATATATGTACCTTATCTGGCTCAAGTGCTGGAATGTGAAAGCAACTCTTTGTGCAAGTCCTCATGGTCATTGCCTGCCTCAGCTAAGGGTACATCTGCTTGATAGTGATCTTCCACTGAAGGCAATGCTAGTTGTGCAGCACTGCTGTAGCAATGATGGCCTTGCAGCATCTTCTTGGCTTGAAACAAAGTGTATTGTGTAAACACTAGAATCGATTTTTCCATACTCCAAGCATGCGTTCAACCATCCCTTTCGTACAGATATAAACTCTGTTGTGTCTTAGTCGCTCACCTGTTGTGGGATTTATGTACGGAGTGAATAAAAAGTTACTCTGACCATATCTATTGTCTCCTAATAGTAATCCACTATGTTGTCCTCTAAATCTAAGCATGCAATGAAGAGTTTGGATAGTGATTTAAACCTTTCTATTGGGTAAAAGTTTGAAATCTCTAATATAGGAGTGCATATTCACTGAACAATAATAGAAAACCGTATCTTACAGTTATTGTACTCAGCATCAGAGTTGATGGACACTTGATGGGAATAGCATCCATCTATATAGCCAAACACTTCTGAAAAAGTTCACAGAATTGCACTTTATAGTTGTTTGGCCAGCAGCATCAAGAAACTTGATGCTCAGTCCACAAATGGCCCTCCAGACTTTGTGAACTGCAAATAGTTGCTTCGCTGGCATCACACAAATCACCGGTTTCATGATAAAAGATTCCAGATGCTAAAACTTCAAAGTGTTCAGAACTTGGGTAAAGGCCTTCCTCTTGGGAACATAGAGGAAGGTCTAGGCTCAAGCAAAGAAATTATTTCCAATGCATTTTTTTTTTTTTTTAAATACAAATGTGGACTTCAAAAACTGTATGTCATCAAAGTAATTTAATAAATTACTCCTATCCACAAAAACTCATCTGGCTGGCCTGTGTTGTGCATGTTGTTCTTCATTTAGATATTCAAAACAGTCCATGCAGGAGTTAAACCTGCCTCTTTGAAGGATTAAGCTTCAGTTTTGTCCTAGACTGTAATCTTCCTTCTTGCAATTATCTTTGTTTAATCCAAAACAGGCTAAATCTATGACTACTGTGCAAGTCACTTTGAGTTAAAATAACTTAAACAGTCATTTTAGTCTAAGACTAGGCTCAGAACTATAAGTACTCTTTAAAGTATTTTATTTACACAGTAAGAACTCTTTTCATGCTAAAGTGTACTTCTTTTTCACAAGGGAATGTGAAAATACGAGAAGACACAGACTTCAGCAAAAGTCTTTGTTTATACCCATTTACCCTCATTGCTGTCTAGGAGAAATAAATAAACAGAGATCTAATTTGTGATGTTTCTTTCCTTTAGGAATTGTCCATAAATACCGCCTTAATGCTGTCAAGATTAAATCAGAACAAAGCAATGACAAAACACTTCCTTTTCATAACCCACCTTGAGAACATATCCGGAACGCATCAGACCTGATGGACAGGCAGGGCATTGTTTGGAGTAGAACCAAACCAGGGGCTCTGAAATTGACCATTATTAATATTGACACTGGCATATTTCACATTAACTGCATGGCTCCACTGAGCAGTGCTAGCATACAGCCTGCCTGTCATTCTATTTTGGCCAGTCTCCATCCCACGAGTCTCTTTGAGTTAATTAATCTGTCTGAAGCTCTCTGAAATGCACATGCCTGAATGCATACAATTTCCCCCAGGCGTGTGTTCAAACACAGTGGGATGGAAGTTGATATAACAAACCTGTCAAACGCTGCTGAGATCGTAACTTGCGTATGACAAGCCATCAATCCATGTAAACATGAAGAATCTTTTGTCAGGCCAGATGTTAATGGCCATTTTAATGCATTTCTCTGAAGAATAACCCAATAACAATATGACTATGCACTGATCTACATAAGATAAGCAAAATATCAAAGAAAAATTGTAACATGTTTGAAACTCTTACATAGACTCTTAAAAATAAAGGTTCCAAAAGAGAGATTCCACAGAAGAATCACTTTGGGTAACCCAGAGAACCTTTCAGTGATCATTTCTTAGAAGAACTGTTTTATTTATCTTAATGTGAAGTACATTTTAATAGTCTAAATAACTCTTTTCCACTTTATATGCATTGCATATTAAAAATTATTCATGGAATCATGGATGCCAATAAATATCCTCATTGTGGCAGTGCTGATTGACTGATGGGCCAAGAGGAACTGTTTAAAATGGGACAACAGTAATGTGGACATTCCCAAATTTTTCAGTATACAGCAACTATCCTGAGCTGTGATGTCCAAGGCGGCACATGCTTTTAAGATTCTACCAAAAAAGTTTTTGGGCACTGCTTAAACGAATGTACATTAATATCATAAAATATTTATGAAATACAGGGGTGCTTTAAAATGGAAATCAATGAAGAAACGAAATGGAGGATTTTTGCTTGCAGAATGCTGTTATGGCATCTACCAGCAGGAAGTTCACAGACGATACTAACCCAACAAATCTTGATCTAGTATGCAGTGAAATCTCATAAATCTAGAATCTATAACTGTATATTAAACACCAAATATATTCTTATTTGACTGTGTTGCGTCACACACGGTTTTCACTTTCACTGTGGACAGACAAATTATTTGTCACTGCAAACACATTGCTTTTTTTTCTGTTAAAAACATATTTCAAAAATAAGTTTTAAATATATGTGAAGCTTAATCATTTTTTTTTTTGATGGAAATATATGAATGGCAAAACATGTTTTTAAATGCTTTCAAAAAATATTTTGATATTTTAAAAATATATTTTCAAAAATATACAAAATCGGCAATATTCATATATGAAAAAGTTCACATATACACGGTATATATATATATATATATATATATATACACACATATATATGCAACTACGCCGGCACTGTAATATTTCATGATAAATGCAATTTTTACCTCTTTCCAAGAAAATTTCAGTTTAGAAAAGATTTAGCCTTTCTTCTCATACTGTAGCTATTAAGTATCTCTCCAAAAATGCAGATCTGAGCAAATCCATTTAATCATTTACTAACACCAGTTCATCAGTTTGTTTGCCTGTCATAGGTGCAGTTTTATGTTTGCATTCACTGCACCTGACAAAACAGAATAAGAAGGTCACAAGGGCCCTTAACATCTCTCAGCAGTATATGCCATAGTGCACTACACCGGCAAGATATAGACAAGATCTGTGAGTTGGAGTGGATGTAGGGTTCTTGTAGCTTACAGGTGATTAGTATCGCTCCTTCTGAGGCAGAGAGAGAGAGATGACCCAGATAAGAGGCTGTCAGAAGAGGAAGGATCATGTCAACAGCACACTATGCAGAGCTCTTTTGTGTGGCATAATGAATATGTAAGTAATCCAGCAGCATGATGTAAACCACAGAATGGTGATTTGAATAGCGTGTTGTTGTCCACTGGTACAGTTACATCTCAGCTTTGACTTATTAAAGAGTTTTTAGATGCTTGTTTCTCCTGCCCAATTTTAAAAACACTGAGTTAATAATGTGTTACGAAACAGCAAAAGCCATTTGTGCAAATACTTGCAAAAATAAAGAATGAAAGATGCCTCATTGGCTTCTTAAACATTTCATGTATTTTTTGAATGAGTAGAATGAACACACAGGAGTGCTGGTATTTGAAAGCAGCAATTATCAAAGTATATTTTTACATATTCTGGAGAAAATGTGAATAGTGCTTGGCAATGCCGGGGTGTTGATGGTGGTTGCCAGGATGTTGCTACGCAACTGCTAGGTTGTTCTGGCTGGTCGCTTACTGGTCCAAGTCAAAGAGCCTAGCCCAAAGGTATTCTGGACTTTAAACATGGCTTAGGTTCATCTTTCACTGTAAGTCTATCTATGGGATTTTGGTGCCTATTTTATTGTTCAATACAAGAAAGAGGGGACTGATTGCTTAGAAAATGGAAAATATTTTAAAAATAAAACTAGACATGGGTTTTAAAGTCTGAATGAATTATTTTTCAACTTTTGTACCTTTATTATTAAAAAAAATAAATAAATAAAAAACGATTTATTTATTTGTTTGTTTGTTTGTTTGTTTGTATGTTTATTTATTTTAACCTTTGCACCTTTATTATTTCAAAATACAATTATTTATTTATTGTTTGTTTTACATTGTTTTATTTGGGTTCAATTATATTAAATGTTTGTACTAACATTTCAAACCATTTGATACAATGCACTTATAAAGCGCACTATTTGCAGTGGTTTCGAAACAATAGTGGACATTATTGAGAAATCTTGTTTGATCTTATAATGCTCGTCAATAACAGTGTAATAACATGTAATAACAGTGTAATAACAGGTTAATAACCGAAGTACATTCAAAAGCAGAATATTATATAATACTTATGTTTAAACCGAATTAATCTTGTCAGAAGAATAGGGAATAGTTTATGAGGGGAAGTTTCAGATAAAGCCTTTGTTTCCATTTCACTGGCTCTTCTTCATCCCACTGTTGGAAATTATACTGACACCTACTGGCCTGGATGTATGAACTATTGTCAATTCACATTGGAATTGTGTATTTTTCATTTACTTCTGGTTTGTCTGTTTATCTCTGTCTCAACACGCTCAATAAAAAGGGCGTTCTTGGATTCAGTCCTAACAAAGTTTTACGAGTTGTTGGTGGCTGCTCCCACAAGCTCTCTCTCTAATAACTCAGTGCAGTGTTGACAGCAGCGCTGCAGTTTGCAGCTGTGTGTTCACCCTCAACACCAGATGTAAAAAAAAAATGCTAATCCACATTATGAAGTAAACTTAATTTATTTGCAATTATCAGTTATTACAACTATTACTACCTCAGGCGAACAGCAAGGCATGTCTTGGCATATGAGAAAAATATGGTGGCGCCCATGAGAGTGCTTCAAGTAACATAAAACAGCTTTTATAAGGTGATTGAAATGTCTGTCAGTGTAAAAATAAAAGTAATAATAATAATAATAATAATAATAATAATAAATGCAGAGGTTTGTTCTGGTCACTAGTGATGATTCCCTCAGCAAACACAACCCAAGATTTCTACCCATCACTCCATGTAAACTCAAAAAATCTGTGGTAACTGAAAGTCTCATATGGCAATAACAAGACACTGATGCAAAGAGAAAGCAGTGAGGCACTGAATAAAATAAATAAATAAATAAACGTAGCAAGCCCATCTGTGACACCAGGGTATACTATTTAGGAGACATAAGCAAACATCCTGTTCCAACAGGAACAAAGCCCCATTCCAATTCCTGAACCCTACTCCAGTCACTCTGCTTCTTCAATAACACAATTAAAGCCAAGCAACTGTGTGTTCATTGGGACAAATTTGGGACTTGAAGGGAAACTAAGCATCGATTTTAAGTCCAGCAGAGACAATTAGTTCCGCTTGATGCCAAGAGACAGGGAAAGTTTCCAGAGGGGCGGAGAGAACTGGGAATGCGACACATCTGCACAAGTGTTAGCTCACAGAGACTCTCACAGCACAAAAACACACACACAAACACAAACTTGTACTCACAATCTGACAGCAACACTGTCAAAACAGGGGTTTCCATATCTACTATGCTTTCAATGGTACAGCAGCTTGCATACATGATCGTCAACATGTGCATAGTTGGTTGATTACACAATTGCAAAAAATATTACAATTAGATATTTGTAATTTAACATAAGATATGCTATTAATATATAACTACAAAATAGAGTCTGGGGTTTTGAAGCCAGAATGAATGATGGACCTTCTGTATCTTTTTTTTCTTTTTTTTTTAAATGCTTTCTGGTTTTTACAATCAGACTCTTGTGAAAAGGGTCTTGTTCAGTAAATGCTTGATTTTATTGAATGTGGTCTTGTAGTATACTTCAATTCTTAAAAGTGTATATATACTATATACTTGCAGATAATAAAATATAAAATATTTGGACACTTAAAGACAGTACACTTTCTTGACAGTTTCTCAACACTCTTAAGTACAGTTTTAAAAGTGTCCCCTGTAATAATGTCAAAGTTTTACTTTAAAGCACATTTTTAAATGATTATGCTTTGGTAAACTTTTGTTGTGCTTTAATGAAGTACACCTATTCTGATGTGTTAACATACTAAAGCACATCTATTTTAAATATACTAAACTGCAACATCACCATTACAAATATGTAATTACAAATACATTTAAATACATGACATACACATTTCAATAGAAATGACATTAAAATACAGTTTAGTTTACAATACATTCTTATCAGTACATTTAGCAGGACACTATCCTTATTTCAAAGACGAAATAATTAATTATGAAATTACATAAAGATGTTCTTAAGTCCTACTTAAGTGGGCCAAAAAACACTAAATTTCTGAAGCTGAATTTAATATAAATTATAGTAATTACAAAAAGTATATTCTTTTAAAGTATATTATTTCTGTAATAAGTACTCTTTTTAAAGGTATGCTAATTGTTTTTTTTTTTCTGCCATGAGGGGATGTACAGTATGTAGTCAACCAGAATGTCTATTACCGCTGCCGCAAGGCCACAGCGTTACATAAAACTCAGTCACTTGTGAAAGGTGTTAATGAAATCACCACCAGGTGGCGCAAATGAACGGTTGACACCATTGCTCAATAAAACTGGAACTGTGACATTTCCACTTATAATCAATGATGTCAAATAATGAAATAAATCATTGATAATATTAAAATAAAAGGCTAATTGAGCATTATAGCTTACCATGTTATTTATTTATTTATTTATTTATTTATTCATTTTATTATTATACAAATCACAATTAGAATCTGAGCTGTCAGCTGCGTCGAAATCCAAGAATAGAATTCACTCTTTCTCATTACATATCACCGGTGCAGCCAGTTAGAACAAAACACTCTGATTAACATGGAAAAGATACCTTTTATCGTGTGTCACGCTGTGTCTGTTTACAACACAGTGTAAGACTCAAGTTTACATAGGCAACACTGGATGTAAAAATATGTGACCTGATCCAGCAAAGTGAGTCACAGTGACCCAAATTTAAAAACTGAGATTTTGGAAAAGTCATACCTTGAATGGTTTTAAAGATATGCCCATTTGAATTATGGTCGTCTGCCTTCTTTTTCCAATTGAAAACCGGGGAAAATTGCTTTTAAAGTTTTTTGCCCATTTTTTGTTGATATCTTTCAAAATCCATTGCATTTAAAGGGATAAACTATTTATTTTACAGCTTAATTTGACCAAATACATTTGTATGTATATATATATATATATATATATATATATATATATATATACATAAAGTGCAAAAGAATTATAAAGACCAATAGGTATCACTTTACAATAAGATCTCATTAGTTAACCTTAGTTAATGCATGTTAATGTAATAGCTACATTTACTACAGAAGTTATTCATCTTTGTTAAAACAAAATACAACTCTTAGTTCATGTTAGCTCAGGTTCGTTAAATAACACAGTTGCAACTTTTGATTTTAACAATGTGTTATTAAATATTGGAATTACCTAAGATTAAAGCATGTTTAGAATATTTTTTCATTGAGAGTTTATACTAAGTTGCCCTAATGTAAAGTGTGATGAAATAATAAAAAATCAAAACACTTTCAAACAATATCTAGGGCATGTTATAGTCCAGATTGAAATGTAAAAAAGTTTTAAAATAAATAGCCTATTAAGTCTAAATATTTAAGTATTTGGCGTTGTGATGAACACCATAGCGAATACACAAATCTGAATGGCAGTTTAAATAATTTAAACACGTTTCAGAAACAGAAAGTAGCGCAGCTGCTTCGTTTACAGGGTTTCCGGGGTAACTGCTGCATTTCTGCTGTTTAGCGCCATCTGCTGTTAGAGAGTGAATGTGCACTTTCATCCAGAGCGTCTCTCACGTGTTCCGCCATGCGCTTCTCATCTGTGCTTGTTTACATCAGAGCGCACATGCGTCTTTCACGCTGCTTACTGCAGTGTTGTGCGTTTAACCAGTTGATAGGAAATGTTTTCTTAAAATGCATTTGGAGAATCTAAATAATTTGTAATAAATAATTATTCATGGTATTTTGAAGTGCCCACGATAACAATATCGTGCATATTCATTATCGTGATATATCGCATTACCGAATACCGGCACAAGTCTACTTTCATCAGAGGATGACACGTCTCCAGATCCAAAAAAAAAATTACTGACTAGCCTTAGCCACTCTTGCTGACCAGCAGCAGAGCTTAGGTTAGAAGCCTCCAGTGAGTTTAACGCTTTGGCGACTTTGCTCTCTTTTGACAGCGACATTTATCAAATTAATAAACAGAATTACACACAGTATACTACACTATTCTACACTACACAGTATTGAACTATCTTTCTGAGGAGATCTGCTAGCTTGTTTACACAGAGTGCTGCTAGTCTGACAGGAGGATGGCTGGACCAATCGCGTGCCGGTCAGTCGAAACAGGGCTTCCCATTGACAAATGATCAGCATTTATGTCACTGTTTGTGTACATTTCTAAGCTTTTTGATTGGTTTTATACAACGTTTAACACCATATTTGGAGAGCAGAGATAGTGACGTTTCAGGGGATACCCGGAATATAGGGAAATGCTCAGAAGTGACGAGAGGAGTTGAGAAAAGCAATGTTCATTTCCAGCGAATTTAGTAAAACTTTGTCAACTTTAATAGTCATTTAAATACCTTTACTCAATTATCTAGACTACGAAACTTTGGGAGATTATTTTTGAATGTCTGTTCTTTGAAATTAGCTAAAAAAAAAAATCTATTTTTTCATTGTTTTTCCACATTATCGGTCCGTATCTTCAAATGGAACATTGCGACTTCCGACTCATTTCGCCAGAATGGGTCACATATAATGTTCTTTTTAAAGATGTGAGCAAGGCCAAGAATAGATGTGTGTTTCATAGCAGCATGATTTATTTGAACTACAGGAAATATGATATTAATCAAAATGTGGTACTATATGTTTCAAAATGTCCTTAAGCCTGTGCTGACTTGGTGATTAGGTGGTTCTTGGATGCTCTGATTTGATGGCCTGAAAAGTATGAGAACTGCTGTTCTGATGACTTCAGTCATTATAATGAATGGAATGACATAGGAAACAGAAAATTACATCAAAGCACAGTATAATTGCCAGTCAGATTAATTTAGCATAACATGCAGCTACTAGGTTTTTAGGGCTTTTAAGACAGGAACTAGAACAAACAGCGACATTCAAGCATGCTCTAAAACAGAAATTTTTTGTTTGAATATGGGTTTTCTGATTGATTTTTAACAACTGCTCTTTTGTTTCAGTTTGTAAGAACATTCTTTTTTACATTTAAAGTATTTCATTCTCAGCTAAGCAGATCTGGAATGTCAGATTTTTCATAGTACTTTGAAGTAGAGAATTATCTGTCAAACTGAATGGGTCATGCAGGTTTTGTGTGTTTTTTTTTTATTTTTATTATTTTTTTGTGGAATCGGGTCTATGGCGTGCTGTCAAGTGGGCCGTGCAGATATTTGCTCCGCTTCGCTTGGATCAGATGGATAGCTCCGTTTTGGAGTGTTTGGCTTCTCATAAAAGCACAGAGAGGGAGATAAAGTCACAGACATGTCAGCAGAGGAAAAAAAAATTGTGTGAATTATTACATTTACCACAAAATGTTCAGTGCTGGAGAACTCCTCCAATAGAACAGTGAGCCACTGAAATTTGTGGCGAAACACAATTAGACTAGTTTGGGCTGTTGGTTCTGCTCCCAACTGATTTGTGAAAAATAAAACTTTTGATTCAAATGCACTGAACATTCATTTAAAACCATGCAACAATATGCCATTCCTTACGGCTACTGGACTATTTTCCCATACTCACGATTTCTATGAAAATGCGCATAATTGAATTAAACCCCAGGAGCTCCAATAGCCCATATTTAGCGTAGGAGTAACACAACACCCCCGCTCCTCCTTCATCTCTCTTCCTCCTCTGCAGCTTTGCATCTCCAAAGACTATGTCCCTCTGGACCGCACTGCTGTGAGCAAAACCTAGTTCCCTTCATTATTCCAGTTTTGACGTTTTTCAATAATGTCATTATTTTATTATTTGCTACTGCTGTTCATTTGGTGCTGAAGTGCCTGGTGCATTGATAACTGCCAGTAATGGAGAAGATTTTCAGCCAGTGGAGAATTTTAATGGCCAATTCTGATAGTACGGATTGTCTTCTGTCAGCATAGTCATAATTAGAATTTAAGGTTTCAAACTGGAGTTTTAAATCAACTAGAAATGCAACTAAAATTGTTCATGAATGTGCACATAGTGCACCTACAGTTTGTCTTTGAAAGAACAGAAAATAATTTTCATGACAAGCATTACATTGTAAAATACTCTGATTTAGTTAAACTAAAATGACAATTCTACATTTGTTTGTCAAGAACTCATTTTGGAGTCTAGTTAGCAATGAAAAACATCAAAACAATGAAGAATGTGGCAGAAAGTTAACATGATTACCATATTTACTTTTTGGGAACCCCAAATCAGACATTTGCTTGTGTAATACAACAAAGTGAAAAAAATAAATAAATAAATCTTAATTCATCACTGAGGAAAATAAATATATCCTCAAAATATATGTTGAGGGTAATTTTTCACATTCTTGAAATTAAATTTTAATGTCAGCTTAACAGAAACTTTGCATTAATACTTCAATACTCTTCATTTGTAGTAGTCATGCAAAAGTGGAGCATGTGGCATATGTGACAAGACTTGATTGCTCCAATTTTAATGAATGACCCTGTCTACATTATAAGTGTATAGTAATGTTGGCACATGACAGCTTCATGGATCATCTAGTGTTGTCGCATTGAGACAAGCCACACACTTGCCGAACTCTATTAACGGTGGTAGACATTTCTGTAATCTTTTAAGAAATTGTATTTTTTTTTGTTTGTTTTTTCTCACTGCAGAACCAGTATTGTACATAGAATGCATGCTTTAATAAATAAACAATTTAATTTTGATTTTAAAAATGGTAATTAATAGGGGTTTGTTCTCTATTATCTTGGAAGCTCATGGGAAACATTCATTTGAGGACATTACAGTGGTTGTAAGGAAAGTACATTTCGAATTGCCTGTTTTTGACTAGATTGTTTTTCACTTCATTAGGAGGTAAGTGCTGTTTTTATTTCAGGACTCTGCTCAGGCCCATAGTTGTGCCGTGTGACAGCTCTCTTTCCACCCCCACACACACACACACACACAGTCTCACAGTGTGTCATGAGTCTGCCCGTGGAAAGTAGCGCTGCTTCTAATACACTGCAATAATAACCTGAGGCGCTTTAGCACATAGTCATTCAGTAAAAGCAAAGCATTTGACTGCATTAGAAATAAACTCAAGCTATGGATCATTTGAAGAGCTGCACAGTTCCTAATTTTCCATCTACTGTCTGTCATTATATGTTCTTATAGTGAGAACCTTTAATTTGACCAGAAGAAAATATTGACTACTAAATTACTCGCTCAATTTCATGTTATGAAGCTGTTGCTGGGAGGGCTAATATACGTTAAACTGTTTTCAAGTGCAAAACTAATCTTGAAATTAAGACAGCTAGTGACTATTTCTATATCCTGCAACAATAATAATATGCAGCTGAATTGTGATTGGTTTGATATCTTTGTATCTTTGATATATATGTTTTCACATACCGTTTTTTCTCTGAATCTCAGCATAGTTGAACCAAAGGCGTGTGGTACAGGACAAAGTAATATCAAGCATGTCCACTGAAGGGACGAGATAGTGAAGTTCAGTCTGTCTACACTGGATGCGCCAAAGCAAAGGTTCCAAATCCATTTGTCCTGTTGTCGGACGTAGCACTAGCGTACAAATTAGAATAGAACAGGATTTCTGTTTACTGTCGACAACTATGCACTATTCAGTGGCATGCATTTAGTGTACAGAACAACACTGCTCATATCCGATGTAGACATATTAGTCCGTAGTTCAGTATTTTGACTAAAAGTGTAGTTACTGGGTTTCTCTTTACATGGCAGTATATTGTTGATATAAAACTCCTACAGACATTTAAGAGTCTAGTCATACCACCCACCTCTACTGTACATGAAAACACACATGATTTGATAATCATCATATCAGTGCGTTTTTGTTTTTTTTGTTTGGGTTTTTCTTTTTTTTTTCTTTTCTTTTAATATGTACTATTGCTTGTACCTTTAAAAGACTAACAGATTACAGCTAAACAGCTTGGTAGTTATTTCATTCCCAAAGTGTTCTATTACATCCTGTCAGGAAATTCACAAAACCTTCTTGTTTATTATTAATTCAACAGTATAATTTTGTGTTTTAATTGGTAGTGATAAAAAAATGCTTAATTTTTAACAAAAAAATATTGACAGACACCAACTCAGTAGAGATTTACTGAGCATATGTTAATCCTTTCTGGAAAGTTTCAGCTCAGAATTTAGTTCCAAAACTGTCTATGGTAAGACTAAAAGTGTCACATGTTTTCTTACAAAAAAAAATAAATAAAAATAAAAAATAAAAAAAACTACTTTAGGTTCAATCCTGAAGACAGTATTATGCCAAACAGCCTCTCACTTTTCTCTCTACTTCCTTTTTATTATTCCTTAAGTGACCCTTTCACCTTTCACACTCTACTCGACAGCTAAAATAACACTGACAGGTGTTGAGCAGTTTCTTGTGAGAATATTCTGTACAAATACATACAAATTATCATAAAATACCACACATAAAAAACAAAAGAAGTGCAGATATAGAGGTTCTGATCAATATTGCAGCAGAAGAAAGCAGAATACCCAGAATTCAGTCTGTTACAATCTTGTGAAGCAGTATCTGCTTTGTTGTATCACTTACTTGTAAAAAGAAAAAAATATATTTTTGTACATTTTCTGAAAAAAAAAAAAAAAAGCAAAACAATTCTAGGGTCTTCTGGGTGATTACCAGGATGTTGCTGTGTGGTTAATAAGGTGTTCTGGGTAGTTACAGGGGCATTGCTATGGTTTCCAAGTCCAAAGAGCCACCCCCAAGTCTCTAAATATAGATCTTCAAAGTATTTTTTGCCTGTTTTTATCATCCTACTTGTGGTGCGTGTTTGTTCAAATCCCTAACCCTCCGTATGAGTAACAGTAATAGGGATTTGGAGGATTTAGTGTCTTTAGGTTCATTTATTTGTGTTCCATCATTGAAAGGCGGATCTGTTCTTCTAAACTATCAATGTAAAAACTAACCATCTAAGCTGCTGGTGCATTAAAAAACCTAAATCCAACCTCTTAAAAAAAACAGCTATGACTTAAAATCCAAAAGATTAGATCTTTAGAGAGGCAATCCTGTCTGAATTGGAGACTTTCTTGATCATTTATTCTTATTCTTTCTTTATATGAAGAAAAAGGCAAAAGTTTTCTTTGTCTTTCTTCCAGTAAGAGGTTATTTAAGGCTTCGGAAAGCTTTTTGTGTTACGTAGTCTTGTCATGTGGCGTGTCCCCATGCGTTCAGAGGAGACCTTTTTGTACCCAGGGTCCCTCACTGCTGTCAGACCAGCTGAAAGAGTGAAAGAGTTCTGCTGTTTGCAACGTCACTAGACTTTCATCTGTTCATCCACAGACAACTTGAAAAATAACATCTTCCAATACAGCATTTCATAGGCTATGTTTGTTTAATGCCAAACTGTTAAATGCATGTTAAATTCTGGCACATTAATAGTTACATTTAGTCTATTTTTCTCGCTCTTTCATCCTCCCCTCCCCCATTCTAGCATCAGCGTACGTGGGTTGAGTTTTCAGTGTTCAACAAGTTTTCTCAACATGAATATTCATGCTCTCTCTCTCTCTCTCTCCTCGCGTGAATGTGATCTTTATTCTTTAAAGCAGCTCATGAAGAAATTACTTTCTGTAATATTCACAACATTCACATGAAGAATACATGCATGCTTGAATTCAACATAAAATCCAAAGTGACCCAATTTTTTTTTTTTTAATACACGTCAGGTCTATATTGCACAATTCATCAATGTATATTAATCAAAAGAAAGAAAGTTTTTGTAATCTTTAATCAAATATATAATAAATTATCTACTATAATAACATGACCTAACACATTCACACTAATCAGTCAGAAAACAGCTATATAGGCATTGTTTTATGATCCTGCTTTCGATATTGATGGTTAATGGTAGTAATGACTTTTAATATCTATAAATATAATAAAACATCTCTGTATTTCACTTCTGCTCTAGCTTCTGTGCTACTCTAGAAACTTGCTATTACATACTTTAATATTGTTTGTTCTTCTTTTAAATTGCTTGTGATGTTCCTAATTTGCAAGTCTCTTTGTATGAGTTTCTTTCCTCTGTTGAACGAAAAAAAGATGTTTTGAAGAGTGTTTGTAGCCATTGCTGGTGTATGGTACTTCCATATAGTGAAGAATGTCTAATGTTGTGATCAAAAGAAAAAAATAAATTCATACAGGTTTGGAACAACATGAGGATGAGTAAATGTTGACAAAATTGTCATTTTGGGGTGAACTATCCCTTTGATAGAAAAAAAGAGGGGGGAAAAAGTTATTATTGGCTGCAAACTCCATTCTGATATGGAACACCCACTTTTCATAATTCAGTCAATATCAATGGATAAAATACATTCAACACTGGCTGAATGGAAAACGTCCCTCTACCTACATTTTTGCAAAACTCCAAAAATAAACCAATGCATACTATTATCCACACCAATAATCAGCCTGTTGTTTTTCATATGTCAGTAATTCCAGCAGTCAAAAAGTACTAATTGCCCTGCCCAAGGATTAATTAACGCAAATCCTGGAAAAGACATATTCACTGCAAAGCCCAAAGGTTGTATCATTTCATCGAACTACAATTTTCCCAATGCAGGATATTAACAGGCCACTGGTTTGTGTTTGTCTGGTTGAACATCAGTTTGCTAATACGTAGTTTGCGAGTATGAGGGTGTAATCAGCCAAGGGCACGTCCCTATAGTACCGTGCCAAAACATGCTCGCGAGTTTGGAGAGATGCTCATTTTCATCATCAAATCAAGAGAGGCATCTCAAATGACTTAGCATTAGGCAGTTTGCTATGCTAATCGAGACAATTAGCATAAATAGGGAGAGAAAAAGGAAAAAAAAAAAAAAACTTCTAGGCAACATAAAACGAGAGCATAAGACACAGACATTAGACAAAGAACAATTATGAATCATTCAACACCATGCCAGCACTTAAAAGGCTTTGATAGCTTATGTGCTTTGTGAACTTACAGGTTGCTCTTTCTTTTCCATCACAAGCCCCTCATAATTCATGTCATTTTTTTACAGCAGGAGGTTTTGCCATGTTTCTGTACTGTGCCAGAGCACTTGCTAAAAGCTCTGTATAGAGAGGTAATAGCTACCCGCTGATATGATGAGACAATCGGTGCTTAATTGCACAGTTTAATAGTTAGGCCGTGTAACTGATAATTGAAGGCGTTGTGCCTCCTACAGAGACCGATGGTATTCTTAGCCACTTTGTCATGTGGTCTTTAAGGCGACATTGTTGCCATAGCTTGTAGATTTTTTCTTAAATTGCATTATAATGTTCCTTTGGCTCATAAATTAATTAATTAATGTTGATAGAATATTTTGTAAATTTTAATAATCATATAATTCCCTAATATCTATTAAGATGCATAACATATCAGACATCTTAAGGCATTTCAATTTTGCAAGTCAGGGAAAAAGGAAGAGAGCAAGAGGTGTTTCAATTCCTGATTGTTCAACTGTCTCTGTTCCAAATGGCAGGCAACAACATTATGCCGGCTTCTACATACCTAATTTTAGTTCAGTGTAATTAAACTTGACTATTTTATAAAAAAATGTGTGCATGCTTTATATTTTTTATGCTTATCCTGTGAGCACCTTGTAGTTAGCTTAGCGACTTTAACATGCTTTCTTTAAAAGCAACTGCCAGTGCAGACAATGCTTAAAATTGAACATAAAATATTGTTTCATATATAAATATATATGAAATATACAGGCTATGATAGAGTAAACTTTATTGGGAAAAAATTTTTTTCCAGCAGTAAAAAATATAGCCCACAACACCAAAGAAGAATAAATGCTCTCTCAGCACAAACTATTATGTACAAGATACATGTAAAACAACAAACTGTACAATTTGGGGAACTATGTCCTAGTCATGTCTTAAATCTACTGTGCAATGCTGGTGACATGAAAGAAGAACTGCGTACTTCTCCCACAGTAATCCCTTCAGGCATCCCCTCCTTCAGTTCTCTCTTCTTTTGTGCTCCCTCTCTCTGTCTTTGGATGCCAGAACCTCTGCTGAATGTTCTGCCATCTTTCTGTTTCCACAACGGTCATGAGAATTCCCTCTCTCAACCATATGCCCTCACAATTTCAGAATTTAATCCACTACAGTCAGTCAAACAGATTTATAAGTCCCTCCAGGATTTGTGTCTTGTGAACGCAAGAATGAATGCAAATTCAACCAATCCTTATTATTTGCCAAAGCTTTCAACTCAGTCTTATTTTTGCCGTTTTTCCAAATAGAACGTAAACTTGAAGGGAAAAGGTAGACAGTATTAACAAGTTCCATGAATTGCAGGCCGGTGATCAATACACGGTTTGCTTGTTAAAGTGTTTAAGCTTGATTTCTACTTGAAAGTGATCACTCTGAAGGGTGCAGGGCATTACTGTTTCATATGTGTTTTTAGTACACCCTATATGAAAATTCGGTAACACTTTAGTTTAGGGACCAATTCTCACTATTAACTAGTTGCTTACTAACATTCATATCACTAGCATATTGGCTGTTTATTAGTATTTGTAAAGCACATATTAATGCTCATTCTGCATGGCCTTATTTTAGATCCTTTAATCCTACCCCATACCTAAATTTAACAACTACCTTACCAACTATTAATAAGCAGAAAATTAGGCATTTATTGAGGAAAAAGTCATAGTTAATAGTTAATTAATAGTGAGAACTGGTCCCCAAGCTAGTGTGATCTGAAAATGTATATCATTGATTTGTGATTGGCATGAGAAAGTCATATAGGGGTGTGTTTATTATACAACAATGTAACTCACTGTTTACCTACTGTAATATGATGCATTTTGGAGAAATTAACTAGCTAGTCACTGCTGTAACCCGAAATTGTTAACATTGTTCCACCTCCATTGTTTGAGCCAACTTGACTGTCGCTAATGACATTACATGCAGTTGTTGAAGTAATAACTTCTGCTAATTAATCATTCCAAGGTTGCAAATAATTTCAGATTGTTATAAATCATTTATGCTATCAACAGAAAGCCATTAATTGTTTAAATCTTAGTAACATGCAGTATGTAATTTTAATTGTATGTACTGTAATTTACTCCCATGTACATGTGGTGCATTCATTCAGCAGCTTTCTCTACAACATAATTTCAAGTTCCTGCTGTAATGAACATGGCATTACTGCTTCACTATTTTTGTGCAACCTAGGCTCATTGGAAATATGTGCCTCTACATACATTTCTGCAAAACTGAAAAAAACCTACCTATTTGTACGATTCACTGCAGTTTCCAATTGAAATCAACACTAGATCAACATGTTTTTTTTTTCCTTTTCACACAAAGTATGATTTACAGGTACAGAGTTTTGATTAATAAAGGCTAATTTTCACACAATTACTTGCAGAATGTTATGTTATGTCTTTAAAACAATTTTAACATCCTGCACTATTTGAAAACTGATTCTTTTGACCGTTGCAAAAACTCATGCATCATATGCATGAGTTTTCTAATCCAGTAGGTTTACTCAGTAGCTCACGTGATACGGCGTTGCACTTAGGTGCTGAAGAGCTCCGGTACAAATCCCCGTGAAACTACGGTTCGACAAAACAGCTCAAATCCGCAAAAGGAAGTTAAAATAGCACGGCTGCATCAGTGAATGCGTTTTTATTTTATTTTTGCATTTGTTAACACTATTGGGTAGGTTTAGGTTTGGGTTTGGTGTAGGGGATATTTCTAACATGATAGAGCATTAATTTTTAGTGACACTCACCGGATATTTGAACTCTAAATGGCTGCAATAGTACCTCAAGCAGCTTAATGAAAACGTTGAAATACGTGCCTGTACCAACGTAATAAAAACATGTCACGGTCACGTATTAAATGTGTGTTTTAGCGCCACTCTCTGGACATTTCACTCTGAAACTGCCACGAAACGTGCAGTAAGGTACATAATTACGGTGTTGTAGAAATGTATATAGAGGCACGTATTTCCAATGAGCATGGGTTGTTTTTGTGACCTGTTGTTTTGTTTTTCTATATTTTTGATTCATCGTGGTTTCTCTTCTACATTATACTCAATTATGCACCTTTCAAAAACGTACTAATTGTTGGCACGTTATATAGAATTAAATGTGTGTGTATATATATATATATATATATATATATATATATATATATATATATATATATATTATTTTTTTTTTTTTTTTTTTTTTTTTTTTTAAGAAATGAAGGATACAGAATGTACTGCATGCTAACTTCTTGTGCACAAGAGCATTATCTGTTTAAATCTATGCAGCATATATATATATATATATATATATATATATATATATATATATATACTTCTAAACACAGGTCGAGAGCAGTAATTCCAACCATGCAACTTTGCGATGCATTTTGCATGTTTTTTGGGACTTTTGGTTTTGGAAAACACATATTCTACTAAATTGAATAATTGAACTATGTTGATAATGAAATAACTTGCAACTATAGTTGGTTATCGATGATTTTGGGGCATGCAGCCCAGGATGGAATGACATGAAGGTGAGTAATTTTTTTTTTTTTTTTTTGTTTTATATATATATATATATATATATATATATATATATATAAGGGCTCGACATTAAGGCAACTCCGCTTGTCCGGGACAAGTGAATGTTTTGGACGGGCAAGTGAAAGAGAAATTTACTTGCCCAATCAGACAAGTAACTTGAAAAAGTCATTATCAAAAACAGTAATGACTGCCTTTATTTCTGATATAGCCTTTGTTATAGGGGTGTGCGATATATATCGTTTGCAATAATTTGTTGTTTTAACGAGTGTATTGCAAGAATCAAACAAAACACACCTACAGAGTGCACGCATACATTACGTAAAGAAGTCTAGATTAGACTAGCGCACGTGCGAGTGCGTTCTTTCACTGCATGATGAATCAACAGTTTAAATGATTCGGTTCAGTCGCAATGACTCACTTATAAACAGTGACTTGATGCCACCTACTGGTGGTTTTAATTTCACATTTACAGTATTTTTTATTTTTTTTTAAATAATTTCAAATATCAGTATTCAACGTTTTATGAATTAAAACATTATTTATTCATTTGTAACTGCAGATTAAAGCATTCCATGTCCCTCAGAGCTGCATTAAACAGTGGGTAAATATATCTATTCCACTTCAGATGCAGCTTCTGGGTTTCCTACATTGCAAAGATGAATTTTGTTGATACTGATTTCATTTGTTTGGTAACAGCCCAAATGTCTTATTATACTAATTGTCTGATTAAATTGAACTAATTAAAAAATTTAAAATTTAAGTTTGAAATTCATATATAAAAAGAAGTAAATATTAGCATTTTATTTTTAAGTTTAATATAAAATAATTATATTTGTAATTAATACTTCCTTTTTATTTTAAAATATAACAGTGTTACCACACTTTATTATTTTATTTAAAAAGAAAAATCTAACTAAATAAACTAAATATGTTTTGTATAACTGCAATAAATAATTATATTTATAACTCAATTAAAAAAAAAAAAAAAAAATATATATATATATATATATATATATATATATATATCTCCGGGCAAGTAACTTTTATACTCGGACAAGTAAATGACAAATTTACTTGTCCGAAGGACAACCACATGAGAATGCTTAATGTCAAGCTCTGTGTATATATATATATATATATATATATATATATATATATATATTTCACCTTTTCAGTTAGTTGTGGTAAATAAAATGCTTTAAATAATTGCATAAATAAATATTATATTATTACACTTACTGGTTAGGAAATTTTACTGACACCATTTGTATGATTAAATAACGCTAACTGGCAGGTTTTCCTTGAAAAACAACAAATAATACTGCAAACAGCAAATTCTGTCACAATAAGAAAATTAGTTATGTGCAATCCTGATAGGAATGATTTATAATTTATTCTTCAGCCTCCGCCTCCAGCCCAAAACCAGTCAAGTCACTAAGTCATGCGCTGCGTTTAATAGATCCTAGTAAATACGGCTCACCAGACTCTGATATTATAAACACATGGCCCTTGCGGGAAAGCTATGTATCATTGCTAATTAGCTTAGCAGCAGGAGTCTTAACGTGGGTGACTAAATATTCCAAATCAGGGTAATACCAAAGGGCATGGTACTATAACAACAACTCCGCAGGTTACAGAGTGGCTTTTCACATGATTTATTTTCCAAATATAAAGTTAGGCTGATGTGATTAAATGTCTCATTAGTCTCACGCAGTGTTTTAAAAGTTCCATGTTGGGCTGGAGATCACTGACCTGAGAGCAGTGTAAATGATTCATGCGTCCATCACAGTATGAAATCACAGAGTCAAAGGTCACATGTGACATCATAATAAACCTGGACAGTCGGTACTAAAAAAAGTATGATTTCCTCAGATCACAGATGGTAGAAACATTTGTCAAGATGTTACTCTTCCTTCCAAAAGCGGTCTGAATTGAATTAAATCAAGATGTCTGCAAATGTTATCAGCCGTACAATTTTCCAGACAAATATGTCACGTTTGTTTTATAATGGTATTGGTATCAGACGTTTTTTCTTGAATGAGCACATTCAAGAGGATTACTTGAATCCGAAAGAAATTAGTGAACAAACACGCACAAACCAAACACAAGAAATAACTCTCAAATCAACAGGTTCAGTAAAACTACAGATGTACATTCAAAGAACAACTATGCCATTGTAAATCAGTCAATACCAGGATGAAGCACACTTATAGAACTATAAAGAAAATCACACCTATTGACATACTGTATTAAGTGTTTCACTTGAGAATGTGATGCAAACCATCATGGTGACCTTTCAATGTAATAAATTATGTGTAATGTTTTGGATGATAAAACACTACTTTTATCCTGCAGAGATAAGTAAATCATAAGTAAGCTGACTTTCTGATAAATGTAAACACTGTGCTTCTATCAAAACGCTGCTGTTTTGAGCTGCCTGTATTTGTAGGGCCCTAGGTGAGACTATGGAAATGGGCCCCACTGGTATAAAACCTGCAGTGTTTCTCATTAATTACCTAGACTGTGGCAGCCTGTTACACTTCTTATTATAACATAAAAGGTCTCTAACATTGTGTTTTGCTCCATTGCTTTGGCAAAGCATCTGTCAAGCGAACTAAAATCGAAAGCGAGATATGGCTTAGTGCCCTTATCAAATCACAAAAGGCTGTGATTTAATTCAATAGGTTTATATTATGTTGCGCTGTGTTTCAAAGCGTAACTTTGCACACACGAACAGCTCATGATCTGGTCTTTTCAGCTTCTCAGAGCGGCTCAGTTCACAGCAAACTCCATCTCTGCTGTTTAATATTCATTTTTCATCATCCTTCCTAAAACACCAGTATGAATATAATGTAGACTGAGACACAAAAAAAGAGGTTTGACTCCAGTTTAAGTTCAGATACAATTCAGTGCAAAGCCGTTTTACTCTGTTCAATTTAGACATAAAACCACTGAAAGGGATTTCTTTCTTTTTAAGAGAAAGCACTACACAAATAATCACACTTCATACTGTAAAATACTGCAAACTTAAGTGTAATTATTCTAAAATTGCACAATATTTTGAGTAAACCCAGTCTTTGTGCCACACAACCTACAGTGATAAGTTCATTGCGTATTTTAGACTATTTAGAATTTACTTATTGGTGAAGAAAATCAAATTAAAATTGCATACTTTCCCATGACAAGTTAAATGGAAGGAAACAAAGATTTTGAATGAAAAAATATTTTGCAGTTCACTGTAACAGACTTTAAGAAATGCTTTGTAAATTCATATTTTCACTTTATATATCGTAGATTACATTTACATTTACATTTACACATTTGGCCGATGCTTTTATCCAAAGTGACTTACAGTACATTCAAGCTGTATCTTATCAGTATGCTGTCAGTATTTCTTTCCTTCCCCATATTATTCATAAGATAGTTTGACAAGCCTTATGCCTTGACAGACTCTGTTTCTGTCATGCAAACATTAAACAGCAAGCACACCAAAGACTCAAATAATCATTAAGTATGCTTTTTCATTATTTTCTTCCTGTCAGGTGTGAGGATATTTGAGAAAGGTGTGCAATTTGTGGATAATAATACGATGATATCCACAAACCGTGCTAATAGATGCGGTACTGGAGTTCCCAGCAGTGCACTGTGGCATGAATAAATTATGCTGTGATAATGATTGTTGAACTGTTTGCTGATTTATTTATACTGTTTTTGTGTTTTCTGTCACTTTCACTTATTTGACAGAGCTCATCTTTCTCACCCTTTTTATAGCTAAATGTGGTGGCACATGTGTTTAGATGTTAAGATTAGCATTATAGCTGTTCTATATTGATGGAGTGCAGGATTTTGTTGATTTAATATGCAACTGAAATACATAAATCTTAAATATTTGGCAGAAAGAAAGAAAGAAAGAAAGAAAGAAAGAAAGAAAGAAAGAAAGAAAAAGAACTGGGAAAATTGAAATTATTATTTTGAAATTATTATTTGCAGACTGATTTGGTTCCTCAAGTGGCAGAGAAATTACACTACAAATGTAAATTACCTTCCTAAAAAGTAGAGTTAATGAAATGTTCTATGCATGTTATTCAGAATCAACTAAAACAAAATTTTGTGGAAACTGAGGCTCAGACTGGTCCATAGGCTATTTAAAGTTCTATTTTTAAATATTTTATATCTTATGGTTTCACAACTGTATGTAGATGCAAGACACATTAATTATTTTTATTATTTTTCTAAGCATTTAATGGATTCATGAGTAAAATGGATGGATGCTATTATCCCTTACCTGCTACCAGTAGAGCAAGTGTTGGCGGAGATCAGGACTAATGAAGCTGTAGTGTTAACATTATCTTGAATTAAGTGTCTTAAAATATGAAAAATCTTTTATAACCTTTATGCTAAATTCTTGTGTTACTAGGGTTGTACGGTCAGGACCGTAACTTCACTTATTAAGTAACAATCAGTATCCTAGGAGAAGTAAGTTAAAATAGCTGTCTTCTGCAATACTTATATTTCTTATTTTAGAACATTTTTTCTTGCTGCTGGGAGAAAAGGGCATCCCACAGGGGTGATGTTGCATCCCCCTGACTTTTAAGTGTGTTTAGTCCAGAGTGGAATCATACATCAAGAAGATGCTCTCAATAAAAGCTATGGTCCCTCTGAGACCCTTTTTCCTGACACACCCTCCTAGAAGGGCCTGAAAATCCTTTCCCTCTAGTCTTTAAAGTGCACTCACAAGAAGACATGGAAATCCTTGAAACAAATGTGTGCAAGCATGTTTTGATAACTTCCATCAAGTTAGAGTCATGATACAAACAGGGCTGGATTATAGATCGGCCCTTTTTCTGTCATGTGATTTTGTGAGGGGAAAAACAATGTATTTTTACTTGAAACTGTAATGCAATTTAATATATTTCTTATAATTCATGTTTATAAATCATGTGACTTTATTTGGGTAGGTAATCAGACTTCAATACCGACTTTTAAAACTTTGCTTTGAAGCTAAAATTATTGAAAAGATAAGCTACAAAACTAAAAAAAAGAGAGAATGTATACTAATACATTTTATGTGAATGAACTACTAAATGTATGAAGCAGTGCAAATGATGTAACCGAATCAAAAATGGTTGTGGGAGCTTAGCTGCGATTTGCAGTTTTTAATAAAAACTGCTTCCCTGAATTGGTGGATCTCTCTTTAGGATTATAGGTAGTGTAGTTTTTCCACCAAGAATCCAGGTACAATCCATGTTCGTCTTGTGTTGTTGCACCAGGTTGCGTGCAACAACACAAGACGAAAAGAAAAGCACGCAGCCGAACACGAACCGCGTGCTACACAAAACACAACACACATGGACAGAAGAGCGCACGGATGAGCGAACCCGAGACCGCATGCTCACACAACAAGACAGAACATGGAGCGCGAATGTCCAAACCCCGACACAAAACAGAAACTCACGACATGAGTGCCGGGATCCGAACACCACGCTCCAACACGAAACAAGGCACGCAGACGAGAGAGCGCACGGCTCACATGAAAACAGGACATGACAGGAGTGTCAGGGCTCTGTCACAAAACCATGAATAACACTAGAACGAAGTGACAGAACCCTGACAATTACTTTCTTTGAAACTTCAACTAACTGAAAAAAAATTACATTTTTAGCAACAAACTAAATATAGGAAAGCAGCCATTGTTGTAGCCAGACAGCATGTCATCATAGATGCCACTAGTCATTACTTTTTTAGAAATATTATTCACTAGGGGCCTGAACAGTTTCTTGATCTAGTGATCAAAGTCTCTAAATCAGCTACAGTGGTTACTATCAAACAGGTCCAGACATGATTAACGTTCTTATCTTCACACAGGCTGATGGCAAAGAGTTGATTTCAGTGACATCACAGGCTGATCGGATTTTTTTTATCCAAACACATTTGAAGCTCTCTCAACAAATCACTACACACTGGATCCATTTAAACGAAGAAAAGGTGAAGCTTACTCTCCAAAAAAGTGATTTGTCTCAGGTCAACAGGTCGAGTCTGAGTCAATTCGCAAGAAACTGTAATAAAGTCCAAGTTAAGTCTCAAATATTTGCGGAGTCACATAGCAAGTTCTCAAAATTGTGACTCAGTGCTACCTAAAGAGACATCAGCCTTTTCTCACAGAAGTGTTTTTTCAGGTACCATGCTGTCTCTCCATTATAAAGCTGTACTGCACATAGATTAGATGCACTGCAATGAAAACTGGGAAAAGTTTGCAAATTAATTATCTCGGCAACTCGGCTTCGAAGCACCGGCCGGGCTAATGGATGAAGCCGTTGCACAGTCACAGCAGTATATCTTTCTTCAGATAGGCCTAGGCTTGCACTTTCAGGTGTTTATGCCTTCCTCAGCGATGCTTCTGGCTGTTTAAACTCTAGCCACCATAGATGGATCAGTGAATCTTTCGCAGCCTGATTAATTCCCCCGCATTGTTTCCTCTCTCGTACAATGGATATCGTTCACATGAAGTGTCAACTAGCACTGACTGTTACGGCATAGGGACGCAGTTTGATTGCCCAGGAGAGAGAGCTCAATCTCCTGATGCAGTGATCCTGTGCATCTGTTTGATCTTCAGAGAGAACACATGAAGAGAGCGAGGCTGAGCTCAGGCTTTGGATACGATTTACATTTATGCATTTGGCAGAGTCTTTTATCCAAAGCAACTTACATTGCATTTTTAAGGTGGTATACATTTTTATCAGCTAATGCATTCCTTGGGAATCAAACCCATGACCTTGGGGTTGCTAGCACTATGTTCTACTGCTTGAGCTAGAGGAATGCAGACGCTATTGCTGGATGCTAGATACTATTTTTCACTGTGCCATTGATAATGTTGCAAAAAAGCAAAAGCAATTTTTGTCTAAATTTTTGTTGTATTTATTGTAAATCTTATCCATCACGGTTTTATAATGTAGTTACAGATACAACTGCAGGCATTTCTGATGATGCTCAAAATGAAAAAGAAAACGCGCTTGGGTAATGCAGCATTTTTGGTTCATTTTAAAGAAGAGGTCACCGTGATTTTGACAGAAAGGATGCATCAGGATATTTTAATATAGTTGAAGGTACATCTGGAGGCATTTCTGCTGAGGCAATGAAAAAGAAAACATTCTTGGGTTTTGCAATGGTTTTGGTTCATTTTAAAATGTTAAATTCCAGCAGGGATATTCCAATCACAAACAAACAGAGTAATAACAAGGGTTGGGTGATAAAATGAATATTCACAACAGTTTTACAATGTTTTGCTGATGATATAAAATAAAACAAAATTATAAATTTAACAAATATTTTAATTAACCTTTTATTTGTAAAGAGTTTATAATTAGAATAATTTCTCTGCTTATCTTCAGAGTCTGGAAGCATTGGAATATTTTAGTAGCATTCAATTTTCACCTTCAGTAGCAAACTGGCATAGCATTAAGTGCAATTTTTCAAATTAAGTGTATTTTTTCATAGTAATATAGAAATGACCATATTTCATTCTTTATTATATTCAAAACAGTACTTTACTTTACTGTTAAAAACAGTACTTTAATTCAGTGTGTCTATTTTAATTACTATTTCCCTGTATTATACTCTGCTTAAATAATAATTTAAGTAATTGTAATATATATATATATATATATATATATATATATATATATTAAAAGTTATATTATGTAAAAATTATTAGATAATTTTACAGAACCTTCCTGACTGTATTGGGTATTTGAGTGTATACATAACATTTATGCTATATATGCACCACATACATTTATAATTATTTAATATATATATATATATATATATATATATATATATATATATATATATATATATATATATATATATATCATCTAACATAATTTAAACATCCTTGTTGCTCTCTAGGAAAGCTGTTCAACGACCAATAAAGATGTTGATCCAGGAACATATCCTACTTGGCAAAATCACAGTAATTGTGAGTGATCCATGTGGAGAGCTTCTGACCGCGATTAGAAATGTCTTAATCAGCCAGCTTTCAAACACAGAACTGAGCCAAGTAATGAAGGCAATATCTGCAAATGACAGACAAATTGATGTTTCTGCATGAATAATGCAGTTAGGCATGAAAACATTCTACTCACAGAAATACGCAGGGTGCTGCCCAGGGTGGGCAAACAGGCTATGTTATTTTTACAGGAACACTGTGTAATTTGGCAATCAAATGTGACCTGTGCTGGCAAAATGAGCAAATTTTCAAAAATGAGTTATTTTTTTATTTTCACATTCTCCATTAAAATACCTTCAAAATGATATATGACTTGTAGGAATCGGACAAAAAATGACTGAGCTACAGCCGTTTGAAGGCAGTAGAGGCAGCAGATCTGATTCCGCGAAAAATCCAGTTAAAGATTGCAAAGCAAAATCACCAAGCAACGTTACATATTTTCCTCCAGTTCTTTTCTTAATAATAATTACTATATTATTAATCACAATATAGCTATTTTTTTTATTTTATCTTTGTTATTAAAAATAAGAACAAAGACGCAAATAAACAGTAGTTTAATCAAGAGCAGCGAATGATTCCGTCTTTTCTTTTAATGTTTGATTAATATTGAGACAGATCTAGTTTAAGACCTACTGTAATGCATGCATCAAATATAATGTTACACATCAGATTTTCCCACAACCACTAACTAAACGTTCATGTAAGACATAACAGATTTTGTTTGTGTGAATCTCACCGATACATATTTCGCAATAATGTACTTTATAAGGGAGATTGCGCGCTCGTGCAAAGGCACGTCTTATGCATGCGCTTTGCAAATGTCAGTCAGCGCGATCGTTTTGTTTTCATTCAGCATGGGTTTAAAATCATATTTCACTGGTCTGGACTCATGTCATCGACAATTCGATATGACTATTCACAAAGCTGGAATGCTATGCTTTGCAACAATAGACTCCTCTCAGAAAAGCACAAATAAAGATCATTTTAGATGTTTAATTACTACTTGGAGCATTGGGATTGCTAGAAGAGGGCTTAATGCACTCATTTTTGTGAAAACCTCAAATTCGACCAAAACTGACATTTTTCACTTCTTTTGCCTGTAGCTCAAAATTAGACCGTGTGACTTCCGACTAATATCGCCAGAATGGGTCACAAATGGCTAGCCTGGGTAACAAGGTAATTAACCTCATTTATTTGTGATGAAAGTGCATTTAAGGTCCCATACTGGGCAATTTAGTTCAAGAGCGAATCACAGAATCCTCTGTGAAGAAGCGAATCACAGGGACCCTCACTAAAACAGGCCAGCAGCCATCCAGTGTCATTCTCTCTATGACCAGTGGAGGATTGATGCTCAGCCCACACAGCCCAGAATAAGGGTCCATATGTTAGTATGTCTCAAGTGTGTGTGGGCTGTTGATATGTGTGTGAATACACACTTCTCCTTCATTTGTATGCATCCCACACAGTCATGCTGATGTCTGCACACAGAATGGTTTAAAACTGAGCCGTAAAGGCCAAAAATATATGTGCGGGTCATTTCTCAAACCTCTAACATTAGCATCACCTAATGGAGAGAAAGGTCCAAGGACTCATCTTTCTCAGTGGCATCCAAATAACTCCATTACAACTCCACTGGGGCTGTGCAAGTCATCTCAGAAGCATGGGCAAGTACAGCAGGGAAGCCAACATGAATGTTTGGAGAACTCTGTCCTCTCGCTGTTAACTATGAGCATCCGTGGCTATACACATGATATCAACCCCTGCTATTAGTATGATCTACCAACCACTATCTGTGTTGAGCAATTGATCGAAATAAACAAGTATAACACTCATAAGATGTTTCACAGAGATTGCAGAAGATGATATCATCTGAATTCATAATTCACAAAAACTGTTATTTACACGTTAAGTCACTGCAGTGTTTAAAAAATGAGCATCATATTTGATACATCAGGCTTTTATGGCTCCTATAGTATGCTGTAGGAGAATATAAGGAATATGGAACTCATATTCAAGGACAAAAAACACCTCAATTTTATTCAGAGGCCCAAGCTGAGCATATGCAATTTGGTACAGTTGCTGATATTTATGTGGCCAAAAAATAAGATAAAATTCTGATAGCTTGTAATGCAAATCAGTGAGATCTTTATAACAGAATAGTAGGCTATTTCAATAAAATGCATATAAATATCAGCTGTCATTCCATATCTCCCAATGATACATCTTAGTAAGATGATGATTAAATGCCTAGCTTTATGATCAAAGCTCTGTAGTTTTTAATTGTGATCATCATTGTATTGCACTGTATTACAGGTGCATCTCAATAAATTAGAATGTCGTGGAAAAGTTAATTTCAGTAATTCAACTCAAATTGTGAAACTCATGTATTAAATAAATTCAGTGCACACAGACTGAAGTAATTGAAGTCTTTGGTTCTTTTAATTGGGATGGTTTTGGCTCACATTTAACAAAAACCCACCAATTCACTATCTCAACAAATTAGAATATGGTGACATGCCAATCAGCTAATCAACTCAAAACACCTGCAAAGGTTTCCTGAGCCTTCAAAATGGTCTCTCAGTTTGGTTCACTAGGCTACACAATCATGGGGAAGACTACTGATCTGACAGTTGTCCAGAAGACAATCATTGACAGCCTTCACAAGGAGGGTAAGCCACAAACATTCATTGCCAAATAAGCTGGCTGTTCACAGAGTGCTGTATCCAAGCATGTTAACAGAAAGTTGAGTGGAAGGAAAAAGTGTGGAAGAAAAAGATGCACAACCAGCTGAAAGAACCGTAGCCTTATGAGGATTGTCATGCAAAATCGATAAAAGAATTTGGGTGAACTTCACAAGGAATGGACTGAGGCTGGGCTCAAGGCATCAAGAGCCACCACACACAGACGTGTAAGGAATTTGGCTACAGTTGTCGTATTCCTCGTTAAGCCACTCCTGAACCACAGACAATGTCAGAGGCATCTTCCCTGGGCTAAGGAGAAGAAGAACTGAACTGTTGCCCAGTGGTCCAAAGTCCTCTTTTCAGATGAGAGCAAGTTTTGTATTTCATTTGGAAACCAAGGTCCTAGAGTCTGGAGGAAGGGTGGAGAAGCTCATAGCCCAAGTTGCTTGAAGTCCAGTGTTAAGTTTCCACAGTCTGTGATGATTTGGGGTGCAATGTCATCTGCTGGTGTTGGTCCATTGTGTTTTTTGAAAACAAAAGTCACTGCACCCGTTTACCAAGGAATTTTGGAGCACTTCATGCTTCCTTCTGCTGACCAGCTTTTAAAGAAGCTGATTTCATTTTCCAGCAGGACTTGGCACCTGCCCACACTGCCAAAAGCACCAAAAGTTGGTTAAATGACCATGGTGTTGTTGTGCTTGACTGGCCAGCAAACTCACCAGACCTGAACCCCATAGAGAATCTATGGGGTATTGTCAAGAGGAAAATGAGAAACAAGAGACCAAAAAAATGCAGATAAGCTGAAGGCCACTGTCAAAGAAACCTGGGCTTCCATACCACCTCACCAGTGCCACAAACTGATCATCTACATGCCACACCGAATTGAGGCAGTAATTAAAGCAAAAGGAGCCCCTACCAAGTATTGAGTACATATACAGTAAATGAACATACTTCCAGAAGGCCAGCAATTCACTAAAAATGTTATTATTTTTTTTTTTTTTATTGGTCTTATGAAGTATTCTAATTTGTTGAGATAGTGAATTGGTGGGTTTTTGTTAAATGTGAGGCAAAGTCATCACAATTAAAAGAACCAAAGACAAACGACTTCAGTCTGTGTGCACTGAATTTATTTAATAGACGAGTTTCACAATTTGAGTTGAATTACTGAAATATATAAACTTTTCAATGACATTCTAATTTATTGAGATGCACCTGTATATATAATATATAATGCAGTGCAGTACAATGATGATTGAGAGACAAATAAACATTCCTTAAAGCCTGATGTATAATTATCAGTTGCTTCAGTCCAGTAAGTGTTAATCTTGAAATATTACTAACAACATTTTGACAATCATACTAAAAGGCCTTTTACTTGCTGCAAGGTATAAACAAATCAGATGACAGAAGACTGTAGAAGAATGTATACAATAGGTTTTTTAATCAAAGTTTTAAATATGATACAGTGAGATTAACAGGATACATATGGTGTATGTCTATGTATTGTCTGTTTATAAGTCTCCATTTTGCCACAGTAATGATAGCATAATTAAAAATAACATAATAATAAATTTGCACTTGTTTTTATACTCACTAACCTTTAGTAAATGAGGGCATATGTGTCTTATTATGTTTGATTAAATCTGCTCTCTGCAAAATTGCTTGCTAAATATTCCTATATAAAAGCTTACATAAAGAAACTATGTACCACGTTATCTTTAATAGTCACAGGAGCATAGTGCATGTTAGTTGTATTTGTGCTGGTGAGCAGGAATTAAAGGGGCTCGTCAATCTCAGAATAACCACCATCCAGCAAATTTGTATAAAAAAAAAATAATGATGGCAATGCCCAAGCTTAAGAAGCAATAAACTAGCCCTCTAATAATCCTATGACATATAAAGTGCACAGTTTTGAAAGTGGCAGCTGCACTTAAATGTGGGAGTGATTCCCTTAAAAACCATAGCAACATTCTGAACTCATGGCTTCAAACTAGAAACATGGTTGCCAACAGCTTAAACCATTTGATATTGGCTGTTTTTGTTTTTCTTGTTTGTTAAGGGTTTCCCTTAGACCTTAGGGCTGGTGTGAATGAGTCAAGACCTCTTTCCATATGACTTAGTTTCACCGGACCAGATGAATAGAGATAGAGCTGTCAGATGTGCTTTTAATTATGTCTTTAACAACTAGTTGTTTAATTTAGTTCTGTACACAGTACATGGATTAATTAAACAGAATTTTCTGAAAGTCACTCCAATAAGCAATCAAACATGTGGAAGAATGACATTAAAGGAACAGTTCACCCCAAAAATGCAAATTTTCTGAAAAAATACTGAGCCTTAGGCCATACAAGATGTAGATGAGTTTGTTTCTTCATCAGAAGAGATCTGGAGAAATTTAGCATTACATCACTTGCTCACCAATGGATCCTCTGCAGTGAATTGGTGCCGCCAGAATGAGAGTTTAAACAGCTGATAAAAACACCACAATAATCCACAAGTAATCCACATGACTTCAGTCCATCAGTTAACTCATCAATTAGTCTTGTAAAGCTGCATATTTGTAAGAAAAAAATCCATCATTAAGACATTTTTAACCTCAAACCCTCATTTCTGGCCAAGATATAACTGCAATAACACTTCTTTGTGAAAAAAGTCCATCCCCTGTTGTCCTCTCATATCAAAAACCACTGACAAATTTGTTTAGAACATTTTGGACTGTTCGCGCTTGTAAATGGTGCTTGAGCTGTCCATATTTCTATTTTGATTTAGATGAGATGACTTATATTATGGATAGAGGAATAGTCTTTTAGGCGGAAGCAATTATTTAAAGTTAAAAACATCTTAACGACAGATTTGTTTATTACAAACATGCAGCTTTTTTGCTTCATAATACATTAATTGATGGACTGGAGTTGTGCTTTTATCAGCTGTTTGGACTCTCATTCTGACGGCACCCATTCATTGCAGAAAATCCATTGGTGAGCAAGTGATGTAATACTAAAATTCTCCAAATTTGTTCCGATGAGGAAACAAACTACATCTTGGATGGCCTGAGGGTGAGAATCGTTTTAGTAAAGTTTCATTTTTGGTTGAATTATTCCTTTAAGCACTTAGTCACAACAATATTTAGATGCAAATCAGACAAAAGTCAGAAGATATAAAGAATATATAAATTTATGCTATTGCTTTTCCGATAATAAAGCAATGGGTGCTATTACACAGTTAACTAACAAAGAAAGAAAGACTATGAATACATCAGCTATGCTACAATAAATAAAAGGTCCTGCTGTATTTAGGGTGCTTGGAGAGGTTTGGGGCATTTCACATTCTTTTGTGAGAGCAGGCAGTTTAGGTAAAGCTCCAAATCTTTATTGACATCCCGACACCATGAAAAACCTTGTGAGATTCATCCAGTGGGTTTCATTACACCATCTCTATTTGTTTCTGTAGTAGGATTTACACTTGGTGTTGAGTACAAAATGAGAGCCTGAGGATACAGCATGAAAGTATAACACATTTGTCAATTATAAAGACACACACGGCAAGTAATAAAAATTCAAAAAGGGTTAAAGTATTAATCTAAGATCAACTTCAGGCAATAAAATCAGGCAATAGGCAGATGTAATGAACAATTCACAGGAATTTCCTGTATTATTGATGTGAAGCTCATAGTCATACCAGCAGATGATTCTCTAATAGGCTATTTGACTATATCACATTATTCTGTATTGGGCACACAGAAAGTAAAATCTTGAGGAGTGAAAATGCAATGATGTTACTTTCTCAAGTTAAGAACTGGTAAAGCGAATATCAGGAAAGCATGTCTGGATCATATTACACCCCAAACGCAACAGAAATGGTAATATGTGTTAATATGTGTTACAATGATTATCATCAAGCTGATTTAAATGAAAACTTGTATTTCAGTGTTTTTTGAGAGTCTAATGAAAATCACCATTATTATCAATGTTGAGTATGAGAGAAGATATTTTGAAGAATGTTGGTAATCAAACAGTTGCTTGTAGCTTTTGACTTCCATAGTATGGCAAAAATACGATGAAAGACAACGGTTACCAGCAAATGTTTGATTACCAACATTCTTCAAAATATCTTCTTTTGTGTTTAACAGAAGATTATTATTATTATTATTATTATTTTTTTTTTTTTTTTGGTTGAACTGTCCCTTTAATATGTGTGTGGAGACTGCATAATTTTGATGGATAGAAATTTATATGCATTATTTACATTACATGTGCATTTATTTCAGAGAATTTATTCATTTAAAATCTTTTGTAACACACTTTTGATCAATTTAATGAGTCCTTACTGAATAAAAGCTTTAATTTCTGTCCAATATTGTATATAAACAAAACTACTATGCATGTTATAAGACCATCAAGAGTTTTTGCATTGTGGTGATATTTCTTTCTGCTAGTTTGGTGACCCAGACACATGCTTGACAGATTTCGTAAGAGTCACCCTTGAACATCACAGAATGAAAAAGTTGCTCTGCTGCTTAATAAAACAAGCCCCAATGCTTTCCTCCGGCACATCCCAGCACACAATGTGGGCTACTGTTACCATTTTGAGATGGCAACTGTGACCACTAAAAAGAACTCCATTGGCTGACTTGAATGGCCTGGAATCTATTCACAGAGCCAAAATCAACAGGGCATTCAGTCAAGAGAGCACAGCATCACTGTGCTTAGGTACTTACACACTGCCCTGCATTTCAAACACAACACCATGACAACACATTCATGCAGAAGATCACACATATCCGGATATTGCCAGATGATCACAAAAACTGAGGTCCAGTAGCAAAAAATGTGGAGCATTTGAGTGGTAACTCCAAATATATAAAGCTAATAGCTTATTGTGTACAATAAACACGTCTCAGAAACATTCCGAGCACCAGTGAGACACTATGAAGATTTATCACTGGTGTGAGAAACAAATCAACATACAATGAGACAGTTTCATTCTACATGTTAACACCAGTTATATTAAAAAGAGTTAAGTTCCCCTGTGCCATACGTGAGGTCACACGGTGTTGTCAGAATAAGGATGCTCTCCAAGTGTGCTTGTTTTATTCCTCAGGTTGACATGGTGACATGTGGGAAATAAAACACCTCACCAAAGCAACCTGAAAGACACCTATTACACTGAAAGCAAAGAACTGTAGAAAACTGCATGTAGACTTGACAAAACAGGGAGTACTTGATGATTGCGGACTAGCTGATAAAGGTCCAAGTAATAGTAGAGGAAGAAGAATGACAAATAAAACCTTAGCGAAGATTGTGCTATATCAGCGGCAATAGCTCACTTAGATTGATCCCAGTGATATATTTTTAAAACCAAACACAGAATATTGTGATGGAGGATATTTTCTAACGGAAATAATCATTGCCATCATCATCACCATCGTCTTCGTTGTCAATCCCGGCATCATTAACTGCCATTAGCCCATTCAGAAGAAGACATTCTCCTTTTCCTCGCTTTTCAAAATGATCTTTTGGAAAGCTCAGGCTTCAGAGCACTCATCCTCAACTGCAATTATGTGGAAAATTGTTATTGAGTCCAGCTTGACTCAATACCTCCACCTAGCTCTTCTTTCACAGAAGACACTAGACTGTGAGAAAGCTTCAGGTGGAAGTCTTTGAAACCAAACGTCACCTTTCATGCTGGCATTAAACAAACACACGTACATTTTCAAGACATCTTGGCTTGCCGTAAGCACGCTCTGAACAAAAGCAGAAACCCTGGCGATGTGTGTCATTTCGATTCGGTGATGTCTTGTTGGAGGGTTATTCAAACCGCCAGACAACAACTTCCATGTAAATTTTTTAGCATGTACACACAGACGTCAGGGAATGATGCAGTTCGAGAGTCAAGAGACATAACACGATGATTCACTCACCTTCCTGGACTGCCTGAAAGGGGTTGTTGGGTTCGATATATTTTATGGAGTGGGTGATTTTCTCGCTCTGCAAAATGTCATCGTTGAGGCTTAGGTCAGAGATCGCCAACTGAAACACCTCATCATCCCGTGCTGCGTTCTCCTCAAAAATGGCACCTGCGGACATGTGCAGATAGTTATCTGGGTCTTAGTGAAGCATACAAAGAAACCGAAGCAATTGTTAATTTGCATTCAGAGGGCAACTGACTTGCTTGCCTCATCTTGCTTACAGGCCTATTATTTTACAAACATTTACATTTATCCATCTGGCCGATGCAAAAATGCAGTCAAGGTACTTATTTATTTATTTTATATTAGTGTGTATGTTCTCTCGGATTGAACAAATGACCTTGACATTTCTAGCGCTATGCTCTACCAGTTGAGCTATGGAAACCCATCCTACAGAGAGCTCAGGGCTAAAATAAGATTGTTGTTTTTTTCACTAAATACAAAACATAAAAACGACCCCTGGTATTTTACTCAGCACCTTTTTTAACAAAATAATGAGCAATGAGAAATCTTTTAATTTGCGATTAGTGGTGAACAAATAACAGAAGGGTCAAAAAAAATTTAATTTGTTTCATTTCAGGGCTGAACAATAAGGCTTGCTGCTGAATTCTGGTGATTATGATAGGTAACATTACAACAGTCTAGCATAGTAGCTAAAAAGGGTTTTTTTTTCTTTCTTTCTTTTTTTCATTGCCAGTGTTTATAGGACATTCAAAAATCTGAACTACCGGTCCCACTTGGCCAATGAACTACCGGTGAAACTTGACCAATCTGGAGCCACTTTATTGTAAGTGTCTTTAAATATGTACTAACATCTAAATTAATAATTTGATACAATGCACTTATTGTGTACATACATGTTTCTACGTTGTACTGATATTAAATATAAAAATGTCTGCATATAATTACATCAGTAATTAATGTACCTGGTAATTACATCTACATCTGTTTTGTAATACAACATGAACACACTAAGTATGTCAAAACAAACAAATAATTGTTTTTGAAGTAATTACAGACAGTAGCAGTCAAAGATAGCTAACATACAGGGGCATCTCAATAAATTAGAATGTCATGGAAAAGTTCATTTATTTCAGTAATTCAACTCAAATTGTGAAACTCATGTATTAAATAAATTCAGTGCACACAGACTGAAGTAGTTGAAGTCTTTGGTTCTTTTAATTGGGATGGTTTTGGCTCACATTTAACAAAAACCCACCAATTCACTATCTCAACAAATTAGAATATGGTGACGTGTCAATCAGCTAATCAACTCAAAACACCCGCAAAGCTTTCCTGAACCTTCAAAACGGTCTCTCAGTTTGGTGTACTAGGCTACACAATCATGGGGAAGACTGCTGATCTGACAGTTGTCCAGAAGACAATCATTGACACCCTTCACAAGGAGGGTAAGCCACAAACATTCATTGCCAAAGAAGCTGGCTGTTCACAGAGTGCTGTATCCAAGCATGTTAACAGAAAGTTGAGTGGAAGGAAAAAAGTGTGGAAGAAAAAGATGCACAACCAACCGAGAGAACCGCAGCCTTATGAGGATTGTCAAGCAAAATCGATTCAAGAATTTGGGTGAACTTCACAAGGAATGGACTGAGGCTGGGGTCAAAGCATCAAGAGCCACCACACACAGACGTGTCAAGCAATTTGGCTACAGTTGTCGTATTCCTCTTGTTAAGCCACTCCTGAACCACAGACAACGTCAGAGGCGTCTTACCTGGGCTAAGGAGAAGAAGAACTGGACTGTTGCCCGGTGGTCCAAAGTCCTCTTTTCAGATGAGAGCAAGTTTTGTATTTCATTTGGAAACCAAGATCCTAGAGTCTGGAGGAAGGGTGGAGAAGATAGCCCAAGTTGCTTGAAGTCCAGTGTTAAGTTTCCACAGTCTGTGATGATTTGGGGTGCAATGTCATCTGTTGGTGTTGGTCCATTGTGTTTTTTGAAAACCAAAGTCACTGCACCCGTTTACCAAGAAATTTTGGAGCACTTCATGCTTCCTTCTGCTGACCAGCTTTTTAAAGATGCTGATTTAATTTTCCAGCAGGATTTGGCACCTGCCCACACTGCCAAAAGCACCAAAAGTTGGTTAAATGACCATGGTGTTGGTGTGCTTGACTGGCCAGTAAACTCACCAGGCCTGAACCCCATAGAGAATCTATGGGGTATTGTCAAGAGGAAAATGAGAAACAAGAGACCAAAAAAATGCAGATGAGCTGAAGGCCACTGTCAAAGAAACCTGGGCTTCCATACCACCTCAGCTGTGCCACAAACTGATCACCTCCATGCCACGCCAAATTGAGGCAGTAATTAAAGCAAAAGGAGCCCCTACCAAGTATTGAGTGCATATACAGTAAATGAACATCTTTCCAGAAGGCCAACAATTCACTAAAAATGTTTATTTTTATTGGTCTTATGAAGTATTCTAATTTGTTGAGATAGTGAATTGTTTTTTTTTTTTTTAAATGTGAGCCAAAATCATCACAATTAAAATAACCAAAGACTTAAACTACTTCAGTCTGTGTGCATTGAATTTATTTAATACACGAGTTTCACAATTTGAGTTGAATTACTGAAATAAATGAACTTTTCCATGACATTCTAATTTATTGAGCTGCACCTGTAAAGTGGGATCAAAAATCCTTACTGTTGAGCATTTACATTCCAAGCAGGTGCTTATCAAAGCAACCTACAATAAAGTTGTGCAACAAGTTGCATGTAGATTAATTCATATTATGGCAGCTTAACGTTTAAGCATGATATCTGGAAATGGTTTTAGAGAGATTGAGAGGCCTCATTTATGTTTGGCCAAAATGTACCCATCTTCTCTACCTGTGTTAGAGGGGCCCAATAGGATGGGCAGGTAGACAGGTAGAATCTGGTTGATGTATCACTGCAGTGTTCATCTTATTTAGCAGAAATAGGGGTGTCGCATCTGTTCATTCCAGTTGCCAGTGAGAGCAGCTCTGATCCACACTGGCTGTACTAGCCTTCCAATTACCAGTTTTGGATGTCCATTGCCTCTGTAAATCACCACGCTGCCCTGAAAATCACTTCATGTCACCCTTTCCATTCAATGGACAGCCCTATTTTTCTTTTGCCCTTCGGAGCCGAATTTGGTCAGGATGATAACATGAGCGGATGTGACAAAGTGAAAGTATTGGGCACTGGAGAGGCTGGAATTTGTTATTTCGTCTGTGCTGTGCACCTTCGAGTCCTGCCTATTACACGGCCACAGATACGCCCTCGTCTGCACTTAAAGGATGAAAACGTTGGAAGACCTCATCTTTAAAGGTGGTGATGGAAGTGGATTTTCTGACCTAGACCCATGCAACTGGTAGGTAAACTGAATTATCTGAGAACAACCTGTAGATATATTTCTGTGTGCATAGGGATATAGCATCATTTCACTCTGCATATTGCATCCACCACAGTTCAGAACATCTCAAATGCATTCAATACATGTGATTTCAATGTGTGAATGCCTGATTTAGCGTTTGCATGCTTTTAAAACTGCTTTCTTGAATCATCCCCAAGGTCTTGGTCAAACATACTGGGCAGCAAAGTACCTAACACATAGATTGCATAAAACAAGCCAAAATCTGATTTGTTAAATCTGGTTTGGGTAAATATATGGCAACCGACTCAGTCAGTCTTGGCCACCCAAAACGATGTGTTTTTGATATAAAAGGTTAGAATGACTAGTAATTTTGTTGAAGGCCAAAAAGAATTTAGAGACAAAACTACTACAGCATCGCCAACGGCAAATATGATGGCTTATTTTCACAGATTCCAACAAATCTTCTTTTTAATGAGCCAACGGCTGATTCGGTACGATAAATGAGTGTTTGGATCTGAGTTCTTCGTGACAACTGAATAGAGCCACAGCCACCCTCCCCAGCAGTCCCTCTTCCTCCTCTTTGCTGCTGTTGGAGAGCCAAAATCTTTCTTTCCTCACGTTTGGTGAGATAATCAGAATGCACAGTCTGTCCGGCACACGCAAAGGGGATTGGTTAAAATGACATTTACGGCCTGGGATAGCCAAGAATTAGCATTTGTCCTCTTGTCATTTATTTACTTCAGCATCCTTTATTAAGATTTCCCTCACGTTCCATACAAAGTTCAATCTTATAGATGGGAGGGGGAGAGCAACCCACACACATTGGCTTACTTTGCCTTATGACAGACGCCTCCTGTTTTTCCAACTTACCTGAAATCTGCGATTTTTACAATCAAGCGTTCCTCGTGAACAACCTGCTAAGACTGGAATTAGATTAGTCCTGTCCATGCATCTGTCAGTGCAATAGATCTATCGACAATCTGAACAAGAGAGACGTTATCATCACAAGTGGTCTGCTCAATTGATATTCAGCCCGATGAGCGGGGCACATTTTCAATGCTTATTTACAATGGATATTCCACGCCGACCCCTACAACACACTTCCCTTAGAGTCCTCATTCTGGATGGCGCATTCATTATCATTTGCAACAAATAAAGGCTTTGAACAGCTCACTCCTTACCGATGTGAATGATGGAGTCGGCTCCCACCGAACTGCATTGCAATATCCCAAAAGAAAGGCATATTATCAACAATTCCATCTCCGCTTCTCTCCAAAGCCGCGCATCCACAAGATCCTCAGATGTCCGTTAATTCCCCGTGAGTGAGAAAAGTACGTCAAAGGATCGCAAATGCACCTGTGATAAACCAAAAAGTGCGCCGGCGCTGAAAGAAAGCGCTAGTGTGAGGAACACTGTGAGGGAATACGGGGGAAATCAGGAAGAAGAAAGGCAGGTCGCCTGTTGGAGGGTAACGGTCGCTTCAGGATCCGGCGCGTTCGCTCCGCAGGTCTCGCTCTCGCGCGGCGCTCGCGGAGTCTGAGACACATCACAAACTCCAAACTGCGGAGGAGGGACACCCCCGCGCGCGCGCGCCCTCGCTGGCTTGTTCGCTCGTTCCAGAGAGCGAGCGCGAGCGCGCGCGCGGAGAGATGGAATTCGGCGCCAAGCCGGAGAAGAGGACAGCGCTAAACATACATGCAGCTGCCTTAAGAGGACGATACTGCTTTTGCGTTCCGTCTGAGAAAATTCTTTGGTCTCTGTAAACATGCATCATATTGTCATCGCTGACTGGTAAAAATCGCGTCTCGCCATCTTTACGCGATTTTCGCCATACGCGCAGCGTTTTCAAGTTAAAACAGTTCAACTTTTAAGAACGAGACCCCTGCGTCCTGCTTCATTCCTGCGCTTGGTCTTTTTAAACGCGGCATGTTTACATAGATTTCCACCCGTGAAAACATGGGAAAGCGAACGTGGGGAGAAAAATGTGGAAAGCCGGCGGTTCACCGAGTCATCGAACGAAGCGGTAACTTTCTTTTGAGTGTTCAAGTGTGCTGTTGATTCATTCTCTGGTTTTTATTTTATTTTATTTTTTTCATCGTTGATTTTACTGGACGTTGAATTACAGCAACATGCATGTAGCTGTCAATGAGGACGCTATAGATGGTATATTCGCAGAGATTTCCACATGGGAGAAATGAATGTGGAGATGGTGCTTCAATGTTTCCTTGCGCGCAAAAGGAAACGATAACTTTCTTTCGAGTGTTTAAGGGTGCTTTAGATCATTTCACGCTCATTTTACCGGATAATGCAGCACAGATAATCGCTGTGCAATGTCACGAAGAGGAATCGACCTTCCCGCGGCGCGAGACGGAGCACCGCTGGCAGAAATTCTCCACATAAGGCGCATTTCTCCCTGTTAACATGGTTTCATTCGGACACGGTGTTTAGATATTGTAAGGACGTGTTGCGGAGACGATCGTGCCGGTAAAGACTGGAACTGTAGGCTGTGTACAACATTCTGCCGTTTTCGTGATAGAATGTTCTTTGTGTATCTTTCAAGGTTTTCTTGCACTGTATGTAAAGGTTTTTTTTAAATATATCACAGTAAAGAGAGGTTTGTCAGGTTGTGACACAAATTATCTGATTTCATTCATGTCAAAACATTATTTAGCTCCTTAAGGTAACAACTGCACAGTTTTGCTTTTTATATAGTATAAGACCTGCGGCATTTTAAGAAAATGCACTTGTGTTGGTCTCATATGTTTTTTTTTTTTTTTTTTTTTTTTTTTTTGTATGGTCTAAAGTTTATTTGATTTTAACCTTTAATGTGAGGTTTCAGGATGTCATGTGCCTTCTTAACTTTTAACATGTTGATATCAAACGGCAATAGACTGAGAGCAGATTTACGGAGAGCGGAATGTGAAGCGAAGACATTGAACTTCAGAGAGACGAATGAAGAGCAGCGCTGGATTGACTTTACTCATCCACATGACTGAAGACTTCATCAGCAGAGACGAAACATTATATTCTTACTCTTACAATTAAAGGATATTTCTTGCGGTTGAATATAAGAACAGAAATGTCCCTTAATTGTTTGGTTAAGTATATGTGATGTCTTTCAGCACCACACACCGGTGGACAGCTCCCGTAAGCTCTGTCGGTCACGAACAGAATTACAGTGGATCAATCATCGAGCTCCAAGCACTGAACATTCTCCCTTTAATGTTCATATCTGCATCGAGCACAGTGTTTCAATTATACATAAACCAGTTTTTCTAATCTAATTACTCTTGCAAATGGTTTGGAAGAATTCAAAGAAAATAAATTGTAGCAATGTGATGCTACCTTTACGATTGTTGTGAAAAAAACGTGCAAATCTGACCTCTGTTTTGTTGTACTGTGGTGTTTTTGATGGCAAGTATGTTGATCGCATGGAACTGTCCTTCTGTGATTAGATTCAGCAGAAACCAAATTATAAAAAACATGCTCAGCAGATCAGTGCTTGATATGCCATAGGCTAGCAGATCAGCAATGTTATTTCATTTAGCAAATCAGTCAATATGCATAACTAATATATCGCAAATGTGTGTTCTGATGTGTTATATAACGCACAACATCCCTCATCTATAACACAACATCACTGATACATGTATAGCAGATCGGTGATTTTATATAGCAGGTCTGTGATGTTGCGGCTGTATTGTGGAGATGAAAGTGTGGCTGAACACTGCTGGAGAAAAAAATAAATAAATAAATAAATAATAATAATAATAATAATAATAAAAGGATGCCAAAACCAGACTATGCTGGTTTGCTGTTGTTAGCTGGTTTTAGCTGGACGTAGCTGGTCTCCTGGCTAAGCTGGTGTTCAGCTGCTTTTGGTGCGTTTAAGTCATGTCGGAAACATTGAATATATGAGATACATGCACATTATCGCCAGAGATGAGCACAAATACATCAAAATGTATTTAAATACAAATACAAAATACAGTGTGGGAAAATGTATTTAAATACAAATACAGTATTTTGTATTTTGAAAATACACAAAATACATGTGAAATTGGCCATCCAGTGAAGTAACACTATTACGGCCTGTTTACACCAAGAACGATAATTATAAAGATAACTATATTAGTGTATTCTAAGTATACAGTGCAGTTGTGTCATCTGTCACTTTAAATGATCAAGCTCTTTAAAGCAGAAATGATTCCAAATGGCATGTTTTTATCATTCATCATTTTTTGTGCTGTTATGGTTATATTTGTGGTGTGCTATCTGCTATTCACTTAGATTTAGGATGTACTCACACTAGGGGCTATGATCCATGCTTGAGCACAATTGACCCCCAAAGTCCAGTTCATTTCACAAGTGTGACTGCTAATGCACCGTGTCCAGTGTGGTTCGTTTAATCATGCCCTGGCCTGCTTGAAGAGGTGGCTCGGGTGCGGTGCACATTTTTTTGTATGCGCTTTTTATTTGTATGTGCTATGCATTATGACAGCAAAAATCTTTATTACTACTTGGATATCACACTTTTCAATTAATTAAATTTTGAGTACATTTAGATTTATAATGGGTCTGGTTCTCATCTTATTGATGAACAGGTATTATAGTTTGTGAGTAAAGCTGCAAATTCCACCATTAACCTCATCTGCCTCTGTGATAATCCTCTGAAATATGTCAGTTAGCGAAAGGACAATGGCACTTGGGCTTTAGTACAAGGCAACTGTGCCTAGTGTGAGTATGTCCTTAGAACAATTTTTTTTATATATGCACTGTAAATATCTTTGTTATCTTTGTCTTGGGGTACACACACAGAGAAAGCTGCTTATTACTCATTTATCCACGTTTCTTTATCACTCTGATGTGTCAATAGCTCCTGCCCACTAAAAGCTCCACAGATATATTTGCATACCACGACGACATATAAATGATATAGGAAAAGTTCAATCGATTTACACTTTATATCATCGCCGATATATATATATATATATAGTCATATCGCCAGGGATGGGCAGTATTTCAAATACTTGTATTTAAAATACGTATTTGAAACACAAAATACTATTTTGTATTTAAATACCTTTGAAAAAAAAATCTAATGTATTTTGTATTTAAATACATTTAATCTTAATATTTTTGTATTTTCAAAATACTTAAAATACGTTTTGACAACTAACCTCTTTATTAGACTGCTGATTTCCTGTATTAATTAGTTAAGACATGCCGCTTTCATGCATGTGAGCTGCAGCTGTATGACTCCATCTAGAATTGGGTAATGACATTTTCTGGATTCCTATAAGGAAATAAGGAATAATACTGCCTTCGTGTGCAATCAAAATTTCCTACTTCAAATTTCAGAAGTCCTGATTACAAGCTTGTCGCATTCAAGTGCTTTGCTGTTGGAAAGAATAGGAATCGTGGAGGATGCCAGGTTTACTGGGAAAATCTTAAAGCCTTAAATTTGTAGATATTCAAGATATTTAATTTTGAATAAAATGTAGCATCCCATTGGTTGACAACTATATAAACATTCACAGATCTTTATAGTTAGCTTGTTGATGATTCTGGATCTTCAGTCAAATACATGCTGTTTTTGCAGTGTATAAAACATACAAAATGCTTGAAATGGTTATTGCACTACTATGTGTTAGAGAAGCAGACTCAGACAGATGGTTAGAATACAACAGGTGAGTTTTATTGCAATCGGTGGAGTCAGCGGGTAGCTGATGGAGGTGAGTAATAAGTTCAATGAACAGGCACAGTAGTATGATGAGGGTGATAATAGAAGTTCTCTTGCTCTCACAGGACCTCGTGGATAAGGGGAACGGAGCACACACCTCACAATCCTGGACGATGGAGACACACTTGTGGAGATCCTTGGGAACACAGACAATGGAGTAGAGCTGGAAGGAACACGCTGGAGATGAGACAGGAGAGAAGTAGGTTATCAAGGTAAGTAAGCAGGTAACAAGCTGTTGTAGCAGCAGTCTACTTCAAAAGAACAAGATCAGACAATGAACTGGTGTGAGGTGTGTGCTTTTATCTGCTGGCTGATGAGGGTGCTGATGATGTGCAGGTGCGTGCAATTAATACTCAGGTGATGGAGTGCGTTGTGATTGGGAGGTGAATGAGCCTAGCTGATCCATGATACTATGTGCATGACTTTAACATTAAAACAAGCTTATCTTGATTCTGTGAGAAAAAAAAAAAAAAAAAGCATACCTGTCCCAGCAGAAAATGTTTTCCCCTGCACCATATTTAAAGTCTATGGCCTGCAAAACTCGGAAACTTGGGTATAAAAATTATAGTACAAAGTAGAAAATATGACAAAGGCATTCATGTCCAATTTCCAACTAGAAAAGTAATATTTACAAAAAAAATAAATAAAATAAAAATAAACAATTGGGATAGCCTGTGAAGGCAGCATAAGACAAGGTGAGGATGTCATGGTCGGTTGCAGAGGTGGGTAGAGTACCCAAAAACTGTACTCAAGTAAAAGTAAAAGTACTTGTAGAAATATTTACTCAAGTAAAAGTAATAATCTGAATAGTTACTTGAGTAAGAGTAAAAAAGTATCGGATAAAAAAAAACTACTCAAGTAGTTAGTTACTAGTTACTTTGGATCATATACTGAAAGTCTATTTTTATTTAGATATATAAATATTTAGATAAAATTTATATATATATATATATATATATATATATATATATATATATATATATATATATATAGATAGATAGATAGATAGATAGATACACACACACACACACACACACACACACACACACAGCCATTCAAAAGATTTCTAATGTTTTCATAATATATTTCAGTGATGCAAATCATAATTTTTATCAGCCTTTACGCCACTTTTCAGTGTCACATAATCTTTCAGAAATCATTCCAATATGTTGATTTATCAATGCTGTTCTTTTTAGCTTTCTATTCATAAAAGAATCCTGAACGAAATGTCACAGATTCCAAAAAATATTAAGCAGCAAAACTGTTCCCTGTTGAAAAAAAAACAAAAAACCCAGCATATGCTGGTTAGGTATGTTTTAAAGCATAGGATGCTGGTTTGAACTAGTTTAAGCTGGTCCTTTGCTGGTTTATGCTGGTCCTTAGCTGGTTTAAGCTGGTCACGTGCTGGTCCTAAACTGGTCCGACCAGTTTAAGACCAGCACATGACCAGCTAAGGACCAGCTTAAACCAACTAAAGACCAGCATAAACCAGCAAAGGACCAGCATAAACCAGCATCCCAGATTCAAAACCTAACCAGCATATGCTGTTTTTTTTTCAGCAACACTGGTAATAAATCAGTATATTAGAATGATTTCTGAACGATCATATGACTCTGAAAACTGGAGTAACAGCTGATAAAAATTCTGATTTGCATCACTGAATTAAATTATATTTTAAAGTAGCCTATATTAATTATGTATTATATATGAATATAACCTATGACACTGAGAAGAGTGAAAACTCCTCACATGACCGCTACAGAACATCTGAACATAACGAAACAAATCTTCTTCCGTCTGTTCTGCAAAATGTAAACAAATGTAGCCTATATTTGTGTAAGTGTAAATATTGTGAAAATATCAATATTAATTATGTCTAGGCAAAGGCATTCCTCCTGGAACAGGTCGCGCGCCGTTGCGCAGAGCTAACGCGGGTTCGGCGGGTGTTCATTTCATACTTTGTGACAGCTTATTTAATGTATAAATTATACATTGTTTTTTAATGTATAAGGTACATGTACAACAAACTAGTAATGTCATAGTGGTATCGTACTGTAATCGAATCTAATATATCGAATACCGTAATCGTTACTGTGGGCGCGCGTAAAAGTACCGTTTTTTCACTAAAAATGTACTTGAGTAAGAGTAAAAGTACCCATTTTTAAATATACTCTAAACGTATTAGTTACCCAAAAAATTTACTCAAGTAAATGTAACGAAGTAAATGTAACTCGTTTCTACCCACCTCTGGTCGGTTGTACTTGTTGATTAAGGTTAAAATGGAAAACCATTCAGATCTGCATTTAGTTAGCAATAGCATGAAGGTAAAAAAGAGCACTAGCAAGGGGAACATTAGCACTAGTCAGTATCGTTAGTTGTTGTTTTTTTTTTTGTTTTTTTTGTTTTTTTGTCAGCTTTTTGTTTTATCAACTACACTGTAAAAAATGACCGTGATTTTAACGGTAAAAAACTGTGAAAAAGCTACGGTAAAAACCTGTTAAATGGTTAACGGTAAGTTCCCCTAATATATACGGTGAAAAACTGTAATAGACATTTCAGACAATTTTACGGTGAAAAACCGCTTTTGGAAGTGAAAAAGAATGTAAAATTTACAGGGAAAAACCGTAAATTGACGTTCCCAGAATTCCCTGCATTGCATTTCAAATTTTGTTTGAATTTGATGTTTTTTCTTTGAAATAATTAGGTTTCTTCTTAGTTTTTTCTTATCAGTTATGTTAATTAGGGTTGTATGTTACATCTAATGTTGTTAAATTAATGTTTATTGCATATTTCTCTTTAATGAGTCTCACCATGATGGTGTTTAGTGTTTGTGTGAATGACCGTAAATTTTACGGAATTTTTTTTACAGTGTAGCTAGTCAAATGTCTTCATTAAACTTTAATCATTACTGCTTGCTATGGCGATATCACAATATATATGACGGCGATGATATAAAGTGTAAATCGATTGAACTTTTTCTATATCATTTATATGTCGTCGTGGTATGCAAATATATCTGTGGAGCTTTTAGTGGGCAGGAGCTATTGACACATCAGAGTGATGAAGAAACAAGGATAAATGAGTAATAAGCAGCTTTCTGTGTGTGTGTGTGTGCCCCAAGAAAACGATAACAATAATGCTAATAATAAAGATATTTACAGTATATATATGTAAAAAATGTTCAAAGGGCATACTCACACTAGGCACAGTTTGTACTAAAACCCAAGTGCGATTGTCCTTTCGCTAACAGACAGATTTCAGAGGATTATTACAGAGGCAGCTGAGGTTAATGGTGGAATTTGCAGCTTTACTCACAAACTATAATACCTGTTCATCAAAAAGATGAGAACCAGACCCATTATAAATCTAAATGTATGCGAATTTAAATTAATTGAAAAGTGTGATATCCAAGTAGTAATAAAGACTTTTGCTGTCACTGGACTTTGGGGGTCAATCGTGCTCAAGCATGGATCAGAGCCCCTTGTGTGAGTACATCCTAAATCTAAGTGAATAGCAGATAGCACACCACAACTATAACCATAACAGCACAAAAAAATGATGAACGATAAAAAACACTGACAGCCATTTGGAATCATTTCTGCTTTAAAGAGCTTGAGCATTTAAAGTGACAGATGACACAACTGCATTGTATACTTAGAATAGGCTAATATAGTTATCTTTATAATTATCGTTCTTGTTGTAAACAGGCCTTAATAGTGTTACTTCACTGGATGGCCAATTTCACATGTATTTTGTGTATTTTCAAAATACAAAATACTGTATTTGTATTTAAATACATTTTCCCACACTGTATTTTGTATTTGTATTTAAATACACTTTTCCACACAGTATTTTGTATTTTTATTTTAAATACATTTTGATGTATTTGTGTTCATCTCTGGATACAGATGTATAATACAGCAAGTAACTTTTGGGGGGAAAAAATAAATTTTAATTTTACTATTGTAAAGTAATCTTGCAGAAGATGAGAAGCACTAGAAAAGTTCAAATACCAAAGAATTGTATATGAACTTGGTATGCACCATAAAACAGTACAGTACAAAAATCAAATTAAATTCAGCATCCTCTACACATTTGGCCAAATTTCATTACAGTATAAAGTACTATATCAGGTTTTTGATGTCCTGACACAAGACATAGGCAGTCATTTCGTAGTTCTGCAAAAATGCAGTAGGCTACACATAAAAATGGTCAACAATAAAAGTTGACAATCACGCGTTTGAGGGTGTACAACAAATACTACAGTTTATACTGCGCAGAATAGCGAAATTTCCATCATCTAATGTACTGGTACTGTGTAGGCCTACTGTAATTATACTGTATGTATGCGTAAGTAGCTACAAAATCCCTGTAGATGATTGGTTCAGCTCTCTCTCTCTCTCCATTGTTAGGATGCAGAGATTCTGATGTGTCATCAGTTTTGCTACCTAGTATTTACTCATTGTTAAACGTTTTGAGAAATATGTCTTTGTTTTGAGAACTGAATTAATGGTTTGGGAAAATGGGCCAACTAAAATCGCTTATGTTATGTTAGCAATGGAGAAAACTGCAATACGATTCTTACCTAACTCTGCTATTAGTGTTCGTGATCGGCATCTTCTTATTGATTTCATGTTATTGTTTCGTCGGATGGCAAAAAGGCCGACATCCAGGGGCGATTCTAGGATTTTCATTTTTCATTGATTCTAGGATTTTCATATATATATATATATATATATATATATATATATATATCACACACAAACATGTTTACTGTACAAACACAAAATTTTACTGTTTGCACTTCTAGTACATCCCTCTTTCCTTAGCTCAAGTACGCAAACCTCTTTAATTGCCACATGCACTGGAATACACTGAATGTTAAATTTTCAAATGAAAATGGCAACATGATCATTTTATAAAGTATACGTTAATATGTGGTTCATATTCACTGGAGGAAACAGCTGTGGGTGAACGCAACGAAAATTTAGGCTACTGTAGATTGGGAACCGATTGCTCCCCCGATTGCTCCCTCATTTTGATAATCGCAAAATTTAGGGGGGCTGAGTAGTCATTTTAGGGGTTGCTATAGCCCTGATAGAATCTGATCACCAACAATACGGGATGAATCTCAGACTTATCCGGACGGGATAAGATTTCTCAGAAGACTTCTGAGTTAGCTGAGAAGCCGTAATTTTATGATTCACGAACAAATGTAAAAACAATTCGTTAGTAAATTGGGCCACGCTTTGTGTTTTTGACTCACAAAGAACCGGCTCATAAGAGTCATTTGTTAATGAAGCCGACTACACTGGGCGCGCTGCGTGCGCGTGCAAACATCATGCAGTTATTGACAGACGTGTTTTCTTGCCATTATTTTGCGTTACGCTCATCGCCGCTGCTGAAAAGTAGCACATAAAACACTGCTTATATTTATATTTTATTATGTGGTCGTTCTGGGGTGGCACAGCTTTTTCTTAGGGTGGCAGTTGCCACCCCGGTAGATCCGCCCCTGGTTGAAATGGATATATTTAGAATATCCATACGATTGTATAACGATTTTAACGCTCCGACTAATTGACTTGAACGCACCTAAAGTCGTAATTACAACTTCCCAAGAATGTAGGGGAGAGCGGAGCACAAAGTAACACTTTTTGACTTTATCAAATTGTGTAAATCCACATGGGATTCAGAGTACAATTTTTTGTCCACAGTAATTTCACACTTGTCTAGTACAAATATGCCGCTTTGTTTCATATTTACAGTGTATACGTTTTTCTTTATTTGCCCTCAAAAATTGGAAGTGAAATGTGACAACATGCCCCGTAGGTGGGGTAAATTGTAACATCTGAGGGGCACGTTGTAACATGACCATACGACAGCTTAAAATGTTATCTGATCTCATGAAAAAAAAAATATGCAAGACAAACTAAAATATTTTGTCAATAAAATAAAATAATTATTTATTTTAAATAAAATAATGGCGTTTTTTAAGAATTAAAAATAATCAAATTTTTGAGTTTGACAATGAACACATTGCAACCAGACTTGGGACGGCCCACATAAACGAGCCAAAATGCTTTACATGTCTTGAAATAATAATTTCTGAACATTAAACATTGTGTCATGAATCCTGTCCGTGATCTTTCACCTGCTCACCACCAGAGGCCGCCTTCCATTTACATAGACATTCACACCACACAAACTGTTACATGCCACTCCATCAAAGACTTCATTTCCCATAATCCTTTGCCCAGTTTCATCAGCACTCACTGTTTTCACCTGTGTCTCATTTACCCTGTCTGCTCACTCTATATAAGCCTGGTTTAGGTTGTTATTCTTTGTGAAGTCTTGTTAGTTGTTATACTGCATTTCTGAGCATTCGCCCTGGATTTATGTCTCTTGGTTTTTTGATCGCTTGCCTGTTTTTGGGATTTACCCTTTGCCTGAGTTTCCTGTCTTGTCTATTGTTTGGATTGCCTGCCTGTGTTTTGACCTGTTGCCTGTATTTTGGATCACGTCTCTGGTTTGTCCCAATAAAGCTGCATTTGGATCTCCAACCTGTCAAGTCTCAGAGCAGTACGTTACACATTGACTGTCAGTCTTTATTCGCCTGTTTCTGGTCGTTTCTCATTAAAATGTATTAAAGTAAATAGTGTGAATTACATCACTAATGTCATAGAATAGCACGGCAGGGCACATTGTAACGCAGTGTTACAACATACCCCATCTGCACAACTGGAATTTAAAACTGGTTATTGTCTTCTGATAGTTATCAAAGCATTAAAAAAAATAATCTAAACTGATAAATAACAGATTGGAGATTAAAATAATAGCAGATTTGTCGCATTTTAAATAAGTAATAAAAACTGAGATGAAAAATTTACTTAAGCCAGAAATATAATTTTACTCATTTTACCATGGTAAAATAAATGTTCAGCGATATCTTCAAAAGACTTTTGAATTTTTGCGCACTTTTTTCTCTATATAATGTTCATATGGTAACTAGTAAATACTGTAAATTTGGTTATGCTAGCATGAGTGGAATATTTAAACCACGTGTGTTACAACTAACCCCGCGTTATTTTGTGCCCCGTGCTCCCCTACGTACTTCCCAGGAGGACTTGGACAAACTATTTCAAATGGTTGGTCAGCTGGTCTGCCAGCTCTGAAACCACCAGCCTGCTAAACTAGCTATGACCAGAATGGAAGACTACCCAACCAGCTCAGGCTGATTTATCCTTTTTTTTTTTTTTTTTTTTTTTTCTTTTTAAGCAGGGAATCTTGACTGAGGCGACGAGTTGTTGCTGGACAATTCAGAAAGACAGATACCCTGAGAGTGCAAACAGCTTTTCTTACACTTCCTGCTCTTGAGAATTTAGGGAAACTAAGGTGATATGTTAGGGGAGAGAGTTAGCAATAAAACAAATTTCTATCTATTTATCTATCTATCTATCTATCTGTATATCTGTCTGTCTGTCTGTCTGTCTATCTATCAGTGTGTGTTTGTGTGTAAACGCTGCTGTTGTGGAAGTGCATGCAACCTGTGGCGGTATTGTGATTAATGTCTGAGTATATGGGGAAAGAAGGCCTGTAATAGAGTTCCAGCTGAATTAACTACCTATATGAGTGCAACTAATAGCAGTGAAAAAGGAAATGCATATGCCAGGCCAAGGATGATTTATGTAAGTTAATATGCATATGATCTAAATAAAGCTCTGCACAGTAAAATTGAAGCGTTATTTGCTTTTGATTGTCTAAATCTTTGAATTTTTCCCCCAGCCCTGCTTTTTTACCACAAAAAAAAAAAAACATTAAACTTTTAAACCTTATAAAAGGTATAATAAAATGTATTTTTCTTGTATATACTGTAATTGAGGCAAAGCTTCATTATTAAATCTGCTATTGTGAATCTACAGTGTCAGAAATAAACTGTTTTTCAATTAACTTTGCTTTTAAAACTAACAAAATGATCCTTCTTCCTTCTTGTCTATGCATTTTTAAAGTGAACCGAGATACTGTTCCAGCTGTGAACGCCACTGAAGTGTTAAATTAAACAGGCACCAAGGGTGTTGTGGCTTCATATCTGGACCAAACAAATTACAACTTGCTTACACATTGTCATAAAATATCAGCACAAGAGGCCACAAAACCCTTTCAGTGATGCTGGGTGACAGTTCCTGGCACTGGTGAGGGATGAATGCACAATCACATTGTCATTTGAACCAAACTGATGGAGACAGCATTGCATGGCATGTTGAGCTCCTGTGAATGATTCTGTTCGGTTTAAAAGATTATCTGAATTGCTGCCAATCAGCAATAAATAGTTAGCATGCTACAGTGACCATACATGTTGTAAAGGGTATTGTTTAAATGTCTGCTCTGAGGGAAATGTTGGTTCCAGAATGTAACAAAACTGGCTCGAGTCTCTAATTACCAAATCCATCAAGACATTGTTAACTTCAAGCCATTGCTTCATGTCTCATCTGAATCAGGAGAGAAATATGTACAGATCAAGCACCATTTACAAGTGAAAACAGTCCAAAACAGTTCCAAACAAATATGTTGATTTGGTTTTGATCTGCCTGGTCTTACAATACCTTATAGGCTCTATTACGGTTGCAATAAAAGTGACAGCAATTTGTGTCAATTAGGTACTTTTAATTTACACTGACATGGAAATTGTAGCAAAAATTAAAGCACTCTGTCAGTTATTAGTTGAATACATTACTAAATTATAACATTTGACATTTAATTGACTTTAATAATTAAAGAAATAAAACAAATAGAAACCAGGGCTATGTTCCAAGTGAAATATCTTACCAATCCTCTATGATGTCTGTATGTCCATCATTATGTGTGTATTTTGGTGTAGCTGAGTGGCAGTTTCTCTCTGCATGATGAGGTTATGACAGCATCTGTCTGAGTAGAAATACACAGATGAGTTAAGAGTCACAGTGTTTGTCTTCTATTTGTTTAAGTCCATTTGTAAAAACAATTAATGGTTATGAAGGCCACAGGTATCCATTGTGAGTGGACAGTATATGAGCCCTTCACAATGTTCACAAAAATGATAAAAACTCATGGGATCACTTTAAAGTTTTTTGTGAGCTCCTGTAATAAACCCAAGTAATAATAGAGAACTCAGAACTCTAATAATATGGATCGTAAATTCAATATTGCTTACTTGCTTAGTGGAAAAAAGTATCCTCAAATGAATAGCTTTCACATTTACATGTGCTGTCAATTAAAATAAAAAAAATAAATAAAAAAAGATCAATATCTGTTAAGATTATAAGTAACTTTTAAGATTGTGTAATCTGTAAAAACTGTGGAGATTGTGAAATCAATAACAAGGAGGCTAAGGAAGCTTTGACATTTACAACAAAAAAAAAAAAAAGGAAAACAAAGAACCTGTAACAGGGCGACTGAGATAAGAGATATGCGGATCCATTTGCAGGCTTTTATTAGACAGATGTTGTCATAACAGGCATGGTTCAAACAGTGGCAAACAGGTATAACACAGACAAGACAAAGAGTAATCCTAGGGCAAGCGTGGGTCCTCGATCGGCGAACAATGTCCAACAGTGCGAGACGACGAGATAATCCAGGTACACGAGAAATAGTCCAAGCGAGGCATAAACATAGTCCGAACGGCGAGACAAGGGTAAATCCAGGAAACACAGGCTAGAATCAGAACACGTGAAAAACAGGGAAGGCAAAACTAAGACTAGACATGGAAAACTAAAACTGGCTCTGTATCACAGCTATCACTAGGACAGCGATAAACGCAGAACAATACCCGCGATTAGAATGAGGAAGTCCAAGGCTTATGTAGGTGTGTGATTGTGTGATGGCTCTCAGGTGTGAGCATGTGATTAGTGAAATGGCTGCTGAGAAATGTAGTCCGGAGTGACATGTAACAGTCTGTGTAGTGTGAGAGTCAATGTATCGGAAGAGTGACCTCTGGTGGCAAGCAGATGTGAGTCCATGGACCAGATTCATGACAGAACCATTTCGGAATAAAAGACAAGATGGTAAATAAACTATCTTTTTTAGAGTGTGTTCTTCTGTAAAGGGCAATCAATCTTACTTTTTTAAAAAGCGCATTTTACATTATGGTAATAAATTCACTCTGAATTCATTTATTTATTTTTATAATGGCCACAATAGCAGTAGTATCACAATCTGCCACTCTAACACCAAACATTTTAGAGGAGAGGTGAGAAGATGCTGCTATTAAGGATGCTCTACAAAACATCCATCAGTTAATATCTGGTGGCAAAATTAAATATGCGATGATGGTAGGCTAGATGACCACGTGCTATTAGATTTCTGACTGCAGAGCCAGTTTTACTTTTTTCACAGGATCTGGGATACTGTTACTCTGCTTTATGAAAAGAAACAAAATGGGGCATACAGATACTGATTAGCTGCATAGCTTATTTTATACAGGAATTTGCGCTTATCCTACATGTATTTACTTTTTTTTTTTTTTTTAATTATGTGTTAAATTAAGTGTTAAATGTCAAATGTTTTATTTTAAAAATAAAACTAATTAATGATTTTCATTTTTTTTCACTTAATAGGATATTTTTACTTTTATTTATTAATTAGCAGTTAATCAAGTGTAAGAAATTACATTTAATTTGTTTCATTATGCACTATTTTGTTCTATTATGCACTATATAGTAAGCCATACGTTTTTACATTAATATCTTCATGTATTTATTTAGGCAATGGGATCACTCGGGGTTCTAAGCGGACCCGATTTCGAGGGGGTACTCGATTTCTCATGATACCGGCAGAACAATAATAACAATGCGTTACATGTTTCTTTTCCCCTCATTTTTTCCAATTGATGGAAATCTGTCATAGCAACGGAAAACTTTAATCCTGCATTTATTACACTATTTGAGAAATGTAAGCCTATTTACGGCCTTAAAATTATGAAAAGTGAATTTAAAACATTAAGGACAGGCGGGAACCCTGCAATTGACAGAAATCCGGCGTAGACTCGCTGCAGTTAACGGAAATCATCGTAGCGACGGAGAACTTTAATCCTTCTATCTATCTATCTATCTATCTATCTATCTATCTATCTATCTATCTATCTATCTATCTATCTATCTATCTATCTATCTGTCCAGTTAGTTATTACTTAGCCTAGTTGCCTGTGATGTTTTCTTAATAACAAACGATTTACTGTTATTTGAAAATTAAATGTATTTTACTATTTAAACGGTGAAGTATTTAAACTTTTTGAAGTATAAAAATATGTTGTCCAGATAGAACACATTAATGTATCACAGATTAATTAGACACACTTTTCAAAATAATATAATAATACAAAGTACAAAAAAAAAAAAAAAAAAACATCTGGACACATTACAATAATGAGTGTTATGTTAATTTTACAGTCTTAAAATATTTAATCTACTATATATATATATATATATATATATAGATAGATAGATAGATAGATAGATAGATAGATATAGATATAGATATATATGCAGTGCCTTGCGACAGTATTCAAACTCCTTCATTTTTTTTTCATGTTTTGTTATGTTGCAGCCTTATGTTAAACTGCTTTAAATTACGTTTTTTTCCCACATTAATCTACACTCTATACACCATAATGACAAAGTAAACAACAGGTTTTTAACATCTTTGCAAATTTATTAAAGATAAAAAACTTAAATGATTCCATTGCATAAGTATTCATACCCTTATCTGGGACAGTTGAAATTTAGCTCAGGAGCATTAATTTTGCTTGTGAATGTTACCACACTTTGAGTGACGTGCGGCAAATTCAATTGAATGCACTGAAAAAAAAATTACTGTAGAATTTAAAGGATTTTACTGGCAAAAAAGTTGCCAATAAAATCCTGTAAAAATGATATTAATTGCTGTAAAATGGATTACAGTATAATACTGCAAAGCAAATTACAGTTAATTGCTGTACGTGAAATACGGTAATTTGTAGTATTTTTTACAGTAACATTGAATTAAACTTTTAGATTATTTTAATTATTTTAATTATTTTGTAATTTCAGTAAAGTACAGCACTTACCTGGCAACTAAAGTTGCCAATAAAATCCTGTAAATATATTTTACAGCTTTTTTTTTTTTTTTTTTGTAATTTCACAGAATTATAGTATTTACCTGGCAGTTAAAGTTGTCAATAACTCCTGTAAATATCCCAAAATCCAAGATGATGTTGTAATAATTTAACAATGAAAATGCTGTAAAGAATAATTTTAAGTTAACTATAAACTGTGACTTAAATGCATTATCATGAGCACTATCTTAATAACATTTACAAATGAATAAAACCAAGTCAAAGATGTTGCAAATAAATATTTATTAAAACTGTCAGAAAGACATTGCAAGGCTTTTACTGGTAAAATAAAATCTTCAGTCTTTCAACAGTTCAAATCATATCATAAAAATAACATAGCATCACAAAATAACTACAAATACCTGTTAAAAAATAAGCCACATTCTGAGTAGAACAAAAACTTTCTATAAAAAATGAAGGTCAATCAACAGAATTTGTATAATTTTGGTAATAGAAAATAAGCTCAAACAACAGAATTTGTGGTATAATGTTGATTCCAGCATTTAATTTTAAACCTTTTCTTTATATATATATATATATATATATATATATATATATATATATATATATATATATATATATATATATATATATATATATATATATATATATAAAATAAGGACTTAACAAATGTTTACTTGTGAATGCAACACAAATCATAATTGCATTATTTTCTTCTTAACCTTAAATACCTCTTTTGCACAATATCATGCACAGCTATTATGTAAAGTACTTGTATAGTCTGTCTTAGGTTATGTGTATGTATAGTCTATTTATAGTATATGTATAGTTAGATTACCGCTTTCAGTAAGTTAGTTATTTATAGGTTTTAAAAATTGTTCTTACTCTTGTGTTGTTTGTTTATATTTAAGTTTATTTATGTAGCACCGTGGTCCTGCGAGACATGATATTTTGTTCCACTGTATGCCCCCACATGTAGCGAAATGACAGTAAAGCTCAACTAGACTTGACTTGACAATAAGTGGCAGCAATTAACTTAACTTAATGAGTGAGTCAGTTGAGTCATTCATTGTACCAAATCGTTCAAAATGCTGAAACATCCAGTAACAATGCACCGCTGAGTTTCGCTTAGAGGATGCGCGCAGAATAGTTTTGCTTTGATCTTTGTCTGGAACTATTTTCATTGGTGAAATAAAACAACAGCAGTCAATATTGTGTCTAAAAAGTAAGTAACAATGTTAACTAATTATTTATTGTACTATGTAACATTTGCAATCGTGATAATCAACAAAACAGCTTGCTTGTTATGCTACTGAACAATATCATATGTTATAAATAAACTCAACAGTTTGAACATTTACCTCATGTTTGTTCCGTGAGTTTATATGCCGTTAAGCTTATTTGTTTTCATGTTGAATGTAAAATCAGAATCGGTCTTGCGTTTCGATGCTTCCCTAGTTATTTTTTTCACTCAAAAACACACAAGTTTTATTCAGGCTAACTTGTCCGGTCGGGCATGTAAAGCTGTCTTTCACTTAAAAAATCCATGCCCAGGACAAGCTTTAATGTTGAGTACAACTACAGTGGCAATAGACACAATTTCGACAGTAGTTACTATGACAATCCTTCGCATTGGGCTTTATGTTAAAAGTTAGGTAAACACTACTCTAAATGCTCTCAATAAGAAAATTAAACTGCCAAAATGAGAAAAATGCAGCATTTAGCCTAACTATGATATGATAGCAATTTCCAGCTTACTGCACATACCAAGGCCGCTTCTAAATGTCGTGATAGCAGGCTATTGTGACATGATTATCGCTTATACATTAACTTAAATAAATATAAAAGGATATATTTCTTAAGTAAAATTAAGTGAACTTACCTGGAATTATGAATAAAGCCTCTAATCTTCAATCGTTCTCACGCTGCTCTAGTCGACTGGATTTCAGATTTGAACGATGCGCGCAATTCCATAATGCCACACTACAGTAAGTTACTGCAAAAATGCAGGAGATACAGCAACAACACCTGTTTCTTGTAAATGAATTACAGTTGACATGGAAATATACTGTTAACAACTGTAAAACCTTATTTGACCCATAATGCATTGCGAATTACAGCTACATCTTGTAAAATGTTTAAACTAATATTCTGTAAAACTTTGCTGTAGAACCTACAGCAATTTGTTACAGTGTAGGTATGATTTGGAAAGGCACACGTCTTAATAAAAGGTCTAACAGCTGAAAATGTATATTAGAGCAAAGACCAAGCCCTGAGGTCAAAAATAAACTGTAGAACACAGAGACAGGATTGCATCCAACCACACATCTGGGAAATTATGCTTCATTGAAGGTTCACAGAAGCATGTAGCCTCCATTATTCATAATGAAAGACGTTTGGAACAACCTGGACTCTTCCTAGAGCTGGCCTACAGGCAAAACTGAGAAACATCACTGCAACACTCCACCGATCTGGGCTTTATGGCGTTGTGGCCAGACTCAATCCTCTCATCAGTGAAGACACATGAAAACACACTTGGAATTTGCAAAACAGCACCTAAAGGAACCTCAGACTGTGAGAAACAAGATTCGCTGGTCTGATGAACCTCAGTTCTAAGTATCATGTTTGAAGGAAACCAGCTCTGCTCATCACCTGCAGAGTACCATCCCAAAAGTAAAGTGTGCTGGTAGCAGCCTCATGCTGTGGGGCTGTTTTTCAGCAGCAGGGACTCAGGGACTCATCAGAGTAGAAGACAAACTCAATGCACTAAAATATAGAGATAGCCTTAATGAAAACCCAGTCCAGAGCATTCATAACCTTAGACTGGGCAGAAGGTTCACTTTCCAACAGGACAATGTCCTTGAGTGGCCCAGCCACAGCCTGGGATTGAACCCAATCAAATATTTCTGGAGAAACCTGAAAACGTGGGTCTGCCCCCATCCAACCTGACAGAGCTGGAGAGGTGAAGAGGCGAGGAGAAGAATGGCAGATAATTGCCAAATGATGATGTGCAAAGCTTGTCGCATCATACACAAAAAGATTTGAGGCTATAAAGGTGCTTCAGCTAAGTACTGAGTTAAGGGTTTGAATACTTATGCAATGTACTTATTTGTTTTTTTTTTTTTTGTTTTTTTTACTTTTTATAAATTTACAAAGTTGTGACAGTTCTATTTTTGCTTTGGCATTATGGTGTATGGAGTGTAGATTGATGTGAGAAGAAAAAGTAATTTAACACAGTTTAACATAAGGCTGCAACATAACAAAATGTGAAAAAAAATGAAGAGGTTTGAATACTTTCGCAAGGCACTGTATATACTTTTATACTTTTTTTTTTTTTATTTCAGAGTTAAATGTTCTTTGTGTGATTCACCAATGCAACTGTATTGTAAGTTACTCTAAGTTCAATGACAACAGTGGTAGAAAACAAAAAAAGAACCTAGGGAAAGTTATTGGCCTTGACCACAAAAACATTTCAAGATGTTGCACTGCAAAATACATCTGACACAATCGCTGATGTGACACGATTAATAACTTTAAAAATTGGCATTAACATTTTAATACATTTATAGCAGACTGTCTGTAATCTGTGGATTTTTATGCTCTAGCTCACTAAAAGCTTCTTAACAGTTTTACTTGTCCTTTTTCAGCCCGCTTTGCCAATCACACAGCTTGTCAGACCTTTATAAATGATGCAACAAAATACAACGTAGTTTTAGCGTAGTACAGTCTATTTTCTGCAGCTTGTGATTCACTGTGCTGTAGTATTTCTTTTTACCTTGACGTACACACACACCCTCACGCATGCACATAAACACATTCTCTTTTTCATCTCCTCAACACCTTAATTAAATTAAGCTTTATGCAATGTGGTTGTTCGATTTTCCAGAGACTTTCCTGCCAAGTTTCGCTCAGTAGGAACGCAAGGAAGAATATTAAATGAGCTCCAAAATGACTCTGAAATAGCTGTGGCATATCAGTGTGCTTTAACTGCAAGAGAGAACTTGCAAATTTGTTTGGTGCTTTGAAGAAGAGTGGGAGTGGATGGGTCTATTACTCAGTACATGTTCAGGGCTTATAAAAGATCCTGTTAGTGAAGCAAAAAGAGAATAATAAAAGAAAAGTCTTAGATTTACTACACAGTGTCAGCACCCTCTGGGCAAATAATGAGTATGCCTGCATTAGCCGACTGTGTGATTTTTACATTCAGTATTCATTTACGCATAAAAGTGAACTCAGTCACAAACTTTTTACGTAATGAATTGTAAGGTGGCGGGTAGTTACTACTAGTGGTACCAAATGGAACTGCAAAAATAATGACTGTTTCCAAACAAGTTTCCCAAATACTCACATTTTCCACAGTTTTGAAAAGAAAGAAAGAAAAAGAAAAAAAGTAGTCTCGCCAATGTTGGCCATTGGTTGTGCTAATTTTGGGTCTTGGGAGACAGTGAGTTTTGACAACTCAATCTCACAGGAAAACGTAACTATTTCACAAAGTACTGATTTCGTATACGATGTGAATTTAATAAAAAAAAAAATTTTTTTGAAAAATAAAAATAAAAAATGAAGGTCCATAACCCCACCACTAAACATAACCATCACTGGGGCGTAGGCTGATCATACCAAAATTATGAATTAAATTGTAAAAATTCATATAAATGAGATAGCAGTTCATACAAATTGGCCATCAATTTGCCAAAACATAAAATAAATTTAAATTTCGTGATATTGTGTTGGTTTTGACAGTCATACAGCCATGGTGTTTAATACTTAAAGATGACTGTGGAATATTAAGTTTAAGTTATTACATTTTTTAACATCCAAGAAACTGCACACTTCAGATTCTCAATCACACAAAAACCTGCCGCTTTAAAACATAATATCATTGGTTTTAAAGTGCCTCCTAACTGTTTTGATGTACTTTTGAGTATGACAAGTAGGACTTGCAAATTAAATTTCAACAGGGGTTTCAAAGGTTTTCATTGAAAGATGTAAATTTCCTCCAATTCTTTACATGAAGCTACCGTATGGCTTCAGAAGATTTGGACTATAGCGTACTGCTTTGGAATGACACAATGAGGGCGAGTAAATGAAGACAGAATTTTTATTTGAACGATTTAATTTGATACATTACTGAAACACTTTGCCTTGCAGGTCAAGGTTAATGTTATTTCCTTTTGTGTATGTGCATATGATTACATGGGTAAGTGCATGTGCGTGTGTGCATTCATCATTTCATTTGTGTGTGTATGTGTGTGTATGATGTGTTGCTAGGGTGAGCTGTATATCTCGGTTCTGATTAAAGACATGAGGCAGAAAGCAGCTCTGTTCACTCTGCCAAGCTTCAGAGTGCTGCTAATTGATGAGAGCCAGGAAGAAAAGAGTGATGGCTGAATTAATATCTCTCTCTCTCTCTTGCTCTCTGTCTCCCTCTCTCTACCGCTCTCTCCAGCTTTCTTGGCAGACGCTACTGCAGTGGCTAAGAGTAAAGCTCCTGCGGAGGGGAAACTGTCTTTCTCTGTAGAGCACATATTCATTACCGTATAACAAAAGCTACAGGTCCCCTCTAATATTTCTCGGCACAATTTCAAAGAGCCCATTAACGGGTACCAGTGTATTTCAGGACAGATTCAGAATGCTGTTCTAGACCTTGTAATTACAGCATAACTTAGGTAATGAACAAACTAAAGCACGCACAGAATATCAGAGGATGAAAGGCAACAAACTAGTACTGTGACCCTACAGCGATGATTGGCAGATGCAATTCAATTATTTATTTTAAATCAATAAGAAGAAATGAGAAACCCACCCTTCTATTATTGTTTGGAGGAGAAAGTCATAATTATCAGTTAGTCAGTCAGATTTTTGTTATAAATTGTTTGTTTTTGTTTTGCAGATATATGCTTCATTACTCCTGTCTCAATTGACCCTTCGCCGAGAGTTTGACTGACAGACGATCTGACCAATCATAATGCAGAACCTGCCACAAATCAGACAGAAGAGTGGATTAATGTTGGTGGAATTGAACTTGAAAAATGGTGTGTACTGACATCTTTCCACGTTTGAAACAAGATACCTTCTGATGTTCATTCACGTTTATTTCATGCTATTACTAGTAAAGAGAAAGAGATGATCGGTTCACATGCTGCTTGAACTGAGGCAGCAGCGATCTGTCACAAAACAGTATTTGTATTGTTTGAATTTATTAAAAAATGTCAAAATTGAAAGCAGAGACTTTGTTTCAAACCAAAAATAACCTGATATTTCAGTTTTTCTTTTTTAATAAATCTGCAAAAATGTCAACAATTCTGTGTTTTTCTGTCAATATGGGGTGCTGTGTGTACATTAATGAGGAAAAAAAATGAACTTAAATGATTTTAGCAAATGGCTGCAATATAACAAAGAGTGAAAAAATTAAGGGGGTCTGAATACTTTATATACCCACTGTATATGTATGTGTATATATATATATATATATATATATATATATATATATATATTCAAATTCACACATAAGTGTATTTGTTCCATCTTCTCTATATCTGTTTAGGTTTATAACTGGCAAACTGTTAAACTGACAACATGTCTATATCATGGGTCTTGTGACCAAATCTGGAACATAGTACACAAGACATATATACTTTTGGTCATTTTGGAGCTTGACAGACTTTTTTGTTCCATCTAAGGAATGTAAGTCCTATACAGGTTTGGAACAACATTTGTGTGAGTAAATGATGACATGATTCATGTTCATTTTGGGTGAACTATCCCTTTTATAACTAGATATGTTAAAATCCCAAATGTTAAGTATGAGAAATAATATTTATCTTAGCAAACTGCCACTAAAAAGAGAGAGGGAGAGATCTATCAATGTATCTGTCAGTTTGTGGCAAATACAGACTAAAAGAGAATTATAAAGTGACTCCAACATTTCAGAAAGAAAATACGTCCTCAAATATTTCCATCCTCTTGAGTTGTTCGACAGGTCAGGCTAACTGTTGGATCATATTTACAGCCAGCCCAGCAGGGGATGAGATTTCTCTCTTAAACCCAGAAAAAGGCCCTTGGATTGAGGCTGGTTGCTTGAGTAAGTTTTGATCTACATGCTCAGAGAGGCAGATGCACACAGAGCCGAGAGCCATCAAGCGCTCAAATCCCACTCTATTAAAAATGCAGCATACGAAATCATTTTTCGTGCACAATCCCAAACAGAAAGAGTCAACCATTAGCAACGCCCACCTGAATCGCTTTGGACCTCAGACTGAACAAGCAGAATCTTCCAAGAACAACAAAGACTCCAGCAGTACTTGAAGTCATGCAACAGAATAGTACATTAGTTCATTTCAACAAAGAAGTAGTTAAGAGTGCATCTCAAAAACCAAAATACTGTAGGTGTTACAGATTATATATATTTAAGCTTTGTCTTTGCTTTTTTCACTTGCCCAAAAACAAATATCAATGTGCTCAAAATTCTGTAAATGTAAACAGATGAAATGGGATGAAAGCCCTCCAAAGTGCTCACATCTGCTCAGTTCTGATATGCAGATTTTTATCTCTTGGTACCTGGTTCAAATAAAACTGAAATGCAGACCATTATCATGCTAAAGCTTTATGTGGAGATTATTTGATCATTATTATTTGATGAAAATATTGCCATTTACCACAGCTCTCAAAACTCATCCTTGCTTGTGCACATTCAACATATTTTGGCATGTCTTATTACTTATTGTGTTATCTTTACCAATCCAGGAAGACTTTTGGTTGAACTATTCTTTCAATAGCAATTGTACTGAAAGTACCACCCAACACACTTCCATGGTGAAATGCCAATTTACCAAATTTTCATTAATACAACCAAAATGTTTTGAATTATATCAATTCATTTCAAATTCTTTTAAAAGGATTATTCACCCAGAAAAAAAAAAAAAATAAATAAAAAAATCTTATGCAATGATATGCAAGTGCTATAACAAGTCTCAGTTAGGTTAACGTAGTACACATAGCAAGGTTTTTTTTGTTTTTTGTTTTTTTTTTTTAGAAAAAGAATAGAGCAAGCTAGTGTTAGAGGCCTTTTTTGCTTTCATTTTTTCATTTCAATTTTTTTTCATTTTTTTTTGCAATCAATCAATCAATCAATCAATCAGTCAGTCAGTCAGTCAGTCAACCAATCTGTCATCATTGTTTCCATGAGTTTTGAAATTCACATAATTATGGGTCTTCTGTGGAAACCAAAGGAAGGTTTTTTTTGTTGTTGTTGTTGTTGTTTGTTTGTTTGTTTTTTTCCTCAGTGGTTGTTGTTGATTGGTACCACATGTGCTTCTGCTTGATGCATATATGTGTGTTGCATGTATAACATGATATATTCTATATATTACATGTACTGTATGTAATTGATATAGGGATATTGGTTATAAAGTGTTATTGTGGCATTGTGGCATTGTGGCATGTGGTGCATGTGACAATATTGTGCATTACCCAAACATGTTATATGTTATTTGAAGTTTGCAGAGGCTTGACAGAATCCTTCAAACAGACCCTTGTGAAAATGAAGTGCACTTACTGGTATTAGATATGCACTTGCAATTATAGTTTACTTCAAGTATATTAAAATGTACTTGCTGATAAAATAATATATATAATATAAAAGGCTAGTTAAGTGTACTTAAAGAGAGTACACGTTCATGACTGTTTCTTAACACACTTAAACGTTTAAAAAGTGTGCTTTGTAATAATGTTAAATGAAAAATTTTACTTTAAATTAGATTTTAATTCATTGTTTTAATTATCTTGTCATATATATATATATATATATATATATATAAATGTTTGTGAAACCAGTGTCAATCCCTCACTACTAAGTGTTGCATAGTCACTCTTCATGAAATACTAATAATCTGGACCATTATTTTAAAGTGTTAAATACTTATCAAAAATAATGGTCTAAATCTTTAGAAGTTTCTGCAGAGTAACTAGGTAACACTTGGATAATAAATTTGTGATTAGTAATTAACTGATAATTTAAAAAAAAAATATCAAATCAAAATCAAAAAATCATATATATATATATATATATATATATATATATATATATATATATTAGAGAGAGAGAGAGAGAGAGAGAGAAAGAGAGAGAGACTATTATTATTATTATTATTATTATTTACTTTATTTATATAGTGCCTTTACAGGGTTAAACAAGAAAATGATTTAATGGTGCAAACAGAATTAAATTCTGCTGTAAAGCAGCTCTTGAAATACAATAATAAACAGTCATTATGTAGTTGAAATCAGTTCATTGTTGATTCAGTTCTGTTCAATAACTGTGTTAAGTCAATCAATTATGGAATGAGTTAATTAATCTGTAAAGCAGCTCTGGAGAAAACAGCGATGTCATCATACTGCTCAGTTCAGTTCTCATCCAACAGTGTCTGTGCAGTCAAGCCAATAATATTGCCAAATATTAAGTGTCCCCAACTAAGCAAACCAAAGGCGACAGTGGCAAGGAACCCAAACTCCATTGGTGATAGAAATGGAGAAAAATCCTTGGGAGACACCAGGCTCAGTTAGAGGAGCCAGTTCTCCTCTGGTCAGATGAACCAACATGGTGTGGTTTAATTCCAGGCTGCATCACAAGACAGAACTGTGGATTGATATCTTTCAGAATTTTTCATCTAGTTCCTTCTGCTTCGGATTCGGTTAATCACGCCAGCGTATGAGGCTCATTCAGTAATTACTAATTAATTAATTTGTTTACAGTCATTGTCATGGACTACTTTTCTAGCTAATGGCATTTAATGATTTTACTTCAAGAAAAAGGAATACATCGGTACATATTGTTGGGTTTAATATTTGTATTATGTTATAAAATAAATAACGTACTCAAGGTGTGCTGTATTGTAAATACCGTCACATTGTGCCTGAAATACTTGCAGAATAAAGCACACCTTGAGTACCTTATTATGTGCGCACACACACACATATGCACACACACTCGTGCGCACGTGTGTGTGTATTCCAATGATTTTTTCAGACTTTTGCAAGCAAGTCTGAGCAATGTGTTCAAAAGGTTGCAGCGAATTTGATGTTGTGACTGCCAAAAAAAAGGCAAATTGGAGAAGAGGTGGTCAGATTTCTTTCATCACAAATTATTGTGCTACATAAAACACCAGATCACATACACCAGCCATCCAAGCAATGCGAAATGCTTTGGATATCAGTAAGATAAGATAATCAAAGAGCAACACATCATTCAGCTCCTGTGCCAAACATTCTCCATATGTCCAAAGAGACTTCTCTAAACATGCCACTGTTTAGCAAAGCCTGGGTTTGATGAGCGTTCAGGAGTCAAAGATTTGCAGACTGTCCAGAAACGTCACAACTGCAAGCCCTTTGTGAGAAAATAATTATTGTAGCCTGCATTATTTCCGCTTATGGCAAGAAAGGCTGTTTAACCTAATGAATGTTTTTATGTAGCCTTTGATGAGCCTAAATACTAAGCAAAAAATCCAAGCAATTTCACATGGCTTGAACTTGCCATGTTGGCAAATTTCCACAAATTACATCCTGCTCAATGGGATTTGTGCAATATGAGACTTGTGCAGTCGTGCTAAGCCTCATCCAAGACTCTTATGTATCAATATAAATTTATAAGATTAAAGTATACTAATCTAGGATCAGGTTTTTCAAGTGTTCATGTCTTCATGAATACATTATACATTTAAAGAAGAGCTAATCCTAGATCAACAGCCTCTTCAGCTTTATTAAGATGAGAACATATTCCATAAGTACACTGCATCTGTTTTTTGGTTCCCTCTGTTCTGATTGGAAGGACTGACATAGTGAATGAACCTTGAATTGTGTTTAGATTTGTTTTCCATAAAGGCCTAACTGTGCCTGTTGAGCTAAAGTTGAAATTGTTTAAAAAAAAAAAAGTGTATATAAATAATAATAATTGTCATTGTTAAATAAAGAAAAAAATCTATCAGATGAAATGAGTTTGATTTGAGATCAAAATGAATGGATACTCTTGGTTGTGGGTACACAGAGCAACCTGGAAGAAACAGGGAAGCTGATTGGCCAAGGAAGCTGATTGGCCATTGAAACTTCACATGTTACATAGAACCAGGTGTGCTTGTTTGATTATCAGTGTGCAGAGGGATCTCTGTTGGGAAAGTGAGTGTGCTTCTCCTACCCAAGTTGGTGTTGATACTGGTTATAAAACCAAAGGAGAAAGATTGCTAAAGCATGCACAGATGTAGCCATTGAGTTTGGAGAAAACCACATGCTCAGTTTGTTCAAAGACAGCTGGGAAAAGCCATAATGTGTTCATCAACTTTGAGATGCTACTGGTAGGATAAAGACTCATTTCTTTAATGACTATAGATTGTTTAAAAGACCAATTGTGAATGTCTTGCAAGTTGTTTGTTAAAGCTAGCGGGTTTAGTGTCTAATATGCTAACTGGCCATGTGTAGTAAATGCATTTGATTTAGTGTTGCTGTTGAATCGCTATGTACTGTACTTTGTGATTTGGGAGTATTCTAGTAATACTAGAATACTAGGTTGTAGTTTAAATGAGTTTAACATCCTTAAATGACCACATTATTGTGTGTATTGACTCGTATATTTATATATTTTCTCTGTATAGGTTATTAAGCTAAGCATCTGAGCTAAGCATCTGAATTAAACTCTGAAAATAAGCAAAGGAAGATCAAGTTGCTGCTGAAAGATTTTCAATAAACTGCTTCGATGATGAAGAATCCGATGTTTTGAGTTATTCCATGCACTCTCTGAAGTTGGTTGAAGCCTTTTTCAAATTTGGGCAGACATTGAGGCTGAGAAGAAACCCTAGATAACTTCACACTTAATAAACATGCTTGTGGATAAGAAGATTAAAGGCTTCTGATGGTCCAGAAAACAAAGCTGGTGCAAAGGACAAGAATCAGCATTGTTAATATAAGTCATCAGTGAATTAACTGAGCTGTTTTAAGAAGACATATCGTTTGACTTGAAATAAGATGGCAGAAGAAGCCTTAGGGAAAACAGTGGACCAATTTAAGAGAGAGAGAACCACTGCAAAGATGTGTTTTACCAAGCAAGCAAACCTTCTCATTCGAGAGTCAAGTAAAATGATTGAATCTGAACTCAGGAAGGAATTCCAGAAACTCTCTTCTAGTGCAAGAGCACTTTTTGATGCAAATGACGACTATAAGATGGGATTGTTTGCAGAGCTGGAAGCTAACGCAAAGAGTGATGAGAAAGTGGAGCTTGAAATGCAGCAGATATTGAGAAGACTGTTAGTGACTGTGAGACAAAGCTTGAAGAGGTGTGAAAAATTGTCCAGATTAACTTGTGGCAGAGATATAGCCAAGAGGAGTTGACTGTTGCAGTCCAGGAAGCTGAGAAAGCTTGTGACCATTCTGCTTCAATACCTGTGGCTGGTGTCAATTGTGAAGGATATGAAGTCCAACTAATTCACTTGGAAAGGCTCGTGAGCAGAGCAGTCAAAACTCTATCAAGCTGGGAGCGATGGATTCCTACAACAGAGAAGAAGGACATTGAGAGCAGAGTAAAGCAGTTAAGAGTACAGAATAATGGACTTGTTTCAAGAAACAGTGAGTTTATTACTGCACGTAATGCTGAGAGAAGTTCTCAATTTGCTAGTCCTATAGACCCAAACACAGCTCTTCAAACTATGCCGATTACACCAGTTGTGAGAATAAAACCAACTAGTTTGCCTAAATTTAGTGGTATCGAGAGATTTCTTCCGTTGGAAGAAGGATTGGGAAAGGTTGCAGAGACAAGGAGAACCAACTGCATCAGCAGAGGTCAAGAAGATCCAGCTCCTAGATAGCTTGGATGATAGAATTGTTAAGGACCTGAGGCTGTCAAGTTATAGCACTGCTGAGGATGTGTTTAGAGTGCTGGAAAATCGATACGGAAACAAGGTAACAATTGCCATGGAAATTATTGAAGAATTGGAAAGAATTCCTGCTGTAAAGGGCCATCAACTCAGAAAAGTAATAGATTTGATCCAGACTGTTGAAAAACCTCTATATGACCTGACAGATCTTGGGAACACTGGTGCAATAAAATACACTCTCGTAATTAAGTCTATTGAGAGTAAACTGCCTGAATTTGTGAAAAGGGACTGGCTTATCTTCATGACTGACCCTCATAATGGTGTAACTCCATGAAATGGTGGAGCGAGGAGCAGCAATCAAGCTCACTGAGGACATGATCAACAGCTGGAATAGACCGGTGTGGTATGTGAGCCACTTAATCGCACCAAATCCTCACTCAGTTACTACTCCAGTGCGCCTAGTATGGAACAGTAGTCAGAAGTTTGAAGGAGTGAGTATGAATGATCTTCTTCTGAAAGGTCCAGATATTCTTAATCCTATTAGAGCTGTTCTTCTAAGGTTTAGGATAGGAGTTTATGCTATCCTCGGAGATATCAGAAAAATGTACAACTCTGTATGGTTGGAGGACAGAGAAATGCATCTGCATAGGGTTCAGTTGAGAGATAGTCAGAGTGAAGAAATTGGAGAATATCCAATCACCAGAGTTAACATCGGTGACCGATCAGCAGGGTGCATTGCACAGTTAGCCATGCGAGAAACTACAAAACTGACAAAGTTCTCTCATCTACATGAAGAGCGCAGAGTTATCGAAGAGGATAGTTATGTAGATGATATTTTAATATCCCACAATGATCAGGAAAAGCTGGATAAAATAACCCGAAGGTGTTGAGGAGATCCTAAGAGCCGGAGGGTTTTCCTTGAAGCACTGGGTTCAGTCAGAACAAAGTTGGAAGCCTACTGATGATGAGTCCGCAAAGTCAGCAGCAGAAGATAGAATTCTGACACTTCCAAACCAGCTGAGGGATAAAGACAAGAAGGCCCTTGGACTTGGGTATCTAGCAAAAGAAGATAAACTCTACATCGTGACCTCAATTATTTTTTCCAAGCGGAAAAAAGAAAATGAGAGTAGGACAAAACCTCCTTAAAGAAGAGGTTAGGGCTAAGACTCCTAATCTTCTGACTAGAAGAGAACTATTGAGTCAGGTGGCAGGGCTGTATGATCCGATTGGCCTGGTCATGCCTGTCAAGCAAAAAGGGGCTATCCTTGTACGAAAGGCATTTCAGGAAGCAGGATGTGGAAACTTGACCAAAGATTCATGGGATAAAGCACTGTCAGAAAGCCTCAGAGAAGAAGCCATTAAATTTTTTGAAGAGTATGTTCAGCTTGGCAAGATAAAGTTCCTCAGAGGTTTAACACCTGCAGGCTGGAAAGGAAAACCGCTGGCAATAACATTCTCTGATGGAAGCGATAAGACCTATGGAGCTGTAACATATTTCAGGTGGGAAACAGACCAAGGCACTGAGGTGAGGCTAGTTGAATCTAAGGCCAAATTGACTCCTTTGGATCAAAAAGGGGAAGCAGTTAAGGCTGAAATGTGTGGTGCAGTTTATACAGCTAGACTCAGAAAATATATTGAGAAGCATTGCCAAGTGGAGATTAACTAATGGTTCCATCTGTTGGACAGCCAAACAGTGTTGGGAGCTATTCAGCGGGCTAGCTATGGCTATCAGTCCTTCTTTGCAAATAGAATTGGAGAGATCCAGAGAACTACGCCTGTGAAAGAGTGGCGGTGGATCCCAGGTGACTTAAATGTTGCAGATATTATCACAAGGCGAGGTAGTCCAAAAGACCTCAAAGAAGATTCTGCGTGGCAGAGAGGGCCAGTGTTCCTGGAGTGGCCAGTAGAGGATTGGCCAATGAAGTCAGTTGCTGAGGTTGCAACTGCTGCAAGAGAGACTATTAATAAACTCCAGAAAAAAAAAACATTTTCTGCAGTATTAACCAGACGTATGACCAAAGAGAAACAAGATGCAGTCCTCCTTGAGAAACTTAAAGTGGGAGCTCATGAGGATAAGGAAAAATCTGAGTTAAATCACCTTACTGTAGATTCTGGCACCTCTGCAGATGAAAAGGAAAGGCGGATGGATGTTTCATCAAATAGGATGTTTGATGCCTTAATAGCAAGTAAGTTGCTTGATGTTGAAAAATTTAGCAGCTTGTCCAGACTGGTCAGAGCTACTGCTTGGGTGCGTCGAGTGGTCAAGAAATGGTTAAAGATAGTCACTAAGACCTCTGGTTCATCAAAATGGGAGGTGAAACTTTTGGAGGGAAGATTCAAGGAAGCTATCTTGACAGTAAGTGAACAGGAGGATGCTCTTGAAGATTTATTTTTAGCAGCCCAGGAGAACATAGTCTTTCCTGATACTACCCTCAGTAGGTTGGCAGTATACAAGGACGAAATTTCTGGACTGTTAGTTTGTGGAGGAAGAATTCAAATCTTCAATGAGGACAAAACTGCAGTTCCAATCTTACCATATAATGCATATGTGTCTACGCTGCTGCCTCAGGAAGCTCATCAAGTAAACCATGAAGGAGTAGCTGGAACTTTGTTGAGAATGAGAAGAAAAGCTTGGGTGGTAAAAGGCCGCAGATTAGCAAAGAAATCCTTAGACTGCTGTGTGACCTGCAGAAAGGCAAGGGCAAAGCAATGCCAACAGATTATGGGAGACCTTCCACCAGAGAGGTCTGAATCAGCAGCACCATTTGAGTTCACAACTTTAGATCTGTTTGGACCTTATGTGGTAAAAGATGAGGTAAAGAAAAGGACGGGACTCAAAGTTTGGGGAATTGTCTTCTGTTGTATGGCATCAAGAGCTATCCATACTGATATTGTCAGTGACCAATCAACAGAAGGATTTCTGCTGGCATACCGGGAGGGGGAGGGGGGGTTCAAACCTTTCTTTACACTGTAGCTAATTTAGTCAATGAAAGACCTATCGATGCAAGGACACAAAGTCGGGAAGACTGTGTGGAATACGTGAGTCCAAACTCTCTTCTTCTGGGACGTACTGGGAAAAGAGGAGATCAAGGAAGTTTTGAATTTGAAGGTTATCCATACAAAAGACTAAGATTCATTCAGGAAGAAGTCAACAAATTCTGGAGAAGATGGTGTCAGCTGGCAGGTCCTAACCTGTTTGTAAGAAACAAGTGGCATACTAAAGAACGCAATGTTGCCATGGGAGATATGGTATGGTTGGCTACAAAGAATGCTCTTAGAGGTCAGTTCAAGTTGGCCAGAGTCGTCAGTGTAAATGCAGACAAGAAAGGAATAGTAAGAGATGTAATGGTTAGAGTATTCCCCAGTTATCCTGTCTCGATTGTTAAACCAAAACGAGTAGAAACAGCCAAGGATGTCAAACCAATGAAAAAGCTTTGTGATAAGATCCCAGCTATGATTCTTCATAGGGATGTTAGACGCTTGGTTGTTTTGATTCCTATTGAGGAACAGTGAAGAGATTGAGTGTCAGCCAAAAAGTGTGTGACCTCCTTGGGTCAGTTGACCAGGAGCTCAAGTGGGAGGTGTTGAGCTAAAGTTGAAATTGTTTAAAAAAAAAAAAAAAAAAAAAAATATATATATATATATATAATAATTATCATTGTTAAATAAAGAAAAAAAAATCTATCAGATGAAATGAGTTTGATTTGAGATCAAAATGAATGGATACTATTGGTTGTGGGCACATAGAGCAACCTGGAATTCAGCTGGAACAAGTTAATGTTGTATGATTTTTGGGTGTGTGAATGGACTCTAAATTAAATTTTAGAATACATATTCAGAAATTGATAGAAAAATGCAAAAAAGGAATAAATGTATTAAGGTGCTTATCAGGAGCTGAGTGGGGGGCAAGATGTCAGTCATTGAAAAGAATTTATTGTGCTGTGATTAGGTCAAACATAGATTATGGTAGTGTAGTATATAGTTCTGCGAACAAAACTTTAATTAAAAAGATAGAGATAATACAAAATCAAGCTTTGCGCATCTGCTGTGGTGCATTTAGATTTTCTCCGGTGGCTTCATTACAAGTTGAAATGGGAGAATTGCCTCTAGAACAGCGTAGGTTTCAATTACGATTAAGGTATTGGTCTGGTGTAAAGGGACATCTGGAAAACCATCCAGTCAGACTTCTTTTGAAAGATTGTTGGGAATATGAATACAAAGAAATGGCAAGCTTTGGTTGGGTAGTAAGGAAGGAGGCAAACAGCTTGGAGTTGAAAGATCATGAAATTGCTCCTTCGGTTGCTATACCAGCAATTCCCCCTTGGTTGTTCCCTATGCCGATAATAGACTTACAAATTCACGAAATAATAAAAAACCGGAGATGAACATGTCAACTGAATTAGTAGTTCAACTATATTTAATGCAGGAGTATTATTCTGTGTTACAGGTATTTACAGATGGGTCTAAGGAACCAGAGTCTGGAAGAACAGCAGCAGCAGTATATATTCCTACTTTTAAAATAAAAATTGCAAAAAGATTATCAGATCATGTGTCAGTTTTTACTACTGAAATATTAGCTATCATAATAGCTCTACAATGGATTGAAGAAGTTCAACCTGAAAGAACTGTGATATGTAGTGATTCAATGGCTGTGCTCACTAGTTTAATAAGTGGTAAATCTGAAGCAAGGCAAGATTTAATATTTGAAGTTTTACAAAGTTTGTTTAGAATAAGACATAAGGATAGAGGTAAATTTCCTCTGGGTACCTGCACATGTGGGTGTGGATGGAAATGAGGAAGTAGACTTGCTAGCCAAGGAAGCATTAAATCATCCACAAATAGAAATTGTTAGCTTTAAGTAAAGCTGAATTCAAGAGAGTGATATCATTTGAAGTAAGAAAGAAATGGCAAAAGTTATGGAATAGTGGGTCTAAAGGAAGACATCTTTTTCAGATTCAGGAGTATGTTGGAAATGAGAGGAAAAGATATGGAAATAGGAAGAAAGAGGTCATTATTTCGAGACTAAGAATTGGACATACAGCATTAAACCATAGTCTTTATAAAATAGGTAAACGTGAATCGGGAAAGTGTGACAAATGTGGAGAATTAGAAACAGTGATGCATATTCTTTTTGAGTGTCCTGCATATGAAAGGGAGAGATTTCAATTAAAACAAGAATTAGGATGGTTGGAAGTTGATAATATTTCTTTAAAAGTATTATTAGGAAACGGGCCAAGGCAATTAAGAGTACGTGAAATACTATTTAAATACTTGAAAAACACAGGAACCATAGATAAAATCTAGGTTTATTATTTATTTATTTATTTTTTTTTTATTTTTTTTTTTACTTTTTGTTTGTTTGTATTTCTTTCTTCCAAATCTATGTACACTCCACACTCCAGATCAGTAGGTGGCGGTAATGCACCTTTTTGTGGGTTTGCCAAACCGCCATAAAACACCAGAAGAAGAAGAAGAAGAGCAACCTGGAAGAAACAGGGAAGCTGATAGGCCATTGAAACTTCACGTTACATAGAACCAGGTGTGCTTGTTTGATTATCAGTGTGCAGAGGGATCTCTGTTGGAAAAGTGAGTGTGCTTCTCCTACCCAAGTTGGTGTTGATACTGGTTATAAAACCAAAGGAGAAAGATTCCTCAAGCATGCACAGATGTAGCCATTGAGTTTGGAGAAAACCACATGCTCAGTTTGTTCAAAGACAGCTGGGAAAAGCCATAATGTGTTCATCAACTTTGAGATGCTACTGGTCGGATAAAGACTCATTTCTTTAATGACTATAGATTGTTTAAAATACCGATTGTGAATGTCTTGCAAGTTGTTTGTTAAAGCTAGCGAGGGGGCAGTCGTGGCCTAATGGATAGAGAGTCGGGCTTGTAACCCGAAGGTCGTGGGTTCGAGTCTCGGGTCCGGCAGGGAATACCACGACTGAGGTGAGACCCTTGAGCAAGGCACCAAACCCCCAACTGCTCCCCGGGCGCCGCAGCATTGGCTGCCCACTGCTCCAGGTGTATGTTCACTACTGTGTGTATGCACTTGGATGGGTTAAATGCAGAGCACAAATTCCGAGTATGGGTCACCATACTTGGCCACACACCACTTCCCTTTCCCCTTTCCCCTTCCTTTAGTGTCTAATATGCTAACTGGCCATGTGTAGTAAATGCATTTGATTTAGTGTTGCTGTTGAATCGCTATGTACTGTACTTTGTGATTTGTGAGTATTCTAGTAACATTGGTTGTAGTTTAAATGAGTTTAACATCCTTAAATGACCACATTATTGTGTGTATTGACTCGTATATTTATATATTTTCTCTGTATAGGTTATTAAGCTAAGCATCTCAGCTAAGCATCTGAATTAAACTCTGAAAATAAGCAAAGGAAGATCAAGTTGTTGCTGAAAGATTTTCAATAAACTGCTTCGATGATGAAGAATCAGATGTTTTGAGTTATTCCATGCACTCTCTGAAGTTGGCTGAAGCCTTTTTCAAGTTTGGGCAGACATTGAGGCTGAGAAGAAACCCTAGATAACTTGACCGTGCCATACATTTAATCTAGAGAAGAAAAATCAGCCATGTTCCAAGAAGCATATACAGTTTATTGACAACAGCTCTCCTACAGCTATTCTTTCCTTTTCAGAACTAAAGACATTATAAACAGTGATTCTGTCTACACTGAATGTGGCATGGGTTGACATGACAAATCCCCAACAGTAAACTGATATCCCAAAGAGGTAATAATGTAGAAGTAGGCATTCATCTTCTTCTGCAGAGGCGGACTTTAGTCGCACTATGACGTAAGAATGTTACAAATTCCAAAGTGGCAACTTGCTTTAAAAAAAAAGCCGTTTTTGAACTAACAAGAAAGTTTTGAGTTCTGAAAGGATATTTTTATAGTACATTGACCTGTTATATGTCAAAAGATCAAGGGAAATTTGATTTATCAGTTCATGACAATTTTAAAAACAATCAATTTCATTTAGTGGCATTGACTGAGAGGTATGAATGACTAGGATTTATGTGCAGAGTTTATTCAGTCCACAAAATCACAGACCAATGATCACACACATCCAAGGTCAGTGATCAGGCGATGCTTTGCAATAAAACACATCCCAGGTTTAAATAAAGACTAAGGGAATAAGGCAGTAAATTTACAGGGTCATGTACTAAAGAAATAGAGACATATATAGTTTTTTTTTTTTTTTTTTTCCCCCACATAGATAACCCCACATCATCTTGCTTCACGTTTCATACCGCTTAGAATTAAAGACTAACATTTCACACTATACACTGTACAACCCACACTGGGTTAACATTCTTAGGCTATTTTTATATTTGTGTGTCATGTTTGCGCATCCTTGTATTAGGGTAATGTAATATTAGGGTATTATCAAGTTTTTCTTCAGTAGATTTTTCAAACTTTATAAAGGTACTGTAAGAATGAAACAGACACTTATTTAATCAAAAGTTTACAGTCACCATTTGATATTTTTTCCCCTCAAACACTGAAATGACTTTTTATACAGCATGTGGTGTTTCCCTCTCTGCTGAAAATGGTTTTACTGGTTATAATGGGACTAGTATTGGTTTTAATGGAAACTGTAATGGTGCCTGTTGGTCTCTACTGGTAATTGGGCGCCTTCTATTGGGGGCTTGTTAAAACCAATAAATCCTAATGGAATGTGTCCCAAAACCATTTTTTAATGGTTTTAATGGTTAAAAGGTGATGGTTTGTAAAGTTTGTAATGGTATTTGTAGTGGAAACCATTAGAATTTTTTGATGGTTTCTATTGTTTTTTCAGAAGGGCCGTCCACGTGATTGGGTGTCTGTTATTATGCATCTAGCCGTAACATTCTAACCCAGCATTGTTTCACACGGTACAAGTTTGCCACCGCAGTGCAGGCTTAATACTGCAAAAGCAGGGTTTCATATCCCCAGGTAAAAAGTGGTTCTAACACCGCTTCTAAATTACAAGTGTGAAATGTTCCTTTACCCAGGTTAAAGAATGACAAAAAGTGAAGTTAAGCACTGTGTGAAAAGCCCTAAAGAGACATTCACACACACACAAAATGTTCTCGGTTGATTGCTTTTTTTTTTTTTTTTCTTTTTTTTTTCTTTTTTTTTTTGCAAAAAAATGCAATCTCAGTAAAACCTTGAGCTTACAGATCACAAACTGAAACTTGGCCTCCACAACTCCACAAACTTTGGCCTCTACAATTCCAGTGTTAACAATGTTGCATCTCAGTGCTAACCTTCCAGTGATATACAAAAAGACAAGCAGATGCCCCAAAGAGAGAGTTGCCTTACTGTCTTTGCTTTTCACAATATTTTTTTATTCAAAGGAATATTAAAAAAAAAAAAAAAACTGTCATTTACTGTCGTTAGCTGAACTTACCTTCAAAAATTACACAAAAGTACAATAAAAGAATCAAGAAATGGTTCATATCACTTTTGTATTATATTCCAAGTCTTCTGAAGTTACAATTGGTATGCATGAATAACAAATGAATATAAAAATCTGCCTTGTTATTCACTGATATATTGTTATTCCACTTCAATTAACCACTGCAACTGGATCACTGAGCAGCCATTGCTCCAGCGCCCGGGGAGCAATTGGGGGTTCGGTGCCTTGCTCAAGGTCACCTCAGTCATGGTATCGAAGGCAGAGAGAGGGGTGTTCATTCACAATCCCCATCTTCAATTTCTGCCGGTGCAAGAATCGAACCGGCAACCTTCAGGTTACAAGCCCGACTCTCTAACCATTAGGCTACGACTTCCCAAAGGAGTGTGACACATTTTACCATCTGCGCCACTGAATCTGATATATATACACACACACACTTTAAAATTGGGATTGTTTCAGAATGACTTCAAATATAGCATACATGTCACATAGACCAGTGTCAATGATACTATAATGGTGCTTTTGAATCTGCTTTTATGTTTGAAAGTCTCAGTATATTAGCTCGAAATAGTCTAGTACATTATTCAAAATTTCTCATTTTCTGTTTCATGAAAGAACATACATGTTTGAAAGAAAATGTGTGTGAGTAAATAAATGAATTTCAAATTTTAGTTTGAAGTATTCCTTTAACCGAGTGGTTGTTTAGAAGGTCACATTTTCTAGCACATACTTCTCAACATTTATAAAACACATCCTGTTTTGTTATTTACACTGTGTGGGAGTGCACAATAATATTTATGTTTTTAGCAGACAGTGTTCTAAAAGAGTCTTCATAATGACATCTCTTCATATCTAAATGAATAAATGCTGATTGTCTTCCGGTTTACTGCCGGTCTGCCCACCCACACACACATAATGAAGAAGTCCACCAGCACACGCACACACACACACACACACACATAAATAAGAAGTCCACCAGTACGCACACACACACATACACACACAACCAAAATGGAGAGGAACAAGTGGAATGAGGACGAGTGGATATTGTGTGTTTATAGATTCAGATCAAATGTCAAGGATATACAGTAAGCGTCTGTATTTACACGACAGAGAATGAGACGTGCCAACACACAAGAGAAATATTACAAATGAGATGTTTTTAATATCTTGATTGTTTCTCCTCAACCAGATTAATGTCACAGTAAATGGAGATTGCTTCTTGTAATATGTTTCTCCTGAGAAAAAGATCCCCATAATCTCACGTGTCTCTCTAGACTTTCAGAAATGACGTCTTTTAGATGAATATTGTCTTATTTGTTAAGATTTGCCAAGATATAGAGGCAATGAGAAGTTAGAGATTTCAACACAATTAGCTACTGTACACTTACTATATGTCATCAAAGATCTTAAAAGAGAAACAGTTAATTCTTTATAATTTAGGCCTATATATATTTGGGGCAAACTATTACTTTAAATGTAACAGTCAACAAAAAAATGTGCCTGTGGCAACATTTCTGCAAAATGATATTGATATTGCTTCTTGAAAGTTTCGCAACAGCTTCAAAGTGAAATATTAAGTGTGTGTCACTAAAATGTCAAGTGAGTTGTGCTAAAAGTGCATTCAGTTTTTCCTTTTCCTGGAAAAGTTTTATTACGTTGGTTGTCGTATACATTGTCACGGTTCAGAAATTAAATATTCATTAAGTGGCGTTAAATGTCATCATATTTGAAAATAATGTACCAGCTATACTTATACCCTAAACCTAATAGTTTTAACAAAAGCAAACGTGAGTTAAAAAATGCATTTGCTGAAGCAACCATGTCATTTTAGCATGCTTCTACAAGACTTTGAGCTCTTTTATTGTGATCATATATTAAAGTGAGTAATCGCAAGGTGAGCTACCAAGCAAGTTTACTATGCCGGAAAAGCCACAGCCTACATATTGAGGTCCTTACATGATCTAAACATCAAAATGGATTATTTTACTAATCATGCACTACGGTAAAGCTGGTATTTTGCAAGGAATCACACAAAAATTCTTTATTATATTCAATAATCTGCCCCTGTAATCATAAATGTTTACTCCCACTATTGTTCATTTTAGCTGAAATTTTCACTGAACAGTGCACATGTTTTGTAGGCAGAAGAAATGAGCCTACAGTACTGTAGATTGAACATAACAGATGACTCTAGTCTCCTGAGCTTTAAAAGGGCAACCTCTGAGAAATAAATACTTTCCTCTGGGTATTTTAAGTATAATCAGCCCTGTACACCACATCTCATTTGTAAGTTGCTTTGGGTATTCACATCTGCTAAATGACTAAATGTAAATGTAAAACGCCATGAGTTATATATGGAATTTTGCAGGCTGAATCATATTTTTATACCACACGTATACAGTACATGAAAAAAAAAAAAAAGGGTGCTTATAACAGATACTTTTAAACAGCTTGGTTGCATCTAGACAGTCAGAGAAGACTGGAATGAAAGACTGACAAGGTGAAGAGCAGAGTTAAAAGAGAAATGAATCAAAGCTTAAGAGAATTCGAGACAAGAGGGATGACATTAAAGCAAATGTAAGTGAAGCCTACAGTGTCAGACAGCTAAACCAGAGCTGAAACACAGCCTTTGGCAAAGCAAATAATGAAAACAAACACCCCAGTCTAACGACACGCAGAGCAAGCTTTCTTTTTTCCACATTTAAATACATCTACATCTGAATACATGTGTGCGAGTTTGTCATTTGCGTCAGGGTGCAATACTGATGAAATCTCAGTGGTTTGATGCTTCTTCTCAATGTCACACAAAATGACGCTGTGTTTCAGCTTCCCCCAACAGCAGAGGTGGGTAGTAACGAGTTACATTTACTTCGTTACATTTACTTGAGTAAATTCTTTTGGGTAACTTAAATATTTGGGTAAATATTTAAAAATGGGTACTTTTACTCTTACTCAAGTACATTTTTAGTGAAAAAAAACGGTACTTTTACTTCGTTACTGTGGGCGACGCTCCTCTCGTTACTTTATCTTAAAGCAATACAAGTTAAAACTGCTTCAGTTTATTCCAAACGCACCCTCTACTTTCCTCTGGGTGATGAGCGATGCCCGTTCGCGAATGATTCATTCTTTTGAATCAATTCTGTTCAAAGGCTTGATCAAACCAGTTGGCAAGCCAGTCAATTGGTTTGCGAATCAGTTTGAATGATTCGTTCAGATCCCTGCCGCACGCGCTGAGATGTCTGAAGCGGTTCTCACTCAGAGTTGAAACAGAAAGTTTAGGAATATCAAGAGCGTTGAAGACGTGGCTTTGGATCTACAGTCAGTTGAAAGCAAATCTGCAAAGGCTATTGTTTGCTAGCTATGAAGATCTTTATTAGATGAACACCGCGTGTGCTGTCTACGGTTCTACAGGTAACGTATAGATAGGCTATGCATTCGATTACGATACACTATACCACAATGGCATTACCAGTTTGTTGTACATGTACCTTATACATTAAAAACAATGTATTATTTATACATTAAATAAGCTGTCACAAAGTATGAAATGAACACCCGCCGAACCCGCGTTAGCTCTGCGCAGCGGCACGCGACCTGTTCCAGGAGGAATGCCTTTGCCTAGACACAATTAATATTGATATTTTCACAATATTTACTATTACAGAAATATACATTTGTTTACATTTTGCAGAACAGACGGAAAAAGATCCGTCAATGTGCATTTGTTTCGTTATGTTCAGATGTTCAGTAGCGGTCAGAAGAGTTTTCACTCTTCTCCGTGTCAGAGTTTATATACATATATAATACATAATTAATATACTTTAAAATATCATTTAATTCAGTGATGCAAATCTGAATTTTTATCAGCTGTTACTCCAGTTTTCAGAGTCATATGATCCTTTAGATATCATTCTAATATACTGATTTATTAGTGTTGTTGAAAAAACAGCATATGCTGGTTAGGTATGTTTTGAAGCTGGGATGCTGGTTTAAGCTGGTCCTTTGCTGGTTTATGCTGGTCCTTATACCAGCATATGACCAGCTTAAACCAGCATAAACCAGCAAAGGACCAGCTTAAACCAGCTGAAACCAGCATCCCATGCTTTAAAACATACCTAACCAGCATATGCTGGTTTTTTCAACAGGGAACAGTTTTGCTGCTTAATATTTTTTGGAATCTGTGACATTTTGCTCAGGATTCTTTATGAATAGAAAGCTAAAAAGAACAGCATTGGTAATAAATCAACATATTGGAATGATTTCCGAAGGATTATGTGACACTGAAGACTGGCGTAAAGGCTGATAAAAATTCTGATTTGCATCACTGAAATAAATTACTTTTAAAAAACATTAAAAATATTTTGAATACTGTATATATATATATATATATATATATATATATATATATATATATATATATATATATATATATATATATATATATGTATATATATATATATATATATATATATATATATATATATGTATATATATATATATATATATATATATATACACATTTTATCTAAATATCTACTGTATATATCTAACTAAAAATACACTATATATATTCAATATATGATCCAAAGTAACTAGTAACTAACTACTTGAGTAGTTTTTTTTTTATCTGATACTTTTTTACTCTTACTCAAGTAACTATTCAGACTATTACTTTTACTTTTACTTGAGTAAATATTTCTACAAGTACTTTTACTTTTATTTGAGTACAGTTTTTGGATACTCTACCCACCTCTGCCCAACAGAGCATAATACTACCACAGGCCTTAAACCATAGTATGCATAAATTCCATATTCAGCTGCTTTAGACAAATCATCATGTTTGCCATCTAGGAACAATCAATGTGTTGTCACTCACAGTCAAGATAAATGAGTTTGCACAACATTGCGCAGCCTCTGGTTGTAAAAACCACCAAGATTTAAACGACTTATGTATAGTGGCCCACAAAAACAGCCACTAATGAGGTGTATATATATATATATATATATATATATATATATATACATATATATATATACCTCATTAGTGGCTGTTTTATATATATATATATATATATATATATATATATATATATATACCTTAAAGGAACACTCCACTTTTTTTGGAAATAGGCTCATTTTACAACTCCCCTAGAGTTAAACAGTTGAGTTTTACCATTTTTGAATCCATTCAGCCGATCTCCGGGTCTGGCGGGAGCACTTTTAGCTTAGCTTAGCATAGTTCATTGAATTGGATTAGACCATTAGCAACTCGCTCAAAAATGACCAAAGAGTTTCAATATTTTTCCTATTTAAAGCTTGACTCTTCTGTAGTTACATAGTGTACTAAGACTGACGGAAAATGAAAAGTTGCGATTTTCTAGGCCGATTTGGCTACGAACTATACTTTCATTCCGGCGTAATAATCAAGGAACTTTGCTGCCATACCATGCCTGCAGCAGGTGCAATGATATTACGCAGCGCCTGAAAGTAGCTATATCATAAAACTAGTTACCTAGCTGGGGACTACTTTCAGACGCTGCGTAATATCACTGCGCCTGCTGCGGCCATGTTATGGCAGCAAACTTCCTTGATTATTACGCCGGAATGGGAGTATAGTTCCTAATCATATCGGCCTAGAAAATCGCAACTTTTCATTTTCCGCCAGTCTTAGTACACAATATAACTACAGAAGAGTCAAGTTTTAAATAGGAAAAATATCAAAACTCTTTGGTCATTTTTGAATGCGATGTTACTGGTCGGATTCAATGATCTATGCTAAACTAAGCTAAAAGTGCTACCGCCAGACCCAGAGATCGGCTGAATAGATTCCAAAACAGTAAAACTCAACTTATTAACTCTGGGGGAGTTGGAGAATGAGCCCATTTCCAAAAAAAGTGGAGTGTTCCTTTAAACAATACAGAACAACGAGCACACAAATAAAAGACATTTATGAGCAACAGGTGCATTTTAATGAGATTGTAAATAGCCTTAAAAAAAAAAAAAAAAACAAGTGCACAAGTGTATTTCAAATCTTAAAAGTATATTTACAAAACAACTGTATTTAAAAGCCCAAAGGGTTAGTTCACCCAGAAATGAAAATTCTGTCATTAATTACTCACTCTCGTGTCAGTCCTAACTCTTTAAGACCTTTGTTCAAATTAAGATATTTTTGATGAAATCCGAGAGCTTTCTGACCCAGCATACGCAACTACCACGTTCAAGGCCCAGAAAGGTAGTAAGGACATTGTCAAAACAGTCCATGTGACATCAGTGGTTCAACTGTAATTTTCTGAAGCTATGAGAATACTTTTTTTTGTGCAAAGAAAACAAAAATAACTACTTTATTCTATTCTGTGTCAGTCTTCAAGGCACGTTCACAAGAGTACCACGAGGTATGTGTGTGGTGGTACTGACGCAAGAGAGCGTAAAAAGTGCACTTTAAAAATTTTAAATTAAAAATTTTACTTTAAAATACATTTAAAAGTATTGTTTTAATTATATTTTGATTTGTTGACTAACATACTAAATTACAAGTAAATTATAATTTTAAATGCAGTGTTATTTGGTATTAATTTTAAGGTTTAAATTTAAATAAAAAATAAATAAATAAATACATGACATTCAAGTTTCAGTAGAAATGGCATTATATATTTTAGTTTGCAATATATATTAAATTATCATAAATGCTTGCCAGTACTTTCAATAGTACCCTTCAAAGACAATAGAAGTAATTATGAAATTACATAGAAATATGCACTTAGTAGTCTTAGTAGGTCAAGTGTCAGCTAATTGCATTAACCTTCATACTTCCCTCGCATTTTGGAATAAATTTTTCCCTTGCGGGTCAAAATGCCCTAAAATTATACTTTTCTTTTTCTTTTTCTTTTTTTTTTAATTTTTTCATCCACTAAGCTTATATTGATCCATCATTTTTTCTTTTTTTTTCCCCCTTAATATTTATGTAGGTTTTTTATGATTTTTTTTGGTGATTTTTATTGTGTTTAATTTTTATTTACCTTGTTTAACTTAATCATGCGTGTTATAATGTGTCTCTATATGTGTATACCATGTGTTTGTGTGCATGTGGGTTTTTTATTTATTTTTATTTATTTATTTTTTATTTATTTATTTTTTTGCCTTGGGAATATTCTGTAGTCTCAGCTCTTCATTTGTGTCAGATTTTGTAATTAAAAAAAAAAAAAAAATCAATTAAAAATGTTTTTTTCCACATTCCATTCATTCCTATGGTGGGTTAAACTGACCCACAAGGGAAGGATTTGCTACTTTTTTTACATACACAAAAAGTCTTCGAATCCACTCTTTTATATATATATACATATATATATATATATATATATATATATATATATATATATATTTTTTTTTTTTTTTTAATTATTATTATTATTATTCTGTTTGTGTGTGTGTGTGTGTGTGTGACAAAATGTTCAAGTGTGACAAAATTAAATAAAAAAGAAAAAAAAAAACTGCAGTTTTTTAACATTCCATTCATTCCTACGGTCGAGTTAAAATGACCTGCGAGGGAAGAATTTGTAAATTTTTAAATTACAGCCACATAAATCCTCGAATCCACTCAATTATTTTTGTGTGTTCCAAATTCAAGTGGAATTCAAATTCAAATTCAATCTCGTACCACTCAGATGAAAAACAAAAACAACAACAAAAAAATAAATGTCCGATCACAGTACATTCAGCTAATCAGTGTTGAAAAGACATTCTTCAGTGGCTCCAGAGTGTTACATGGCATTTATTTATTAAAAACAATAACAAAAAATGTAAAGACTTCAAAGGCAGCATAAGCCAGCCAAGCAACTGTCATTGATATAACAGACACCAAGCTTTCTCAGGCTGGATTTTGGGTGTGTGGTTTGAAGTTAACAATAAATTAGAAATGATCAAAATGTGAAAACAGAAAAAGGTTGAAATCATTTACAGCTCCTTTAAGAAAACAAAATGATAAGTAACTGTCTAATGGGGTTTTAATCAGTATTTGGATGACTTTTTGATGTGGATGTAAATCCATTTTACCCTTGTCTACTATACATTATGAAATTCTGATTTGAAGAACCCCAGTAGACTGGCCTCTGACGTCTCCTCAAAGGATAGTTAATGTTTATGGACACAACGTTGGCGGTTTGAAGTGAGAGCACGAGCACTCTTGTTACCGTGGTGACTAGAGATTTCCCATGCACCCTGTAGAGATGAGAGGAGACATGAAAAAAGAGAATAAGCATGTAGAGATTGCTGTGGAAATCCTGATGCCTCTCAGCTTAGTCCATTAGTACATCAGCCAAAACTCATAACAAAAACATCTTACCTGAGAGTTTATTTGCTGTTTTGTTTTACCTTATATAAGCTCACACAGATCTAGGCTTGCTTTCAAATTAATTTTAGGTAAGCCAAATCTGAAAAACAACATACTAGATTGGGTACTCTGAAATTCCCTTGACATTTGGCCTGAATTTTTCAATATCAATAATGCAACCCCATTTCTAGAAAAGTAAGGATGTTTTGTGAAATGCCATGAAATCAAGAATATGTTATTTGTTCATTCTCTTTAACCTTTATTTAACTGACAAAAGTAGAAAGAAAGAAATCCAACATTTTCACTGGCCAAATTAATTTTATTTTGTAAAAATAAAATAATTTTTATTTTAATGCCTTCAACACACTCCAAAAGAGCTGGGATAGAGGCATGTTTAACACTTTGTCACATCAACTTTCCTTTTAATTACAGTGTTTAATTGTTTGGGAATTGAGGACACTAATTGTTAAAGTTTTGCATGCAAAGGTTTTGTCCAATCTCACTTGATCCAAGATTGCAGATGCTCAGCATTCTGTGATCGTCATTGTCTGATTCTCCTTTTCATGACTGGTCATACATTTTCAATAAGACACAGATCTTCATGCCATTTGCTCTGTTGCATCCCATGACAGACGTTTGCTTTTGCAACTGTCACTGGTGAAAGTCTGAATGGTCACTTTGGTCTTTAGGACTGTGCATTTGATTTTATCAAAGAACAAGCTGAAATGTGGACTCATCAGACAGATAGTCTTTTTGACTATATGAGATGAGCTCTGGCCCAGAGAACCCCGCAGCATCACTGCATCGAATTGATGTATAGCTTTCTCCTAGATTGACAGAGGTTTAAGTTGCATTTATTGGTGCAGTGGCAGACTGTGTTAAGTGACAGCAGTTTTCTGAAGTACTCCTGAGCCTGTGTGGCTATATTTAACACTGCAGCATGAAGGTTTCTTACGCAGTGCCATCTGAGGCCTCAAAGGTCATGCACATTCAACTAAGGTGCCCTACCTTGCCCAACACATACTGAGATTTCTCTTTATTCTCTGAATCTTTTCACAATATTATGTATGGCAGTTGGTGGAAGACCTAAATTCTTTGCGATTTTGCATTGAGAAATGTGATTTTTGATTTGTTTGACACTTCTCTCATGAAATTTGGCACAAAGTGATGAGCCATGATCTGAGATGCTTGTTTAATACCCAAACATGATCCCCTCACCTATTACCAATTCACCTGCTTACTGTAAACTATTTCAAAACAATTTAAATTGGATATTCTATAACCTTTATTTTTATTAATTTATTTATTTTATTTTTTTTTTGCCTCTGTGCCAACTTTGGAGTGTGTTGCAGCAGCACAATTAAATATGTTTATATTTACAGAATACAAGTCGGTCAGTGAAAACTTTGGAATTTATTTATTTGTACTTTTCTCAATTAAATAAAAATCAAAGATAATTAACAAATCACAGATTCTTGGTTTTATTGCATTAAAAAAATCTTTCTGGAATTGGGGTTCTAATAATAATAATACAATGGAAGACTGAAACACTTTGTCACACTTTACTCTAGTGAATATTTCTCCGTGTAGATTTATAGTTGAAAGACAATTTCCATACACATACTGTACATTTCTACCATTATTGTCCAGGAAAAAAGTGACAGTTACAATCTATAGTGAGTCAAATTACAGTACATTAACCCGTTCTCACTCCCAAGGTGCCAAATCTGAAGTGTGGCCAAGTGTCTTCACTATTTAGACTGTAAAGTTGCCCATTGGTACTGATATAAGGAAAAAAAAAATAAAATAAAAAAAAAACAAATAAAAACACCATTGCTTTCAAGTGCATGCCTTATGCATCTCTTTCTCCACACATTTCATTCTTTGGAATGCATAAAAGTACATACATAAAAGTATAAATGTATAAAAGTATAAATAAGTATAAATGTATAAAAGTATAATTAAAATTAGATCAAATAACCTCAAAACTCCACTGACTAAATCAATGTTGATGTTCAAATGAAATGACAAAATAGAATTACTATTCATAAAACATGTTGAGATGAGATTTTGTGTCTTCTATGGTCAAGAAAAGAACTTAAAGTGACAGTCTTACCTCATCTTACCCTATATATTTTCAAAGATATATCTCAAATTGCTCAAATCCTTTAGCAATTTTTTAATGTATGAGGCATTTGAGTGTTATGGCAGATAAAGACAGTTCTGTTACTCACACAAAGCAATCCTTTACCCCCTGAAGACTTGGAATATTTATGTATTAATTAATTAATTAATTAATTAAGTTAGTTAGATTGTATGTGTAACAGTGTGTTCTATTCTTTTTTTATGTCTATAATGAGGGATGAGGGATGTCTTAATGAGGGATTTTAATGTTTTAAGATTTATGGAGTAAAAATTAAAGTTTTATATTGACAAATCGGTAAGGTTATGGGCAAGGTTGTAATGTAAATTAAAATACTGTGGGTGTTCGAGTATAAACTCATACCTCAACAACTGTCATAATAACAAAATTATATACTTTTTTATTTACACTAAGGTTTTCTCATGAAAAACAATGGCATAGTTCATTGATATTGTTACATTGGGAGTGAGAATAGGTTGACTTTATGGGGAAAGAAAGAAAGAAAGAAAGAAAGAAAGAGAAAGAAAGAAAGAAAGAAAGAAAGAAAGAAAGAAAGAAAGAAAGAAAGAAAGAAAGAAAGAAATAAAGATTAAACATTATTAATGGATTGTCACATCACAATTCAAAAACTTCCAACATGACTTCAAAGGTGCAATGTACAATCAAACCTCTACAAATGATCGCAGTAGCAGGACTGGTCTTCAGTGAACCCAAGAGAGCCCACTTCACACCTTTCTTTCTATCTCTGCACTGCCTGCCAGTTACTATTTGCATTAAGTTTAAGACACTGATGCTTGCCTATAGAACAGCCTCAGGCTCTGCACCCTCCTACCTTCACTCTCTCTCTATTATGAGTCTACATCCCCTCTAGATACCTGCAAGGCACAACATTTCCAGAACATTTTCATTCACTGTTCCTGGCTGGTGTAACGATCTTCCTAACCATGTCCAGTCAGCCCAATGACAATATTCAAGAAACAACTGAAAACCCATCTCTTCTGTAAGCACTTAACTGTATACTTCTGTGCTTTTACTATTCTTCTGTCACTCCTTCTTCTAGCTTCTTCTATTCTGGACAATGCATGAAACTTTGTATTTCTAGCACTTCTCGTGTTATTGGTTCTTTATGATAAATCACTTGTTGCATTCCTTATTTGTAAGTCTCTTTGGATAAAAGCATCTAAATACTAAATAAATAAATGTAAATGTAAAAAATTTCAAATCATTAGTAGCAACAGCTATTGTAATTGAGTTATAAAAACCATATGACAACTCGCACTGGCCAGACATTTGGAAAGCGACTAAGAACATGTTTAAAATCTGCCTTGATCATATACAATAGTTTGACCTTTTATGAATTCAGATTCAGAATTCAGATGGATTGTTCTAATTCAGCTCCGTTTTATCTAAATATTTGAAATCAACATTAGAGAAAACAAGCATTTTTGTATTTGGACATCTGACGGACCTTACCCCTGGGTCCTGAGATACAGACCTTGTGAAAACTCCCCATGTGACAGAAATATCTATGTTATATAAATAAATATTTCACTTTTTTCTTCCTAAAACAGTTCAAAATTCACCTGGAAGTAAAAGGACATTTTGTTTTTGCTAGCCAGCATGTAAAACAAATGCTTCACAGAACATTGTTACTTTAGCCACAGGAAAGCACTTATGCAAATCATTGAATGTTTTTCTGAGAGGGGGTAAAGTGTGTTTCTCATTCACACAGTATTCAGCCTTAAACTTGATAGCCTTTCAGAGCTCAGATTTGCCCAAATACAAGTATAGCACAGTCAAGGCACTGAAAAAAAAAAATACTGAAATTGTTTGCTGAAAACACTGACAGGCACTAAAATTGTTTGTTGAATAGAACTGTGAACATGCAATTAGGCTGTTCACAGTAATGCCATCTACAGAACCACATCATGATTGATCTGAAAGCATGAACATGAAGGCCAGAGATGAAACAACATAAGAATAAAATATCAAAATTGTGTCTAGGGAAAAAATAGCTACATATTCACCACTTAAACAAAGTTCTAATATAATGAATTAGATGGAGCAGTTAAGCACTGTTTTTTAATTTTGGGGGGGGGGGGGGGGTTAATGACAAGTTGGACAACAGTTTTTGTTGTCATTTTGAAGCCATTTTGAGTTGAAACTCTTCATGACAAGATTTGCTACCTCTCAGTGCTAAGCTAGGGATTTAGTGGAGATTGGAAGTTTGCCATCTTGTTGTACCATGTTGACAATGGTGCACAGCACTAAAACATCATAGTCAACTAGAATCCAAATAGTTATTGTAGAGCCAAGAGCAGGGCTCAGCGCAACTAGTGCTCTTTGATTGGTCCTGTGATTCTGCAAAACAAAGTAAAAAGTTTTTTTGTTCTCATTCTGTTCAACAAAGAAATATGGACAGCTATGAAGAAATATAACATTTTGTCAGTAAATTTTAGCTGGCACAGGCGGAAAGGTTCTTACTCAATCTGATATAATTACATCATCATTCACATGGCGCAGATGGTTGGCTCCTTTTCACATCAGCAGCCAATGAGCTTGCTGCTCAACATTCAAATACTTGGCTAGTGCTTGCTGTAGCAGTTGCAGCACGCTTCAAAAACCCTCCACCTTCACCAGCTCCACCTGTATAGATCTGCTACAGGGTAATTTAATGTATGTTATAAATGGGGGTTATTTCATATATGTTATATGTGCAGCAGCAGTATTTTCCACATGCTCAAAGCAGCATGTCTGTGGATGTATTCGCAGTAGCAAGTCTTTATGCTTGCTCTGGCACAGCAGCAACATAGTATTACTACGCCATTATTACACTATTTTGTAGTATTATTACACTATTCTGCCAGATCAATCACATTAACATTGTCATGTACATTACCATGCTAAACTCCCTGAGAGTTGTCATGACAAAAATATGTACAATTTCTTCAAGGAATTTTTGTGAGAATGGGTACTGTTTCCACTAGATAAAGGTTATAGTGCTCAGTCATGTGTAACAGTCTCGTAACATATTTTTTAGATGCGCATATAGGTCAGTGTGAAAACATTGTTCCCATTCAGGGACTCGAGCTGCGTCGCTTAACGCTTTGGGAACGCCCCTGTGTTCCCACACTCTGAAACGTGTGTAATCTGTCCGAGGGAATCCCGGCTGACGTCACCGGCGGGGATGACGTAGCAACCAGGAAGTATAAAAGCACATGCGGTGGAGACAGCAGCAGCTTCTGTTGTTCAGTAAGCGCTCTATGTGTGTCACGTCTTATTTATTGTTGTATGTCCTGATTTATTGGTTATCATGGCAAGTGGCAAGAATGTTAAAGTCTCTGACAAGCAGCGTTTCAGGCTGTGTGTTCCTCCCTGCCCTCGCTTCATCACGGGTGGGGATACACACAGTTTGTGCGTTGCTTGTTTGGGAGCAGAGCACGCTCGGTCAGCTCTCGAGGGAGTTGACTGTCCGCATTGTGTACGTCTCTCAATGTAGACGCTCCGCTCCCGGAGAGCACTCTTTGAGGAGGGTGCTCTCGCCAGCGTTCCCCGGAGTTCGGGTCCTGCCTCTGCCGAAGCACAGTGGCGTCTTAAATCGTGGGGATCGCAATTAGATTTGGCAGAAAGAATGGAGACGGGCGCGTCCTTTCCTTCTTCTTCTCCTGCCAGATCTAGTGCTCACTCTCTGGGGACGGAAGCACGTTCTGAAACGGTTTCTTCCGCCCCGGGAGAGGGCTCGACACTCGTGTTGTCTTCCTCTGAGGAGGGAGATGACGCGAGCGCTGAACGAGACGAGTCTGTGGACTTGCCACCACAGTCTGTCTTGTTTGAGGAGCTGTTGGAGGTAGTGACTAGGGCGGTGGCCAAGTTAAATATCGATTGGCCAGCAGAGAAAGAACAGCAAGAGCGTCCTAAAAACAAGTTTGATGAATGCTTTCTGCGGTCAAAAATCATTGCCTCCAAGCTGGGGTCTACCGTTTTTCCATGATTTGCATACTGAGGTGTCTACTGTAGATATTGGGATAAACCATACTCGGCCCATCTCTTCAGTCCAAATGTGTCTCACTATTCAAATGTAGTAGGGCTGAATAAGCGCAGTTATGGGAAGATCCCCCGTGTTGAGGATACGCTTGCAGGTTATCTTTCGCCTGGCGGTGCATCTTCTCTTAAGACTGCGGTGTTACCCACCAAGCCGCTTCGGTCTTCTTCGGCTTTGGTGGGTAAAGCGTACACGGCAGCGAGTCAGGCTGGAGCTTGCTTGCACACTATGGCGGTGTTGCAGGCATACCAGGCTGATCTGCCAAAAAAGATGGATGAGGGAGATGATATTAAGAATGATGATATCGCTGAATTGCGTAGAGCCGCAGATTTGTCACTCTGGGCCACAAAGGAGACCGCCAGAGCAATTGGGCGGTCTATGGCAGCCCTAGTAGCCACGGAGAGACATTTGTGGTTGACCCTGTCTAATATTAAGGATAAAGACAGGGTCTTTCTCCTTGATACCCCGCTAGTGCCTTCTGGACTGTTTGGCGACGCTGTAAACACAGTCTTCGACAGATTCCAGGAGGCCAAGAAACAAGCGGCAGCATTTCAGCGATTTCTACCTAGCCGTTATCATGGGGCTGATAGGCAGGATCAGTCCAAGCTGTGTACTGCCAGCTCCTCATATCGTGAAGACCAGAAATGGAGCGTTGCTACTCGCACTCCCCCTCAGAGAGAAAGACAGGAGGGGGGCAGCGCTCCAGGTCGAAGTCTTCGAAGGAGATGACGGGTCTGAGGACCGTCATTTTCAATAAGAAGGCTTCGACCAAGAGGTCCTGACGCCTATAGTCCAGGACATCTGAGGGCAGGCCCCTCTGGGGAAGAGCAGTTCACACCTCATAACATGGTGCCCGTCTCTCCTCAGTGCCCTCAGGAGATCGTTCAGTTAACCCTGCCACCCCCAGTGCTTCAGTGCACAGCGGTCTCCAGCGAGTATATTTCTCAGCCTTCGCCCGAAAACGTAGTGGTCCTGAGAGACTCGTTACTTCCAAGGAGGTCTCTAGAACAGCTAGATCGGCTGTCCCCTGCTTGTCCTCCACTTCAGGGCACCGAGCTAGCAGTTCAAAGCACACCAGAGGCCAGTCTCGAGAGACTGGCTCCCTTAGTAAATTATCTGGCAGCATGGAAGCTTCTGCCAAATGTGTCTCATTGAGTCCTGCACACTGTAGAAAGAGGGTACAAGATTCAGTTCGGGTCGCGTCTGCCTCTGTTCAACGGGGTGTTTCCCACTCTGGTGGGCCCCGAGCAGGCTCTGGTAATTGAACAGGAAGTAGACACTCTCTTGAGGAAGGAGGCCATCGAGGTGGTCCCTCCTCTTGACAAAGAGTATGGGTTCTACAGCCATTACTTCATCGTTCCGAAGAAGGATGGGGGGTTGCGTCCAATTCTAGATCTTCGATTGTTGAACCACTCAGTCATGAAACTCAATTTCAAGATGCTTACGATCAAGCAAGTCGTGTCTCAAATCAGGTCCGAGGACTGGTTTGTGAGTATAGATCTGAAAAATGCTTACTTCCATATATCCATCCTTCCTCAACACAGGAAGTTCCTAAGGTTTGCTTTCGGGGCAAAGCGTACCAATATCGAGTTCTTCCGTTCGGTCTGGCACTCTCACCCCGCACTTTCACAAAGTGTGTGGATGCTGCTCTGGCTCCCCTGCAACTTCAGGGCATCCGCATACTGAATTACATCGACGATTGGTTGATTCTAGCTCAGTCAGAGCAGATGGCAGTTCGGCATCGAGATGTCGTTCTCGCTCACATGAAAGATTTGGAGTTAAGACTAAACGCAAAGAAAAGTGTGCTTTCTCCAGCACAGAGGACCACGTATTTGGGCGTGGTGTGGGATATGACCACGATGCAGGCACGTCTGTCTCCTGCTCGTATCGAGTTGATCTTCACGGCAGTCAAGAGAGTGAGAGAAGGCCAGTTACGCACTGTGAAGCAGTTCAGAAGCTGTTGGGTCTGATGGCACCTGCGTCCAACATGATACCTTTTGGCCTGCTGTACATGAGACCCTTGCAGTGGTGGCTCAGGACCAAAGGGTTTTCCCCGAGGGGCAACCCGTTCTGGATGATCAAGGTCACACGGCGATGCTTACGTGTCTTAGACATGTGGAAGAAACCGTGGTTTCTGTCACAAGGCCCTGTTTTGGGGGCTCCGTGTCATCACGTAACGCTAACGATGGACGACCTCCCTCATGGGCTGGGGAGCGGTCATGAGTGGCTCCGCCCAAGGTCTGTGGGAAGGTCCCCATCTCAGGCGGCACATAAACTGCCTGGAGATGCTGGCAGTATTTCAAGCATTGAAACAATTTCTCCCAGACCTGAGAGGCCGTCATGTGCTAGTTCACACAGACAACACATTGGTGGTCTCTTACATCAACTGCCAGGGGGGTCTGCGCTCGCGCCCCCTGTACAGGCTGGCTCACCAGATCCTTCTGTTGGCCCAGGGGAAACTGCTCTCCCTGAGGGCAGTGTACATCCCTGGACACCTCAATCAGGGAACAGACATCCTGTCGAGACAGGGGCTGAGGCCCGGGGAATGGAAGCTCCACACCGGGCTGATGGAGCAGATTTGGAAGAAGTTTGGTCGAGCCCAGGGGGACTTGTTTGCGTCTCGAGAGACCTCACAATGTTCCCTCTGGTTATCTCTGACTCATCCAGCTCCACTGGGGCTCTCCATAGGCGTTATGGTTTTTATACCATACAAACTGTATGTGCTATTGCCCTACACCAACCCTACACCTAAACCTACCCCTTACAGGAAACTTTCTGCATTTTTAGATTTTCAAAAAAACACCATTTAGTATGTTTTTTTTAAGCCTTTTGAATTACGGGGACAAAGGCAGAGTCCTCATAAACCACCTTTGAATTGTCATACCCATGTCATTACACAAATTTTGTCCCAGTAAACCACAAAAACCAGTACAGGGTCACGTAGATTATGATATAACATGAATAAATATTGTAATTTATTTTACTTTCAAATTTAAACACATATAAAATACATACAATTATGTATCTAATAAATAGTCAAAATGTATATGTTTAGACTGTTACAGATTGTAGTTGGTTTCATCTTGTGCGCTTTCTTCCCACACGCAGCCTCATTAACTCTCCTGAGGTAAATATAGTAAAATAAACAATGACAGAGCCTCAGCTGTTTCTCACCGGCTTTACTTAGTTTCACCTATTCATACAATACAATATGCAAATATAACTCATCGCCATAACCATTCATAAATACTGTAGTTTGTATAATAATAACATTTATTGCAACTCCTCTATTGCAGAGCCTTTAAAATTCTCTTTCAACGGCTCTGCTCCATCGTTAGATCTAACTGATGACGCGGTGCGCATTGACAGTTGGGTGATTTTTCCCTCTCCACTTCCTGTGAAGTGATGTATCGATGTTCCCTTATTCCCTATGCCGCTCGCAGTGTCCTTCAAACTGAACATGTTCGTTCCCTTCGGATTGGAATCTCACTTAAGATGGCGGAATACCCTGTGAAGTCCACTTCGTAGTCCACTTACGGTCGAATGGAATGCACCTTTGCACTCTGATTTGCACAAAGTCACTTGCAATCGATGCTTGCACTTTTTGCTACCTGTGACGTCACTTGCAATCCACACAAACCATGCGTGTTGCCAATGGAGACAAGACGCTGTGGTGGCTGAACGATTAAAACAAATTTAATATCATAACATACAGGGTCTGCAAGTCATCTGTAAGAGAAAAAGACAAGACCCGCAAATCTGTGGCAACAGAACAGCAGAATATGAACGCAATGTGCAAAGTCTCTCATTAAGCGCTTTTTAAACCTCCAGTAGAAAACCATAAACACTTAAAATCGCTGATAGTGCTATTAAAAGATCAAATTCAATATATAGTTTATCAATTTAATGTACTACAAGGCAAGCATATGTCCATGAACACAATGAGCAAACGTTAATTTTTCCTCCCATACAGCAAAACGCTTAATGTGGCATAATAACGGACTAAGATGATAAAGACCAAATTCAGTAGGCTATTTCTTATTGTTGATGCAAACTATACAGACAATATTAACGCGCATTAAGAAATGCATTAAGTGATATTAAAAGGACCAACTCCTTGCAGGCAAGCAGACGAGCCCAGAACGCAATAAGTTGCACATTAAACGTTTTCCTCCCGTAGAAAATCATTATAAATAAAACACGCAACGTAGCTTAATGGACAAAGACAATGATACAAAAGGGCTGTAGACATTTTATTCTAAACGGGAAAACGCGAAACTTTGCGTGTTGCGTTTATTCTGGGCTATCTGTACATATTATGTTTTAAAGGGGTCCTATTATGCTCTTTTACAAAGTCTTGATTTCGTTTTAGGGGTGTAGTAGAACATGCTCTCATGCTTGGTGGTTCGAAAAACGCATTATTTTTCACATAATTCACATTATTACAATACCATTCTCCCCAGTCTGGCACAGACGGCTCAATTAGTTCCGGGTTTGATGAAGGCCCACCTTCCGAAAAACTAAATGGGTTGTGATTGGTTAGCTGTCCCAGTGCGTTGTGATTGGCGAACAGCTAGGCAGAATGACTAAAAGCAAATTCATTCTCTGCCAGCGGGAGGCGCTGTTGGATCGCGAGAGAGCGAGGTTTCCCCGGTAACGCTGTACACAAAGCAGAGCTCCGCTCACAAACACTGCTTTATCAGACATTACATGCAAGATGAAATGAAAATGGCATCCAAAATTTTCTGAAGACAGTCGGTTTCCTTCAGAAATACAGTGATATAAAAACACCCACACCAGGTTTGGATTTTGAAATGTGCATTCGAATTTCCGGAGGCAGGATTTATTTTAATGATATTCTAATGGGCCAATTTGTGATGTCACAAATACAGCAGAACAACTTTGTAGTCCAAACAAGCCGTTCGTTGTAGTTCTTGAAAAGAGATTTTTTAAAAACAAAATATCTCCCTTTGGAGTGGACTTTGAGATTTGTAACTTTATAGATTTTTATGCCAAACATACACACTACTCACTGACTAAAATTCAAAAAGTGAAAAAGCATAAAAGGACCCCTATAATGAAGAGGAGCATATTGAGTTTGGTCTTTATAATCTTAGTCCGTTATGCCACATTATGCCGTTTTGCGGTATGGGAGGAAAACTCTATATACATATACATTATATTAATAAACTGTATATTGAATTTGATCTTTTAATAGCACTATCTTAACACATTAATCCATTTTAAGTGTTTATGATTTTCTACGGGAGGTTTAAAAGCGCTTAATGAGAGCACTGCGTTCATATTCTGCTGTTCTGTTGCCACGGATTTGCGGGTCTTGTCTTTTTCTCTTACAGATGACTTGCAGGACCCTGTATGTTATGATATTAAATTAGTTTTAATCGTTTAACCACCACAGCGTCTCGTCTCCATTGGCAACACGCACGGTTTGTGTGGATTTGTGTGGATTGTGACCTCACAGGTAGCAAAAAGTGCAAGCATCGATTGCAAGTAACATTGTAATTTAGTTTCTTTTTTCTTGTCTTCACCATCTGGCTACTTGTGTAAAATGTTGAGAGATTCAATTTAAAATTAAAAAATTTAAATTTAAATTTACAATTTAAAAAATAATTAATAAATACAATAAAATAAAAAATAAAAAGGACTGCAAGTGACGTCACTTGCGGAAGTGCAAGTGTCTGAGAGTGCAAGTCTGAAAATGCAAGTGCAAGTCTGCAGGGTCCCACACCGCTTCTCGCAGGATATGTAAACGTGAAAAAATGGCTTAAAGTACAATGACAAATTCAGGATACAATATTATTGATCATGCATACAGGCAAGCATAAGAGCCCAGAATTTGTACACAACACCCAAAGTTGCGTTTTCCTATAGAAAACCGTTATAGAAAATACATAAGCGTTGCTGTTTTGTGTTGCATTCATATTTTGGGCCCACCTGAATGCCTGTGTATACAATATGCATGATCATTAAGTTGTGTACTGAATTTGGTTCAATCTGTCTTTGTACTTCAAGCCACTTTAAGCATTTTTCACGTTAAGCGTTTGTCCTGCAAGAAGCGGGACGCTGAAGACCAAGCGGTTGCCGTGGTAACGAACAACGATGCTTTGCTTTGTGCTTTTGAAATGAGATGGCTTACTGTATGAACATTGTATGCATGTGATGCATGAAAGGGACAGCTAATAAAACTGATAAATCATCGAAATAAACATCTATAAATTAAGTTTATATGTGTAATGGCTTTCATTTCTTCATAAAATGCCTGGATTTCTTAACTGAAATATTAGTCTGGAATGTTTGAAGCCATAATTTTCTGGCAGAATAACTTGGTAATTGCTACAAATTAACAAAAGACTACATGTAGATAATTTATCTGAAATTGTTATTTAATGACAGATTATATACTTATTATACACTTTAGATTACAGAACAAGCAATGTTTGCGGTGTTCCTGCATGGCTTTGACCAGCAGATGTCGCTAGCGTGCCGTCACTCTTGCGTTGCGCATGCGTAGATTAAGTCTTTTTTTTTTCTTTTTTTTTTTGCGTGGATTAAGTCATTATTTCGAGAAAGTTTCTCATTATTACGAGAAACGAAGTCATTATTACGAGAAAGTTTCTCATTATTACGAGAAACTAAGTCATTATTACGAGAAAGTTTCTCGTAATAATGAGAAACTTTCTCGTAATAATGACTTAGTTTCTCATAATAATGAGTCATTATTTGGAGAAAGTTTCTCATTATTACGAGAAACTAAGTCATTATTACGAGAAACTAAGTCATTATTACGAGAAAGTATCTCGTTATATTGAGAAACTATGTCATTATTATGAGAAACTAAGTCATTATTACGAGAAATTTTCTCATTATTACGAGAAATTTTCTCATTATTATGAGAAACTAAGTCATAATAATGAGAAACTAAGTCATTATTACAAGAAAGTTTCTCAATATAACGAGATACTAAGTCATAATTATGAGAAAGTATCTCATTATTATGACTTACAGAATTTTTTTTCTTAAGGTGGCGGAAACAGGCTTCCATAATTAAGGCTTTATTTATTTATTTATTTATTTATTTATTTTTGGTGCTCTCAAGATGTGCACTGGCCAATAAGTGGTGTTGAAAGAAAATAACACCATCTTCTCAAACAATGATGCTTAGCTGAAGTGAGCAAGGGCAAAAGTAGAAAGTGTAGAGAGTGTACAGTAATTGTGAGATTATTAGTGTTCTGGACAAAGTTACACCAAAGCGTGAAGAAAATGTAGTATACATATCATAATTCAATGTGTCAATATTGTTGGTGCTGTTGTGGTGTTCTGTCTCTGATTTGCTATGTAGAAAAGTACTTCTCTGTCCTCTGTGGTCTCACAGATACCCAACTAACTCTTCCATGATATTTGAATCACTGACATCAATATACTGTATAGTTCAATCTCTTCTTTATTCTCTGTGATCTCAGATGATTCTCTGTGACATTAACTTAATATTCTGTGGAACAGTGTACATCATCCCTTTATTACTATTATTTCCTAAATTAGAGAAAAATGTAATTTTTTTTAAAGGTACAGTCATCGTAATGAGTCAATAAAAATTATTAGTATTGTTATTATTATTTTATACTGTCTATAGTGAATGTTGAGGGCTTGCAAAATTATTTGCACTATTTGGTCCTGCACTATTTATTATTTTCAATATCCACCATCCTCATGATATAACATAACTGACCTTGAGTTTGATGATGAGGTAGAAAATTAAATATCCAGAATTCATTATCAGTGAGGTGTAGCTAGTTAGTGGGTATAACCAACAACTTACATTCTGATGGTATGTCCCTAGTGAAAAATAAATATACTAAAATGTATTTTAAATACATTTATTTCATGCTACGTATACTACAAATATATTTACATATTTATGTACTTAATAAAAATACCCTGCAATTGTACTTTTAGTATACTAAACTGGTATACTTAAAGTCTGCTAAATTTTAACACTTTTAAATTTTGTGCTTAATGCACTTTAATTGCGCAGAAGTAGTGCTTAAGTCCAAATAAAATATACTGAAGTACATTTGATTGTGCTAAAGTGGAACTATTGCAATATATATATAACCCATACATTATGCATGGTCATTGTCCCTCAATTGTCTTTAGAAGATGCAATATTGTGCAAAAATTGCATGTGCTAATCAGCGCTCTAAGAAAATAACCTATTAGCACAGTATGAGCAATGTACATGCCGAGCTCTGATGCAGATAATGTGTCATTGATTGGATTGCTGTGACTGACATTAGCTAGAGGTTATGTGTCAATTTAATTAAATCTCATCAGTTAGAAGACCAACTGTTGTGTATTATAGCTGTCATAGCTTAACTGCTTTTCACTTCAGCCTTTTTTTGTGACTAAGTTCAACATAATCTGGAGCTGATGCAATGGTACAAACCATAGGGAAAAACTACAGCAATGCTATACGTTGTTACTCTAAGTAGGTTTCTGATAGCAGGGAAAAAAAATCATAATTTGCATACTTAAATATTTAATAAGCTTCAGTTCTTAACATCACGATGTGAAAGGGTTTGCATAAGATGATCAGATTTGCATAATAATACAATAGCACAGTTTTTATCAAGCTTTCAGAAAGACTTGCTCACATTTTATTTCACAGTTATTAATGACTGCTGAACTAAAATGGTGAAACACTATCAAGAAATGTCTTAAACATATTTCACAATTAAAAGGTTTTAAAGGAGAATAGGCCTTGCTAAATTTCTCCAGATCTATTCATATAAAGAAACTAGAAGGCCTGGGGGGATGTACATTTTTAGCAAATTTTTCATGTTCAGGTGAACTATTTGGGTAACATTTTACAATAAGGTCTCATTGGTAATGTTAGTTAATGCATTAACTAACACTGACCGATACATTTGTTATAGCGTTTATTAATCTTTGTTAATTTTAGTTAATGCAAATATGACTGTTCATTGTTAGATAATGTTAGCTTTGGTCCATTATTAATAATACCAGATAAACCTTTGATTCTAATTATGAATTTGTAAATGTTGAAATTACAACTGAATTTCTTTAGAAGTATTTTTTATTTTTTTATTGTTAGTTCATGTTTACTAAATGCTAAGGACCAATTCTCACTATTAACTAGCTGCTTATAAGAATGTAAATTACTAGCATACTGGCCAATTATTAGTATTCATAAAGCACATATTAATGCCTTATTCTGCATGACCATATTTTAGATCCCTTAATCCTAGCCCATACTTAAGCAACTACCTTACTAACTATTAATAAGCACCAAATTAAGAGTTTATTGCGGGAAACAATATTTTTCAAAATATCTCATGTGCTCAACAGAAGTAAGAAAGTCATACAGGTCTGAACACAGAACAGGATATAGGAATGTTGGCAAGCAAATAGTTGACAGTAGTCACTGACTTCCATAGTATGTATGTATGTATGTATGTATGTATGTATGTATGTATGTATGTATGTATGTATGCATGTATGTATGTATGTATGTATTTATTTATTATTTTTTTATTATTATTATTATTTATTTATTTTTTGGAAGTCAATGGCTACCATCCATTGTTACCATCTTCTTTCGTGGAAGAAAAAAAAAACCCTCCTATAGATTTGGAACAACTTGAGAGTGAGAAAATGATGACAGAATTGTCATTTTAGGGTGAACTTTAACAAATGGAACCTTACTGTAAAGTGTTACCGAAACTGTATTTTGCATTAAGAAAATGAAGTCTATTTTAGGAATATTATGATTTTTTTTAGATTGTCAGTAGTGTAGTGTGATGTAAAAATATTTTTGTTATTACAAGACATAATAATTGATTAAACAATACCATGTAATTATTTAAAAAAATAAACCGCTTTTGAAAAAGCTTTAGGCATGACAACAGTTTCACTTTAAGCATGGCTAAAATGTAGGGTAGTTGCAAACTTTTTGTACTTTGGACTGTGCATTAAAATGAAATTACTTTTTGTTTGTTCATCGGTGCATCTGACATTTTGAGTTATACACAATCCACTGGTATTGACTTGGTCCTCATACATAGTAACGTGCCATTGTATTTCACCAGGCCTTAGATTCAGTAATCCAATCCTCTCTTTTCTGAGTGCGATGGTAATAAGTAATTTTCAGTCTCTATGGTGGCGGCTGTGTCATTTGGGGTTGATTAGATGTAATCTATATGCAGTAATGGCCTTGCAGTCTGCTGTTGTGAATCTGTTGTATGTAAATCTATCACACTACACGCATCCTGTGCCGATCTGGCCTTTTCTCTTTACCCTACAATTTACATAGGAAGACAACAAGGATTTACCTTCCTTTCACATCAAGGCAACAGCAAACACAATAAAAGAGCGAATGTGAAAGCCCCTCTTTATTCCTGGTATTATACGTTTTGTATCCGGATGGTATCTGGATATTTTTTAGCTGGATTTCATTTACACCTCACATCCCAATGCGTCCTCCAGTGTCATCGGATTAAGATCCAAACCCACATACCTGCAAAAATGGAAACACAAAATACATCAGAGAATGAAAACTGAAATTTTCCAAAATGTAAAGTATCTTTACAATATTCATGGATAATTCTAAATGCTTACTGTCAGTTTGACAGCTAAAAATAAGCTGGTGCTCTATTGTTTCCCAACTTCAGAAGCATTCCCATGAGTAAAGGATGTTAATAGGGATTTGAGGAGAGATATGACAGATTCAATATGTAGTCCAGTGGAATAATTTATGGGATCTGTTCATTAAATGGGATGACCAGATCATAACGTCTAATGTCTTTGTCAGAAACCGCAACACAGCACGTCAAAGTAATGGATAATAATTATTTGTAGTGCACATTTTACTAAGCATTGTAAGCGGACAACAAAAAAATCATTTGGATTTAGACCTTTGGATGTAGACAGAACTCATCCCTGATCATGATCTGATTACCAAAAACATGTTAAAGCTGATTGTAAAGGAGGCCTCTTTTCTCAAAGGAAATGATGCAGATGGATTGATATCTTGTTGTTTTCTGAGGCTTGCTGCTGCTGACTATTTTATTGCAGGTTGTATCTTTTTTTTTTTTTTTAAAGAGCGTACAAAGCCGTTTATGCTCAGTATTCATTGGACGTTCTTGACCACAGACAAAAGAGAAAAAAGAGAGCCCAGTGAATTCATCAATAAAAGAAGCTTGATGTGAGAATACTAAATACATTTATATTCATTCTCCTGCACAGAAAGGCCTGGCCTTCAAAGTCCTCTGGGCTAGTTAATGAAACATACAGACAACAGCCACAACAAAAACCTTGTGCCTCAGTAAGCTAATTAAAGATTTGTTCACTTATTATTACACATTGTAGACTTCATTATTTTAGATAAATTATATAAGAAGAAAGTAATTTAAATTGCTACCTGCTAGTCCATGGAGAGGGACATTTTCTTTTTCAAGAATTTATAAGACAAAAGCTGGTGTAGAGCAACATGAGTCATTAGAATTTTCCCTTAAGACAAAGAGAAAAAAAAAAAAAAAAACTGAAAAATTGCTTCCTGTAAATGTTTAGGGGTACACTTTACTTTACTTTTAGTCATTTAGCAGACGCTTTATCCAAAGCGACTTACAAATGAGGACAACAGAAACAATCAATTGTAGTATTAAAACAACTAAAACTGATCCAATACTAAAAGCTAAAACTTTATAAATAGTATATATACACACACATTAAAAAATTTAATTAAATAAAAATGAGAAATGCATATGACAAAATTTCTAAACTTAACATTTAAATGAAAACAAAATAAAGCTACAAACAATTCAAAATATTAAGAGAACAAAAGGTATAAGTGTAATAATGATTCTAACATAAAACTAAGCCAAACACCAAAAACAACTACGTGCATGCACACACACACACACACACACACACACACACACACACACACACACACACACACACACACACATATCCATAAATTCAATAATATTTCATTTCCATGTAGTTTGCTGAAGTACTAAAACTAAAACTTAATAAATAACTTATACAGACATAATGGAAAAAACTAATAAAATGACAAACATTACTACAACTGTAACTAAAATTTAAATAGATAACATATACCCTCAGACAACATACAGAACTACCAAATTTCGCCATAAGTTAAATATATTAAGTTTCTACAATATATAAATATATTGTAGAAACTTAATTTCCTGTAAAGCTGCTTTGCAACGATTTGTATTGTGAAAAGCGCTATACAAATAAACTTGAATTGAATATACAAATCAAACTACATTAGTTTAACAGTAATCCTAAAAAATTAACTGTGCCAAACATACAAGTAAGAAATGGTTATAAAAACTGAAAGAGAAGTGAAACAAGTAATAGCAAAGAGAATAAATGAAAAGCAATACTTATCCCTTGCCGGTGTCCCTGTCCAGTGGAGTCGCTCGGTAGAGTCGATGGTCTTTACACACTTCGGTCTTCACACGACAAGAGCTGCCGCGGTATAATAACCTTTTTTATACCCGTCTAACAAAACACTAATTGAATTCAGCTGGACGCACTTTCCTGTTAATCACAATAAAGTGCAGACACTAACAAGGTACGCCATACATTACGAGACCAAACGCGATTTCAGCACGTCTCCACTCAGTAAACAAAACAAGCGTTTCCTAGCAACGGCAACTGCGCTAAACACTAATGAGGCAAGTAAATACACTTACTTGTAGCCTAACGCAGTACACACACCAAGGTTTTTTTTTTGTTGTTGTTTTTTTAAGAAAACAAGTAGATAGAATATAGAAAAAAAAAGAAACAGTGTTTTTTTAAGAAGAAAATAGAAAAGAATAGAATAGAATAAAGAATAGAAAAAAGAAAGCTAGTGTTAGTTTTTAAAGAAAAAGTAGCAGTTAGAGAATAAATATGCAATTAATAGAGGGTCAAGGGTGTGTGTGTGTTATGTGTTAGTTCCTGTTTTTCCTTATTTGCTTCTGTTCCTGTTTTTTATTAGTTCATTTGTCTAATTATCATTCAGTCTGATCACTTGTGTTCTATTAACCATCTTGTTTGCTCGTTTGTTTCCTGTCTTTTATAAGTCTTCAGTTTCAGTATGTTCTTTGTCTCGGTTTGATGTTTATTAAAAGGAATACGTGTGTTGATGCTACTTCGTTCTCCTGGTCTTTGTTTTTAGAAATTATCCTGATTACTACCACGACCCGTGACAGAAACCGAGACCAAAACCGAAAGTAAGCGGCGCTCCGTTTTCCCTGTGTTTATTTTCTGTTTTTTGAAAGTGTTTTTTTTTGTTTGCCTTTTTCCCTCCTCTCCGCGACATGGAAGTCGCTGAACTGTTGTCCACCCTGGCCCGCAGAGACCTCCCATTTGTGGAATATCCGTGGGTGTTCTGCGGGCTCGCTGTGTGTACAGCTCTTGACGACGCCACCCTCAACTCCCTGTTCTGGATCGGGGCCACTTACCATCACCCCATGGACCTCCCAGACACCACTGAACTAAGCTGGAGGGAAGGGATCCTCCGGTGTCTGGAGAGTGTCCAGCCCCGATCCAGAACAAGCCCGCCATCCAGTCCGTCCGCCATTCCCCCGTCAAGCCTGTCAGCCGTTGCGCCGTTCGCACCTTGCTCCAGCCCGCCGCCGTCTGCGGCTCACTTCTCCGCTGTCAAGCCCGCCGGCTCCAACCCAAGAGCTCCTAGATACGGCGCTACGCCCGGAGTTCTCGGCACCTATTCTCACTCCAGAGTCCACTCAAGAATGCTCTCCAGAGTCCGCTCCATAATGCTCTTCAGAGTCTGCTCCAGAATGCTCTCCAGAGCTCAAGAGGGAGCCCACTCAAGTCACAGAGCTCAAGAGGGAGCCCACTTAAGTCACAGAGCTCAAGAGGGAGCCCACTGAAGTCACAGAGCTCAAGAGAGAGCCCACTCAAGTCACAGAGCTCAAGAGGGAACCCACTCAAGTCACAGAGCTTAACGCGGAGCCCAGCTCTCCATCGTCTCCTGAGTCTCCTTCATCTCCGATGGTCCCGTCCAGCCCTCCATCGATTCCATCGTCTCCCTCGTCTCCGCTGGTCCCGTCCAGCCCTCCATCATCTCCATCATCTCCGCTGGTCCCGTCCAGCCCTCCATCATCTCCTGAGTCTCCTTCGTCTTCGCTGGTCCCAGCCAGCTCTGCTCCTCCAGAGCACCCTCCAGTGCTCCAGTGCCCGCTCCTCCAGAGCACCCTCCAGTGCTCCAGTGCCTGCTCCTCCAGAGGACCCTCCAGTGCCCGCTCCTCCAGGGCACCCCCCAGAATTCTTAATTCTTTCCCAGAAAATTTTGGGGTGGTTGGGGGCCGTGGTGGCCGAGCCGGCTAAGGCCACAGAGAATCTGCTATGGCCTCCTGAGTCCCCTGATCCGCCATTTTTATTAGTTCATTTGTCTAATTATCATTCAGTCTGATCACCTGCATTCTATTAACCATCTCGTTTGCTCCTTTGTTTCCTGTCCTTTATAAGCCTTCAGTTTCAGTATGTTCTTTGTCTCGGTTTGATCTTTATTAAAAGGAATATGTGTGTTGATGCTACTTCGTTCTTTGTTTTTAGAAATTATCTTGACTACAACCATGTCCCGTGACAGTGTGTGTTTTTTTTTGTTTTTTTTAAATAAAAAGAAGACAGACAGATAAAATAAAATTAGAATAGAGAGTGATAGAGTTAGAGGGTCAAATAAAGATGGAAGAGATGTGTTTTTAGCCATTTCTTGAAGATGGCTAAGGATTCAGCTGCTTGGATTGAGTTGGGCAGGTCATTCCACCAGGTGGGAACAGTGATTGAAAAAGTCAGTGAAAGTGATTTTGTGCCTTTTTGGGATGGCACAATAATGCATTGTTCACTTGCAGAACGCAAGCTTCTAGAGGGCACATAGGTCTGAAGTACTGAGTTTAGGTAAAGGGGTGCAGAGCCAGAGGTGGTTTTGTAGGCAAACATTAATGCCTTGAATTTTATGGGAGCAGCTATTGGTAGCCAGTGCAAATTGATGAACAGAAGTGTGACGTGCGTTCTTTTTGGTTCATTAAAGATTAATCTTGCTGCGGCATTTTGGATTAATTGTAGAGGTTTGATGGAATTGGCTGGAAGACCTGCCAAGAGAGCATTGCAATAGTCAAGTCTGGACAGAACAAGGAGTTGTGTTGCATGTTCCGAAAGAGAGGGCCTGATCTTCCTAATATTGTATGAAGTAAATCTGCAGGACCGGGCAGTTTTAGCAATGTGGTCTGAGAAATTCAGCTTATCATCAATCACAACTCCAAGGTTTCTGGCTGTTTTTGAAGGAGATGTGGTTGATGAGTCAAACTGGAAGGTGAAATTGTGATGAAGTGATGGGTTTACTGAAACTACAAGCAGTTCTGTCTTAGCTAGGTTGAGTTGAAGGTGACGGTCATTCATCCAACAAGAAATGTTTGTTAGACATGCTGAGATGCGAGCATCTATCGTCGGATCATCAGTATGGAATGAGAGGTAGAGTTGGATGTCATCAGCATAGCAGTGATACGAAAAGCTATGTTTCTGAATGACAGAACTAAGTGATGTCATGTGGACAGAGAGGAGAAGTGGTCCAAGAACTGAGCCCTGAGGCACCCCAGTAGCTAGATGTTGCGACTTGGATACCTCACCTCTCCAAGATACCTTGAAGGACCTATCTGAGAGGTAAGACTCAAACCACTGGAGTGCGGTTGCTGAGATGCCCTTTCTCAATAGGGTTGAAAGGAGGATCTGGTGGTTGACCGTATCAAAGGCAGCGGACAGATCCAGCAATATAAGTAATGAAGACTTGGAAACTGCTCTGACAAGTCTTAGGGCTTCAACAACTGCGAGCAAGGCAGTTTCGGTCGAATGTCCACTTCTGAAGCCAGATTGGTTGCTATCCAGGAGGTTGTACTGTGTGAGAAAGGCAGAGACTTGGTTGAACACAACTCGTTCAAGTGTTTTTGCAATGAAAGGTAGAAGGGAAACCGGTCTATAGTTCCCTAAAAGAGTTGGGTTAAGAGTGGGTTTCTTAAGAAGTGGGTATATACAAGCCTGTTTAAATGCTGAGGGAAAAAACTCCAGTGTGAAGGGATGTGTTAATGATGTGAGTGAGTCCAGGTATAACTGCAGGAGAAATGGCTTGAAGGAGATGAGATGGAATAGGATCAAGCAGACAAGTAGTAGGATGACTGGAAAGGATGAGTTTAGAGACTTCTGCCTCAGAGAGTGGAGAGAAGGATGTGAACGAGTGTATGTTTGCTGGTAAGATGTGTTTGACAGTTTGAGATGTGGAGAATTGTGCAATGAGGTTTGTAATTTTATTAATGAAGAATGTGGCAAAGTCGTCAGCTCTTAGAGTTGATGAAGGAGGGGGAGGAGGAGGACAAAGGAGGGAGGAAAATGTTTTAAAGAGCATGCGAGAGTTAGGTGAATTGTTGATTTTGTTGTGATAGTATGTCCTTTTAGCAGTGGAGACATTAGCAGAGAAGTCAGAGAGGAGTGATCGATATAAATTAAGGTCAGTAGGATATTGTGATTAGTGCCATACCCTTTCTGCAGCCCTGAGCTTAGAATGATGTTCGCGGAGAACATCAGATAGCCAAGGGGCAGAAGGAGTGGGGCGGGCTGGCCTGGAAGATAAGGGGCAGAAAGTTTCTAAACAAGATGTCAGAGTGGAACATCAAGAGATGATAACTGGTTAGGGGAAGGAAGCAAAGATGAAACCATAGTAGATAGCCAGGAGGGTGAGAGTGAGCATAAGTTACGTCAAAAAGTGACATGTGGAAGGGTATGTGTTGTGTCAGGAATCATGTTGAGGTTAAGAGTAAGTAGGAAGTGATCCGAGGTGTGCAGTGGAGTAACCAGCACATGATCAGTGGAGCAGTGTCGTGTGTAAATAAGGTCCAGTTGGTTGCCTGATTTGTGAGTAGCCGTAGTTAACACTCTCTTGAGATCAAAAGAGGCAAGCAGAGTGTGGAAGTCTGCAGCTTGAGGTTTATCAAGGTGGATGTTGAAGTATCCAAGTATAACTAAGGGAGTACCATCCTCACGAAAAGTTGAGAGCAACACATCTAATTCTTCCACGAAGTTACCTAGTGGTCCTGGAGGTCGATAAACAACTACAAAATGGATTTTAAGAGGGTAGGTAATAGTAACCGAATGTGATTCAAAGGAGCTGTTGATACCCAGAGATGCTAAAGGAGTAAATTTCCAATTATTGGAGATGAGCAGACCAGTACCTCCACCTCTTCCAGTTAAACGGGGGGTGTGGGAAAAGGAGAAATTATTGGAGAGTGCCACAGGTGTAGCATTGTCCTCTGGTTTGATCCAGGTCTCTGTCAGGGCCATGAGGTTTAGACTTAAATGACTAGTAATGGAAGTAAAGAAATCAGCTTTGTTGACAGCAGACTGACAGTTCCAGATATCAATAGAAAAAGAAAATAGTGTATTAGCAGACATAGGCAAAGTGCGCAGGTTGTTAGGATTGCGCTCCCTACAGTGTGTGATGCGTGGTCTTCGAGTGGTAGTGATAGTAGTGATCTGGAAACACATAGTAATAATTGGTTATAAGAAAACTAAAACAGAAGTTAAACAATTAGTATGAAAGAGGATAAATAAAAAGCGATACTTATGTCCCTTGCCGGTGTCCCTGCCCAGTGGAGTTGCACGGTAATGTCGATGGTCTTTACACTCTTCGGTCTTCACAAGACGAGGGCTTCACACAAGGGCTGCCACAGTATACTAACCTTTTTTATACCTGTTTGACAAAACTGAAATTGACTTCAGCTGGACACACATTCCTGTTTATCACAACAAATGGCCAAGCAAGCTCAGACACTGACAAGGTACGTGATACAGTACGAGACCAAAAGCGATTTCAGAAAGTTTCAACACAGTAAACAAAACAAGCGTTTCCTAGCAACGGCAACTGCGCTAAACACTAATGAGACAAGTAAATACACTTACGAACTGCTTTTAACTTCCGCTAATAGACTGCTTCTCTCAAAGAGTATTTCTTTACACTGTCTTCCGCTGGCACTTGAACACACTTTCCTGTTTATCACAACAAATGGCCAAGCAAGCGCAGACACTGACAAGGTATGCGATACAGTACGAGACCAAACGCGATTTCAGAAAGTTTCAACACAGTAAACAAAACAAGCATTTCCTAGCAACGGCAACTGCGCTAAACACTAATGAGACAAGTAAATACACTTACGAACTGCTGTTAACTTCCGCTGATAGACTGCTTCTCTCAAAGAGTATTTCTTTACACTGTCTTCCGCTGGCGCTTGAACACACTTTCTTGTTTATCACAACCAGTGTTGGGCACGTTACTTTAAAAAGTAATTAGTTATATTTACTAGTTACTTCTCTCAAATAGTAACTGAGTTAGTAACTGAGTTACATCATTTTAAAAGTAACTAATTACCAAGGAAAGTAATTCCGTTACTTAAAAAAAAAAAAATGTTCAAATGTCAAATAACTTGGATGCCCCCAATTTTAAATATGTTAAATTAATGAAATGGACACTAAATAGAATAAATTATTATTATAAAACATTGTACATTAATCTACACCATTTATGTACTGACACTTAGCATCAGTCAGTCAAGCATTATAACATGATATTATGATAATTTAGCATTATATGATGATAGAACTTTAGTAATTAGAATAACCAAGTATGAATGCATATTTGTCATGTTGACTGAACTTAGGACTGGTGGTGGTGCTTAAGATATTGTTTGTCATTTAGTGTTTCTATAAAGAAAGGGGGAAAAAATTGATAAGATAAAACTACTATGAATTCTACTACTAATAACAATAAAACGCACTAAGGATTAATGAGCTGCTGGGTTCATGAATATTAATCACGTAGTCTGCGTTCACTCAAATTGATTTGCTGAAATCAAAACAGGGACGATAATAGGTGAGCGCCAGCCAATGAGATTGTCGTTTGCGCATTAGTTCCGCCCACTACCAGAGAACCCGGCAGTTCTTAAAAGCTGAAGAATTCCAGTAACTTTTTTACTCGTTGCTGAAAAAAATAACGCTGTTAGTAACGCTGAACTGTTAGTAACTGATAGTGTTAACAGAGCCAACGCAGAATAAAAATGCATCTAGTAGTAGTGACTTTTATTACCCCCATTTAGTTTCAGTGGGAAATTTAGTTTCAGTGGGATTCAACGTGTTGAAAAACAAACAAATTCTACATTAAACTAAACACACAACTTTTGAAAATAATTAAAAAAAAAATAATAAAAAAAGAAGAAGAAGATGAAGAAGAAGAAATCTGTCATGGTTGTTCAAGCAACCATGCCATTTTAGCACTCAAGCTCTTTTGTCATATCACAAGTGAGCAAGTTTACAACATCAAAATGTATTTGTTTACTGTGGTAAAAGTGTTCTGAGATCATAACACAGTTTTGTGCAAGGAACCGTGTGAAAAATAAGTATATTAATTTATAATCTCCCCTGTAATCACAATTTTTGTGAAATGGTATAAAACTTGTTGGTGCTTTACTGCCTCTAGTGTTCATTTCAGCTGGAAACTGCAGTGAATTGTGTGTTAGTGTTTTGCAAAAATGTAGGTAGAAGCACATTTTTCCAGTGAGCCTATGTTGCGATTTTATGAGGTTTTTAGAGCATTATTTTAATAGAATAACCACAATAAAAAAAGCAAAGTGTGTACAGTTCAGTGCACTCTCTCGTACTTCTGCCAAATGAAAATGGGATTTGGCTTTCAAGACATTTGGAAGATGTCCCATCCATTCTGAATACATGGATGTGTACTACAATCAAAGTTCAACAAAAAGCCTATTTGTTTCCAAATCTTCTGTATATAGTTCATATTCACAATGATCAGGCTGTGTACTGCATAACACAGCAATTAGAGTGATATTTACATTTGTCATGCTCCTATACTGGTGGAAGGCTAATGGAAAGCTTTTAATTATTGTTTGCTAAAGGTTGAGCTCTTGATTTGTTAAATACATCTGACTGTCATTTACATTTGTGCATTTGGCATATGCGTTTATCCAAAGCAAAGCTTACATTCCATTTATGGTAAACATTTTATTAGTTCATGCATTCTCTATCTACTGAATCTATGATTCATAATGGACCCATAATGTGTGTTTGTGATTTGAATAGCCTGATATTAAGATTGACAGTCTGATGCATATTTTAAGAATATGAATTAAAACTCTTCTGCATTTTGTATCACTGTATCTGCTATGCATTCTACATATGATCAGCATAAGAATGTACCCAAATCCAAAATATTCAATAATGGGGGCCAAAATAGAAAGCTTAAAAATCTGTGTGTGTGTGTGTGTGTGTGTGTGTGAGCGTGCGTGTGTGCGTGTGTGTGTGTGTGTGTGTGTGTGTGTGTGTGTGTGTGTGTGGTGTAAAGGGCGCACAAACAAACAACTGCCAGTAATTACTCTTGTGTGAGCTGTAAACAGACATGAGCTGTGGAATGTGTGATTAAAACCCTCTTTAGAGCAGCCAGGCAATTATGAGTTATAAGCGCTGTAGGTTTGTATGAATGGATCAATAGCCAAGCACTTGATGTGACTTAATGCAGAACAGCCACGATCAGATTAAGACCTAAAATGGCTGACTGCAGCATCCAAATAAGCCTTGTGTTTTTCACAAACTGCAGTGGATCAGTTGCCTGCAGGGTTGTAAAGCCTCATAATTTAAGACTGAGGCTGTTTTTTATGTCTTCTTTGGTTTGTTTGGGTTTGTGTTTTTGTGAGGACCAAACTGTTGAGTGGGATTGGTTTTCTGTCTCACAAGCTTCTAAGAATAAGGAGATGCTATACATATATATGTTTCAATTTTACGCTGCAGGGAAGTATTGACAAAGCGAACATGTACGATAAGAAAGAAAGTTGTATTTACCTCAGCATTTGTTTATCTTGCCTCAAAGCCAAACTGTACTTTTGTGAATATGAGACCTTAGAGTAAGATTTGAATTGACTACTGTTCACTTCGAAGCCAAACATTCGGACGTAGTGAGTTTATATTTGCAAAGAATGTCAGCTAGGTTGGAAAAACGTACAAAGTCACACATGTTTTAAGGGCTATGCATGTTGTTCCAATACAACCCTTGGGAAACAAACGTCCTCAATAATGCATTGTGTTATAGGAAACTGCACTACCCAGGGCTCAAAACCCCCTCAACACACTCAAACTCTGTGGTCTTAAGAGAGAATAGCTTCTGGACTCTTTTTTGCACTCCTGCAGATGTGAAAAGTATTAATAAAAAGTGATCGCGTGGTTATATAAAGCTTCAAGTCTTTGAAGAGTCTAAAATAAATAAGTAAATAAAGATTTAAACATAACTCTGATGCCAGAATAGAAACGGTGCAAGTGTGCCTTTATATGAGCCTGCCACTTTGAAAGGGTGAAATGAATATATTAATAAATAATGTGATTGATTTTTTTTTCTTTTTATGTATTCACAAGGTGGCCAGACATGAAGGCTTTGAAGGGGTCTATTTTTGCTCTATGTTTCAGTCCAGAGATGAATTAGATACGACTGGCAGATATTCTAGCGGCTTTATTTGCGCAGTCCAATCAGACCGCAACTGCATCTGCTGAAGATATTAAATCATACATGCGGAATATATAATGCAAGTCGTGATTCATTTGTTGTCATCTCAGTTGTTGGAGAGTGAAGTTAACTTTGACCTTGCTCTCAGCTAGTCAGACAAGTTATTTCTTCAGTCTTGTAATTATACATGCAATTTTCTTGATAAAATAAAGATGCACCAAAGACCTTGAGAGTCAAAACATGTCTGAAGTGGTAGATTTGAAGGCATGAGTGGGTAATTATAAATCATGTTGCATATTTATTGACTGGTTTGTAAAATCAAATGAATAAACTTCTTTAAAAGACCAGTAATATTTTATAAAACCCTTCATTATTAAACAATACACATTTATAGTCATCAAATTCGATCAGCTGAGCAATGCTCCAAGAGTGTTGATATTTTCATATACAGAATAGCATTTGGATTTTCACTGTTTGCATCATTCTGATTGTCTGTGTTTGTGTATTCCAGACACACAGCAAATTCTGGTCTTTGGAATAAACTCCCTGGTAGTTAAAATCAACTCAATCTGAGTGTACATGCGTGACCATCAAATCGACTCCAGTGCAGAGTTAAAATAACTCTGCTCTTGGAGTTAAATTTTTAACACTTCTTTAGAGTTCAAATTTAACTCTTTCTGGAGTTAAAATTTATATCCTACAGAGAGTATTTGTAAAATTGAGTTTAATAAACTTTAACCCTTACCAGTGCTAAAATTAACACTTAAAAATATTACATTTAACACTTCTTAGAGTTAACATTTACTTTACAAAATATATTTTTTAATGTGAAAATGACTACACCGAATGCCATACTCTTCACTTACTCCTTTTATTTAAGCAAATACATAGATTAGCTTCAGAAATTCCATGCATGGACACACTTTGAAATTAATTGCTGTCATAAAATACTGTAAAATCTAACAGCAAAACGTTTACATATAGGCAGCTAACAGAGTGCCAACTAAAACTGCTTAGTAAAACTGTATAAAACATTGTCAACACATCACACTGCATTATATAAAATCAAGCCGCAGGATTATATATATATAACAAAAAAAAAATAGAAATAAAAAATAGTGCAGGATTGTGTAACCTGAGGTAGACACTTATACATCAGATGAAGTAACAAGTAACAACTTCACAGTGAACTCATTTAAATAAGAAATCAGATAATACAACTCTCTGATACAACATAAAATTGTGAATCACACCCGTATGACATTTGGGCATCAAAAGATTTGAAATGTCTTAATCTTTCCCTTTCTATAACCAGTATCTTCCTTGGTAGGTTTTCACTCACTTGAAAAGCATGGAAGTGATCATGGAAACATGTTTCATGCTCAATCAAAACAAAAAACACTTTACCATTGTGTAAAATGATTGAGGTTATTTTGCTGAAAACTGGCATGTTTTCATCAGTACCCGTGCAAACAAAGAGTCCAACGCGATACTCAACACCACAACATGTTACCCACTTTATGAGATTGACAGTGGCTTGTGAATCAACGTGGAGAGATGCAGTTATATCTTCTGAAAATTCAAGTGTCTCAAGTGAACACATTTTGACTGGACCAGACTCAACTGCCTTTAAAGACATGCATTCCCAATGATATGCTACTGCAAACTGATGTTTATTTGCAAGCGAAACAGTCAAATTTTTGAAGTTCTTCACAGAATCTTTAAAAAATTTGTGTTTTGCTTCAAATCTCATGGTCCAGATATGAATGAGTGGTCCGATCTTTCTAATGCACCTTGCGTAATGGACCATAAAATGATGTTTTGGAAGCAAGTTTTTTGATGGGTACAGTTCTTTAAAGAGTTTATGATGTTCAATAACAAGGTGCTTTAAATAAACTGTCATCCCCTCAGTGATTGAGTAAGAGAACACAATGTTTATGATGTTCAACAACAAGAGCAACAAGCGCCAGTGCAAATCATCATCTGGTACCAGGTCACCAAATATCAAAGGTATGTTTGTGACTAAACACAGTGTTTGCGATGCATTTAAGCCTATTCCATGTCCTCCGCAGTCAAGATTAATATTTGTGGGCTTGTTTTTAGTTTCCATATAGCCATAATTAAAAGCATACGTCCTGTTCAGCAAGCTTTCTTTAGAGATGAAATGTTCAATTAGATATTCAAAAAGTAGTTTGATCTCAAATTGGCCAACCCCTTCCAAAATATCATGCATGATGTCGACAGCATAGTTTTCCCCAGTATTGAAATACTGCAAAGTATTGAGCATGCTTTTCCTCTTGATGCCAAAAGAAGAGGTTAGTGTTGGATCATCTACCAAACTGGCATAATGCTGATCATTCAGTACTGGTGATCTTAAAGTCAAACTTGGGTCATCCTCTGAGAAAACTGACTGAGCTGAAGATTTATCAATTAAGCAAAATCGACAGAAATAATTTGCACTAAATGATTCCAAGAACCCAAGAATGCTATTGTTACGTTCCCTTCCCCCCAGTCTAGGGTTGGGGAATGGGAGTAACCGGTTTAACGAAAAGTTTTAAGAAAGAGATTAATAAAACGAGGAGGAGTCACCCCAGTCCTCTGCCCCAAAAATGCGACAATCACTTATCTTTGACAAACTTAATTTATTAAGAAAGCAAGGAACATGGGAGCAATAAATGTCTTCAGGAGAGGGCCTGGCCAAAATAACAAACAAAACAACAGATGGCTAACAGGAGGAGTACTAAATAACCTATGGGTAAAAGAAAAGAAATCAACAACAAAAGCTTTCCTCAACTCCCTCACTAACCACAAACAGGGATAAACAGAAACACAAAACAAAATGGCACCCTCTCCCTACAGCTTCCCACTTAATCATAAACAAATAAACAAAGAAAATTACAATACCTTCTAATACCTTAACACAGAACCTAAGTAAAAGTAGACACACTACCGGTCTAGTATCAGCCCCAACACTGCTAAACAACAGGAATACACTTGTAACAAACAAGAGCTATTCAACGGAGAAATGTTCAAAGTTTGCACCTCACTCGACGGACAAAGGTTGAAACAACACCCAGCACAATTTTGGAGCAGGGGAGGAATGAACCTTCTCCAGCAGCGTTCACTCTGCTCTTGTAGCAACACACTCCGCAGCATGCTCTGATGATCACCACCTGTGGGCAATTACAACTGCCAAGCAAGCAGAGAGTGAGAGAGCACACAGGGAAACATAACCACACCCAAAGGGGCGGGAACATGCACACTTCAACCATGAGTTATTAAATACATACATCCTAGGGATGTAACACCCCCACCACCAAGAATACAACCAGAGGTTTGTAATCACCACTTCCACTCTTACCATTTACTCTAGAAAAGAGGATGCAAGGGGCATCGAGAACTATACTCTTGAGAGAGCATCTGCCATAACATTATCAGTGCCCTTCTTGTGTCGGATATCCAGGTTATACTCCTGGACAGCGAGAGACCACCGCAACAACCGTTGATTAGAACCTGACATACGGGAAAGGAATACCAAAGGGTTATGGTCAGTGTATACAATGATAGACTGAGGACTATTTCCCAAATAAACCTCAAAGTGTTGAAGTGCCAACAAAAGTGCCAGAGCTTCCTTTTCAATAACACTGTAGTTCTGTTGGGTTTTGGAGAATTTTTTTGAGAAGTAGGAAACTGGGTGTTCAACATGGGCGTCGTCCTCTTGCAACAGAACTGTCCCAGCTCCAGTAGCACTTGCATCCACCTGCAATCTAAAGGCCATCTTAAAATTTGGAGCCGAGAGAACAGGGGCATGGCAGAGCAGGTCTTTTGCAGCGTTGAAGGCAAGGTCACAATCACTGGTCCATTCAAACCTTCTGCTCGTGCTAAGCAAGTCTGTAAGGGGAGAGACTAGAGCAGAGAAATTGGGACAGAAACTTCTGTAGTATCCACTCATTCCCAGGAAACGTCTCAATTCCCTCTTGTTACAAGGCACAGGAAATTCAATGATGGCTGAAATTTTAGCTTCAACAGGTTTCACCTTTCCTTGACCAACTTGCTTTCCCAAGTATGTGACAATTCCTTTTGCAAACTCACATTTAGCAAGATTTAAGGTCAACGATGCAGCAGTCAGGCATTTAAAAACCTTTTCAAGGGTCTTCACGTGATCGGTCCAGTTTTCTGAATATACCACAATGTCATCTAGATACACTTCACAGTCAGCCACATCTGACAGTATCTGATGCATCATTCGCTGAAACGTAGCGGGTGCATTTCGCATCCCGAAAGCTAAGACCTTGTACTGCAGGAAGCTGTCAGGGGTGACAAACGCAGAAATCTCTGAGGCACGTTGGCTGAGAGGCACCTGCCAATAACCCTTTAGCAGATCCAATTTTGTGACATACTTGGCTAGACCAACTCTATCTACACAGTCTTCCATCCTGGGAAGAGGGAAAGAGTCAGGCTTTGTTACATGGTTGACTTTTCTATAATCTGTGCAAAATCGAAAGGTGTTATCGGGTTTTGGGACAAGTAGGCAGGGGGAACTCCAGGGACTTTGACTGGGTTCAGCAAGCCCATGACATAGCATATACTCAACCTCAGATTGCATGATTTCACATTTTCTTGGATTCACTCTGTAAGGATGTTGCTTTATAGGGGCAGCATCTCCAACATCAATGTCATGCTCACATACTGTAGTTCTTCCTGGCACGTCGCTAAATAAGGTCGGAAAGGTATGCAGTAAGCCAGTTAAAATTTTAGACTGCTCATTGGTCAAATGGGAAAGAAAACTCTGAAGATCCCGCATTATCGCAGAATTCTTCAGCCGAGTAGAGGAAACTGGGACATCTTTATTCAACAAGTCATCCTCCTCTAAGGTGTAGGTTGATATAACCCCCACAGTGATTGTAGGAGAAACTGGTGGAGGGACAGGTTTATCATGAGCCATTCCAAAGTGATCCCTGTTTACATAGGCCTTCAGCCTGTTTACATGACACACACGACTCTTACATTTTCGGTCAGGAGTAGCAACAAGAAAGTTTGTCTCATTTAGCTTTCTTTCGACCAGATAGGGACCTGCAAATTTGGAATGTAATATTGAACCAGGAGCTGGAAGTAGGACCAAGACAGGATCACCAGGACAAAAATCTCTTTTTACAGAGTTTTTGTCAAACTGACGCTTCATCTTAGTTTGGGCAGTAGACAGATGAAGTTTTGCAATACTTTGAGCCCTATGCAGCTTCTCATGAATAGATGAAACGTAGTCATCGACAGGAACAGGTTCGGAACATTGATTCAGAAATTTCTCACTTAACAGCTTTATTGGGCCACGGACTGTATGACCAAACACTAGCTCAGCTGGACTAAAGCCGAGAGACTCCTGCACAGACTCTCTTATTGCAAACATCATGAAAGGTAGACCCTCAACCCAGTCTCCTCCAGTCTCTTCACAGTATCGGCGCAGCATGGTTTTAAGGGTCTGGTGGAACCTCTCGAGGGCTCCTTGACTCTCCGGGTGATAGGCAGTGGACGTTTGGTGGTTTATACCAAGCTTTTCTAGAGCCTGTTTAAAAACCTTAGAGGTAAAGTTTGACCCTTGGTCACTCTGTATCACTTTCGGTAGTCCAAAAGTAGTGCAGAACTTGAGTAGTTCCTTTACCACGACTTTTGCTTTCAGTGTGCGCAATGGGACAGCCTCGGGAAACCGAGTCGCAGCGCACATAATGGTCAGAATATATTGGTGCCCAGATTTAGCTTTGGGCAAGGGCCCAACGCAGTCAACAATTAGGCGCTCAAAAGGTTCACCTATAACAGGAATAGGGCAGAGCGGGGCAGGTGGAATCTTCTGATTGGGCTTTCCTGCCAACTGGCACGTATGACATGACTTGCAAAACCTAGAAACCGCTGACTTAAGACCAGGCCAAAAAAAGTACTTCACAATGCGGTTGTAGGTTTTTGTTATACCAACATGCCCAGATAACACATTCTCATGGGCAAGTTTTAAGACCTGCTGTCGATAGCCAGAAGGCAAAACAATCTGCTGCACCTCCTGCCACCCTAACTTCTCTTGTTGGGGCTTCCACTTACGCATTAACAACCCCTTTTCCCAGAAGTAAGCTACCCCAAAATCAGGCTCATGGGTAGCGCAATCTGCAGCCATTACACACTTGGCCAGGGAAGGGTCTGCTTTTTGTGCGGCAGCTATGTGTTCTCTACTTGCATTCAGAGGGGCCTCGGAAGTTAATGTTTTGTTGTGGAAGATTTCATTGGCGTCAGGAAATGGATTTACAGACAGGACACACTCCACAGAGTCAGGATCATTACCCAGAAATGAGTTTGAGATATCCACTACATCTTCTAATTTTTTTGATTGGGCACGAGTAATTACACAAGCAGGAAAAGCAGAGGGAAACTTCTCAGCCAGGTCAGGTTTCTGAGTAGCACTAGGGGTGTAAGACACTATTGGCCTTGGAAAAACAATGCCACCTGCAAGGTCATTTCCTAGAATTAGATCGACCCCATCAACAGGTAACTGTGCACGCACAGCTAAACTGACTGGACCATTCACAATGTCAGACTTTAGGTACACGGTGTGAAGGGGGACGTTCACACAGTGCATTTCGATTCCTCGAATTAACACATCACTTCCAGTAAAAGACTTCGCAGAAAAAGGCAATACGTCAGCCGATACAAAGGATTGCGCGGACCCAGTGTCTCTCAAGATTGTTATGGTTTTAAAATCAGAATCAGGAGACAGAGAGACTACACCTTCAAATAAGAAAGGTTGATAGCTCTCCTCACTAGGAGAACTTACATTATGTGGCGTCCCCACAAGTGCTACATTCTTAAGTTTGGAGGTCGCATTTCGCTGTTTCCAGGCCTTACAATCTACAATCAAGTGATTCGGATCAAGACAAAAAAAACACACTCGTTTACCACCATCCGAAGGCCTACGAGTCATTTTGTGCCACGTTTCATTTTTAGCAGTACGTGTATCTCCTGCCACCCCCGAACTTTCCACATTCGTAAGCGGAGATCTGGCAGACGTGTTCAATGAGTAAACACTTCTGTGCGTCAATACGAACTCATCGGCCAACACCGCAGCATTTGACAACAAGGTGACTTTTTGTTCATTTAAGTGCACAGTGATATTGGATGGAATACAATTTTTGAATTCCTCTAGCAAGATTAATTCCTGTAAATCCTCCAGGGTTGAAACCTTACTAGACAAACACCATTTTTCGAAAAGAACTCTCTTTTCTCTCACAAACTCAACATAAGTTTGTTTGACTGTTTTCGGATGACTACGGAACTTCTGTCTGTATGCCTCGGGGACCAGTTCATATGCTCGCAGTACTGCAGCCTTAACTGTATCATAGTCAAGAGAGCTTTCAATTGACAGTGACGAGCAAACTTCCTGAGCTTTCCCGGTGAGGCTACACTGTAGTAACAACGCCCACATATCTTTTGGCCAACCCAATTTACTAGCAATGCGCTCAAATGCGACAAAGTAAGAGTCAACTTCTGTCTCCCTGAATGGAGGCACAAGTCTTATATACTTACTAATGTCAAAAGATTCATTAGAGGATGTGCGCAAAAAATCCTCTGTTCCTGTACTACTGGCAGGAGTTACAGGTGACAAGACTGACGTAGGCCTAGTACGTGGGAGCGGAACTGGTTTCTTAGCTAAATGCTTTGCTTCCAGATCCATTTTACGTAACTGGATATCCCTGTCAGCTTGCCTCTCCACTACCCGAAGCCTTATCATCTCTGCCTCACACTCCTGCTTCTTAATCAAAAGATCCAATTCTTTTAATTTTAGAACAATTGATGGATCTTGAGCCACAGCAAGGTCATAGTTGAGATTCACCTCTTCAGCCTGCACTGCTGCTTCAGACTGAACCTCAACACTATCCTCAGAGTCCCTAGGCAAAATACCTGCCTCTACTAATTTCCCAAACAATTCTTCTTTGAGTACTTGCTTAGTAACACCTTTCTTTACCGTAATATCAAAAAAATCTGCTATTAATAACAAATCACTTTTCTTACACCTCTTAAAGGCTTCAATAGTAGGAGAAAGAGTAAAGGCAGTAAAGTCAAACTCCATTATATGTACGCCCACTACACTATCCTCCCCACCTACAATCGAAAACAGTCAAAATCTTTGAGAAAAGAGAGTACTTACCAATCAATGGTCGGATGGACGAGCCCCCACTTGTTACGTTCCCTTCCCCCCAGTCTAGGGTTGGGGAATGGGAGTAACCGGTTTAACGAAAAGTTTTAAGAAAGAGATTAATAAAACGAGGAGGAGTCACCCCAGTCCTCTGCCCCAAAAATGCGACAATCACTTATCTTTGACAAACTTAATTTATTAAGAAAGCAAGGAACATGGGAGCAATAAATGTCTTCAGGAGAGGGCCTGGCCAAAATAACAAACAAAACAACAGATGGCTAACAGGAGGAGTACTAAATAACCTATGGGTAAAAGAAAAGAAATCAACAACAAAAGCTTTCCTCAACTCCCTCACTAACCACAAACAGGGATAAACAGAAACACAAAACAAAATGGCACCCTCTCCCTACAGCTTCCCACTTAATCATAAACAAATAAACAAAGAAAATTACAATACCTTCTAATACCTTAACACAGAACCTAAGTAAAAGTAGACACACTACCGGTCTAGTATCAGCCCCAACACTGCTAAACAACAGGAATACACTTGTAACAAACAAGAGCTATTCAACGGAGAAATGTTCAAAGTTTGCACCTCACTCGACGGACAAAGGTTGAAACAACACCCAGCACAATTTTGGAGCAGGGGAGGAATGAACCTTCTCCAGCAGCGTTCACTCTGCTCTTGTAGCAACACACTCCGCAGCATGCTCTGATGATCACCACCTGTGGGCAATTACAACTGCCAAGCAAGCAGAGAGTGAGAGAGCACACAGGGAAACATAACCACACCCAAAGGGGCGGGAACATGCACACTTCAACCATGAGTTATTAAATACATACATCCTAGGGATGTAACACTATGCATACCTAAGTTATCACCAGTAACGAGAGCAAGTGTGCCACGTACAGGTTGATCAGCAAATGGAACTGCAACCCCAACAGTTTCTAATATTTTCAAGTCCCTTATTAAGGGTTTCAGTATTTCATCAATACCATATTTTTTAACATCTTGGGCATGGAACAAAGATACCAAGTGGATGTTCATGAGGGCAGAATTCACCTTTGGAGCAAGATTTCTAAGAATGAAGTACAGGCAACCAATTTTATGAATTCCTTTTTTGGACCCAAGAGGATTTGCACATTCAAACTCATCATAGTATAATTGAATTTGGAGAGCAAACGTATTAGTCGAAAATAAAGGATGATTTTTAAAGTAGCTACCGTCGCAGAAGTCTTCATATATGTCAGACTGAGTACGTGTTTGCATCATCTCACAAATGTTTTCATTTCTGAAAATGAACTGGAGAGTTTTCAAAATTGGAATATATATGAATTTATCATTAACAGGAACTTGTTCATAAGTTCCAGTTTTGTTATTTCGTCTGGTGTCATACCTAACACCTAGGCGCAGTTCAACTGGGTCTACTACTCCCCATTTGTCTCTGAAATACTTCTTCCATTTGGTATCAGAGTTCAGTTGGCTGAAAGGGTTGTCCAAACTTTTAAATAACTCTTCTATGGCTGGTCTTGATGGATTGTTACCTGGAAGTAAGTTTAAAACATGGTCCTTAATATTAGACTGCAAATCTTCCACAAATTCCTCCAAATTCTCAATTGTGGAAAGAGCTACAGTATTTGGTACACCACTTGCCAAAAGCTTTGCTATAATGGACGCACACATATCTTTTTTGCGAGTAGATACTGAAGGGACTGCTTCAACATTTTGGCACTGAGATGAAGTAGAGGGTATTTCATCATTTAAGGAATGAGAATTTTGTTCTTCACTGTCATAACTGGAAAGGGTCTCATGAGGGTCACATGTGTCACCAACTGCAGAATGTATCTTAATGAGATGTCTCCTAAATCCAGAATAACTAGAGAATTGCAAGCAACAACCTGCTTGACCACATTTCAGTCTTAGATTTTTCCCAGGATACATTCCATGAATTAGTTTGAGGTGCCTGAACAAAAGCAAAGCTGAACCAAAGGATGAAGTGCAGAGGAAACAACTTAACATTTTGGTCGAATAAAACAATTAGTGCTTGTTCAACAGCCTTGCTCTTAGCTCTTTGACTTTTGGAGTTTCCTCAGTTGTTCCTATATCGATATTGTACACAGTTGTCTGCAAAAATGTGTACAGGCTGGACAGAGCATCATCATATTTCACACCGAAAACAAAGTGGGACTTGAACAGCTCGTCAAAAGCACCCAAGGATGTACATGACTGACAAGGCAGAACTTTTCTGTCTAAGACAATGTAAAAGGTGGAAACCTGTGCTTTTGAAGTCCCTGAGGCCAGAAGATATGGCTGAGGGTGTCCTTCAGTGGTCAGGAGATGATCATCAAGACTTTGGCATGACTGAAACAACATAAATGTCCCTTTATAAACAATTTGTTTAAAATTAGGCATTAAGTACAATATTTGTAATAGAATAGTGTTGTCTTAACAAACCTTATGAAATTTGACCAGATGATCTGTTGCCTCTCCAACACTGATCTTCTTGGGCCGCTTTCTTCCAGCTGGTTGTGGAGTAAGAAGATGCAGCAGGACAAATAGAGAAGCCATGTCGCTGTCCCATTCTGGAGACAGAAAATAACAGTAGTTATTTAAAACCAGTCTGTTTATGGCATCGTTAAGTTAACCCTGTGTATTGTGTATCATAATATCTTACAAGTACAAACTGTTAGTGGGGTAGTTATTATAGTTGTGTGATGGAGAGCAAAAATTTTTTTTTAAATTTCATACTGTACATATCCAAAGCCAAGGGGACTTTTACACGCATCATATTTTTTTTGTAAATAGTTATGAACAATATCCACAAAGTATGAATTTACTGATGAGCTTTCGTAGACTAAATTTTAAGAAATAACTGTGTGTTGTGTTTTTTTTAGCAGATTTTTGGGGATAAATGCTTTTGGGAAATAATCAAAAAAAACTTTAACCAGGGGCCAAGTTTACCAAATAAGCCGGGTTTATTTCAGTTATAGTCTGACTTATTGTCAGTTGATTTGGTTCAAAATAAGTCAGACTAACTGAACTAAGTCTGGCTTACTTGGTAAACTTGTTTTATGAAACAGGCCCCTGAAGATTAATTGATTCAAGTAAAAACATTACTAGTTTGACGAAGACTGTACCTGGATCATCAGTAGTGTCAGATCCTTCTTTCAGCACGGCTTTCAGATGCTGTTTTAGGAGAGCAGTCTCTTTAAGGTTCCTGGCCTCCTGGATGACTTTTGCTTTAAAACAGGTGTTCCATTTTTCCAGGAACCTTGAAGCAACCTCTGCTCCAAACATCAGTGAGAAGTCTTGCAAAATCTAATTAAAAAGAAAAGACAACCGTTTAGACATATAATGTAACATAATATTTTTAATAAAATTGTATTCTTACTTACCAGTCCTTTGACATCCAAGAAACGAGGAAACATTTGTAGTACATCAGCTGAGCGCTGCGGGTCGTGGAGAATCTGCTGACGGTAGTGAAAAGTTTCTCTCATCTTCTGGATCACTAAGTCACGGTCAGTTGTGTGGTGGAGGAGAGACACAGCTTCCATACATTCATCTCCCATTCGCTGGTCATCTATAGTTCCAATTGTTCTTGATAATGTGGGACCTCCTTTTAGCTCCACTCTGCTCTGTGATGTGGAGGAGGTTCTGGATTTACGTTGCACGGTCTTTATACGCCACTCAAGAAAGCCTTTGTTGCTCTGAATGTCATAGAAATGTTCCTGGGAGGAAGCAGTATCTTGTGTTAAACAAAATAATACTATTGCAGTGGCTCAAGAGCATATAAGATGTTTTTGGTTCCGTAGACGAACTTACATATCCTTTTTTAGAGTATGGGTCTTTCAAAGACGGGAACAGGGACACAATCCCAAGGGCATGGAACTCCTTTGTTGCTTTACAAACAGCTCTCCTGCACAGATGAAAACATATTTGTCTTAAGATTCTTGTCTGATTTAAAAAAAGGATAAAGTCATGTCTTCTTGAAACTTCTTACCCTTCTTTTTCATGTATGTGAGCTACAATTATGTTCACCATTAACCGCCTTGTGGAATCTTTCAAACTCCCAGTGTCTTCATACTCTTTGATCACAGTCATCCCTGCTGGCTTTGAAGTTAGAATTTGCTCGACATTCTAAAACAAAGAAAACATTATTTAGAACAAAAACATTAATCTTAATCTAATAACCATACATTCTATTAAATACTTTCAAAATGCATTTATTTTCCTACAGTATGTCTACAGCATAAGATCTATTTGTATGGAAGTTAAAAACAAATTACATTTCTTGCATGGACACTGTCCATTAAAGGATGAATCATTTGAGATCCAGAATCACTGCTGATTAAACTGCTTGAGACAGAGAATGTATCTGACAGACTTGGGGAGGAGGGCACTTCAACAACCCCTTGCTGCAGGACAGTCAAATCTGAAGATCACAAAAACAACACAGTATAAGGCATATAGGCTAATCTAAGAGCTGCTTCAGAAAAACTCTTATGTACCAGGGTGGATATTTCCAGGGTCAGACAAAATAATCACATAACATATAACTCTGCTTACCACAAGTAGTGAGAGTAACATATTCTGTCTGATTTGAAGAGACACCAAACTCTGTCAGGTCTGAGAAGTCTGCAGAGTTCTTGGATGTGTCAGCAAATGGAAGTTCTGAAATGCACACAGTTTGACTCTGAGTCAAGACACTAACTTTCAAAATATCTATAAAACAAAACAAACATTCTTTTAATGCCCTACCATCATCAGTGTGGATGATAAAACACATTTCTTTGGTTGTTGCAAGTTCTGGAAAGACATCTTCATCCACCTCTATGCCCTGGTCATCTGTAACTTTCAATGTTGTATTCTCTGGTATCAGAAACTTCTGCTGGACTACACCATAATACCAACATGTTATTTACAAAAGAAATTACAAAATTACTGTTACTTACTCTTTATTAACTAAATACTAAATATATAACTCACCAGCACTGAGAAAATCTGAGAAACAAACTTCTTCCAGTTTTATATACTTCTTCTCTCCCCCACATTGCACTTTAATCAACATCGTGACCTGAAATTAAAGAGAAAACATGTAATTTAAGATAACAACTAATGTTAGTGTGATTGAGAATGCAATATAATGCAATATGTGCGTATATATATATATATATATATATATATATATATATATATATATGTGTGTGTGTGTGTGTGTGTGTGTGTGTGTGTGTGTGTGTGTGTGTGTGTGTGTGTGTGTGTGTAAGCTGAAAACCACGCACTCTAGTGGGTCACGACTAAAACGTATTTATCATAGCTGTTACAATTCAAAAAATTACAGGCCTAACGTTACAAGGTCACGGATCAAAATATATCTAATTACCCAGGGTAGTAGCCACTTCTGTCGAACATTAGGCACCGACATAAGACATAAGGCTTGCTGGATAAAATATATTACCTCGTCGGCATTTTAACGTTAAATGGAAGCTGAACAGAAGGTTTCTTGAGCTGAATCACCTCTTCAGTTTGACGGCAAAACACATTTTCAGAAACACGGTGAAAGGAAAGACGGTTAGCTAATGTTAGCTCTTTCACATCGACAAAAATAAAGAAAAAGAAAAAGACCGCACAAAACAGCCACATGTTCGGAAAAATGGAGTTAACTTAAGTTCGCCACAGTCATTGACATTACACTGAACATAACGTAACGGCTACGACAAAACGCGCTTCTGTCAGAAAATATCGAACATTTTGAAATTGGTTTATATATTATATGCATTTAAATACGTTTTTACCTACCTCACGACGAAGTACATAACTCCATCAGTCCCTCGTGCTGCTGAACCAGGGTCGTGTCATCATGGCGCACTTTCTCAACATTTAACTCCAGATGTGGTGTTAAAACACGCACCTGAACACCAATGAATGAACTCCAAAATACAACACAGCCAGGGAGTATCCCATAACACAAACTGTAGTCAGAGTTAAAAAATAAACTCCAAAAATCTAACTCTTTCACACTTTTTTGCCTAACTCCTAATTTTTCAACTCCAGAAATTTGCTGTGCAGTATTATTGGTGGGGATATTTCCAACATAGTCTCATTAGAAAAACCATAACTCTACCTACATTTTTGCAAAACTCCAAAAAGATAGTTAAGAATACAATTCACTGCAGTTTCCTGCTGAAATGAATACTAGTTGCCCCCGTCTAATTTACTACACTTAATATCTATGGGAAACACAGTCTCTCTGCAGCATGTCTCTCTGTCTCTCTTTCTCTCTCCAACACACAAGCACAAAGAAAATTGTCAGTTCTGGGCTTGTCCCGTTATATAATGAATACAAAGGGTTTCTCTACAGGAAAGCTACATTATATTCTCAGTAATGAGGTAGTAACATTGTTATTTTTAATCCATGTGTGCATAATATTTCTATAATTCTCTGGCTACTGTGTATAGACCACAGGGGCCGTATACAGATTTGTACAGAGAATGTACAGATTTCCTCTCAGACCTATTGGTTACTGTTGATAAAGCGCTAATTGTCGGAGATTTTAACATTCACGTTGATAATACAAATGATGCATTAGGACTTGCGATTACTGACCTAATAAACTCTTTTGGAGTCAAGCAAAACATCACCGGGCCCACTCATTGTTTTAATCATACGTTAGATTTAATTATATCTCATGGAATCGATCTTACTGATATAGATATCGTATCTCAAAGTGATGATGTTACTGACCATTTTCTTGTATTGTGCATGCTGCGTATTACTGATATTAACTATATGGTTCCACGTTATCGTCCAGGAAGAACTATTGTTCCAACCACTAAATATAGATTCAGAAATAACTAACTTGGAAGTTTTTAGAATTGCATGGAAAAACAGTATGTCCAGTTATAGACAGGCTCTAAAAGCTGCCAGGGCCGAGCATATCCGCAAATTCATAGAAAATAACCAAAATAATCCAAGGTTTTTATTTAGCACAGTAGCTAACTTAACAAATAACCAGACGCCACCCGATCTAGATATTCCCTCACAGTTTAGTAACGATGACTTTATGAATTTCTTCACAGACAAAATAGATAACATCAGAAATACAATAACAAATGTAGATTCTACAGCATCTAATACTTCAGCTTCATTCATCGCACCCAAAGAAAAAATGCAGTGCTTTACAATTATAGGACAGGAAGAGCTAAATAAATTTATCACTGCATCTAAACCAACAACATGTTTATTAGATCCTGTACCCACTAAATAACTGAAAAAGTTGTTACCTGTAGCAGAAGAACCGCTTCTCAATATTATTAACTCGTCGTTATCTTTAGGTCACGTCCCAAAACCATTCAAGCTGGCGGTTATTAAGCCTCTTATTAAGAAACCACAACTAGATCCTAGTGAACTGGCAAATTACAGACCCATTTCAAATCTTCCGTTTATGTCTAAAATTCTAGAAAAAGTTGTGTCTGTTCAATTGTGGTCCTTCCTGCAAAAAAATGATCTCTATGAAGAATTTCAGTCAGGTTTCAGGTCCCATCATGACATACTCATAGATAGATTACAAAACTACACGGGTATTCAAGGGCAGGCTTTAAGATGGTTTAGATCCTACCTGTTCGATCGCTACCACTTTGTTTATTTAAATGGGGAGTCATCTCAGTTATCACCAGTTAAGTATGGAGTACTACAAGGATCTGTCCTAGCTCCTCTGCTATTTTCAATATACATGTTGCCCCTTGGTAATATTATTAGAAAATAGGGGATTAGTTTCCACTGTTATGCTGATGATACTCAACTATATATCTCAACAAGACCAGATGAAACTTCTAAATTATCCTAGCTAACAGAGTGTGTTAAAAATGTAAAAGATGGGGTGACCAATAATTTTCTCCTATTAAATTCAGATAAGACAGGGATATTACTTTTTGGACCAAAAAACAGTACACAAAATCTATTGGATTACAATTTGCAACTAGACGGATGTACTGTTACTTCCTCTACAGTCAAAAATCTGGGTGTTATATTAGACAGCAACTTGTCTTTTGAAAATCATATTTCCCATGTTACAAAAACAGCATTCTTCCATCTTAGAAAAATTGCCAAGCTACAAAACATGTTACCTGTTTCTGATGCAGAAAAGCTAGTTCATGCATTCATGACCTCTAGACTGGACTATTGTAATGCACTGCTAGCTGGTTGTCCTGCATCTTCAATACACAAGCTACAGGTAGTCCAAAATGCAGCGGCTAGAGTCCTTACCAGATCGAGAAAATATGATCATATTACCCAAAATGTACAGTCTCTGCACTGGCTACCTATTAAGTTCCGTATCAGTTACAAAATATTATTACTTACCTATACGGCCCTTAATGGATTAGCTCCTGCATACCTAACTTCTACAATGCTACAATCCATCACGCTCCCTAAGGTCGCAAAACTCTGGACTTTTGGTAGTACCTAGGATAGCAAAGTCCACTAAAGGAAGTAGAGCTTTTTCTCATTTGGCTCCCAAACTCTAGAATAGCCTTCCTGATAATGTTCGGGATTCAGACACACACTCTCTGTTTAAAGACACATCTCTTTGGCCAAGCTTTCAAATAATGCATTTCATAATCTTGTACTGCAGTTATATCTGATCAAATGCACATTATTATTTTTTAGCTTGGGTTAAACAAATCAATTTTGCTTGGTTGGAACAGCAGCTATGCTAATTATGTCTCTAATTGTTTCTCTGTTTCTGCCACAGGATGTAACTAGGATTTACACAAGCTTCAGCCTGGATCCAGAACACCTGAGAAGAGATGATGCCAACCCCTCAGAGGACCTCAGACGATGCCAACCCTGAAACAACATATAGATCTACCAAATCTTGCTATAAGTTTGATTTCAACATATAATAATTGCTGTTAATAGTGTTCATCGTCTGTTTGATTACATCTTTAATTGATTTGTCTGTACATTTCTGCCATATGTATATTGACTGACATAGTCACCAATGATAAGCTACTACTAAATATATTGTAGAAACTTAATTTTCTGTACAGCGCTTTGCAACGATTTGTATCGTGAAAATCACTATACAAATAAACTTGTATTGAATTGAATTCTGTAATAAATTATGTAAATTATGTAATAATCATCATCATAAAAATAATCATATTTTTAATACATTCATAACTATTTGGATGCACACTGAACTACTGAAATCTTCAGCATCATATAATGTAACATGCTTGGTAGTTATATTAATGAAATTCATTGGAAACTGTTACCAAACTACTGTATCTAGTCTTAAAATACTGTTCTGTGTATGTTTTCACATAGTATTAGTTCCCCTTTCAGTCGGTCACTCCGAGTCACGTCGGATGACCGACGAAATTGGGATCTCGCCAGAGAGACCAATCCACTTCGAGTGTAACTAAACGAGCCAATGGACATTGGCATGCGATTATTGCATCCAGCTGCCGCTGATCACAGCGTGAGCATAAGAGGCAGCTGGTGCACCGCATAAATTCATCCTTTCGCTTCGGAGCCGAGCGGTAGTGGTTGAAACTACTGCTCTCCCTTTCCAAGAGAGTGTTCTGCGAGCGAGTGCGGGCGTTACGGAGCAGCAGCTGTGGTCACGGTGTCCGGGAGAGAAAGATCGTCTTCCTGCTGACAGCCACGCTAGGAGTGTGCGGTGGCCAGCTCCCCTGCGTGCTTCAGCACTAAAAGAGCATTTCTCTGAAAGAGCAATTTCTCTAAAAGAGTAACACGGGTGATCGCGTCTTTTTAAAGATGTCTTATCACCCGTGCGTTTCTGGGTGTGGTCATTTCCTGGCGCCTCAGGACGGTCACGATCGCTGCCTCACGTGTCTGGGCATTCAGCACACTGAGGAGGCTTTCGTGGATGGTTCATGTTCTTCTTGTAGCGCTGGTACGCTCTCTCGGAACCTGGCTAGCGCTCCCCAGTCCGTCTCGGTGGCTCCTGCGGGCCATCAGACTCGGCTACGCGATTCAGTTCGCCTGGCGTTCGGGGGCATCCAGTTCACTTCAGTCAAGGCCGTCAATGCCCCTGTCTTGCATGCGAAAATTACAGTCCTGCTGGCGAAGGACGCGATAGAGCCGGTCCCTCCAGCCGATATGAGGTCGGGGTTTTACAGCCCTTACTTCATTGTGCCCAAGAAAAGCGGTGGGTTGCGACCGATCTTGGATCTGCGAGTTTTGAACCGTGTACTTCACAAGATGCCATTCAAGATGTTGACGCAGAAACGCATTTTTGGGAGTGTCCGCCCCCTAGATTGGTTTGCAGCGATCGACCTGAAGGACGCGTACTTTCATGTCTCGATTCTCCCACGACACAGGCCTTTCCTGCGATTCGCGTTCGAGGGTCGGGTATATCAGTACAAGGTCCTGCCCTTCGGGCTGTCCCTTTCACCTCGCGTCTTCACCAAAGTCGCAGAGGCGCCCCTTGTTCCCCTCAGAGAACGGGGCATGCACATCCTCAACTACCTCAATGACTGGCTCACACTCGCACAGTCTCAAGAGCAGTTGTGCACACACAGGGACCTGGTGCTCAGGCATCTCACCTAGTTGGGCCTTCGGGTCAATTGGGAAAAGAGCAAACTCGTGCCAATGCAGAGGATCTCTTTTCTCGGCATGGATTTGGATTCGGTCAACCAGACAGCACGCCTCACCCAGGAACGTGCTCAGTCAATGCTGAACTGCCTCAAGACTTTATCAGGCAGGACGGCGGTCCCACTGAAACTCTTTCAGAGGCTCCTGTGGCATATGGCTGCAGCTGCGGCCATAGTTCCACTCGGTCTGCTCCATATGAGACCGCTTCAGCACTGGCTCCATGGCCGAATCCCGAAGTGGGCGTGGAAACGCGGTACTCACCGGGCCCAGATTACATCGGCCTGCCACAAAACCTTCAGCCCGTGGTCAGATCCTTCGTTCCTTAGGGCAGGAGTGCCCCTGGAGTAGCTATCCAGGCATGCTTTGGTATTCACGGATGCCTCAGCCACCAGCTGGGGTGCCACGTACAACGGGCACGCAGTATCAGGGGTTTGGACGGGTCCCCTACTGCGTTGGCATATCAATTGCCTCGAGTTGCTGGCAGTACACCTTGCCCTGAGCTGCCTCAGAGGGCGCCTTCGGGGCAGGGACGTTCTGGTCCGTACGGTTTACGCTCCCATCCCATGTCGCAACTCGCCCGCCACCTCCTCCGCTGGAGTCAGAAGCATCTGAGGTCCCTTCGTGCCATCCACATCCCAGGAGTGTTCAATCAGGCTGCTGATGAGCTGTCTCGAGTGGCACTTCCTGGGGAGTGGAGACTCCATCCCCAGGTGGTTCAGCTGATTTGGAGTCGGTTCGGAGTTGCTCAGGTAGACCTGTTTGCATCTCCGGAAACCAGTCACTGCCAGTGGTTCTACTCCCTATCCGAGGTAGCTCTCACTATCGCTTCAGAACGAGCACCGTCCACAAGACGGGCCTATGTGCAGAAGTGGAACCTGTTCGTCGAATGGTGTTCCTCTTACCATGAGGACCCCCGGAGATGTTCGATCAGAGCTGTGCTTTCCTTTTTGCAACAAGGGTTGGAGCGTAGGCTGTCCCCCTCCACCCTTAAGGTGTAAGTTGCTGCTATTTATGCCCACCACGACCCCATAGAGGGGAGGTCGGTGGGGAAACACGATCTGGTCGTCAGGTTAAATCCTCCTAGGCCTCCCTCCCTACCCTCTTGGGATTTGGCATTGGTGCTAAGAGCCCTACAAACTGCCCCCTTTGAGCCGTTGCAGTCAGTCAAGTTGAAGTTTCTCTCTATGAAAACCCTACTCCTGACTGCGTTGGCCTCAATCAAGAGGGTGGGGGACCTGCAGGCATTTTCGGTCGATGAGTCATGCCTTGAGTTTGGGCCGGCTGACTCCAGTGCAACACTGAGGCCCCAGCCCGGCTATGTGCCCAAGGTTCCTACCACTCCCTTCAGGGACCAGGTAGTGAACCTGCAAGCGCTGACCCTGGAGGAGGCAGACCCAGCCCTAGCTTTGCTCTGTCCTGTACGCGCACTGCGTCAGTATGTGGATAGATCTCAGAGCTTCAGGACCTCAGAACAACTCTTTGTCTGTTACGGAGAGCAGCAGAAGGGGAAGGCTGTCTCCAAGCAGAGGATGGCCCACTGGATAGTGGATGCCATCACCTTGGCCTACAAAGCACAAGGTGTGCCCTGCCCGCTCAGGTTGCGTGCTCCACTAGGGGTGTCGCAACGTCCTGGGCGCTGGCTCGTGGTGCCTCGCTAGCAGACATCTGTAGAGCTGCGGGTTGGGCGACTCCCAACATGTTTGCTAGGTTTTATAACCTACGTGTCGAACCGGTTTCCTCCTGTGTTCTCACCTCAAACGGGTAGTGGCACTGAGAGGCCCCGGCTCAGAGTCAGCTTGCGGCGTCCTTACGCCTAATTCTCGAGAGAGTTCCTTAACCAGGCAAACTCTGTCGAGTCCTCCAGCACTCCGGCGTGCGGACGTGGCGGAGCATCCGGCGCCAGGCCTTTCAGCCAATGAATTCTTGAAATCTGGTGCGAGGCTAGTGCCCATTTGAGAAACCCTGCTGGGATCCCATATGTGAATTCCACGGTATGCTTATTAGAGCCGTGTTTCCCCTGGCATACCACGTTCTGCCATCTCTAATGATGCAGCCTAAGTCATCTCAGAGACTTCCATGTGCAATAGGGCCCTATGGGGTTACTTCACATGTCTGAATGTCACTTAACCCCCTGGATGCTATAATCGCATGCCAATGTCCAATGGCTCGTTTAGTTACACTCGAAGTGGATTGGTCTCTCTGGCGAGATCCCAATTTCGTCGGTCATCCGACGTGACGTCTCCGTTCGCTCCTTCAGGGAACGAGGGTTACATACGTAACCGGGACGTTTCTCTGTCTGTTCCTCAAAACCTAGATCATTATCCAAAAACAAATGTTGTTTAGAGTCAAAACAAAAATGATGAGTTCATCTTGTTTTACAGATCAATTCTGTGGTTTGAGAGAAGCAGTTCTGTTTACTTAGATAGGAAGCTCCATTAAATTAGTGTTATTTTGCAGTTCACATTCCTGCCAGACGTGTCTCTATGTCATTGTTTATGTCATTGTTGTTTGCAAGTCAGAGTTAAGTCTCATTGTCAACTCTTAAGGCTTATTCGGATTGTATTAGTTTTCAGAAAGTTATTGTTTCTGCAGATGTCTGTAATGTTTGCAGTAAGCATAAGAAATGTCTATATACCTAAGACAAGCATGTTGTGCAATTAATTATGTAGAAAATCTTATAAATGAGTGTATATCTGAGATTATAAAGAGAAATTGGTTTCAGGCAGAATATACCATTTTATTTATTCATGTATGTAGTTATATATGTATTTAATTATTTTACCAGGATGTCAATTTTTTACATCATTGCTTATGTGCGCTAATTTCTTCAGAACATTTTACAGAAGGTAATTCCACCCACACAGACACTTTTAAATCTTAAGCAATGATTACAGAAGACTCCCCTACTTGATATAGACTTGGTTCTTGAAGCCCAAGAGAATATAGGAATTCCCATTTGTATATTTATGATTCAGACTGATGTACAATGTGTCTGAGCCCCCCGTGATGCCGCACATAGGCGTAAATCCCGGGGGGGACGGGGGGTACAGGACCCCCCCATCTGAGGGTTGTCCCCCCTAAAAATATCATTACAAGCAACTCTGTGTCTTGAAAATAATATAATGAACATATACTTAAAATAATTGTGTAAGTAGTAAAACAAAATAAACGCAAAAAGCGTTTTAAGTTCAGAAATGTTTTGATGTCCCCCTCCCTTGCCTCACAGTGGTTTGGTCCACTGCCTCGATACACTCAGGACACGAGCACGGTGGGAGCAGTGTTGCCAAGTCCGCGGTTTTCCCGCGGAATTGGGCTACTTTAACGCTTTTTCCGCGGAATGTTTTTCATGTCCGAGGGTTGGAGCCATCCCAATAACGTGATATTTATCCCCTGGAAAGCGACATTTATCAGGGGAGCCCCACCAAAAAACGTGTATTTTACCCCACCGGAACACGATTTTTACCGGAAATCCCCCCTGAAAAGCGATTGGGCTAGTTTTGAGTAGCAATTGGACGGGTTTTGCTGTGAAAACCTGGCAACCCTGGGTGGGAGAGAATAGATAAAATAATCATTATAATATGACCGCGTGGTGAACCATATGAACCGAACTCATATTTAAACACGGTCTCCATGCTGTTTACACATGCTGTGTATCTATCCTTAAAAGTACAATTTTGGCTGTATTATTTGTGTCCCCTTCAAAAATTGCTCTTGATAAATTTTATGTTTCTTGTCCCCCCCTACTGTTAAATGAAATTTACGCCCCTGATGCCGCAATGCATCCTTTTGCACCCAGACTGCTACACAATAGTTTATCTGGTATTACATCACCTCTGGACTCAAATATAGACCACAAGGGCCGAGGACATTTGGTACAGGGCCTTAGAGACTTTTGGTGCTTTTTACACTAGAGCTTTTGATGCTGACCCAAGTAAACTGCCTTTGTAGAGCAATTCACATTCTTTGCATCGCTTGTAATGCATCCACAACAGAATCAAGTACCGTTCTGTGGGTGTAAAGTTGTAGTGGTAAATCTAAAGGGACAAATACTTTAATAACACAGTGGATTGTTACCTAGCAGTGGTAAATAACGGCTGCAAGTACTCACATAGGTATTCATTTTGATGACACAAACACATCATGATTCAGGCTCAAAAGTACAATATAAAAATAAACTTGTGAGGGCAAGAGGAAGATAATGGAATTTAACTTTTGGACCAAGCAATCAAACCCAGAATAAAGTGTGAAAACAGCCTTAAAGTATTAGAAATTAATAAATCAGGCTGATTTATTAAGCTGGCATACTATTGGAGCTAGAACAATGTTTTTTACAGCTTTTTTTTTAAACATGACACATAATTTTGAACAATTTCCTTTAGCTTTTTGATTAAATATGCATGATACACAGAAAAAAGGATCCTAATAATAATTTAATATTACTGAATCAACATAAATATATTCATTTATATAAAAAAAGGCTCATGTCTAAATTTCATCTAAAATATTGAATTTAAAAAAGAAAGTCATGGACATGTCATGTATCATTACCCACATGCCAGTTTTATGAAAAGGAGTTTTTCAGTATACACATATCTATTTTTTAATACAGTATGAAAGAATATCTGGCTCCTGTTGCATCATTTTTGCCTCAGCCCTTCTATCACCATCCCAGATCTAGATTTACAACCGAAACGAGTTTGCAAGTGTCCCATGGCTACAGAGTACTGCTGTCAGCATGCCACAAGGTGTATCTGAAGTTAATTGCACCATAAATGCAGCAGCACGCCTTTCTTACGTGGGACTGGTCTCCACTGTGCATGCAAACACTGTCCTTGATGTCCAGGGACGGTACAACACAGCCCAGCCTACATCATGACAATGACAGCCTGACCCCACACCTCCGGATCCACCGGCCTTCTGTACAGCTCGACCTTCACTTCCTCTAGCACAACAAGGCCAGCACACTACACTGTTTTGTGACACAATCATTAATTTTGATTTGTATTTCTATTTAAAATAAAAGCCTCTTTGATCATGTCTCCAATTCCAGTGTGACTGTCTTTAGCTAAGACAGTTAATTTTCAAAATAATAACAGTTCTTCCAATAATGAATATTCGTGTTATCATTTACTCATCATTTCTTCTGTGCAGGAATGGTTTAACAGAACATCCAAGTATTTCTAGTAAAGCCAAGCTCATTGGATAAAACCTGCCTTTTTTTTTTATATTTCTGCAAAATGATATAGTGTTGCTTCTTGCACATTTTTTGGAATTTTTCAAAATGAAATGTTCAGTTAGTGGCGCTAAATGTGCATTCAATTTTCCCATGAGATGAACGTGAATGGGGCAACATTTTATTTCGTTAGTTGTATGTTTTGCAGAAGTTCAGAAATTAAAAGTCCAGCGAGTGGTACTAATGTTCTATTGCAGTTGAAAATATTGTACTACCTGCACTAAACGCTACTCTAAACCTAACCTATAGTGTTAATAAAAGCAAACATGAGATAATACATTGTCATGCCATCTTAGCTTCCTTCTATGTGTCATTGTATTGTTTTATAGAGTGTTATGACTTATGTTTCACAGGATTCGCACCCAAGCATTTTGCGTCACAAGTGCAGCACTTTACCGGCTGAGCTGGCGAGCAAGTTTACTGTATTAGAAAAGTCATACATATGGAGCTGGTTATGTGATACAACTGTCAAAATGTATTACAAATCATGCACTATGCATTAAAGTAAGAGGTTATTGGTGTTTTGGGGGGTTTTCTGCTACTATTGTTCATTTCAGTTGGAAACTCCAGTGAATTCTATGTATACATTCAGTTTTGGAATTTTGCACTAAAAAGTAGCTAAAGTTACATTTTGCTTGCTGAAACATTTAGAAAATTATTAAATTATTATTATTAGTAGTAGTAGTAGTAGTAGTAGTAGTCATCGTCGTCGTAGTGTTGTTGTTGTTGTTGTTGTTATTGGGAAAGTATCTAAAAAAATACATAAAGAACAAAGGCAAATGTACAGGCTTAATATAGTTCATATTACTATTAATAGAAAACATAATTATACAATTAATTAATTATTAAATAAATAAAATTAAAAAAGAATAATAAAATAATTAATCTCAACAAAACATAGGAAGGGGAAGTGAAAGGGGTGTGTGGCCAAGTATGGTAACCCATACTTGGAATTTGTGCTCTGCATTTAACCCATCCAAGTGCATACACACAGTAGTGAACATACACCTGGAGCAGTGGGCAGCCAATGCTGCGGCGCCCGGGGAGCAGTTGGGGGTTTGGTGCCTTGCTCAAGGGTCTCACCTCAGTCGTGGTCTTCCCTGCCGGACCCGAGACTCGAACCCACGACCTTCGGGTTACAAGCCCAACTCTCTATCCATTAGGCCACGACTGCCCCAAAAAAAGATGGAGCGCTTCATGCATGAATTTTGCATGTCATCCATAAATTAACATAAATTGCGTGTCATCCAAACATACTGCACAACATAAATTAAAAAGGCAGCACAGGTTTACTGTCTTTAGAGCTTTGGAGTTTTTTGAAGATGAAATATTATATGGATATATTGATCAGTATCTTTCAAAGACAATAAAACGGGGCTTTATATGACTGAATTTGATACGGTCAATGTGAAATGGAGGAGCAATAAATTATATTTTAAATTATATATGTATAATAATATATATAATAATAAAATACTAATTTGTTTTGTTCATGTTATAGAAACAGTTATAGTTACGTATGTAATCCTCGTTCCCTGAAGAAGGGAATGGAGACGTCATGTCGGTGACTGGCAAATTGGGAATCTCACCAGAGAGACCAATCAACTTCAAGTGTAACTAAACGACCCAATGCACATTGGCATGCGATACTTGCATCTGACTGCCACACCCACAATGTGAATATAAATAGGCAGCAGGTGCAGCGCATATTCAGGTTTTTGCTGAGGAGCCGAGCCAGTGACCCGGCTGCTCAGTGGTGGCACAGCAACTGTGATGATAGGACGTGACGTCTGTGTTCCCTTCTTCAGGGAACAAGGGTTACACATGTAACCGAGACGTTCCCATTCAGTCTGTCATTTCAATGTCACGTCGGTAACCGACGAATTGGGAATCTCTACCAAAGCGCCACTGATGCTGCCCCTTCTAGTGCCCTGCACAGGCCTCCCGATCCACCTATTAGAAGATAGGATAGGGCCTACGCAGAGATCAATCACTGCTGTTCCTGCAAAACCCACTCGGTGAGACTTGGATAACACTGGGAAAGCGTGCCCTTTCTACAGGAAAAGGAATGCTATGGAAGCCACATCCTCCACAGGGAGGTTCTAAGTGGATTTTACACATATGGACTAACCCCGTAGGGCCTTACTGCATACGGAAGCTCTAGGGTGGCTCAGACCCAGTTAGGGCGGCTACACCTTTGCAGAGACACAGGCTTAGAAGCTATACCATGGAAGAGTACACATATGGGATCCCCTCAGGTTCACTACACATGGGCACCCAGCCTACCACCATTTTCAAGAATAAAGTGAATGAAGGCCTGGCTCTGGATGTTCTACCATGTCTGGCTGCTGAAGGTGATGGAGGAACTCAACAGGGTTTGCCCAACAGGGAACTCTCTTGAGCAAAATATCACAACTTTGACATAGCAAGCCGACACTAAGCCAGGGCCTCTCAGTGCCTCTCCCTGCTTGAAATGAGAACACAGGATAATACCAGATAAACACAAAGGCTATAGAATTTAGCGAACATGTTTGGAATCGCCCAGCCCACAGCCCTACAAATATCTATCAGTGAGGCACCATGTGCCAGCGCACAGGAGGATGCAATACTCCTGGTAGAGTGCAGGAGTAAAGTTTTCATTGACAGAAACTTTAGCTTGACTGATTGCAAAGGCTCGAATGGGACCTGCTGAAGTGCTCAGGTCTCAAGAGTATATGGAAGGAGGGCAAGGAGGATTTAACCTCGCCCCCATAAGGAACCTGATGACCAGGTCATGCTTCCCAACTGTTCCCAACATCTACCGGTTTGTGGTGTGTAGAGATAGCAGTGGAGCCTTCGCTCCAACCCTTGCTGCAGGAAGGAAAGCACGGCCCTGATCGAGCACCTTCGGGGGTCCTCTCAATGAGAGTAACACCAATCGACGAACAGGTTCCACTTCAAGGCGTAAGCGTGTCTCGCAGACCTTGCTCATGCCGAAGTGATGGTGTCCACTACCTCCTTGCTGTTTGATGTATGCAACCATCGCAGTGTTGTCCATATGGACCAATAATGCTTGCTGCGTAACTGCCCTTTCAGGTGACTCAAAGCAAGACATACTACTAGCAACTTGAGGCAATTGATGTGCCAATGCATTTGGGGGCCTGTCCAAACCCCTGACACTGCCTGCCCATCATACATGCCCCAGCCAGTGGCAGAGGCATCCGTGTGCACCACAGCAAGCCTGGAGACCTTCTCTAGGGGCATTCCTGCCTGAGGGAACACAGGGTCTGCCCAAAGGGTGAAGGTTTGGCGGCAGGCCAGTGTGATTTTCACCCGGTGAGTGCCACGTTGCCACGCTCATCTCATATTTGGCCATGAAGCCAGTGCTGCGTGACTGCCGCTGCAGCTGCCATATCCCCCAGGAGCCTCTGAAACAGCTTCAGTGGGACCGCTGTCCTGCCTTTGAACGAACTCAAGCAGTTCAACACTGATTGAACATGCTCCTCTGTGAGGCATGCCATCTATTCGACCGTATCAAACTCCATCTAGAAAAGAGATCCTCTGCACAAGGGAGAGTTTGCTCTTTTTCCAGTTGATCGAAGACCCAGCTGGCTGAGGTGACTGAGCACCAGGTCTCTGTGTTCGCACAACTGATCTCGTGATTGTGCCAGTATGAGCCAGTTGTCGAGATAGTTGGGGATGTGAATGCTGTGTTCTCTCATGGGAACAAGGGCTGCCTTTCATGAAGATGCAGGGAGACAGCCTTCACTGAGGTCAACTGGATCCCCCTGAACTTGGGGGGACGCCAGGTGAACTGAATCACATAGCTGAGTCTGATGGTCTGAAGGAGCCAGCGAGATGGGCTGGGAAGTGCTATTACGCACTTCTCAGGGCCTCTTACGCTTGCCGCCAGGTTTGGCGGGGGCCTGGACAGGCTGGGCGGCCTACCTACGACCAGCTTCACGGAGCTGCTTACCTGGAGATCGCCGATGTGTGGGAGCGGGGGCAGACACAGGGGGCCACCCTCGGCGACGAGCAGACTGAGGAGCTGCAGCTGGCGGTTGGGTGGAGGCAGCAGCTGTCCGCTGGGGCAGGATGCGTTTAATTGCCTCTGCTTCTGTGCAGCTGAGAACTGCTGGGCAAAGCTTTCAACTGCATCGCCGAAAAGACAGGTCTGGGACACAGGGGAATTCAAAACAGGATCTTGTCCGCATCCCTCATTACAGCCAGACACAGCCAGAAATGGCATTCCTGGACCACAAGCGTGGACATTGCACGACCCAGCGAACACACAGTGACCTTCGTCGCCCAAAGCGCAAGTTCAGTTGCAGTCATCCAGCCTTGAGGGCTTGGGATGCAGTGGAGGTTTCCACTCAAGCCCGAACCTCTCAGTGGCCCGGGCAAGCATAGCCGTCATCTCCGGGTCTGACTCAGGCATTGCCACCATCCCAGAAGGAGGCAGGGCAGCCGAATCCTCATCCCCGGAGAGATTAGGCTCGGTCTCCGATGTAGCGATTGACATCTGATCGTCAGGTGAAGCCCCAGAGGTACACTCTGAGAAGGTCCAGCACATTCCCTGGGCATCTTCACTGGCTGCGGAGCACAAGAGGAGTGAGGGTCCCCGGGAGGTTGGTTCCTCGGAGGGGAAGTCCTCACTGTCACCCTCAGACCACCCAGGCCACTATCTAAAGTAGTCCTTCCCTGGCTTTTACCAGGAAGAGAACTAGATCAAGGCAGAGGCATTGGAACTCCACCTCTTTTGAGGTATTGGAGCTTGATCCACAGCTTCGAGATGGTCATCTTTCCACAGTGGGAACATGACTAATCCACAAAACCCACCTCAGCGTGCTTAATGCCCAGACAGGCGTGGGTGAATGATATCTTTAAAAAGACGCAACAGCACACCCGTGTAATATTCTTTTTTTTTTCTTTTAGTAGTGCTGAAGCACACAGGAGAGATGGCCGTGGCAATACTGAAAGGGATTGGTGCAGCCTGCAGTGTGCACACACTCACAAAACAAAAGAACAAAACGACCACCGCTGCAGCGCTATAACCACTAGCACCCGAAGAGGCTTCCTGCAGAGACTCTTTCAGTTTTTGAAGCAATTTGGTGGAGCAGAACAGAAAATGTCCACTCGTCTCCGAAGCGAAAAGCTGAATATGTTCTGCACCTGTTGTCTATTTATACTCACACTGCAGGGAGTGGAAGTCAGATGCAAGTATTGCTTTAGTTACACTCAAAGCAGATTGGTCTCTCTGGTGAGATTTCCAATTTGTCGGTCACCGATGTGACGTTGACCTGATCAACTGAAAGGGAGCCAAACAACACCTCTTTAAGCAACACTGAGAAACCCAAAAACAAGCTTTAGTTTGGTATATTTATCAGTATAGTTATTTTTACTGTTATTGTTCTTGGTGTGAAAAGGCCTTAAAACCAATAAAAATATAAACCCCACTTTATTGTTTTTTAAATCATACAAGTTTATCTTGACTTTTGTTTTTGTACATAAACCTATTGAATGAACAGTTTTATCGGAGAAATATTACATCTAATCCACTTTGTCTGCAGTGAAGTACACAAACACTTGCCTGTTTTTCAATTACTTGCCTATATTTGTTTGTATGCAGATGACAGTGTTGTTGATTACGCATCTCACATTTGCTCAACTTTGTTTTCAGGTGGGTGTCATATACAGGTGCATGAGTTTCCCTAGTGACCACCTGGGGCAGCTGTGTTTTTGTTGTTGTAAGCTGCAAGATCTTATTTTTGCTTCCAGTTTTCTGTCATACATCACTTGGGACTGATGACGTTGGGTGGCTGGGTGTTCTACAGTCTTCATTTGACACAGCACACTGTAAGTCTATTGTTGATATTATTATCAAATGAGCTCTTTGAAACGTTGACTAAATCTCTAATGCTTGTTTAAAGTTATGAGAAGCATTTTGAAACTCTTAAAAAATTATTTGTTTAAAGTCATCAGCTCAAGTCAAATCCTTGAAAGTATTCTGATACTTGTGAACCCTTGTAAAGTCTTGATTGTGTCTCTCCGGTTTCTGTATTCTTGTTGCTTCTCCCATGTCAATCAACCAGACTAAACTCATGTATTCATGCTGCATGAAAAGTGATTAAAAATACTCACTTTTCTGTGCTTCAACTCTACTGAGAATACTGAAGACTAAATTAATCAGATGCTTGGTACGATTTGCTGCAGGCAAAGTGTTTGCTATGCAGACTGGAATCTGATACGTTCAAGTGTGGTAGCTGTGAAAATTAGCTGATTTGAGAGGTGGAGTGAATCTAACACCATCTCACAAGGTCAAGTTCTGTTGGTTTGGAGTAAGTTTGGGTGGGGTAAAAAGTCAGACAGGGTAAGGTAATGATCAGAATGGAATACTAGATTACTAATCGCAGCCCATCGTATTTGATGAAGACATTCCTCCTCATTAATGGTGTGTTCTCTAATGGCTGTAGAGCCCAGTCCTTGATCTAAAAATATTATTGCATGGTGGACATGTGAAGTCTGGGTTAGTGAGGGCATGAATGGTTGTAAGTCTCTTTAGTATTTTAGCAGTTTCTTCTTGTTTCTCAAACCTACTCTACTCCTCTGTGGCAGAACTGTCATCAGGTAGAATGGTTAGCTGCTGCCTCTTTCAGTCACAAGAGTCAATTCAACATTTCCTTAATTGTGTATAGCCTTAAAAATGCATTTGTGTGTGTGTGTGTGTGTGTGTGTGTGTGTGTTTGAATATCATATTTGATAGGTTTTTATGACTCATATAGTAGGAGAATATGGAGGGGGGGGGGGGGGGGGGGGGGGACTCTTTTATTCAGAGGCCCAAAATGGATATGCAAAAAAAAAAAAAATGTGCAATTTAGTGCAGTTGCTGATATTTATATGGCCGAAAAAGTAAGATGAAATTCTGATTACTTGTCAGTGAGATTTTTATAACATATTAACATACAGTGCAATCCAATACAATGATGATAGAGAGATGGACAAATGAATGTTCCTCAAAAGCCTGATGTATTATATTTAATACTCACATTTTAACATGGTTTAAATATATTGTGACGAGTCGGCTGCCTCCCCCCTTATTATCAGCAGCACCCCGTCCCTTAATCGCCGCCCTTCACCAGGCTCCCGACGGGAGTGGGTGTGTGAGAGAGGAGGGGCGCTGAAACAGCCAGGTCTGGCGGCGTGTGATGAGGCACACCTGAAGGGAATGAAGCCTCATCACCGCCGCTGTTAAATGCCGAGCGCACCTCTCCTCGAGAGACCGGTCTCTTCCCCGTGTATGCACGCTGGTGTCCTCGTGGGTCCAGGAAGGGAGCGTAGAGGGAATCCCGCGCCGCCAGAGACGTGAGCCGCCGGACCCGTAATACGGCCACCAGGCCAGGATGCCGGGCCGTTCAATCCCGTCGAGCGCCGTGGGCCAAGAAGGAGGAAGAAGCCGCTGGAGAAGCCGCCGCCCCTCGCGCCCCGGTCCTCAGAGGGGAACGCGTGCGGCCGCCGGACTCTGCCCCTTACCTGGACCCTTCCTTCCAGAACACTGCCCCTCCTTCACGAACCTCGCAGCACGACGAGGACACCAGATCCCCTGTTTATTTTGGACACTATTTTCCCCTTTGGACACGTTATTTTATTATTTCTGTTAAATAAAAGCCTCTCCGAGGCCTGACGCCCCACCCACTGTGTCTGTCGTTTGCTCCTCCCGTCACAGTGGTGGAGAATGCGGGCAAGGCGGAGCTTAGACAGCGGAGCTTAGACAGCGCAGTTGGGCAACACCTGATGACGTCATCCCCTCTCGTTCGTAAAAGTTCGAGAAAACCCGCACTGGGACGGAGGAACGATGGAGACGGCCTCCCAGGCACCAAAGGGGTAAGTGACGTTTGTTACTATTGTCATTTACCCTGTGGTTGGTTGAGGCTGTCGACTAAAACCTGGTTTCTCTGTCCCGGTGCCGGCGCGGTGCGAGAGGGAGAGTTGCCCGGAGAGGAATCCCTGCCCCGCCCACTCCGACCGCTGGAGCCTGGTTGAGGAAGGTAGCACTCCTGTGTGGGCGGCGGCCTTATGACGGGGGTGTCGCTTGGGGGGGGGGATGTGACGAGTCGGCTGCCTCCCCCCTTATTATCAGCAGCACCCCGTCCCTTAATCGCCGCCCTTCACCAGGCTCCCGACGGGAGTGGGTGTGTGAGAGAGGAGGGGCGCTGAAACAGCCAGGTCTGGCGGCGTGTGATGAGGCACACCTGAAGGGAATGAAGCCTCATCACCGCCGCTGTTAAATGCCGAGCGCGCCTCTCCTCGAGAGACCGGTCTCTTCCCCGTGCATGCACCCTTCCTTCCAGAACACTGCCCCTCCTTCACGAACCTCGCAGCACAACGAGGACACCAGATCCCCTGTTTATTTTGGACACTATTTTCCCCTTTGGACACGTTATTTTATTATTTCTGATATATATATATAATATATAAGTAAACCTAAGCTGCTTCGGTCCAGTAAATGATTTTTGTGAAATAGTACTCAATTTTTTTTTTTTTTTTTTTAATTTTGTAGAGTGACTGGCAAAGTCCTGGAAGTGGTTCAATAAAACCATGTGATTACTTGCGTTTGATACTTTATTTAAACTAATTATTATTGCCTCATTGCTATATGTATTTTAAGTCATTTTAAATTATAATTTTGAACAGCAAAAAATAGTTAATGTAGTTAAATAGTAATGTAGTTGATGTTTTTAGGTTGGTCTTTATACCTCTTTTCTGACCCCTGCGGACCATTAACCCAGATGTCAGCCCAGAAGTCGTCCATACACAGGACTTGCTGAATATTGAGGCACCGTATTAACCCATCCAAGATAACTACATACTGAATAAGGCTCAGCATATACTATAGATTTAGTGTGTAACTCAAAAGTATCTTATAATGTGAGACTTCATTCTGATTAAAACAAAGTTTATCTTGTGTCCTAGTGGATAGAGAAAGATTTTTGGAGTTTGATGGTAATATGCAATAGGTAGAAATAAACAGTGTTGAGGGTAATATGCTATAAGTCATGTATGCAACCAATAAATTTAGTATTATGTAATTAAAAATGTTACTCATTATATTAACACCATAATATCAAAGTTTTTTGTTTGTTTGTTTGTTTTCCCAAATAAGTAACATGCATTACTCTTGTATTTATTAAATGTATTTTCTGATAAATACAAAGTGTGATAGCCAAACCTGTGGCCACACATTGACAGTAACATTGCACTTAGCCAATCATAATGCATACATCATAATGCATTTCACTATACATTCCTTTAAACACTTTTAAGAGCAGTAAATTCTGAAATTGGGTGTGTTTTTGTTTGTTTGAAATATACAGTTTGCTTGAGGATATCTAGATTACTTGGTGCTTAGACCTATTTTCTGATGTAATTCTTGTGTGTTTGGAAAGTTTGAAACATTTTTAAATGAAAGAAGTATTTACAATTCACAAGTTTAAAACTTTCTTTTAGAGAGAAAATTTTCCTTTAGATACTGTAGCACCATCTCATGCTAAAATGGATTTTCATTTAATGCAATGTGTAAGACTCAGGTTCAGGGTCGTGCAAAAGGACTGAATAATACACAGTACATACTGTAGATTTAGTTTGTAACAACAAAAGTGTCGTAAAATGTGATATTGACTTTGTCAGTGAACCGTGTTTAACCATGTGTCTAAGTGTCAAGACAAGGACTCTTTGAAGTTTGATAGAAATATGCGAGAAGGGTAATGTGCTACAAGTCATGCATGCAATCAATAAATAACAAATATAACAAAAACTGTTATAATTACATCATAATATCCAAGTCACTTTTTTTCAAGTAGCATGTATTTCCTTGCAGCCCACCCCAAGAATTTATTTATATATATATATATTTTTTTTTTTTAAACTTTCAAAAAAGTCTAGTGTTGTTAGTGTTGTTGTTATTTGTACTGAAAAATCAACCTCAGAGCAGAAGTGGATTTGCACTGCAACTGGCAGCATAATTTCCCCACATCTCCTATACAATATATCACATCCACAGTGGCACACAGAACCTTACATTTTTTCTTTCTGGATATTCAATTTTGACATGACCACAATACGTGCAAAGGCCAATGAAGGGACAGTTTCTCTTCCTTTTTCGTAAGGCAGAACAGAGGGAAAAAATTCTGTGAGTAATTACTTAAATTTGGACCCGGTCCTCACATAAAGCTATTTCAGGCCTTGGTTGCTTTAGAGACGCATATGGGCTACTGGAACTTTTTTATCCTTTCTGGAGCTTGACCAGCATCACAAATCTCTCACAATGTGTGCATGTATGCTTGAGTGATCCTGTGAAAAGATGGCATCAACTACAATCAATAAATTATATACATCAGTATATTAAGTCTAACACCTTACTCCGCAACTTACTGAAATGTCAAAATGACTCATTTGAAATGAGTATATCATAGAGTATATTTGTAAAATGTAACCCTTTATAATAAATAGAGATAATTACTGTAACACTAATTTGTAAAAATTTGTTTATAGACAGTATAATTTAAGAAAATACAACAAAAGCCCTTAATTTTGCATATTTTGTCAACAGATGCCTTAGACCAACTTGGTTGAGACAGAAACACAAAATATCCTTAGTATGTCACTGAATAAAATCATTCACATTTCACAATGAGTAACAGAAGTTTATATATAACCAATGGGATCTCATGACTGTTTGTATGTATTGTATGGAAAGCATAGTTCCACATACCATACTGATGTATTAATAGCATTGAAAATATAAATATTTAACATATTAACAACATTAGAAACAAAGCGATGTTTATGACCCCTTACTGAATCTACAAACACTGAATAAGTTTCTTGATAGCATTGCATTTATAATCAATGAGATTAAATATGTTTTCAATGCCATTATATTTATTTAAAGCAGTTGGTGCAAGTTTAACTTAATTGGAAACTATTTATTTGTATTTTGTGTGTTCTGACTTTTGGTGCCATATTTAACATATTTGTAAGTGTTAAGCAATTTAAAGAAAATAGCATCTTAAAAAAAATGGAATTTCTGTAATCGTCTAACCATTACTTATGTATTTTTATTTTTGCCATGATACATAAAAGGAGTTTTTTTAATATACATCTATTTTATTTGTGCACTATAATATGATTGCTAAGTGAGGAAATCACCAAAATTGAATCCTCAGTCAATTTTCGCTTCCATCCTCAACAGCGACCTTAACCGTCAAATCCCATACTCAATAAAAATACAAAATTTGCCACCTTAAGAAGTGTTACGACAAAGATCATCTGACTTTTACTTTCACTCACTTCTCTTTTTTTCTTGTAGAACTAATCAACATATTAAGTCATCCTGCAATTAATTTCCCTCATATGAACTGCTAACTTTCCAGGCCTGATGCACATGTGCAAATTCACCAATTTCTTCAAAGCTATTTTGTTTTCACACACACTTCAGAGTTCACATATCTATTAAGCTCATGAATTCAGCTGCCGAGGATGTTTACCTCAGAATCAGCGCTGTGTGAGTAATTATGGCCAGTCATAACATATATCCTAATCCTATCTGGATTACATAAAAATGTCAGAGCTTCAGCACTGGGAGCTGCTTTGTGCTATATTCAAAAAAAAAAAAAAAACCTTTCAGAGACGTTCGAGATTTTGTCCCCCAGTGGGCCAGCATGCTGCAATGGAGGCACTAACAAAGAGGACTCTACTCTTTGAGCAAAGCTGATTTCTTCTTTGACCATTGCAATAAATTCAGCCTAGACCGCCAACCATCTAGGCAGGAGAAACAACATCAATGAAGGAGACAGAAACAGCAACACTGGGAGGGATCGTGCATGAGGATGCTATGTCTGCATAATTGGCATAAGCAGGGAAGATACACGAGCAGAGATTAAATGTATTAATGCCACCGTTTGTCTCAGAGAAATATGTTTCTGTGCTCTCTCACACACAAGATGTTGGTCACAGGTGTGGAGTGACACAATAACGTCTCATATTGTGAGGGTCATTCATGAATGACCTTTTCGAGAGGATGGTTACTAAGCGGAAAGATTGTCTGCAGGCTGCCAAGCAACTACAAATCTCAGCCTGCATAATCTACTAGGCCAGTATTACTCCTCCAATTTTAGTCAATGTCCAGTTGAATTAATTTTTCCCATATGTGTCAGATTATTGCTTAAAGAAACAGCTCAGACATAAATGAAAATTCTGTGATTATTTACTCATCTGTATAACTTTAATTACATTTTCCATGGAACACAAAATGAGACGTTTAGCAGAATGTTCAATGCTCTTTTCTATAGAATGAGTGAAGGCAACAGATACATAAAACATAAGCGTTCCATAACATTTGTGCACTACATTCCATGTCTTCCAAAGCCATTTGATACACTCTCTGAAACATAAATCACTCTGAGATTATCCTTAACCTTCATATTATGTTTTCAAACTGCTTCAAAAACTGGTTAAAAATATTTATTTATTTTCAGTTGGTTTCTATGTAATTTGCCAGAAATCAACACTTTCAAAAGCAGCAAAGACCCTGGGAAATAAAAAAAAAATAAAAAAATACATAAATAAATAAAAAACTGAAGACTCATCTTATGAATCAAGGAAAATTCACTGTTTCTGTATTTGAGTTACACAGTCAAAAATCTGTCCGAGTATGTTTTGGGTTGTTTGTTTTTTGGATCTCAGTTAGTAGACTGTTGTAGCAATGAAAATAAGAGTCTGAAACCCTCACAAATTTATCCTCGAAAGGGTTTAGAAATTTAAAATGAAATTTTACCCTTGCAAGAGTTTAACAACGAGACATTATTTACCAGACACTATTTACCAGAGGTGGGGGCAAGTCACACATGTTCAAGTCTGAAGCAAGTCTCAAGTCACAGTACAAACTAATCAAGCAAGTCAAGTCAAGTCAAGTCAGTGGCTCACCTCAAGCAAGTTGAGTCCTGATAAGGATTAAGTCAAGTCAAGTCACAGTATCAAACAGGAACAAATATATTTTTGCCACACGACCTTATTCATTTTTCCTCAGAAATTAACTTTTTTAATTATACATTTTAAATAAAAATGTTTTAAATATAACATTTTGAAAATAGGCAAAATACTACTTCGTATAAGTCTGTAATTGAGAAAATATTGATAAAAACACAAGATAAAAATATGTATCTCATATTTATGTTATATTGAGTTTGACCATCCTAGGAGACACAGATAATATTTAACAGATGTTTGAAAATGATTTTGCACTAAATATCTCCAGCGAAGACTGGGATTCAGTCTGGGAGCACGCTAAAGAATTTCAGTGTGTCACAAAACATGCTATTAAATTTAAAATAATATGCTGACTACAAATCAACCCTTATATCAGAAATAAAATGGACCCAAAATTTTCAGCGGCTATAGACACCCTATTTGGACTGTTTCTTTCACTTTGCATGATTGCCTACATTGTTCTTGAAAATTACTGTCATCATGGCTCAAAACAAGAAGCCTATTGCTGTTAATGTTTATGTATCTTCCCCTGTAACTTATCGATTTCTTTGATTTTATCTTAAGAACTAAATTCACATCTGTGCATTTAAGGTCTGCCTAAGCGTTTTGTTTTGTTTTATTTTATTTTTGTTTTCTGTTTCTTCTGTTGGGGGGAAAAAATAATTTAAAAAAACTGAATATAGAAATATGAAATTAAATGATAGACCTACTCTATGACATTAATGCCGCCAGTAAGTGGTGGCAAATCACTGCTTTATCACAGAAGCGTTCATTGAACTGATTCATTCAAAACAGTTGATTCGTTCATGAACAAGTAAGAATGGGCCACTGAATCACTCAACCGATTCGTTCGAATCCCTGGATTCGTTCAGTATTCAGTGTGTACTCTAGCTGTGGGCTGCACCGAACTGTTGGCAGCCGCGCTGAAAATATTACTAAATATCGTATGTTATAAATATAAAAACTCATACTAGGGCCATTTTGACAACATGTCTTGGATTTTAGGTTCAAGAGAAATATCACTAATCGATAAAACACTGTGGTTTCCGTGGTACAATTCCATATATTGATTTAACGTTACAAAGAGGGATACTTGACACTAAAGCATTGTTTTGAGAGACAAACGCCAGCGAAATTACAGTTTGACGTCGTTAATTACAAACACGAGATTAATAATTTATAATCACTTTAATTTAATGAATTTTAAGACCAATGCTGTTTTCAACTAACGAACAAGTTTACATACCTTTCCTTTATGAAGTGGTGATGTCCTGGCTTTGCAGATGCACACAGTTTTGATTCGAAGCGTTAATCCAAACATCGCGAGATTCTCTGGCTCCCTGTATTTGGCGCGCTGTGTTCCTGCTCTCGTGCAGTCATGAACTGCGCAGACTCGGATCACTTCTGCCGCTGGTTCAGTGGCTTGCGTTTTGTTTACCAAATTTTGTCGCTTTGATTTATAATAATAATAATTAGAGTTGTTATAAAGTCAAGTCCTGCCGAGTCATGAAGGTCAAGTCAAGTCAAGTCATTTTCTTTATTTAGTCAAGCAAGTCACAAGTCCTTAAATTTGCGACTCGAGTCAGACTCGAGTCAAGTCACGTGACTCGAGTCCCCCACCTCTGCTATTTACAGTAAGTGCAAATAGCAATAAATACTGCTTATACTATGAATAATGTTCATTATTTATACTCAGTGCGCAAATGGTAGTCATGACTGTATATAGCTAATTTTGTATCCAAAAATCTTAGATTAATTCGATTAGATTAAATAATAGTATTAAAGAGAATTTTTTTTTTTTTTTTTTTTTTTTTACACAAATTTTAGATTTTTCTCTGACTATTCTCTGACAAGCTACAATAGAGGTTTTCTGTTTTCACATGAATATTTACTGTTTTACGTGGCAGTTCTTGGCAAATTGCATGGAAAACCATGTAGGTCAATTTGACCCCAACACTAAAGTTGTCCCCAGTTTTTTTGACAGGAGGTTAAAGGTGCATCATTGTACCGTATCTACCCCAGAAGCTGCTTATTGCTAGAATAGTAATATGTAGGTACTGCTATGAACCTTTTGGGTGAAAATATTAAAACGCAGTGACAAGCTGTTATAACCCTATATATATATATGTATATAAAAATATATATATAAAAGTACATATATATATATATATATATATATATATATATATATATATATATATGTATATATATGTATATATATATATATATATATATATATATTTTTTTTTTTTTTTTTTTCTTAATGAGAGCATAGCTTTGTGTGACGAACAGACTGAAAGTCATTTTACACTGAACATTTTTTCCTGTCTGCAGTAGCTCTCAGGTCTCATTTGTATACATTATTCAAATGTGTTACCACAAGATGCATCATTTCAGGTTTGATGATGTCACACTTAGAATGATTCACCTGTATGGAATTCTTTTATGGTGCTTTTTTTGTCAAGCTGGCAGTCCAAATTCAAGTGGCGTCCTATTGCACATCTTGAAAATTCAGACCCTGCTAGTTGAATCGAATGTAGTGGTATATGGAAATGAATTTTACTGAGTGTGACCAGTTTTACTCGATGTGCTGCACACATAAAACAAGAACAACAAATAACTATCAAGGCCCAGCAGGTTGTTTGGCACATGTTTTTGTCTTCCAGATAACACTGTCAGCAGATGAAAATGTGTGTTTATGAGGCCGGGTGGGTAGGTGTGTTGTTGGAAGCTCCAAAGCCCTCCATTTCCGCTGTCCTCACCGTCAAGTTAATTACTGTGCATCTGTAGTACCTCACAGCTGAAGTAAAGATAGTTGTTTTTTTAAGCCCTCTGCCAGTTTCATTACCGCTAATGCTAGCGTGGGCTCTAAGCATCAGTGCCGACTGTCACTGTTTGTTTGTGTGTCAGCAAGTTGACAGTCACCTGGATGTACTGTAGTTAAAATATCAAGGTACAATAATTGGGTTAATTGCTTATATAGTAAACACTGTGTACAACAAAGAAACACATCCTGTGAGGAGGGAACCTGTCAATTTATGAGTACATTTAGAATGATTGAGACTGCAAGACTCAGATGTGTGTGTCTGAGTGAGGAAACAACAACACTGGGATCTTCTGCAAGAAGGGTTTCAGCTGAAAATGATTATTACTTCTTCCTGTCTGTGTTCAGTTAGATCCATTTGTAGTTATATTGAGTCCAAGAATCACCAACATGGACATGAATAGACTACTTAGCAGAAAAATAATACAGATAAATGCATTTTGCTTTTTGATGTGTCTTTGTTATCACTTTATATAAGGTGTATTTATCTACTATCTACTTATGTCCAATAAATTATTGTTTGGTAAAGTGTACTTATTGTGTTCATGATGTATTGCAAAACACTTCTGCTGCTACTTAGGTGAGACACAGTTAAGGTTAAGGACATATTTCCTTAATGATTCATGTTATTACATAGTAGTTAAAGGCACTTAATAAAATGGGTCTATGACACTTAAGAGCAGTAATTCTGAATGTGTTTGTTTGTTTGTTTGAAATATACAGTTTGCTTGAGGATATTTAGTTTTCTAGTTTTTAAGTTACTCTTTTCTGATGTCATTCTTGTACTTCTGGAAAGCTTGAAACATTTTAAATGAAATAAACATTCACAATTTAAAAATTTAAGCATTTCTTTGAGAGAGGAGATATTCCTTTGAATAATGCGGTACCATTTCATGCTAAAACTGCAAGATTTTTTCATTTTACCAGAGATACAATGTAAGACTCAGGTTCAGGGTCTTGCAAAACACTGGAGTGCAAACAAAATGAGGACTGGCTTGTATTGGAGCAGTGTCACTAAAAATGAATCACAGCTCTTGTAATGCCGATTTCTGGTTGTCTTTGGAAGGTTATGCAAGGGCTTATTATCGAGTACTGCATGCAATATGGCCTGCCTCACATTGTAGGAAATAATGTTCACTTTGCATGCTAACAAGACACTTCAACCAAGGTTTTTCCACTGTTTACCTGGATAGAATCAGGCACTCCAGTGTGACAGGTTTTTACAAATGCAGGCAAAACGTGAATAGCATTTGTACAATGAATGCAAGTAGCTGCATGAAACCTTGAAAAACATTTTGATATTAACATAATAACAAATTAAGCCTGCAAAAAACATTAAAAAATTTAAAGAAAGAAAGAAAGAAACTCAGGCCATCCCAGATGTACAAAAGTTTATTTCTTCATCAGAACAGATTTGGAGAAATTTAGCACTACATCCATCACTTGCTAACCAAAGGATCCTCTGCAGTGAATGGGTGGTGTCAGAATGAGTCCAAACAGATGATAAAAACATCACAATAATCCACAAGTAACGTAAGTAATCCACAAGCTGTGTGTTTGTGACAAACAAATCCATTATTAAGACAATTTTAACTTCAAACCATTGTTTCCGTTGTCGATCCGTAAGGTTGCTTTTTCCATTGAAAAAATTGCCTCATCTGAATCAGGAAAAAAAAAAAAAGTACAGATCAAGCACTCTTTACAAGTGAAAACAGTTTTAAACAAATATGGATTTTGATGCAGTAGAACAACAGGGGGTGGACTTTTTCACTGGAGGAAGTGTTATTATGGATTTTGGACTTGTATTTTGGTCAGAAGTGATGGTGTAAAGTTAAAAAGTCTTAATGATATATTTGTTTCCTAGAAACATGCAGCTTTTCACTGCACAAGATGGTAATTGATGATCTGGAGTTGTGTTGATTACTTGTGGATTATTGTGTTTTTATCAACTTGTTGAGTGATTATTTTGACAGTGCCAATTCACTGGGGATGATCTACAGAATACACTTGAAATCAGTGTCTGAGTTATTAAAATTAATAACCTTCACTGCAGATGATCCACTGGTGAGAAAGTGATGTAATGCTAAATTTCTCCAAATTTGTTCTAATAAAGAAACAAACTAATATACATCTTGGATGGCTTGAGGGCGAGTACATCTTAAGCAAATTTTAAATAACTATTCTTTTAATGAAAAAATGAAAAATATGATGGGTAAAATGTTTTGTATAATAAGCTTTATTTGCATTATAACATGCAAACTGCCCTCCTTTGCATTGCAATCGAGTCCTATATTCAATACTTCATAGACTTGCTAACTCCACATTTGCCCACCTGAAAGTGGACAACTTCTTACATTCTTCTTTTCAGATGCATTCAAACTCTGACAGACTGAAAGCAATGTGTCTGTGAGTGTGAGCTGCAATCATTAGGTCAAGTCAAACATTTCTATGGAGTTAACATCCAGGCTTTGGTTGACCACTTGAGAACACTCAGAGATGTCTGGAAAGCTACTCCAGCATCGTCGTACTTGTGAAGTTTAGGTTTTCAAGCACAGACCTCTTTGTGCTTGGCTCAAAGCAATTTTCTCAGGGTCCTAACTAGTGTCACAGTCTGAGAAGCTTCCACACAAGACTCTGCTGCCGCCCACCATGCTGGCCGAGGTGATGCGTGGAAGCAATTTTGGCCAGACAATGGCAATGTCCAAAAACTGGAAGTTTATTGTCTACCAATCTGGTCAGTTTATCAAGGCGGCACAGATTTAAAACAAAACGAATATATAAATTAATTTAGAAGCTCACTGTTCTATTTGTATGATGAAATTACCATTTCAGTCATTAAATATTTACTTCTTGATGTCTAAAGCCCACTTTGTAATGCTGGTGATGTTGAATGTTTAATGATTAACACTTGTTAAACTATTAAAAGTGGACAAGTGCAAGGTTTCTAAAAATTAATAAACCGAATGCACTTGAAATCACTATCTGAGCTATTTAAATTGATAACCCTCACCCCCACATCGACCCAAAACCAAATTAATGGATTTGCACAGAGCCTTCAAATTGAGCATTTGGTCAAAGAGCTCAGTTAGCATTTCATCAGAAATATAAGAAAAACATCAACAGCAATAGAAGTTAATTAGCCCTTAATTTCTCTCCTAGCCAGTAGTTCACAGAGCTCTTTTTATCTCAAAGTGTTGCACTTTTTTACAGCTCTCCAATTGGAAGTGCATCTGTTTACACTTCTCTTCAACTTCAACACACTTTTTCACACATCGCAGGCTTTAATCAGTAGAAAGTGGAAACAATAATCACATTTCACAAGCCTGAGATAAGCTTGGCTGTCGATTTTAAAGAATACGGCTTTTCCCAAATTCTTTTGGAGATGTTTCAATTTAAAAAAAGACATTTCTTTCTATTTGTCCTGATGGCCGTAATAGAAGATAATTGTAGGTATCTGTGTACTTAAATTGATTATAATAGAGTCTTAGATAGAGATATTTTTGTTTAGAGAGACAAACAAAGCAGACTGGTTGCAAGGAATGTAATGAGTTTGGCTATACAAAAAAATGGAGTTTTCTATCTCTGAACCCTGCTTAAAGTTATTTCTAAGTCTTGGCTATGGGCAAATAGGCATTTAATTAAGGGTTCTCAAGGTCATGATGAAATGCAGAAAATGTCTTTGTCATTTTAATCAGTGACTGACAGCTTTATTTATCATAATCCTTTGAGACAATTTTTCCGACTTTAGAGTGACTTCAGTTTTCAGTCGCTTTCAGCAAGGAGAATTTTGCTTCGGTAAGACTGGTGAAGTGGTGTTTATGAGCAGCTTTGCATTTGTAAAATTTGATATTTATTTTAAAGGGGTCATATGATGCGATTTCAAGTTTTCCTTTCTCTGCATGGATAAGATCCCTGAAGTTGCCAAGAATAAAGTCTCAAAACCAAAGAGATATTCTTTATAAAAGTTAAGACTCGACCACGCCCCTCTAAAGCGGCTCATTCAAACCAGAGCCATAGAGAGACAGTTGCGACAACTCCGTTGACTCCAATGGACCTTTTTTTTTTTTTTTCAGCAATGGCGGATCGTGGAGCCGCTCAATAGTTCCTGGAAGTTAGCGCTCATACTATCAGCGCCGTAGAGATGCAGCAGAAGAGATTGCTGTGATGAACTTTTAAAAGGTAAGGCATTTATAAAATACAATTGTATATCATCAGCACAGCTAATCAAATTACCTTGTGCATTAAAACAGATTATTATTAGATTATTCTTCACTTAATTAGTAGATTTACGGGATGTTATTCATTCTCTTCATGCAGTTTCATTCAAAGGCTTTTAAACATGATTTTTGCTGGTGGGGAGTTATTTAATAGACTTGGATTTATTGCAAAGGATGCTGATGGACCTAAAGAGAGAATGAAAATTGTAAAATAGGCGAGCAGTTTTCATTTCAAAATCATGCAAGACTAAATTTCCAAAAATGTATTATATACAACTACTGTATTATAGAAGTAATCACAGTAAACCTGTACATTATTACTGCATTTTATACTTAAACTTCCACACAGTGCTTCTACAGCTACTGTAGAAGCACTGTGTGGTGGAGGAGCAGTGATGCCACAGGACTGATATGTGATGGAGCATCACTTAACCATTTCTCCTGTGTTTTTCTCCTTCTCTATCTTGCTTTCAGAAAAAGAACCACCTGAAGACTCCCTGTAATGAGACATCGCCCTCACAATGAGTCTCTTCACTGAGTTTGGCAAGACTTTCCCTGTTCTTTGTGTCTTTGTGTCAAGTATGATTACATCACATTTTGTTGGAGTAATCGTCTCGGTTACGTATGTAACCCTCGTTCCCTGAAGGAGGGAACGGAGACGTCACGTCGGATGACCGACGAAATTGGGATCTCGCCAGAGAGACCAATCCACTTCGAGTGTAACTAAACGAGCCAATGGACATTGGCATGCGATTATTGCATCCAGCTGCTGCTGATCACAGCGTGAGCATAAGAGGCAGCTGATGCACCGCATCAATTATGTTTTCGCTGAGGAGCCGAGCCGGCGACCCGGCAGCTCAGCGGTGGTACAGCGACTGTGGCGACGGGACGTGACGTCTCCGTTCCCTCCTTCAGGGAACGAGGGTTACATACGTAACCGAGACGTTCCCCTTTCAGTCGGTCACTCCGAGTCACGTCGGATGACCGACGAAATTGGGATCCCTACCAAAGCGCCACAGGAGCTGCCCCTTCCAGTGCCCTGTGTAGGGCTCCTGACCCTTCCTATAAGGCAGACGATAGGACCGGGCTCTACACAGAGAAGGTCAACTACTGGTGTTCCTTGAGTAACCCAAACAGTAGGACTAGGATAACACTGGGAAGCGTGCCCTTCCACTTGGAAGAGGCACACTGCGGAGTCACCTCCTCCCAAAGGGGGTTTAAGTGACATTCAAACATGTGAAGTAACCCAGAGGGCCCTTTTGCACATGGAAGTCTCTGAGATGGCTCAGGCTGCATCTTTAGAGATGGCAGAACGTGGTCCGCCAGGGGAAACACGGCTCCAATAAGAATACCGTGGAATACACATATGGGATCCCGACAGGGTCTCTCATATGGGCACTAGCCTCGCACCAGATTTCAAGAATTCATTGGCTGAAGGCCTGGCGCCGGACGCTCCGCCGTGTCCGGACGCCGGAGTGCTGGAGGACTCAACAGGGTTTGCCTGGTTAAGGAACTCTCTGGAGAATTTAGGCGTAAGGACGCCGCAAGCCGACTCTGAGCCGGCCCTCTCAGTGCCACTACCCGTTTGAGGTGAGAACACAGGAGGAAACCGGTTCGACACGTAGGCTATAAAACCTAGCGAACGTGTTGGGAGTCGCCCAACCCGCAGCTCTACAGATGTCTGCTAGCGAGGCACCACGAGCCAGCGCCCAGGACGATGCGACACCCCTAGTGGAGTGAGCACGCAACCTGAGCGGGCAGGGCACACCTTGTGCTTCATAGGCCAAGGTGATGGCATCCACTATCCAGTGGGCCATCCTCTGCTTGGAGACAGCCTTCCCCTTCTGCTGTCCTCCGTAACAGACAAAGAGCTGTTCTGAGGTCCTGAAGCTCTGAGTTCTATCCACGTACTGACGCAGTGCGCGTACAGGACAGAGCAAAGCTAGGGCTGGGTCTGCCTCCTCCAGGGGCAGCGCTTGCAGGCTCACTACCTGGTCCCTGAAGGGCGTGGTAGGAACCTCGGGCACATAGCCGGGCCGGGGCCTCAGTGTTGCACTGGAGTCAGCCGGCCCAAACTCAAGGCACGACTCGTCGACCGAAAATGCCTGCAGGTCCCCCACCCTCTTGATTGAGGCCAATGCAGTCAGGAGTAGGGTTTTCATAGAAAGAAACTTCAACTCGACTGACTGCAATGGCTCAAAGGGGGCAGTTTGTAGGGCTCTTAGCACCAAAGCCAAATCCCAAGAGGGAAGGGAGGGAGGCCTCGGAGGATTTAACCTCCTGGCCCCCCTAAGAAACCTGACGACCAGATCGTGCTTCCCCACCGACCTCCCCTCTATGGGGTCGTGGTGGGCAGAAATAGCAGCAACATATACTTTAAGGGTGGAGGGGGACAGCCTACGCTCCAACCCCTGTTGCAAAAAGGAAAGCACGGCTCTGATCGAACATCTCCGGGGGTCCTCCTGGTAAGAGGAACACCATTCGACGAACAGGTTCCACTTCAGCGCATAGGCCCGTCTTGTGGACGGTGCTCGTGCTGAAGCGATAGTGAGCGCTACCTCCTGGGGCAGGTCACCTAGAACCTCCGCGTCCCGTCCAGGGACCACACATGAAGTTTCCACAAGTCTGGACGCGGGTGCCAGAGGGTGCCCCGTCTCTGAGAAAGCAGATCCTTCCTCAGAGGAATCGGCCAGGGAGGGGCTGTCGCGAGGAGCATGAGTTCCGGGAACCAGGTCCTGTTGGGCCAATATGGAGCCACTAACAGGACCTGCTCCTCGTCCTCCCTGATCTTGCACAATGTCTGTGCTAGCAGGCTCACTGGGGGAAACGCATACTTGCGCAAGCCCTGGGGCCAGCTGTGTGCCAGTGCATCCGTGCCGAGCGTTGCCTCGGACAGGGAGTAGAACCACTGGCAGTGGGTGGTTTCTGGAGATGCAAACAGGTCTACCTGAGCAACTCCGAACCGACTCCAAATCAGCTGGACCGCCTGGGGATGGAGTCTCCACTCCCCAGGAAGTGCCGCTCGAGACAGCTCGTCGGCCACCTGATTGAACACTCCTGGGATGTGGATGGCACGAAGGGACCTCAGATGCTTCTGACTCCAGAGGAGGAGGTGGCGGGCGAGTTGCGACATGCGACGGGAGCGCAAACCGCCTTGCCGGTTGATATAGGCAACGGTCGCAGTGTTGTCTGTACGGACCAGAACGTCCCTGCCCCGAAGGCGCCCTCTGAGGCGGCACAGGGCAAGGCGTACTGCCAGCAACTCGAGGCAATTGATATGCCAACGCAGAAGGGGGCCCGTCCAAACCCCTGATACTGCGTGCCCGTTGTACGTGGCACCCCAGCCGGTGGCCGAGGCATCCGTGAATACCACAGCATGCCTGGATACCTGCTCCAGGGGCACTCCTGCCCGAAGGAACGAAGGATCTGACCACGGGCTGAAGGTCTTGCGGCAGGCCGGTGTAATCTGAACCCGGTGAGTACCGCGTTTCCACGCCCACCTCGGGATTCGGCCATGGAGCCAGTGCTGAAGCGGTCTCATATGGAGCAGACCGAGCGGAACTATGGCCGCAGCTGCAGCCATATGCCCCAGGAGCCTCTGAAAGAGTTTCAGTGGGACCGCTGTCCTGCCTGATAAGGTCTTGAGGCAGTTCAGCACCGACTGAGCACGTTCCTGGGTGAGGCGTGTTGTCTGGTTGACCGAATCCAACTCCATGCCGAGAAAAGAGATCCTCTGCGTTGGCACGAGTTTGCTCTTTTCCCAATTGACCCGAAGGCCCAACTGGCTGAGGTGCCTGAGCACCAGGTCCCTGTGTGCGCACAACAGCTCTCGAGACTGTGCAAGTATGAGCCAGTCGTCGAGGTAGTTGAGAATGCGCACACCCTGTTCTCTCAGGGGAACAAGGGCCGCCTCTGCGACTTTGGTGAAGACACGAGGCGAGAGGGACAGCCCGAAGGGCAGGACCTTGTACTGATATGCCCGACCTTCGAACGCGAATCGCAGGAATGGCCTGTGCCGCGGAAGAATCGAAACATGAAAGTACGCGTCCTTCAGGTCGATCGCTGCAAACCAATCTAGGGGACGGACGCATCCAAAAATGCGTTTCTGCGTCAACATCTTGAACGGCATCTTGTGAAGTGCACGGTTCAAAACTCGCAGATCCAAGATCGGTCGTAACCCACCGCTTTTCTTGGGCACAATGAAGTAAGGGCTGTAAAACCCCGACCTCATATCGGCTGGAGGGACCGGCTCTATTGCATCCTTCGCCAGTAGGACTGCAATCTCCGCGCGCAAGACAGGGGCATCGACGGCTTTGACTGACGTGAACCGGATGCCCCTGAACTTGGGGGGACGCCGGGCGAACTGAATCGCATAGCCGAGTCTGATGGTCCGCAGGAGCCACCGGGACGGGCTGGGGAGCGCTAACCAGGCTCCGAGAGACCGCACCAGTGGAACCAACGGGCCCACCGACATGCCCGCGGTGGGGCAGCGAGGTGGAACACAGGGACCGGCCCCAGGGCCTGTGACGGCCTGGCCTGTGACGGCAGGGGGCGGGGTCTGGGTGTGTAGTGTAGCACTCACCTGATTTCTCCTTGCATGGGAGGAGACACAGGAACCCGGCTTGAGGCTTGTGACAGCCCGGCGTTTGACGACTTGAAGCGGGGAATGGAGTGCTACTGCCCTTACCTGGTTCCACGAATGGGCAGGAGGGGTGCTCTTGGGCAACCACCTGCTGCCTGCTGGCGAGAGAGGAGGAGGGAAGCGATCCTGTGATGCACAGATCACCACTCTCCTCCTCTTGAGACCCAGAGATTGAGGAAACCGCTCTTTTACTGATGTTTTGGGTACCGCTGGCTGCTGGGCCAGCGGCGGAACAAAAACAAACTGAAACACAGGATTCTCCACCCGGCCCTCCACCGGGGGAGGGAGTGGTGCGGTCACCATCTCCCGAAGAGCAGTCTCCTCCATCTCTGGGTCGCCCGTCTCAGGGCCTCTTGCACTTGCGCTTGCCGCCAGGTTTGGCGGGGGCCTGGACGGGCTGGGCGTCCTGCCTGCGACCGGCTCCACGACGCGGCCTGGTGGAAGGCTGCTGCGGCTGCGCGGGAGCGGGGGCGGCCGCAGGGGGGCGCCCACGGCGACGAGCAGGCTGAGGGGCTGCAGCCGGAGTGGAAGCAGCAGGTTTCCTCCGGCGCATGATGTGTTTGATCGCCTCAGTCTGCTTCTGGGCTGCCGAGAACTGCTGGGCAAAGCTCTCGACAGCGTCGCCGAAAAGGCCGGTCTGTGACACGGGAGCATTCAGGAACTGTACCTTTTCCAGCTCTCTCATGTCAGCAAGACACAGCCAGAGATGGCGCTCCTGGACCACTAACGTGGACATCGCACGACCCAGAGACTGTGCGGTCACCTTCGTCGCTCGTAGCGCGAGGTTCGTCGCAGCGCGCAGCTCATGTAGAACCGCCAGGTCGTGACCACCCTCGTGCAGGTCTTTCAGTGCTTTGGCCTGGTGGACCTGCAGCAACGCCATAGCGTGGAGGGCGGAAGCCGCCTCCCCACAGGCTCTATAAGCACTGCCAGTTAGACCTGACGAATACTTAGAGGCCCGTGAGGGGAGACACGGATCACCCCGCAGGGTGGAAGCGGCTGTTGGACATAGTTGCATGGCCACAGACCGCTCCACCGAGGGGATGCCCGCATACCCCAAAGCGGCTCCACCATCGAGGGTGGTGAGAGCGGAAGAACTACAAGATTTGTTTCGGGCAGTGAAAGGTGCCCTCCACGATCTTGTCAGCTCCTCGTGCACTTCCGGGAAGAATGGCACCGGAGGGGGGCGCTGAGAACCAGCGCGACCCCCACCGAGAAACCACTCGTCCAGCCTCGAAGGATCGGGACGCGGTGGTGGATTCCACACGAGCCCGACATTCTCGGCGGCCCGGGAAAGCATGGCCGTCATCTCTGGGTCTGGCTCGGACAACGCTACCACACCCGAAGGGGGCAGCGCAGCCGAGTCGTCATCCCCGGAGAGAGAGGGCCCGCCCTCCGATGCAGTGATCGACATCTGGTCGTCAGGGGGACCACCGAAGGAGACGCCTGGTGCACCCCGAGCAGAGGGCCCAGCACGCTCCTTCGGCAGCTCCACCGGCTGCGGAGTGCTTGAGGGGCGAGGAGCTCCACTTGGGGAAGCCCTCACCGTAATCCTCAGATCACCTCTGCCCCCACCGGACCTAGCGGCGCGCACGCTGGACCGCGGCAGAGGCAGAGGGACTCCGCCATGTTTGACATAGCGGAGTCTAAGACGCAACTCCGAGATGGTCATGTCCCCACAAGAAGAACATGAGCCATCCACGAAAGCCTCCTCAGCGTGCTGAATGCCCAGACACGTGAGGCAGCAATCGTGACCGTCCTGAGGCGCCAGGAAGCGACCACAGCCAGAAACGCACGGGTGATAAGACATCTTTAAAAAGACGCGATCACCCGTGTACTCTCTTAGAGAAATTTGCTCTTAGAATGCTCTTTTTTTTTTGAGGTGCTGAAGCACGCAGGGGAGTTTGGCCACCGCACACTCCAAGTGTGGCTGCCAGCGGGAAGATGATTCTGCTCTCCCGGACACCGTGACCACCGCTGCTGCACCGTAACGCCCGCACTCGTTCACAGAACACTCTTCTTGGGAAAGGGAGCAGTAGCTTCACTACCGCTCGGCTCCGAAGCGAAAGGATAATTGATGCGGTGCATCAGCTGCCTCTTATGCTCACGCTGTGATCAGCGGCAGCTGGATGCAATAATCGCATGCCAATGTCCATTGGCTCGTTTAGTTACACTCGAAGTGGATTGGTCTCTCTGGCGAGATCCCAATTTCGTCGGTCATCCGACGTGACTCGGAGTGACCGACTGAAAGGGGAACTATAGATTGCTCCTGCTGACTATATCCAGCCTCTTATGAAGACTTCAGATGACCAGCACCTGTGAAGAGATGATGCTTTGAGAGGACTTCAGATGAAGCTGACTCTGAATAAACATAAAAAACTGTTAAATTTCCCTTGCATTGTAATCAACATTTTCGAATCATGTAACCATTGTTTTAATTTGTTCATTGTTTCTGAATGCATGGCGTTACTTAACTGCATGATTTGTATAGCCTAATTTTAGAACATTTCTGCCATATGAACATTACTTTGATACTTAACAGAACTCTTATTTGTAATGTAGAAACATTCATTTTCTGTAAAGCTGCTTTAAAACAATGTGTATAATAAAAAGTGCTATACAAATAAATATGAATTGAATAAAACTTGATGCTTCATTGTTTTCTCCTCTTCAGATCAGTAGGGAACCCCCCCCCCCATTAATCCTCAAATATTAGTTAGCGGATTTTATCTTTTAAAAAATCGCAGTTCTGTCTCTCTAACTCAATGTATTCCAATTACCCGCTATGAACTTCCTGGAACTATTTGAGGCCTACATGAATCACGTGACAATCGAGCGTTTTGAACTTCCGTTGTAGCAACTCTGTCTCTATTACACTATTTACACATTTATGAGCAAGTAACCCAACCCCTGCCCCTAAACCTACCATTTGTCAATAAAACACAAGATATAACAGGCAGATACAACTACCGTCATAATTTATTCAAAAAAATATTAATATTCCAAGTCTTTCGAGTCTAAATAATTGATTTGTGAGAGGACTAGATGTGTTCACCGTCTCTGTCCGCCGTAAAGCTCTTCCTGTGTGCTGTCTCTGTGCGCGAATTCAAAAAATGCCGCCAGAAGAAGCCTTACGTCAGCCATTGGCTCTTGTGTGTCTCGTGACTGATTGCGTCATGCTATGGGAGTATCTTTTTGAATGAAATGTGTTGTGAGCACATTAACGGAGAGGGATCATTTTAAGCGATTAAAACCTTATGTTTTACTCTCTTCTTCACATAAAGATATCGTATGGCTTCAGAAGACTTGGAATGCAACACGACATGTTTGTAATGCTTTTATATTGCTTGTTTATGATTGGTTTTTGCAATAAATACCTGTGACTATACTTTTATTTGCCTGTTATGTGTTTTATATTGTTTGGAAGTGGGTAGGTTTAGGGTAGGGGTAGGGTTACGTGCTCCAATGAAAGTATTAATTTATATAAAATTATTTATTTTTAATACAAATGCATGAAAACTATTAAATTAAGACAAACAACTGAAAATAATGGAGGACCCTATGCTTCGAAAAATGACGCTAAAGGGGTACCTTGAGCATCAAAAAGCGTCGCCAAGGGGTCCTGACCAAGCGTCAATATATGACGAGTTGGGAGTGAGACTGTGTTGCCAAAAGAGGGCACAACTAGAAATAAGTGGTTAAGTTGTATTTACAACACTGTTCCAGAACAGTTCAACCCAAATATTCGAGTATGTGCAGCACATTTTACAGAGGACTATTTCCTGAACCTGGGAGTAGCCTGCCAGCTATGCTCAAAGGCTGTTTCTATAAAGTGGGGCAATTCCAACTTTGCAAGGACAGTCTGGCACTTCTGACTCATAGCCTGTAAGTATGTTTTCATATTTAAAGAATTTGCCACTGACTATTCAAATGCGAGTTTTGAGCAGTGTAGAGTAGCGCTTGTTGTTTGCCGTTTCTCCGATCACAAATGCAGACATGGTAATGTTTACGCGGCCAGATGCAATGCGACGCGTAAAAAAACAGTATAAGTCATTATAATCAGTAATTATATCCCCACTGAATGCAACAAATGCCTCGTTTGTAATGGGTTTTATTGTTTTTGTGTCGTTGCGCCGGGACACAGCATCACAATACGGTAAGGGGCGCAACATTTCCGTCACACTTGAGGTATTCGGCCAATCACAACGCACTGGATGGCTGGCCAATCAGAGCACACCTCGCTTCTCAGAACGATGAGCTTTGTAAAAAATTGGCACGTTTCAGAAAGGCGAGGCATAGAGGAGAAACAATAAAGTACAGTATGTGGAAAATAATGTGTTTTTTGAACCTTAAACCACATAAACACATTGCATTACACCAAATACACAAAATAATGTTCTTTTTAGCAACGTCATATGACCCCTTTAAAATTAATTATAAAAGCTCTCAGATGTAACAGTTCACAGTTAATGCCACTAATCTAATGCCACTAATCTAGATTTTTACGTTTTCTGAAGACACTGAAAGTGTCTATAAAATTCTGGTCCCTAGGTATGAAAATAGAAAAGTAATAGAACACCTCTCTCCAATGAGTCACATGATTTGAGATATCATTTATATCTGTTGTTATATCTGTTTAGGGTTATGGTTTTGGAAAATACCATAAGTATGAGCATTAATAATAGTGATGCTTGCCTTAGCAAACACCACTAATTCTGCAATCTGCTGTGGAAAAAATAAGCACGCCCCAAAATCAATGGCAGGTGTTGACCCCTTCAGCAGAAATCAATTCTTGAAAGACAGCAACTATCAATCTCCTACACTGGCTTGAAAACATTTCTGCTTAATCCCCTTCACAGAACCACCTCAGCCATGTGATGTTTAAGGGCTTTCATTTATGCACTACCTACTTCATTCCACTACATTTCAGCAAGGTTAATGTCTGTGCTTTAACTTGTTCATTGCATTGGCATCCATTTGTTCTTTTATTAGCCGCTCTTTATTATTAACTCAATTGATTTGCGCAATTGTTTTGTCACAAGGCATAATTGCATTTAACCTTCAGTTAACAATGGGCTCTTGTTCACCTCAAGTACTCTCTGCTAACATGAGGTTTGAATGATTGGCCAAGATAGTAATATTCAGTAGCAGAAGAGCATCCTTCAGTCAAACAAACTCTATACTGTATGGTACACTTACACACTAACAGAAATAAATCTAGGTTTCAATAATATTCTAAGAATGCCAATATACTATAAAAATAAATCTTCCAAAAAGAGATTTTCACATTGATGTGATAGAAGAACCATTTTTGTTTCTCCAAGGAACCTTCTGCAAATTTGTATGTTCAACAAACAAAGGACTAAAGTTTCATAGAGACATGGGGGTGGATATTTTTGACTTGCCAGTAAGCAACTACCAAGCACTTAGAGCAAACACTCTCTGTTGCATTTGTATATACAGTAATGCACTGAGTAATTGTGAACTGTTAAATCTATGAGCCTTTAGAAGAACCACTTTTGGTTTTCCAAAAGATTCATTGTTTTCTTAGTGTGAAGAACATTTTAAGGGGGCGTTCACATGTCGCATCTAAAAATGTGTGGAAAACGCCAGCCGTGCTGCTTTCTCCTTCTTTCCAAAACGCTTGTAAGGTCGCACTCCCGTGGCATCTAATCAACCATGACATGTGCTCTCCATGACAACACGTATGTTTCAGCAAAGGTTAAATGGATTTCCAGCACTGAAAATCACTTGCAATGGCTCTGCTACTAAATTTATTTGTACAGTGATCAGCTGTTCCTCCAACTTGGCTGAGCTTTCAGTATGGAAAAGCTGAAGCTGACTGGTTGTTTCTTGTCACATGACCTGCGGTGCACTTGAGGCATTCTGAAAAGTTGAGAGCATTGTGTCCACATCACGTCTATTGTGAGCGTGCAAAAGACACAACATGTGAACAGCCCCTAAGAGTCCAAAGAACTTTTTTTTTTTTCCACTACAAAGAATTGTCTGTGGAATGGAAAGATTCTATAGATGTTAAAGGTTCTTCATGGAACCATATATGCTAAATAAAGAACCTTTATTTTTAAAGATATATTTTAAAGATATATCAGTCATATTAGCAAAACTTCTGTGAAATTTATTTGAATTCACATGTTAAAAGTTCAACAAACTTTATTCCTATGTGTAATCCACAAAGGGAAATGTTTGTGCCACGTGTCCCTCACACTGAATTCCTGATCGCGTGGATTCCTATTGAAATGATTGCATTTCAACTGCAGAATTTTACCATGAACGCACCTTAAGAGTGTATGTAAGCAATTATGTAAGCAATGTAAATGATTCAAACTCTATACAAAGTGTACTAAAGAAAACAAGTTGCAATTTCCAGGCCTTCTAATGACTATTTACCTCAGTGGAATATTTAACATATTCATTTTCTCAAATGTGTTGCACATTTAAAACAGGTAGTTTCAAGTCCCATTGTCATAGATTTATGTATTTATTATTATTTTAATGCAGTTTATTACAGCATCACGGTAGGTAAGAATATTATGGTGGATCAATTTTCTCAATTCACTCACCATTGGCAGGTGTGGCAGTGTGTTCCTTTTGGACTCTGAATATCAGGAAGCTGTTTGATCTCTGCATGAGGAAATCATGCACCCCAACTGCTGAGACGAAAGCAGACCACAGCTTTCTGATGTTTATATCTGGCAGTGTTCTCTATGTTTTACTCTAACGATTCCACCTTCTGCAGAAAAAAAAAAAAAAAAAAAAGTTTGGAGTGTGGGTGGAATCATTTGGGAAACTGTGGGCACACATTTGTTCACAAATACAAAACTGGCAGGCTGAAATGCCCCTCATCAGAAGTGGTAGACTGTCTAGTCTAGACTGAGGGTGTCTGTTTTTCTCACTTCCTGTAACCCCCTTGCCCCACAGACAGACAGACAGCTACACACACACTGCATGTCCATATCAGAGGAAGGTCTGTTCCTCAGAGACATGGCATTACTCTATTATTTAAGAGTGAAGTCTAGTGAGCTGTGTTTTACCATGATATGTCTCCATGTCACACATGCATACACTGACACTTCATTAAAATCTCATCCACATTGCTGCAGCTCTGTAATCAGATTATTTTCATTCAAAACAAAACCTGATGAGAGTGTCTTAGAAATAAAGCAGATAAATAATAGATTTACACTGAGTTTTGTGTACAAAGCAAATGTAGACAATAGGAATAATAGAGGTGGTAACATTGTAACCACGTGCTTTAGATGATCTGTTTTCAAAAAAAAAAATAAACAAATAAAAATAAAAAATCTGATAAACTCTATAACTTCAACAAAATGTAAGTTGCTGTAGATAAAAACCCCTGCCAAATGCATAAATGTAATGAAATTCCATATTGACATTCAGTCTGTTTTGTCCCATTTTTTTTAATTGAACCTGGGTTGTTGATATCTCGCTAAATATAACTTTATATTTAACATCAAATGTTGTGTAGTTTGTTGAGGGGAGGGGTACTGCTATTGCTGGGCTATATTTAGAACCATGAATGGTGTGTTTTTGTACTTCAGGCACTTCAAATTTAATCAGTGTCTTCACTGACTGGTTGTTTATATGACAATGTTTCATTACAGTTACACTTTTTATATCAGTATTTAAAAAAAAATGTAAAAAAAAATATCAAATATTTATATAAACTATGTATTTGTTCTATTAAAATCTAAAATGATCTTATTTGGCAACAGACTGGTAAGTGCAGTAAATGGGGACCAAGGATTGACCAAATGTAATGGTTTCCAAACTGACCACTGAAAAACCAATATCAATCAGTGATTGATCTGAATATTGAGGAGTGTGTTTATGCATTCATGCATATACTGTATTCAAAACTGCTGACTTGTTCACATATTGATTAGTGAATTCAATTGCATTCAATTCACATGCTTACTATTTAATAAAAGAGTAAGAAAAAAATGGTCACACTCAGGGTGCGAACTACGGGGGAGCTAGGGGGAGCTCGGCTCCCCTTAATAAGACATGGGCTCCCCTGAAAACATGATTTGTGAAATTTTGGGGGGTCTCAAAAAATATTGACAATGTGTTATTTTGACGTGCAATTTCAGTTTTGTGTAATGTGATCATCATGTGTAAAATTGCAAAAATATTCATTCATGCATGACTGCGATTTAAACCTAATTCGCTTCAATAAAGATAACTATACTTGCTATTCTTGTCATGAGCATCACGGTGTGGGGGCGCTGCGGTGCAAATTCCACTCATGTTTAGTACGTTAACTCAAAAGATTCGTAGAAAAAGTATAAACGTTGGAGGCCATTGATCTGCGCGCGGAGTCCTTGAAATCCATTCAGGCGTCTGTGGTCGATTCTGTGTTAAGGTAAGGCATGTTATTCGCAATTATGTGTTGTGGCTGGGTTGTTATAGGTCTGCGTGACTCTCGATGTCTTAGGCCTAACTGAACGGAGGTATTCTTCTGTAGCCTGATGAGTAACTTTAACAGTTGTTCGTGTGAACTCAAAGACAGCCTGATGCTTTGTTTATAGACTATTTGTGGGTGGCTGTTTGTTGTTTCACCTATCAATTCGTGTCGATAAAGTATAATAGGGTAAATCCTGTATAGTGATTTATCCTATATAGTGCAAGCAAGTAGTGCATACACTTGTATCTGTTATGTATCTTTCTGTTAGCTGTTATGCATTACCCCCCCCCCCCCCCCCCCCCCCCCACAACAACAAAAACAAGTGGGCTCCCCCAGAGTCCACGGTATAGTTCGAACACTGGTCACACTTAATTTTAAGGTCCAGTTCTTGCTATTAACAAACCATTAATTACACGTTTGCCTCAATAAAGTTAGTTTGCCTCAATAAAGTTAGTTAGTAAGGTAGTTGTTAAGTTTAGGTATAGGGTAGGATTAGGGCTGTAGAATATGATCATGCAGAATATGTGCTTTGTAAGTACCAATATGTTAATAATACGCATGCTAATAAGCAGTTAGTTAATAGTGAGAATTGGTCCCTATACTAAAGTGTTATCAAAAAAACTCCACCAATATTGTTCACTTTGCATGACATTATGTATGTCATTCTAAATGATGAAGAAACATACTTGAAAAAGAAGCTGACTGTTCAGTCTCTGACACTAATACATTTCTCACTATGACATTTCAGATCAAATGACTATGAAATGACAAATCAGATTTTAATTGGATTTTAAACCACACATGGTTATGATTTAGAACAACTTTTTCTTTCTTTCTTTTTTTTTTTCTCTTTTTGTTTAGGTTATACAAACAACTAAATGGATTTTAATTACAGATCTGCTGCCTGTCTCTACAAAGCCATAGAGATGAGGGGTGGATTCTTTTAACATGACCAGAAAGTAACCATCTACCCACAACCCAGAACACTCTAACAACCATCCACAACACATTAGCAACCCTTAGCAACCACATAGCAACATCCTGGAAACCCCTCAGAATACCCTTGTATAACATTGCAAAGTTTTGCATGGGCAAGCTGCAGAACTTTCTTCAGATAATTAAAAAAAAAAAAAAAGAAAATGTAGTTTGTATCAGAATTAATTTAAAATATACAAAGCTCTTTTTATGTAGGCATAAGCTGACCTTGTTTGGCAGTCTCCTCCATTCAAAAAATATAATCTTTTGACCTAAAATTTCAGTCTGTCTTGAGAATACAAAGCATTGTCCAACATAAATAAATTAATAAATCAAATAAATATTACACATAAAATATTTTAAATTCTCAGGAAAAATATCGTCAGACTTCTTTGCTTCTCTCATCATTTCATCATCTAGCATCTCTCTCCACATCTCTGTTCCAAAACCTTGAGAGCTGCTTACTAAGTGGCCTACAGCTCCTGTTTCACCTGTGAGTTTATTCCATAATTATGCTGCCTTCTGAGACACCTTCCTGTGGTCAAATTAAAAGGTAGCATTGCATGTGCCCTTCACGGAAAAGGCAAGCCAAACTCCAGAATTCATCTGATCGCAGACAATTCGAGAGAAATAACCATTCTCAAGACCAGCAAAGCCTTCTCTTCTGTTGTCTCCCATTTACAGTATTTCCAGTCATTTTAACATCCAATATTGTCCATTTGAAGCTTTGTAATTGTGTGCAAAGTATAGTGTTGAAAAGTTTATCCAATCTGAGTTTATTCCTCAAAGTCCCTTAAGTGTGAGCTGTAGTCTTCAGAATCCACAACGAGCAGTGCAAAATAATAGAAACTAAATTTAGATTAGGTGTAGGTGTAGGGGTAATTTGGGTAGTTTCAATGTAAAAGTTTTTAACAATGTGAACAAAGTCCCAGACAAAATTATAGATATACTGTACTTAAAAATAACTTAATTATAAATTTAAAAATTAAATAACAATTCAAAAAATGTTCAATACTGATAAAGTAGCAATAATTGTTTGTTAGTAAAAAATTGTTTAATAATATCAAATATCTTAATCAAATTAAAAATGTATTATTTTACTCAATATTTGTGTTCTGTATTTTATTTTGAACCAGGAGGCCACAGCAAACATCAATGGGGCCTCAAAATTACGTAAAATTATTTAAAATAAGATCTAAAATAAGCTAAAACAGCTCAATACCACAGTACTTTAATTAACCCCTGCAACAACTATTTGTTGCCTTTAAGGAACAAAAATTCCCACTGTCTTGGAAAATCTGGATATATGAAGAAGCTGTGTGATCATGAAAATTAATAAAATCTGAAAATGCCATAGACACTTTTGTAGTTATGTTGAAACCATGTAGAAATCATGTGTAAAAACAATTAAATTTATATCCTTATCTAGTAAATCACAATGACTGAAAATGTCATACTAATTCATGGGTTAAGAGTTTAGTTCCTTTATTAAATTTGCATAAACCAGTACCCATTAAAATACTTTTTGAAAACTTTTTGAGAACTACGGCAAAGGATCATTAATGAGGGGGGTTAATGCTAAAGTCTATTAAAGTCAATTATGTGCTGAGTCTCCTATAAGAAGTACTATCTGTATGACTCAAAGAGTTACTTTATATGCAGAGAGTTCCAAATACGTTACTTTTCAGATTCCATTTGTGTTAGGATGCTTTAGACAGGTGTCTGTGTCAGACCACGAGACAGCTCACTAGTTTTGGGAAAGAGCCCATCAGTGTTTCTTTTCAAGGTGTTTCATATCTATCCTCTCACACACTTCAAAAGATTGACTGTATCCAGCATCTTTCTCTCCAAATGTTCTTGTTTGGCTTCTTTCATTTTCTCATTCACTGTTTTTGTTCCACGACGGCTGTGGTACTTTATATCTTTTCATCTTCCACCGTCTTTTCTCTCAAAATCTCTCAAAAGCCCTCTCTTTCTTTCACCAGCTGTGCTCCTGTGAATCATTCCACACCATCATTAAACCCACGATCCCTCTCCTCCTGTTCATCCGTCTATTACAGCCCTGCACCTCCTCAGCATTTCACTCGTCTGTCTCGTGCTACACAATTACCGCTGCACACACAATCAGTCAGTCGCTTTTACCTCCGAAATATAGACTCATGGTCCCTCTGACCAGTTTTCGATCCAAATGGCTTTATTTGGTGACCATTTCACTCTCATTCTCCATTTCTGGTGCGTCACAAACAGGACTGGAAAACTGTGAATAATCAGAACGTCCCTTGGCATATATAAAATCCATGTGCAGTGGGCAATGGCATCCAGGGCAGTGAATTCACTGAGACTGCACCTCCAATCCAAGTGAATTCAAATTTAATAAGTCAATTAGCTGTCTAAATTAGCATAATTGACAAGCAGCTTGGATAAGCAAGCTGACAACCGGTCTACAGGAATATCTTCTGTGTTAGGCTCTCATACACAACTGTACTGCTCATTTTTCACATCTTTCTTGGCTTCTGTCATCTTGTTGACATTGCACACTCTTAAAAATAAAGGTGCTTCAAAAGATTCTTCAAGCGATGCCATAGAAGAACCATTTTTGGTTCCACAAAGAACCATTCAGAAAGGTTCTTCAGATGTTAAAGGTTCTTTATGGAACCATTTAGACAAAAAGGTTCTTCTATGGCATCGTGAAGCACCTATATTTTTAAGAGTGAAATGTCACAACTATTTAAAAGCTATGAGGTTAAAAACATTTATTTCACTTACTTGCCGCTGTAGGTTTGTTTAATGCATTTCTTGACCAAGTACATTGCGATTACAAGGAATTGGACTTGGTGGTTGGCTCCAACAGCAAGTTTGTCATTTAAAGTTACACGGAATGTACAACATATTCAGAAGCAATACACAAAATCTGCAGAATTAGCAGCTTAGACAAATTATGTACAGTAAATTTAAAGATTAAAATTGTCATAAAAATGTTTAATAAGGAAAATAATTATTTTAAAAAAAAAACACTAAAATGTTGCTACTGACATGAAGCATTTTTCCTTCTTTAACAGCTTCAGTGTAGTAATCTACTTTTTGTTAATACTGTAGCTTGTAATGTAGCTAACTGCTTTTTCAAAAGCGCAGCTGCTCTTTAGTTCTCTGTTTTAAATCATGAGTAGTCTGTGTTGGCAAGCAACATTTTCAAAGTAGCTTCTCCAACACTGGTGCAGATGAGGTCCACAAAAAGGGGGGAAAGTTTTCATACATAAAAACGTGAGAAATGAGACTTTCTCAAAAATGAGAAGCTGCCTATTTAAATCATTGTCAAAAAAGAATTTTTTATCCAAGGCAATTTTCCTCGCTGATTCCTCTTCACCTTTTTAGGGACATATTTAACATATCTTTTGAACCATACAGCATACATTTCTTATGTGTTTAATTTAATCAATTTAATCAATGTAATACATTTCAGTCCGAGTGTAATTACAGAATTATTTTTGATTACATGATTTATTGTAATCATACACTGTTTCATGCCATGTCAGATTTAATGCGATATCTGTGCAACTAAATTGCTTGATTTTGTTGAATACAGTAACAAAATATAAACAAATATTATAGAAATATATGCGTTCAAATAAATAAATACATGTGAATGCATTTCCCCCAGAATACAGTACATCTTAGCTTCTTTCCTTGGTTTAATTTTTCCCCTGTGAAAAATAAAAAGTAAAAAGTGAAAATGGCTAAAGAAAATATTGTTCACACACACTTCTTTCTGTCTTTTCCTCTCTATTGATTGAAGAAGATTCTGAGATTCTGAGATGTCACAGGTGCTTCAAAATTTTCTAGCAAATAATCTTAGTTATCTTAGAATAGTGAAGTTCTTGAGTTGAGTTGAGTCAGCTCAACTCAACTCAACTCAAGAACTTCACTATTCTAAGATAACTAAGATTATTTGCTAGAAAATTTTGAAGCACCTGTGACATCTCAGAATCAAGCGCTGAACTGTTTTTACTTAACAAGAGTCTGCGATCAGAGCAAAAACTGATTCGGCTACAATCTTGGGTTTTTGTCACAGAAGAAAATAAGAAAAATTTTCAAACATCATGTAGCATGAACATGGCCTTGGTTGAAACTGAATTCTGACATCAAAAATGGTGGGCTGGAAGCACCTACAATTTTTGAGAAAAAGTTTTCATTTCATTCGTGTGTGTTATAAAGACAAGTCATCTGGCACTGGATTGCTTTGCTATTTGTTTGTTATTCATGATGGAAATCGACAGTGGCATTGGATGTTTGCTTTTCCACAGCCTGCTATCCATTCCAGTAAGACTGCAAAAAATGTGAACAAATGTGTCTCCAATCCTGATATATGTCCACTGACGTACAGCTGGAATTAATTAAAATTTTCTATAAATTAAAAGTTCTATATATTAGAGTGGGTTATATCCTGGACCCCTTTGTACTTAAAGATATATATATTTTTTACCTTTCCTTTAGTGTATTATATATATTATATATGTTAGAAAGCACCATGCAAAAGGGAAATTTCTGAAACATCTTGTTTATAGTTCTGCTTTTATTATCATGACATAGTTACATCACCGTTATACATATTTGCATAATACCAGCCTATTGGCTGCTTTGGCCTGCCCTCAAAGAACAACTTAAGTGATTACAGATTCCTTTGTGTGGAATGGTACATAAGTAGATTTATATTAAATTATAATGTCTAATATTTACAAATGGCAGATCAACAGTTGTACTATCTGCCTCCACTTAGACCAAAACATATTTTTGAATGTAGCTACATCACTATTTTACACTTTTGCATAATGCCTGTCTATGGGCTGCTTCGTCATTTTAAAGCAAAAGAGTCATCACTAGATCTACAAGTTATTTTTGATACACCACTGCTAATCTGTTCATCTGTCTACTCAAATTCAAAAACCCTGGGACCAACAATGACAGATGTACTCTGAAATGTATTTATGTCGTAGGTCACCTCCCTCAAATCACCATGTGTGCAATTAACATGCTACTCATTTTCACACATTCATCAAATATTCATCACGTATTTATTAAACCAGCAAAAGATCATGGAGAAATATTTGAGCATGGCCTAATTAATATTCATGAGCTATGCCATTGCCTTCATGAGGTCACAACCAGTAACGCCTGTGCACCCCACCCACAATCCACTCTTCAAATCTCGTTCTGACGCCACAATCCCCACCACTTTATAGAACAAAATGACGTCTTTATCTGCAATACAAAGTGAGTTTGATCCTTTGTATTGAAGCACAGTATGCAAAACAGAGACTCTTATGTTCAGAAGAGTGAGAGAGAGCGCTGGAGCACATGGTAACCAACACGAGAAGAGCGATACTGAGCACGTAATGACAGCGCATCATCACTCTCGCGCTGCAGTGGGTCTCTGAAGCAACCCCATGGCCCCCTTATAGATTCAAATCATACCAGCGTGTGCCTTTCAGAAAACATCACTCTCTCCCGCCCGGCTCGCAAACAGCCACTGCAGGCAGGCATCAATCATCCACTTCAAATAGCTCTCGCTGTCAGATGCAGAAACCCATCCTGTCCAGCAGTAGCTCAGAGGCACTGTACCCACACGAGAGGTGATGGGACACATAAATTATTCCATGAGATGGCATTGTGAATACAAAAGGGATAAAGGCCATTTGAGAGCATGTGTCGGCTAACAGCAAAGTGTTGTTGAGCTGTTGAACATCATGCTACAGACCACAAACGGGAAGTGAAAGGAGGAACAGGGAAGGAGCAGTGGAGCGGTGAAACGACTTGACAGGAATAAGGGGGTGGGATCGTAAAATGACGTAAAACGTAAGCCAGTTGTTGTGTTAGTTTTTCTACCGGCATGTTAAAACCTGAATTATAGATTATTTTGAGTGGAAAGGTAATTGGATTAATATAATGTTTTAATTTGTAGGTACGTGTATAATGTTTATAAATGGCAGTTTTACTAGATGCCATCTGTTTTTCATTCTTTTTATCTTTTGTTACAGATTTTTATTTTCTGCATTACAAACAGTCTAGTAAAACATGCATGACATTATGGTTTATTCTGTACTAAAATGGAATGAACATACAATTTCGTCAGGATAAATAGCTAAAATGTGTTCAAAAGATTTGGCAGCTTATCTTAATATCTCAGGAGGCTTGTAAATTGTATAAATAAATGTATAGTCAATACTTTAATATTAAAATCTTACTACGGTTTCATTATTTCTTTTTGACACTTTTCAGATGTATGGATTACAGTATGTATATATTTTATTGTTTTAACCATCTTAAAATGTGAAAATATCAAGATACATTTACTTGAGAAGCAAAATTACACAAGGTATTAAGTCTTGTTTACTAAAAAAATATAAATTAAGTGAGTTTACACTTAAAACGATAAACTTAATTCAAATTAATTCAAACTTAATTCAAAAAAGAAAACAAGATTTATTCATCTTTCTCCATTGTCACATATTTGTTATTGTTTTAAGCATAAAGTCAAATAATTTTGATGCATTTTTTTAGATATTTAAATATTTTACTGAAAAACAAAACAAAAAAAAATATTTGTTTAGATTTTTTTTTAGTGTACACAAGAAAAAAATACTAAAAATATTCACTGACAACTATTTAATTGCCTTCGCGATTAATCTAACCTCGAACGAAATTCTGACAGTGTCAGACATTTTTGGATCACAGTCACAGTGTGACTGCAACTACGTCACAATGAGAGTTCAGCCACTGACATAGGATTCTGTGTAAGTGAAAGAGGGAAATGTTCGGTAAATAGGTTGTTTGCTTGTCTATGTGATGTGCAACATAAATTTCCTGTTACTGTTTTGTGTCTCCTTCACATTTCCATAGTAATTCCTATCTCATTCTCACTGTGAAGAAGGAACATGTCTTTTTTTTTTTTTTTTTTTTTTTTTCAACCAGTCAAGATCCAGAATCCAGACACTCTTATTTCTTTTCAGGGAAAGCAATGCCACCATTAGCACAAGGGCTTTCTTGGGTTTGTGCTGTGCCATTTCAGTTTAAAGTGTCAAAATAAGGCTGTCAGAATGCCCAGTCAATGCTGTCAGTCCTGACTCAGTTTTAGCTTGGAAAATGTAAGATGTTGTATAGTCTGACATAAAAGACAGTCGATGTCCTACAGTCCACCAGGGCTTTTACCCAAGATCTCACTGGCATCATATCACACAATCTTGACAAGCAACAATCATAAATGACAGAAAAATCACTTGACACAACCATGTTTTTTTATTTTTTATTTTTTGTGCCATTGTGTCTTTCCACTTAAACTAGTTGGTAAAATGTTTCTGAACCCAGAAGTTTGTATGTGCACCATCCCTTGGCTTATAAACATTGAAGTAATAGCTGCATCTAAAGCGACACATTTGCAGGTGGTAAGAGTGTCCTCTGGTGGTTGTGTCCCTTACTACATCTCCCTGCTGTCCATTGGTTGCCAGGTACATTTCCACTGTGTAAAGCCCCAGACTGCAGCAAGAACAGCCTGATAGTGAGCTCTGATGTTCAAAGTCTTGTCTCAGCCATGGTGGAGAAGTCAGCGGCATGAAAGGAGTTTTCTTTTGAGCTTGCACAGTAATGACAGGCTGGGTCACAGAGTAAGCAAGAGCTGATATTTATACTGTATGAGGATGGCAGTAAGGGAAAACACACTAAGACCAGCTGTGAAAATATGTGTCCAAGGGGACAGAGGACACAGCAAGCATTTTAGAGACACTAAGAATAATTTGTGGCATTTATTTGCACCAGCTGTTTTTACAAATGTGAAATTATTTAAATGGGGTATTTGTGTAAAAGCCCACAAAATCTGTGCTGAATGCTCTTTGAAGTCTGCAGTTCTTTAATAACCATTTCTATAATGAGGGGTGTTTGTGCTGAAAAGGATGACAATTTAAATACTGACGCCATAATATTTCTTCTTTTTATGTAAATTATTCATAACAGACAGCACTATTTGCCTGTCACAGTTAGCATCGTGCTATGCTATCTTTAAAAACGTGTTTTGAGATTTTTTTTTCACCTGTGAAACACAACAATCGACTTGACAGATGAACTCAAAGAGTCATCAAAGCAAGTTAAAATGACATTGTTGCATTAGAAATTGCATATTTCATTTGCGTATATCACATTTGCTTTTGCGCACATGCACTCTTAAAAATAAAGGTGCTTCACGATCCCATAGAAGAACCTTTTCGTCTAAATGGTTCCATAAAGAACCTTTAACATCTGAAGAACCTTTCTATTTCACAAAAGGTTCTTTGTGGCGAATAAGGTTCTTCAGATTATAAAAAGGTAAGCAAAAGATGGTTCTTTAAAGAACCTTTGACTAAATGGTTCTTTGTGGAACCAAAAATGGTTCTTCTATGGCATCGCTTGAAGAACCTTTTGAAGCACCTTTATTTTTAAGAGTGTGGGTTCAAGATATGTGCAAGAACCAAATGTAAAATCTTTTTTTAGAGCCATTCAATGGACATTTCTCTTTGGAACTACCATAATAAGTGCAAGAGGCAATATAATAATAAAATTTTTTAAAATGTCGCCATTCGCCACAATTATATTTTTATTAAATCGGGTTGGAACTGCAGTATGCAAATTGTGTTCACCCCAAATGTTTAAGGCATTTTTGGGCACCAGTATCTGAGTTGAATAATTCCTTCAGTGCTAAAACATCACCATAAGTGAGCACAATTAATATTCAACATGTCACCAACTGTGCATAATCTCTGTGAAATGTGCATTAGTTCCAGGATATGTGGTTCTAATATATTACAAACCTCCAAAAGTTCTCCCTACGGATATTGTCCCTATGGTTTTGATTTGAATCAGATTCACTTGCTTTCACTGAGAGGTTTCATTTCTCCATCCCCTCAACCCACTTTACTCTGCATCTGCATAGCTAAGGGGTGGATGTCTGTGTTTTATGGACTTTTTCTAATGACCACAGCACTAGCCAATAGCTAATTGATGAAACAATCCAACATTGCTCTGGCAAAGCGGTCCGGTCAGTTGTCACAGCTTCTGGCTATAGCCGTTGATGTATTGAGAGCTAAATTTATCCCAGCAGACCGCAGGGAGCCTGCTTGAGTTCCGGCCCCTCACTGGGGAGCCCACAGCAAAAGCACAGCTATGATGAAGAAGGTGATTAGAGCAAGAAAGAGTGCGGTTAATACTGCATGAGGATGAGTTAGAGAGAGACATAGAAAGAGGAGGGGGTATGCCTCCATTAAATTAGTTTTAAATTGTCTCTTTACTTCCCCTCCTTTACCCAGCCCACTTCAGAGGAAGGAGGACAAAAGAAACTCCTTCTCTGGCCAAAGCCCTGCAAAGCCGACATGCTCCTGACTGAGATTATGCAACCGTTACATCCTGAGGTAAGTCTCAGGTACTAATGGAAAAAAAAAAAGTTCTGAATTTAGCTTCCAGAGTCCAAGTATTTTGAGTGATGTACTGTATAAATAAACCATGATGTTGATGTGTTTGTTTTAGAGGTATTTGTCCAGGTAAGTATCTCTATTGCTACATTTTAAGGGATTTAAACTTAGGCATGGTACTTGCTTGCGCAGTTTGTGCTGCAGAAATGAATAAAACAATATAACATAGTCAGGGAAAGTCTCCTGATTCAAAAAAGATACATCTAAACTTTGGCGTGTTACAGTTCATCACAAGGTTGTCAGTTTTGGCCATTTTTGAATGTGTACATGCAAACTAAAATACTTTTAGCTTTTAAGGGAGAAAACTAAACTCAAAAGTATTCAACATATCCAAACTTTTAGCTGCAAGATCAACTTTTTTTTTTTTTTTTTTTTTTTGCCAATGTCAACATATTTAGAGAAAAGTCAAATAGCTGCATTTTTCATTTGCAAATGTAAGTTTAATATGGAGTTTCAAAAGATGTGTTGACTTGATACAATGTTGCTAAAACCATTTAGTGGTTGTTTGTCTGGTCCAATTACAGACAACATTAACAGGTCTGTCAATACGGGGAGTTTCCCAAGGGAATGGAAGACTGCTACAATAACACTTACTTTTAAAGCCAGGAATCTTTCAGGACTGTGTAATTATAAACCCATTAGTATACTACCTGTCAGTGGCATGGGGCAAAACATCTTACCACTCATCTTAACAACAGTCCTTTTAGATTACACCCCAAGCAATTTGATTTTACAACCAAGCACTTGAAAGAAATAGGAACTGTTTTCGTTTTGACAAATGTTTAATCTAAAATGGACAAGGGTGGAGTTGTTGGAGCCATAATTATTTGACCTAATAAAAGCCTTTGATACTGTTGATCATTGTAGTCTTATTACAAAGCAGTCAACATTATTCCCAGGACAATTAAATCTACAGAACAATATCCGCACAGTTTAGAGAATGAAGGTAAGTCACTCATGTAGAGTTGGTGTACCCTAGGGATCTGTTTTGGACCTCTCTTATTTTGTCAGTATCCACCTTTTTCCTACGCCCCATGATGTTTTGTGCAAATATGGGAGTAACTTCTATTTACACTGTAAACAATCAGCAAAAGTTTCACACTATGAACGCAATAATAAGCATTTTCAAAAAACTGGGTACATTGAAAATACATTATTTTGCTCACCCTTCAACCATCAGTCATTAAAAGGAAATTTAAAAGTGTAAAAGCATTATCAAATTACTTTCAACATACCATGAATAACTCCTAAAGATCCTCCTTTTTATCCACAGCAATATTACGGATGATTAATGTGTATGCATGAAAAATCCAATTTGAATCCAATTTGATTTTAGATTCTAAAAGTTATGTTTATATGAACCCTAAACTGAACCCTAAGTCTGATTTACATATTTGTTCAGAACCTGCAGAACCTGTGCAGAACCTCATAAAGTCATTGCAATGTTACATACCAGAGCTATCGTGCTTGTAAGACATAAATAAATATACGCATGCTCGTAAGACACAAAACATACACAACACAGCACTGTGCATGTGCACATGGTGCCTTGACTGGATTATTTCAGGTCTACACCACCCTTCCAGTCTGATTGAAATTTCATTCATATTGAGCTTTTCAGTCTGACTGAGATATCAGTCCAATTAACAGATTATTTGGTTGCATTAAAAGTAAACAAATCTATTAAACAAAGCTATTGTTAAAAAAAAATGAAAACATACTTCAGACCATTTAATCAAATTTATTTTCTTGCCTTATATAAAATCTTGCATGGTCTGGTTATTATTAGTCACCTTCTTTTCAGACTACAAATCAACAGATCCTCACTAAATCCATCGGGTGTCATCATAATTACATTCACTCCTCCCATTCACCCCACACTTTAAGATCTTAGTGAAAACACAATGAGTTTAAGAGAGGTAAAAGAGATGGTCTCTCTCTCTCTCTGAAACTTTATCTTCTGGTGTCACAGTCTCCTTTCCTTCCTGTAAGAAAGTGTCCCTGATGGACAGTATCTGCGACATGTTATTGATTAGCATGGACAATACTTTCCACTTGGTTCCTCAGTTTGAATAAAAAAAAGAACAGAAAACACATTTACAGAAATAGTAATTAGTAAGGTAGTTGTTAAGTTTAGGATTTGGGTAGGATTAGGGATGTAGAATATGGTCATGCAGAATATGTATTTTATAAGCTCTAATAATAGGCATGCTAACAAGCAACTAGTTAATAGTGAGAATTGTTCCATATACTAAAGTGTTACCATTTTACCTAAGTATATAGTACCTAGGTTGTAAATATATATATATATATATATTTACAACCTAAGTACTATATATATGTACATACATACATACAACCTGAAGGACCCAGGCTAACAAGAAAAACATGTCATGGCAACATTTCAGCAAAATGATATTGCGTATGTTGCTTCTTGCACATTTTGCGGTGCTTTAAATGTGAAATGTCCAGTGACTGTCGTTAAAAGTGAATTCAATTTCCTCAGAAACAGATAAATGCGAATGTGGTGACATTTTAAATGCGAATTTGGTGTGGTGACATTTTAAATGCGAATTTAAATGCGAATTGTGGTGACACAAAACTCTACCCTAAACCGATAGTTTAGGGTAGAGTTTGTACGTTGGTACGTTGGTACGTTGGCTTATGGCAGCAGCTCAGAAATGAAATGTCTAGTGAGTGCCGCTAAAAGGTTAACGCTCATTCGAAAATAAGAGACCACCTACACAAAACTCTACCCTTAACCGATAGTGTTAACAACAGCAAAAATGAACCAACCATGCAATTTTTCAAGTCCCACAACACATTTCACAAGACTCGCAACTTTCTGTGGTAAATGACAGCATATAGAAAATGGGCTGCGCTAAAAACATTTGTGTAGCATGGTTAAAATGTACATCTGTTTGTCATTCTATTGTAGACGATATATCTACTTTTTGAACATCAAGTACAGATTCAAATATTTACTGAATCTGTAATTTAGATATCAATTATACCGTCAAACTGGTTTTGAAAGAGAATCTTGTATAATAAATTTGCACAGTAGAAGATAAATTAGTTTAAATTACACCTTTTCAAATTACACCAATTACAGTTGTATCAACAATTACATCTGTGCCTCCTCAGAAGAGGCATGAGATTGAATATCAGTCTGACGTGTCTCAGGTCACCGATACGATAAAATGAAAGTTGAGTAAAAAGTGTTTCCTTTTTTCAACTTTGAAGGACTCAGAACTTGCATATGACATATCTGATTTCAGTTCATGTTTAATGTTCACATGTTCCTTTGTACTGATAGTTGATTTTGAATCTTATTCATGTTAGTCACTTAATTGGTCTGTTTCCTCATTCTAGACTCTTTCCAAACTGTTAGAGAGGTACCGTCTGTAATTACAGTACAATTATAGAGGGGTCGTGTAATTCTGTAGTAATTACGCACTTCTTAAAACCATTACAACTTCTAAATAGTTTGCAGAGGAAATCAGTGAATGTTGTATTTTATTTTTTTTTTTTCAATACTGAAGTATCAGATGTATTCAGACTATTATTAAGTGCTAAATGTCATGTCAATTTCTTATGGAAAAGGTATTTTATTAAGGAAAATGTTGCTAAATAACCTGGGAATTGCTGTTGGGGGAGTATTTTAGATAGAAACAATATGCAGTTAACGGGAAAAACATCAGGGAAGCTGTCTGTTATTACATTGTGGGTTGAGGTGACTTCTGCGTAGATTGTGTAATTAGACGTGACATGCCTTGAAAACTGTAGCTGAACTTTCAACTCCAACGAAAATCAAAGTTGTAATTACAGTTTGAAAAGGCGTAGTTGGGGGAGGAGGAAAGATTTTTAAATTGTGCCTTTTCAAATACACAAGAGCAACAGAAATCATACAGTGAGAATCTTGAAAATATCACCTTTAACCCCATACCTCTGATAGACTACAGAACATGCATGACAACATCAGTGTGTCAAAGAATAAAAGATGAAGCATGAAGGAAGGATTGTGCGTGTCCTCTTCAAACCCGATCCATCTGCTGAATTGTTAACCTTTATGGGGAAAAATCAAAGAGACAAAGCTGATTGTTAAATTTTAATCTTTCTTTATGGTTCAAAACAGGTCAAAATGCAACCGACTGGATTTGATGAGATTTTCTTTCCATGCAGAGTCTAAAATCCTGTTTTGTTCAGCAAGACCTTGTCAAATATTCAAACCGCGAGGTAGGCTGAAACTAACAACGCATTCAAAGTAACCACAGGGCCCATCAAATTTTCATTCAAACCACATTTAAACTGGCAAACAAATACAAATGCAAAACGCTTAGTCATTATTGACGTTAAACCTCTGGAAACTCAATCACTGTTCTTAATATGCAAACGTCAAATTATTTACATGAATGCAGAATAAATCATTTACCCACCAACAACAATAATGTGTATGTATTTTTGCTTATTATATGACAAAATATATTACTCATACCCAATATAATTACAGACATCTGAAGGAATATATTAACATTCACTATTAAAATGTGCTTCCAGGTTTTGTTTAGTTTTTGTTAATGTCCACTTTGTATAAAATAATGTAGGCAGCAGTCCACAATATTGGAACTCAAATTTTGCAGGGATTGTCTGATATTGACTAACTAGATTACTGACCAAAGAGCAAGAATCATAATTAATTCAGAAGCAGGTCAATTCAGTTGTTCACAATCACCGTCATAGTGCAGAATTAATCACCTCTACAGGAGAGTCAAAAGTCAGGCACACAAAAACAGTGCTTATATTTTCAGAGGAGCTAAAATTTCTAGCTTCTTGTTTGCTTGGTTGCTGTTGTTGTTTAATGTCTTTTCTTTTTTTTTCTTTTTTCTTTTTTTTTTTGTGAAATCATTTGGTAAAAGTTCAGTATCCTGTTAATTATATCAGTATCATTTGTAAAAATAAATAAATAAATAAAAATAGAAGTGTATGTAATTGTATTGAATGTGCTTTGTAGTATAAATTTTAAATGTATTAAAAAACTGTACTTGCAGATAATATGATAATGAAAATTAAAAGGCCACTTAAAAAAAGTACACCTCCATTACTGTTTAATAATATGTTTAATTACCCGTTCAAAAAGTGCACTTTGTAATATTGTTGAATTAAGTTTAACTTTAAAAAATATTTTGTGTGCTATTTTATTGTGTTATTTGGTATTGCATTTAAAGTTTTGATATTTTAAATGTGCTCTAGTAATTTTCACCTTCATCATTATTACAAATGTGTAATTACAAATATATTTAAATACATTACATACAAATTTCACAAAAAATGGCATTAAAGTATATTCTAACTTACCATAAATGCTTGTCATTAAATTTGGCAGTACGCTTTAAACATATTTCAAAGACAATAGTTAGTACTATGTAATTAACGTAATTATGAAATTACATCTAAAGATGTATTTAAGTCCTACTTAAGTGGGTCAAAAAACTGACTTTAAACTTTTAATTTAATCGTAAATAACAAACAAACGTTGCATTCAATTCACACTTCAGTGTATTCTTTTAAAGTATATTATTTCCATGATAAGTTCTCATTTTAAAAGTATGCTGAAGTGTATTTCTTTTCATAAGGGGTGTCAACGAAAGCAGTACAAAGGGACAACTCATCAAGGAGTGATGAAGCAGGAGTGTCGCAGAGCACAGGGAGCCCAGAACTATAACTGCAATACTCATTGAGCCAAAGAGTTATAATTAATTCAGAAGCAGGTAAATTGAGTTGTTGACAATCACTGTCGTAGTGCGGAACCAATCATCTCTACAAGAGAGACTCAAAATTCAAATCCTGGCATGTAAGACAGCACTGGTTTCTGCAGGGGACCTGAGATACATATTCATGCCGCTGTTTAATTATGTATGCGTATGCTAATGCAGGTCTCTTTGGGTCCACTCAGTCTTATTTAGGCGCTAGAGCACTGACCGAATATAAGCTCTTTCTCTTGACTCTCAACAGTAATGAACCGGTAGTAAATCATTGTGTGGATCACAGAGCCAAGACCATGTCAGGAGTAAGTAAGGGATGTTCTCTTGCATTTTTGTTGCTGTTCAAGGCAGACAACATTTGATGGTATTTTTTAATGAAGCAACTGCAGTCTGAGCTGACAAAGCTTCCAGGAATCCTTCCATTTGTCTTATAAATTATCAAAGCCTGAACATGTAGCTCAGGTACAGGACACCAGAACAGAGCCATTACAGTGTATGGAACATGCTGTAGACAGCACTCACTTCACACATCATTAAGATATTTGGGAAACTGATCCTGAAACAGCTCCATGTTCACGAACCATCTGGGCTGAGTGCATTTTACCTTCAGGTATGCATAGCTGTGGATGATGTTTGAATCTACATGCTTCATAGCACATACTTCTACCTGGACAAGTTTGGCAACATTGTCTAGAATAGAATAGAATAGAATAGAATAGAATAGAATATTAACTCTTATTAACATAATAAAAAAAAACGAAGCAGTAAATCAGATCTATTTATTTAAAAAAGAAGCGTACTCCAGGGCTCAATGCTGGGTCCACTTCTTTTTCCATTTTTATTACTGATTTTCCATTTGTTTTTTCCATTTATTTTATTTTATTTTCAAATGACACTGTCATTAGTTCAAAACTTCATTTGACTCAAATTCAAAATGTACTTTAATCAGACGTTATTATTTACAAAATTGGCTCTATTCTAATAAATTATTACTTAATGAAGCAAAATCTTATAGTGTGGTCTTTGGTACAAAACAAATCAAAATCTAACTATAGTGTGTAATTATACTACAAACTTGTATACAGTAGATCAAATAAAACATTTAGGTTTATCGTTTAATTTCCGAACTATTTTCCATAAAATTAAATTTGGAACCAATGTGTTATAATTTATAATGCTTCTACTAACCTTCTGCCTACATAGTTTATAATCTTTGCAGATTTGTTATTGGATGTTTATTTGAACTCATCATTGTGTTATGTCTAACTTATTTAAATGGTTTCCACTCTCATATTAAAAGGTATTTTCATTGGTTGCATTTTCAAATGTGTTAAATATCCTTATTATCTTCTACAGCACCATATTCTTCAACATATCAATTAACACATTCTTCACAATTTTTTTTTTTTTTTTTTTTTGTCTATACGTATAATTAAAAAAAAAAAAAAAAAAAAAAGGGAAGTAAACAGGTACACAAAATGGATTAAAGTATTCACGTCAGTCCAATCTTCAACAATTTTTCCAGATTTTCCAACTCGACTCCAGGGTTTCCCATTCTCTCGCTTCCTTATGTAGTAAAGTGCATTTGCTTTTTAAATAAGGGAAATTTGAGTAGTGTTCCAAGAAAATTATGTACGTAATTTGAAAATTTGAAATCAAGAAAAATGAACAATTACATAGTGTCCAGATGGCTGTGTTAATTGTTTTGAGACTTAGTTTGGAAAAATCATTTGAGAAGAATTGAAATTGGGATGTTTTAGCTGTTAGCGATATCAAGCATCTGCCTGAAATGAGCAGATGTTATGTATTAAGTGCGATGGGAACTTTTTAGAATGTGTGATGTTGTATTTGATGTACAAACATTCAGTTGAGGGGAGGTTTGTACCCACAGTGTTTCAGACTAAGGTTTTTACAATTGATTACATACATTTCTCAATACACATGATGAAAACTCTTCAGATAGTCTGTACAAAAGCTTTGGTTCAGTTTTTAGGTATGCTTGATTAGGGATGGAGCTAAACTCTGCAAGACAGTGGCCCTCGAGGACCAGAGTTTCTCATCCTTGATTATGTTATGCAAACTTGGCTATCAGAGGAAGAGGAATGCATATAAGACTCAGAGCTGAAGCCTGAGATGAGATCAGGGCCATAACTATAATCGACCATGTCATGAATCAAGGCTTCAGTTGTGGTCTCAATTGTGAGATATTTTCATCAAACCAACATTAGATATAATCATTCTACAAAAGCAATAAGATGAACTGCATTTTGTATTTACATGGGCAAGGACTCCAAAAAGCAGGAAAGGAAGTTTCCCACGATCAATATGTCTAGGTAAGATGTCTGTGGTTTGGAACAAAACTGAACAAAGCACAAGCACTAAACAAACTGTTTTGTTGTCCATGGTGTTGTTTTAAAGATTCATAGAGATTGAAGCCAGGCCAACACTCCACACCAAGATTTACCGTATGTGTATGAGGCTGCTTTCAACTTTCAGCCAAAACAAGACAAAAGGAAGGATTGTGTTTGGGAGCAAACCTGGATGTAAAAATAGAAAAAGGATATCCACAACCCGAGTTGATCTCATTATACAATATAAGTGCATCTGTATTATTTAATTCAAAATGAATAAACAAATAATTTTATCCACTTGTCTTTTCTTGACCTTTAGGCCTCATCAGGCAAAACCCTAGAGCCAAATAAAAGATATAAAGCACATAATGGCATCATCGGCCTGCTCACAGGAGGTAAAAAATATATATATATATATATATATATATATATATATATATATATATATATATATATATTTTTGTTTGTTTTGTTTTGTTTTTTAATCTTATTGGATATACACTCTAAACACTATCCCTGTATCCCAGTGTGAACACTGTCCGTCCTAAAACAGTATGTGGGATTAGAATAAGTATGTCCCAAAGCATGTTGAAAAGAGGAACAAAAGTCCCTGGATGGTCTACTATTTCAGGTAGATTTTGGAGGTGTGGATCTGTACACACTCTATTGCCCACAACCTAATGTGCTTTGGAAGAGTTAGAACTACAATCATGATTAAAAAGAACTACAAACATGGCAGATGTTTTTAGATGTAGATGCTTTGAAAGGGGGTTATTTTGAGCATTTACAAGGGCAGGGCTATTCAATTAGTTTCATTTGAGGGCCGGATTATCGAACTGAAAATTTGAAGGGGGCCAAGGGGGTGGGGGCCGTCCCGATCGCTTTCCCCCACCCCCTTGGCCCCCTTCAAATTTTCAGTTCGATAATCCGGCCCTCAAATGAAACTAATTGAATAGCCCTGCCCTAGACGGATGGCCATTCCATCATGTCATGTGATTTATTTTTTCAAAAGAAACAAAGCATCAATCAGTCTATCAATTGATGCCTATCAATCAATTAAAATAAAAATCACATTTTTCTGTAATTAATCATATAATTCTATAATTATAAAATTCTATAATTAATCGCATATTTACATATATTGATATCGTCATAATTTCAGATTGAACCTCCAAATGAATGTAGAAACAACATATAATATATTTTAAATATGTGTTTAATGGCATCTTTTTACCAAGTAGCCTATTATTAATGAAGTATTGATTCCAATACTGCTACTAGTGTCTCTATTAAATACATTTTATTATAGCCATTCAACACCACAGTATAATTAAAAGCCATTATTTTTAACATTTAATAGGCTCTGAAATATATAACAACTTTTAATTTAAGTGATTTTAAAACAATCTTCACATAAACTATAAATTGTATATGCATAAACTAAATAGATTATTCTTATTCAAGCTACAAAAGTTAATCAGCGACTAGAGCAGTCAGTGACGATTTCTATTTTTCTTTTATTCTTTCATTTCCATCAAAGACAGACTTCAGATTTCACTTTAAAATCAGCCTGATGCACATGACACAGAACTGACACATATTCGATTCTCCCAACTCTTTACGGTCATTTAAGACTTTATAACTCATTTAAGATATAACTCATTTAAGAATACGTTTATGAGGTAACTCGCTAAAACCGCGCATTTGTTGTAATTGTGTGTGTTTTTGTCCGTTGAAGCGCTACTGGTGCTCTGTCTGAAGCAGCTCAGTTTTATGCGTACAGCCGAACACGCAGCCTTTCAACTTCATTTGATAATACTTTTCGTCCAGTGTTTGCGCAGTTTCTCGCCAGAAGTTATTACCGATAACACTGTCTTTATACTCGGTTAAACTAGAGTTGTGGATATCTCATAACTCCCTCATACAAGCGTTTGTCAACGCTGCCGTCTGTTGATGTTGCGGTCTCCGGTAGATTGTTGTTGTTCTTGCGTCTCTTTCTTTTCTTTTTCGGCTGACCCGGGCCAGTGTTGCCACCTTGTGGATAAACTAATTAGTGCAATAACAATTCAGGCCATATGTGCGACCTGCATGTACTTCTCCCTCGGGCCGGATGAAGATGATTGGCGGGCCGGATTGGGCCCGCGGCCGCCAATTGAATAGTCCTGATCTAGGGTGTTTTCCTGTTTTCAGTCTAAGACACTGTGTTAGGCTCCAGCATTTCCGTGAGCCTGTAGGACAGGCGGATTGGAGAATGGATGAATGACATACATCTATCCACCGATCCACCTGATCTATTTATTTAAGAAAGAAGCATATTCCAGGGCTCAATGTTGGGTCCACTTCTTTTTTTCTATTTTTATTAATGATTTTCTGTTTGTTCTTTCAATTTTTTTTTTTTTTCAAATGACACTGCCATTACTTCAAAACTTTGTTTGTCTCAAATTCAAAATATACTTTAATCAGATGTTATTATTTAATAAATTGGCTCTATTCTAATAAATTATTACTTAAAGCAAAATCTCATAGTGTGGTCTTTGGTACAAAACATATGCTTAAATCAAAATCTAACTATAGTGTGTAATGATACTACAAACATTTAGGTTTATCGCTTGATTCCGAACATAAATGCAAACCTCATAATGATTATATTTTCCTTAAAAATAAATTTGGTAAAGGCGATTTGGAGAATGGATGAATGACATACTTCTATCCACCTATTTTGCAATGCTGAAGTAATGTGTGAGACTTCCAATTTATTAGTCCCTATAGGTAAATAACTAGATGTATAACAAAGTACAGTAAAACAATTTGTGTTACAAGCCGACAAAAACAATATAAAGCAGCAAAACTGACTGTTTTTGTACTGGTAAAATAACTGGAATCAAATTACACCAGAAGCCTTGTGCATTCAAGTTACAAATGGCCACACTGATTTCGTTAAAAATAAGGTGGATATAACAGGTAATATATACTGTTATTATATTGTATTCTATATGCTCCTATTAAACACAGTTTTGCAATCGGATTGTTAAAGCATTTACAACATAAATATCAGCATGTGAACACCTAGCAACAGTGGATGTCCCAGGTCATCCTAGTGGTGGCATCAACACAATGTGTGCCTTAATATACTCTGACGGCAGGCAGTTACATAAACCTGTAATTGGGCCATACAGTACAGAGAGGCTCATTTCATTCCTGGATGACCTCGACAGGAGTCCAGGTGAGAAGAAAAATGCCAACATTTGTGATTATATGGGACAATGTGGCATTTAAACACTCCCATGCAGCCAAAGAGTGCATCACAGTCTATCTTCGAACAATGTATTTTTACCTCCCACTAGGGGTGACCCCGAATAGTCGACGATTCGATGTTTTGATAGGAGGAGCCTGATTCGATTCCCAATCTCACAGTCGAATATTCGCGGGGTGTTATGTTCATGCCATTTTGGCTATATGGGGGTGCTCAATGTCTGATTTCACAATAGAACTGCCGTTTTCTCCCAATAAGTTAATATACAGGCTATTATGGTAATGCTGTAAATAAGAATCTGAAAAGAAAGAAGCTTTAAATAAATATTTTAACGTGCGTGAATAAATCCAACTATACCTATAGATTTAAGTTTCACTTTCCATAATCCGTGACCGACAGAGCAGCATCCTGGCGGCAGGGATTTAAATCTTTAACATGACTCAAACTGACACAGGCAGAGTGAAAGACTGGATTTTTTCGATCAGGTAGGGTACAAGGGATTTCAAAACATTTTGGCTGGTATATATATATTGTGTAGGCTATTCTTGATCTCGTATAAAATGCACGTTGTTGCGTGAAGAACAAAAATTAGTTCATTCAGAGCCGCGCAGACACGTTCACTTCTGCATTCAGGGCATTTTGTGCAGATAGCCTATAAGTCGTAATATTAACGTTATGTTGTATAAATAACGAAGCGTATTCTATATGAGATAAATGAGTTAAATCCCATTGATTTAAAAAAAATGCGATCATGCTTCAATCTACTGGTCATCACTGTATTAAAAAATCTGAGCATATGAGGTTTCTGACAAAAACAGACCTTGTGTAAACTACCTTCTGCCCCTCTCCACAATGGCTGCATAAAAACTGAGTAGAAGGTGCTGACATGCTCTGAATGTTTCTTAATTGTCTGAGGAAGTACAATGTTTGTTATCTTTCTGATGAGGTGGTCTGTGAGATGTGCTGCAGATATAGGTACCTAGGGATTTGAACGAGTCTGTAATGGTAATTTGTTGCCCTTGCAGAAATAAATTGGGGGTTTGGTGTCTTGTTATTTTCTTTTCGAGAAATGTCTTCAACACTATCCTGCTTTTCAGCAGATCCATGTAGGCAAATGACCTTTCCTGAATCACAGGCTGCCAACAGATGACAGGCAGTATGTGAAGTCAGTTGTGTCCATTAAGTCTTATGTATTTAGAGTTTTATTCATGAATCAGCTGCGGTCCATCATAACCAAATTCCAGAACTCTTTCTCTGGTGATAAAGAGGTACACTTTAGCATACTTTCAATAAGATGACTTATTATGTAAATAATATACTTTAGAAGAAATTACACTTTGAATGTAATGTTTTTGGACACTTGCATTTTATTTACAATGAAATAATAGTTTACATTTATATTAAATGCAATTACCTGAACATTTTGACCTACTTAAGTATTACTTAAGTACATATTTACACATAATTTCATAATTATTTCTATTGTCTTTGAAATATGGTTAAAGTTGTTGCCAAATGATAAGTAGCCTATTTATAGTTTTCCTTTCTCACATTCTCCAGAAGTACAGAACAATCACACAAATGTAGGTAATTCATATACTGCTGTAATCAAAAAATATTTTAACATACATTACAAAGCAAAACATATAAATTATATATAGCAATGAACACAAAAACTGCTCTACACCCTGCTAGGTGTTCACATGCTGATATTGATGTTGTAAATTCTTTATTAATCTGCTTACAAAGCAGTGTTTAATAGAAGCATATAGAATAAAAAATGATATCGGAATATATTACTTGTTATATTCTGGTGGGTGGAAAATGAGAGTGATACATTTCTTCATAATATTTTTGTGTACATATATTGCGCATATATATGTTCTCATATAGATGTGAATTGTAAATATATAAATATACACTGTCATTTAAAAGTTTGGGATCAGTAAGGTTTTTAACATTTTTATAGACGTTTCTGCTCATCAAGGATGCATTTATTTGATTAAAAATACAGAAAAAAAAAACAGTAATATCGTGAAATATTATTAAAATTTAAAATAATGGTTTTCTATTTTAATATACTGTAAAATGTAATTTATTCATGTGATGCAAATCTGAATTTTCATCATCCATTACTTCAGTCTTCAGTGTCATTCTGATTTATTAACAATATGTTGATTTGTTATCAATGTTAGAAACAGTTTTTGCAGCTTAATATTTTTTTTGGAACCTGTGATACTTTTTTCAGGATTCTTTGATGAATAAAAAGTAAAAAAAAAAAAAAAAAAGAACAGCATTTATTCAAAATATAAATATTTCTGACAATGTAAGTCTTTACTATCACTTTTTATTAATTTAACACATCCTTTCTGAAAAAAATATTATTTAAAAAAATAAATAAATAAAAAATTACCGACCCCAAACATTTGAACAGTAGTGTATTGTTACAGAGGAGGCTCCCGTACCGCCTCCTCCGCACCACCAGAGGGAACCGTCTCTTGAATATTAACCATTCCCATTCGGACTCCATTTCCCATCATCCCTCATACCTGGGACTGATTGCTCATCCACACCTGCACCTCATTTACACACACACATATAAGCCACTCACACACACAGACTCTCTGCGAAGTCTTGATTTTCCCTGGCTGACATTTCTGAGCGTTATTACCCGTGTTTGTTTTCTGTGTATCTGACCTTGGACTGTTTCCTGATTTACTGTTTGCTATCTGCCTACCCCGACTTGGATTGTATCACCTGGACTCTGTTTTCTAGCCGCCTGCCTTGATCTCTCGCCTGGTTCACGATTCTGTCTCTGCCTTGTCTCTGCTGTTCTGCCTTGTCAGTATTTGAACCTGTACTGTCTGACTATTCTACATAAAGCTGCAGATGGATCCAAACCCTTCTGACGTGTCGTAACAGAAGACTTCGCCGCACAGCAATCCAGCAGTGCTCATGCAACTATCAACAGAACTCTCTGCTCAAGCCTTGCAGCTTGCCATGCACCAACACCAGTTAAACCGGCTCACCACATTAACCAAGGAGCTCGTCAAAGCACTGCAAGACCTCAGCATATCATCACCCGGAGCCGCTTCTAATCCGCCGCCTGTCCCCAGTAACCCGCCACCTGCTCAAACACCCCCAGTCAGTCCACGACTTGCTTTTCCCGAGAAATTTGATAGAGAGCCTGCCAAATGCAAGGGCTTTCTATTTCAGTGCTCGCTTTTTGTTAACCAACAGCCCTCGCTGTACCCCACAGATTCTAACCACATTGCTTTCGTCTGCTCCCTACTTACCAAGAGAGCATTGGATTCGTCATTCCCCACCTTCGAAGCATTTCTCCAACATTTCCGCTATGTTTTCGAACACTCCGCTGAGGGGAGAAGCGCAGGTGACCGATTGTTAACCCTTTCTCAGGGAAGAAAGCCGGCAGCTGAGTACGCTCTGTCCTTCCGAACTCTCGCGGCACAGACTGTGTGGGTAGAGGACACACTAAAACTCTTGTTCCGGAGGGGATTGAATTCAGAACTACAGTCAGAATTGGCCTGCCGGGATGAAGGGAAAACTCTGGGTGAGTTCATTGATCTTGCTATCCAAATAGATAATCTGATCCGCTCTCGACGCTCAACTCGAGCCACGCCTCGTTCCACATCTGAAACCACCAGCACAACCAAACCCATGCATTTGGGATTCACTCACCTCACCCCCGAAGAACGGGAACACCGCATGCAGAATCAACTGTGCCTCTATTGCGGTCAGGTGGATACATGAAGACCTCCTGTCTGGTCCGTCCTTCTCCCAGTTCCCGATCGGTGAGTGTAAATACTCTCATTGCAACCTCTGCATCTAGCATAAAGTTACCAGTCGTGTTGCTTGTCAATGATACTGTAATTACCACCACCGCTCTGTTAGACTCTGGAGCAGCTGGTAACTTTGTTTCGTACGAATTCGCTCAGCACCATAAACTAAAACTTACCCCTTGTAACGCTCCCCTGGCAGTGCAGGCATTAGATGGATGCCCCCTTGGAGAAGGAAAAGTTTTATGCATCACTGACGAGGTCAAGTAACATGTAGGAACCTTGCACTCTGAATTCATCCGATTCTACGTCATCAACTCGCCCAATCACACTATCATTCTTGGACTACCTTGGCAGCGCACACACAATCCACTCATCTCTTGTCGAGAAGGACAAATTATTCAATGGGACGTCACATGTCAAGATCGTTGCCTGTCAAAAATTACCCGGACTTTCAGTAATGTCTCTCTCTCACCTGTTCCAGACACACAATATTCACCTGCCCTCAGAATACTCAGACCTCGCAGACGCCTTCAGTCAAAAAAAACAGCACAGCTTCCAACTCACCGTTCTGTCTATTGTGCCATCGACTTATGCCTGGCACCACTCCTCCGAAAGGCAGAATTTTCCCGTTATCACAACTTGAATCCAGAGCCATGAAGCTTTACATTGAAGAGGAATTATCTAAAGGATTCATTCGACCCTCAACTTCTCCTGCCTCAGCCGGGTTCTTCTTTGTAAAGAAAAAGGATGGAGGGTTACGGCCATGCATTGATTACCGCAGCCTCAACGACATCACCATTAAGTTTCGCTACCCGTTGCCCCTAGTTCCAGCCGCATTAGAACAGCTTCGCCGGGCCAAATACTACACCAAGCTAGATCTACGTAATGCTTACAACTTAATTCGCATCTGTGAAGGAGATGAATGGAAAACGGCGTTTTCCACCACTAGTGGGCACTATGAATACTTGGTTACCCTTCGGCTTAGCAAACAGTCCATCAATTTTCCAGTCTTTCATGAATGATGTCTTCCGGGACATGCTCGACAGATGGGTAATCGTATACATCGATGATATCCTGATTTATTCAAACACTCTGGAGGAACACGTCCGCCATGTTAGATCTGTACTGAAACGCCTCATGCAGTATCAACTCTACACCAAAGCTGAGAAATGTGAGTTTCATCAAACAAGCACCTCGTTCCTAGGGGAAAATATTATCAGTCAGGAAGGGGTAGCCATGGACGAAAAGAAAGTCAAGGCAGTATTGGAATGGCCACAACCTCAGACAGTCAAAGAATTGCAACGTTTTCTGGGGTTTGCAAACTTCTGCAGGCGATTTATCAGAAACTTCAATTCGATCGCCGCCCCTCTGACCGCCATGACTAAACGCCACGCAGCCAGAATGATTTGGTCCCCAGAGTCACGTCTGGCCTTCGACGAACTAAGGACTCGGTTCACCACCGCACCAATTCTCCGAAATCCAGACCCAGAACGCCCGTTCATTGTGGAGGTCGACACCTCTAACACAGGGGTAGGCACAATACTGTCTCAACATCATGGTTCTTCAGCTAAGATATACCCATGTGCTTTCTTCTCCCGCAAGCTGACCGCCGGCGACCGGAACTACGACGTGGGCAACTGTGAACTCCTTGCCATGAAACTAGCACTAGAGGAATGGCAGCATTGGCTGGAGGGGACAATTCACCCGTTCACCGTTCTCACCGGTCATAAAAACCTGGAGTATTTGCGCTCGGCTAAACGTCTAAACCCCAGACAAGCCAGGTGGGCGTTGTTCTTCACAAGATTTCGGTTTACTGTAACATACAGGCCGGGTACCAAGAACACTAAAGCCAACGCTCTCACACGCCAAACCGAGGAAACTGTCCAGTTCACTGTTAACTATACTATTCTTCCCGAAAAACTTCTCGTGGCACCTGTACAGTGGGACGTAATGACAGAGATCGAGCATCTGAACCTCCAAGATCCACCATCTCCTGAATGCCCTGCTAATCTCACTTATGTTCCAGAACCCCAACGACAACGACTGCTCTCTCAGGTACATGTTACGCCCAGCTTAGGTCATCCTGGAATCACTGCCACAGTACATTTGCTCAGGAATCGATTCTGGTGGCCAACTATGCTGACTGACACAACCAAGTTCATCTAGAACTGTATCACATGTCACACTTCCAAATCACCCAGACAGCTCCCAGCTGGCCTGTTAAACCCCCTACCGACGCCACAATGACCTTGGTCTCATACTGCCATCGACTTCATCACCGACCTACCCAATTCTCCAGGTAACACCACTATACTCTCGATTGTAGACTGATTTTCCAAAGCCTGCCGCCTAATTCCTTTACCCAAGCTCCTCACAGCCTTCAAAACCGCTGAATTACTCTGCAACCAAGTGTTCTGATTCTACACCAGTCCCGAGTACACCCCAGGTCAATGGGTTTAGCTTTCAACTAAAGATCTATGCCTCCGACTTCCATGTAAAAAGCTCAGTCCCAGGTATATTGGTCCCTTCAAAATTTCTAGACAAATATCTCCAGTATCATTTTGTTTGGAACTGCCTTCTAATTAGCGTATTTCTCCCACATTCCATGTATCACTTCTGAAACCCGCTGGTGGTCCGAGAGGAGAGACGGAGGTGGGAGCCGAACCGCAGACCCCCCTGCCTTTCCTAGTCGATGGCGAGGGGGCGTATCGAGTGCACGAGTTGCTAGACTTCAAACGCCGGGGTGGTATCCTCCAATATCTGGTCGATTGGGAGGGGTTCGGTCCAGAGGAGCGATCTTGGGTCAACGCTGGAGATATCCTTGACCCCACACTCACTGAGGAGTTTCACAGATCGCATCCGGAGAAACTGGCCCCCCAACCCCGTGGGAGACCCCGGCGTCGTTTGCTTCCTCCAGAGGAGGCTCCCATACCGCCTCCTCCGCACCACCAGAGGGAACCGTCTCTTGAATATTAACCATTCCCATTCGGACTCCATTTCCCATCATCCCTCATACCTGGGACTGATTGCTCATCCACACCTGCCCCTCATTTACACACACACATATAAGTCACTCACACACACAGACTCTCTGCGAAGTCTTGATTTGCCCTGGCTGTCATTTCTGAGCGTTATTACCTGAGTTTGTTTTCTGTGTATCTGACCTTGGACTGTTTTCTGATTTACTGTTTGCTATTTGCCTACCCGACTTGGATTATATCACCTGGACTCTGTTTGCAAGCTGCCTGCCCTGATCTCTTACCTGGTTCACGATTCTGTCTCTGCTGTTCTGCCTTGCCGGTATTTAACCCTGTACTGTCCGACTATTCTAAATAAAGCTGCAAATGGATCCAAACCCTTCTGACGTGTTGCAACAAATATATTATTACAAAAGATTTATTTTTTTTAAATAAATGCTATTTTTTTTATTTATTTTTTTTACTTTTTGACTTTTTATTCATCAAAGAATCCTGAAAAGTATCACAGGTTAAAAAAAAAAAAAATAGCAAAAACTTCCAATATTGATAATAAATCTGAATATTAGAATGACTTCTAAAGGATCATGAACTGAAGACTGGAGTAATGATGCTTTGCATCATAGGAATAAATTATGTTTTAAATTATATTAAAATAGTATACCATTATTTTAAATTGCAATAACACTTCAAAATATTACTGTTTTTTCTGTATTTTTGATCAAATAAATGCAACTTTGATGAGCATAAGAGTCGTCTTTAAAAAACATTAAAAATCTTTCTGATCCCAAACTTTGAATGATATATAAATTTCTATTTATACACATACAGTACATATTTTATTACATGTATGTCTATACATTAAGAAGTATATTACTGAATATAAAAATACATTATGATAGAAAAGTAAATATACTCTCACATATTTTTCAATATGTGGAAAGCGGCAATTTCTTATGTTTTATTCAATACATTGTATTGATATATTAACACAACATATTATTCTGTATATTTTCAATATGCATTAAATAATTTAGTATATTGATTGTTAATATATAAGGAAATATATTTTCTTTGTGTAAGGGATTGCTTTTATACCAATTTCTATTTTCTGCTTCACCGAAACACTTGATAACAGCATTCAGAACAACAAAAGCCTTACAGAACCTTGTAAACTGGGCTTCAGGGAGCCCCTATAAAATGCACAGTTGTGCTGTTCAAAAAATCCAGAGTTTTTAGTTTCCAAAAAGACTCTGAGCACTGAAGATGTTCTGAGATATCTGTAATGGCCAGCATGCTTTTGTACTTGGTGAGAGCGACATCGATTTCGATCTCTTGAACAAACCAGTCAGTGCACAAGCAAGTCTTCACTCGCCTTCACACGAATGCCTGTTTGATTCCCCTGTGAAATGTTCCAGCTGACACTGATTGATTTTGTGGAGTGTTTAACAGGTGGTCATTTGGTCTGTGCGTGCCTGATTACACGTGTGAGAATGGTGATTTCAAGGTGGGATGGGGGTCAGTGGTCCAGTGCTGCTCTTAGAGGCCTCAACACAGCCAGACCCTCCATGTTGAACAGCTAAAGATCAGAACGGCACAGACAACAGACGAGGTTGGTAACGAGAAATCGATGGTCAAAAAAAAGGAAGACGGAGATGGGGGAGGAGAGAAATGAGAGGAGAATTTTAAAAGTGAGAGGCAGCAACATGAGGTAAATGGAGGTGAACAAGGAAAATAAAAAGATTTGGGGCCAGAAAGTCCAATTGATAAAAGAAAGGGATTTTTTTTTTCCACTGTTAAAAGTTTTATACTTAAAGATATGGTGCTTTGGATCAATCTGTGGCCACCTTTTAACATCACATGACAACCAACATGTTGTATTGAATTATGGATGACAAATACAAATACTGAATGCAGCCTTATCAACTAAATCTTTTAAGGATATGTTCACCAAAAAATTAATATTCTGTCATGTACTCATGTAAAATCTGACACGTCGCACTGAAATATTGTTTTGAATTCAGATTTTGTTTTTGTATTCCGAGTGAAAACTCGAGATTTCAGTCTTTCGTAGAGGAGACAATTGTCAATTTATAATGACAATTCTGTTTTTCACACAATGCTGTAGCATGACTTCAGAAAAGTATCTTTTACAATTTAAGGTGCTTTTTAGGAATGCATGATATATTGGTACCATATTGGTTATCAGCTGATATTAAAGACTTTGACACATCATTGAAAAGTTTGGGGTCAGTAAAATTTGAATGCATTTAATTGATCGAAACGCATTTATAATGTTACAAGAGATTTCAAATAAATGCTGTTCTTCCTATTCATCAAAAAATGTATATATCCTGAGAAAAAAATATAGATCACAGAAAAAATGTCTCAGGTTAGGCATGTAACCATGGTTCCTCGAAGGGAACGAGATGCCCATGCCGCCAGACTTTCAAAATCCCTGCCTAGTGTGGATGGAGCACAGATAGGGCCACGAGTGGCTAAAGTGAGCGGGCCTGCGTCCCGAAGGCCAACTTCTGAGAAGTGAGTCTTGATCCCCAAGAAGAGAGGAGAGCAGAGGACTCAAGGCTATGGAATAGCATCCTCATCCACCACATGGCATAAGCTCTCTGGCCAGAGGCATCAGCCTCTGGAGGAAACGTGTAACTAGGGGGTGTCTACCCACTGAAAGGCCACCAAGAGGTGCACGGTAGGCTGGTAAAACCGCCACGTAGACCTTCAGGGTGGAGTGGGTTAACCCTGCGGAGGAACAGACCTGCACGAACTCCAGAACTGTACCAATCGGCCAGTTGGCTGGGTCGAGCTGGTGACCTCCGCACCATGAAGTGACACTTCCACTTCAGGGCGAACAGATTCCTCGTACTCCGGCGAGCGGAGGCCTCTAACTCTCTGTAGCGAGAGGAGGCCTGACGATACTCGCCAAGACAGCCGAGCTCTTAGAGCGGAGGCCTCAGCATGACGACTCTCTAGAACGAGAGGAGGCCTACTACGCTCCGTACACTGGGCATCCTGTGAGGAGGCTCACCTACCATTCACACAGCTGCCCCAGCAGAGCTCCACTGTGGAGGAAATGTGTAACGAGAGGGTGTCTACCCACTTACTGGCCACCGAGAGGGGCGCGGTAGGCTGGTAAAGCCGCCATGTAGACCTTCAGGGTGGAGTGAGTTAACCCTGCGGAGGAACAGCCCTACACGAACTCCAGAACTGTACCAATCGGGCAGTTGGCTGGGTCGAGCTGGCGACCTCCGCACCATGAAGTAACACTTTCACTTCAGGGCATACAATTTCCTTGTGTTGTGGAGGAAACATGTAACTAGGGGGTGTCTACCCACTGACTGGCCATTGAGAGGAGTGCAGTAGGCCGGTTAAGCCGCCCTGTAGACCTTCAGGGTGGAGTGGGTTAACCCTGCAGAGGAACAGGCCTGTGAGAACTCCAGAACTGTACCGATCGAGCAGTTCAATGGGTTGAGCCGGCGATCTCTGCAGCATGAAGAGAAGAGTCTCCACTTCAGGGCGTACAGTTTCCTCGTCGACACTCGCCCGAAACAGTCAAGCTCTTTGGAGCGGAGGCCTCAGCATAACGACTCTCTAGATCGAGAGGAGGACTACTATGCTCCGTACGCTGGACATCTTGTAAGGAGACTCACCTAGAGCCTACCTATTCACATAACTGTCCCACCAGAGCTCTAGCGAGCGGAGATCTCAGTGACTCTCGGAGCGAGAGGAGATCTGACGACACTCACCAAAACGGTCGGGCTCTAGGAGTGGAGGCCTCAGCATGACGACTCTCTAGATCGAGAGGAGGCCTACTACACTCCACCTGGAGCTCTGGCAAGCGGAGGCCTCGAAAAATTCTCAGCAGCGAGAGGAGGTCTACAATGCATGCCGTGACAGTTTTGAAGAACCCGATATTTTTATGCTTTGCCCCCAAAGCAAACCTCAAGAACTCCCTTGTTGGATTACAAGAGCCTGCTCAGGGCCCACAGTGTGGGAGAGACCCCGTTGAAAGTGGCGACGAAGCACCGAACTGCTTCTACAGCGCGCAGGACCCATGGAGACACATTTGGCAGTAGTTTCCACGCTGCCAAATAGTCTACTAAGGGAACCAGTCTCTTGAGATTGGCCTCTGGTGTGCTTAGAGCTGCTAGCTCGGTGCCCTGAAGCAGAAGACCGGCAGGGGATGGCCGCTCTAGCTGCTCTAAAGACCCCCGAAGAGCTGGCGAGCCTCTCAGTTCCGCTACGTTTCCAGGCGGAAGAAACTGAGAGAAGCGCTCGCTGGAGACCGCTGCGCCCTGGAACACTGGCAGGGTTGGCAGACCGATCTCCCGAGGGCACTGAGGAGAGACGGGCATCGTGTAATGCGATGTACACCGCTCCTCCCCAGAGGGGCCGACCCTCAAAGGTCCTGGGCCATAGGCAGCAGGACGTTTTAGCCGAAGACGTTTTAGTCATGACAGTCCGCTCCCGTCAACCTCTTTGGAGGAAGAGAGGTAAAACATCATGCTCTCACTCGAGAAATTTATCCTAAGAGGCTCCTGTACACACATACACACACACACACATATATATATATACACATATACATATATATATATATATATATCTTTCCACAGTCAGATAAAATACATCATTTAATTCCTCAGAATTAAATGCAGCCAAACTCGGCAACGTGCACCGCAGCAGCGAGCTCTCACTCAAAGGGGAAAGTACAGCAGCGCAGGCTTCCAGCTCCAAGCGAGAGCGCTAGATCTGGGGAATGCAGGTGGAGATAGGGCGTGCCCGTCTCCAACCTGTCCGCCATATCCATGTGCGATCCCCACGAACTCAATCGCCACCGTGCGACCGCTGGATCTGGCGGGTGAGGAAGAAGATAGAGTCTCGCCCGTCTCCATTCCCTCCACCAGATCCATCTGCGAACCCCACGAGTGCAGTCGCCGATCCGCCTCGGCGGTAGCGGGACCAGCACCGCGGGGAATGCTGGGAGAAGCTCGCAATTCGGGCAGTCGGCTCCCTCAAGAGCTGACTCTGCATGCTTCACTCCCAGACAGACCACACACAGACCGTGTGTATCCCCAGCAGTGAGGAACACACAGTCCGTAGTGCGATCTGCTCTCACCCTTAAAGTGCTAATTTTGGATGCACTTTTAGACATAATGGATCTTATTGTGATGTGGACAGACAACACTAAATAAGACTCACCACCAATAGCGACAGACACACACACACAGAATAGTGGTTGCTGAATGACAAATAGCTGACGCCGGTTCCACCGCACTTGCTTTTAAGCTTCCTGGTCGATTACGTCACCCACTCATGACGTCTTGCCCATCCATTGGACAGATTACACACATGGTTCAGAGCGCGGTCACGCTGGAGGCGTTCCCAAAGCGTCTCGACGCGGCTCGAGTTCCTAAAGGGGAACTTAAAGCAACTGTTTTCAACATTAATGATAATAATAGAATATGTTTGTAAAGCACAGGATATCAGGATATTAGAATGATTTCTGAAGGATCATGTGACACTGAAGACTGAAGAAAATTCAGATTTACCATCACAGGAATAAATGACAATTTGACAATAAATGACAATAAATGACAATTTAAAATAGAATAAAATAGAAAACAACATTATTTTTTACAATTTTCTTTAATTATAATAATATTTCATAATATAACTGTTTTACTGTATTTTTGATATAAATAAATGCTGCCTTAGTGAGCATAAAAGACAACCCCCAAACTTTTGAACAGTTAGATTTACTGTAACTTTAGATTTTTTTTTTTTTTTTTTTTTTTTGGTGCATCCCTACAGCTTTTTAACGCTAAAATTAATATCCTGTCATATATTACTTTATTGGTAACTTTAAAATCTGTGCATCCCCAGAGCTTTTATTTAATGTTTTATTCTTTTGTTCATCAATATGAACTGTTATGGAAAAACAAGCAAGCTTCTTTAAAATTTCTAATTTTGTTCCACAGAAAATAATAATAATAATAATAATAATAACAATAACAATAATAGCAGATATGAAATGACATAATGGTGAAAAGTGCAGACTGACTCACAAAAGTGTGCAAAAAACAGCATTTGTTTGGTTTGATTTGTTGGCAAGTCAGACAGCACACTCACTGCCTGCTCACGGACCATTCACTGAGCATCTGATGCCTATTACACACAAAACTAGAAGCACTTTCTCAATCTGGCAGCTCTAATCTGATTGGCTGACTTTACGCACGTTACGGGAGTCATTGCATACAGGCTGTTCCATCATTTGAGTCTTTTCCATGTTGTTCTATTATTGTGATATAAAGTATTTCAGATTTACTCCCCCTGATGGCACATAAAAAAGAAATGAACAGATGGTACCTCTATTCTAAATCACATTGGATAAAATAATGTAGATGTAAATGTAAATGGTCACTTTACCAGTCAGACAGGTAGTTGCTTCCTGTTTAAGTGGGTGGTTCTTACAGTACAGTCACAATTGACCCTTCGCAAAAGACCTACCCTCCTTAGTTACTTAAAATTTTTTGTCAAATTTTGTCATTTTTAAAAAAATTCAAAGACTTCCAAATCTAATCAATAACAACAGCTTGAGTCCCTCTTGAGTAGATTATTTTTGATAACAAGCAAAATATGTTTGCTACGTAAATCAGACGGACTTATTGAAAATGCAAAATCATTCTCTGCCAGCAGGAGGTGCTTTAAAGCGGGAGAAATAGAGGTTTCCCCGGTAACGCTGAACACAAATCAGCGCTGAGCTTACAAACGCTGCTTTATCAGGCATATAACATGCGAGATGAAATGAAAATGACATCCTTCAGAAATACAGTGATATAAAAACACCCGCGCCTCGTTTTGCTTTTTAAACGTGCAGTACGTGTTTATTCAACAAAGCCTTTTGGAAAATCGGTCAGTTTTGATATCGTGGCAGGTCGCCACTAATAAATCAATGTATGGGAAACCAAACCCACAGCACAACAACCTGAGCCCTGCTTCATTACTCATCACTAACTTTAACTGCGTTTGTAGCCACTAGCCAGACCGATAAACAAACACAGACTGGAAGTTAACTTAGGGCCAGGCGCGTGCGCCCTATGAAACGGTCTATAAAACACAATCTAATAGGTAGAAAATGTAATTTATTGTTAGGTTCTGGCCGTAGCTGTCGGACTAGACAGTAGATTCGGCCTTATGATTGGTCAGATCGCCTGTTAATCAAGCTCTTTGCGAACGGTCAATTAGACAATAACAATCACAATTACCGTTGTTCAGCGAATTTTCAAGGATAAAATACAGTCATTTCGATAGGAATCCACGCAACCTGGAATTTTTTCAAGTGAGTGAAAGATTTACCCAAATAGACTTTGCAAAGGGTTCAAGTTGGACATGCAGATTCACAGCACTGACCAGCAGAAGGTTGATATGTTTGAAAGTGATATCTGTGTGATCAACTCTACCATACTGACTAATAATACACTATTAATAGAGTGCTGCAGGCATGGCATATTTTTGTAGGCCAAAACCCAGAAATGAGTTAGCTTCTTAATACTTCCGGTTCCATCATCCTGAAGTCAGTGGGTTTTTGAATGGATTTTTGGTTAAATGCCAGAAACAAGTTCTGTGCTTAAAGCTAGTGAATGCAGTTTCTGCGCTACTAGCATCACCAAGCAGAACTACAATAATAAAGCATGTTTTCAAATAACCTTTGCAAATGCCGTTTTCGTGTGTCACGCCTTCCTCAACCCAAACATCACAAACGCAGCTCTTACGAGTCTATAAATGTGAAGGCATGTCTCAACAGGTAAAAGTAGGCTACTTTCAATGAAAGGTCCAACATTTAAAGTTTAGTTTAACTGTCAACAAGAAACTCTGCAAGTTTGTCTTATCGACTGAAATCCAAACATTCCATCACATTCCTCCATCTTGTAAAAACACTGCCAGTGTTTATCATTGTTTTACCCTGTTGTCTATCTCTGTGTATTTTGGCTTGCACTTCTGTAATGGAATCTGAATTTCTTTTTCCACACTGGCTAAACACCCTCTGGCTCAGCTTGCTACAGTATCCACATACCAAACTCTCGCTGCTGGACAGAATGGATTATACAGAATCCAATGATTTTATGTTAGAGACCGCTTTAATTATTGATTGCTATTCAGCTATAGAGACATTCAAATAGTATAACAAAAAATGTTTGTGATAAAATATTGCCTACAGTAGCTGTAACACAAGTTCAAGATATTTTCACATTTTATTCTATGACATACACTATCAGGAAAAAATGTGCAAAAATTGTACCTTTAGGGATACAACAGCTAGTTCATTTATAGTCTACATTTAACTTTTTACTTATGGTCATTTTATTTAGGCTTCAAAATTCATTAAAGTTGTGACAAACAAAACATGTAAGAATCATAAACTTTTGCTTGTCACAGAGTTTATTTTCTACAATAATCCGAAAGTCAATGGAAAAATTATTGTTTTTTTGTCAAGGAAAAACCAGAGTGATGTGATCTTCTGGGTAGCTGCAGCCCTTTATTGACAAAGGACCATTTTGCATGTGAGATTAAGACAGAATAATAACAATATTTTAAAGTCTGGCTATGCAAGACTAGTTGGCAAGTAGTTGTTTTGAAAGTTGAAAAGTATATCTTTATTTAATGTATGCATGAGTGTAGGAGACATAAACTTCACAACAATTATCTAGAGGCATATACTGTAGCTCAATGATTAAAAAGTATCGGCACACATGTCCTCTGGGAAATGGGTGCATAGACTGAAAGCATGAGCTCCACTGTGACACTGTGAATAAAAATGCTAATATGCAGCGGAGAGAGATGATGTGACCTTGTATATGAAATGGCTCTTCATTTATTTTACAGTCGTCTCCAGAGAGCGATACTGAGCCACTTTCATTTATTGCTGAAGATAAATGCCCCTATACCCTACTCCCAAACATCATCTGAGCATTTACAGGAATAATGTTGATTTGACGGCCAGCCGGCTCACGTCCCGCAACACACCATCACGTTTCCCTGCACAAGAGCTCTGTAGATACACTTGGACTATTAAATATAAATACAAACTGGGCAGAATCAGACTTATGTATGGCACAGAGCTTTTGTTGATTTGTGTGACTGACTGGTTTTTGCATGTAGCCTGACAGTCTGGCTGAAATAGAATTCAAGGTCAGTAAATTACATAGACGCTGAAAGAAAGCAAAAGATGTATTTTTGAAATGAAGAAGGCTCATATGGTCAAGGATCAAGGAACAGTAGAAAAGTACACCTTTGTACCTTATTTACCCCTAATTTAACACAAGCTCAAGATATTTTCACATTTTATTCTATGACATACACTATCAGGAAAAAATGTGCAAAAATTGTACCTTTAGGGATACAACAGCTAGTTTATTTATAGTCTACATTTAACTTTTTACTTATGGTCATTATATTTGATTTGACGGCCAGCCGGCTCACGTCCCGCAACACACCATCACGTTTCCCTGCACAAGAGCTCTGTATTTAAGTACATTAAAGGTACACACTTAATTCTGAAAAACTTCAAAAACTTTACAATAAGGTTTCATTTGTAAACATCAGCTTACTAACATTAGTTAACATTAACTACCAATAAACTGTCTAGTTCGTTATCTAATGCATTAAGTAATGTTAACAAATGAGGTCTCATTGCAAGTGTTACCAATATATTAATGAAATATACTGTGTGTATAATTAAATACACATTTCTATAGTTCACATTGCAACCAGTTATTATACTATTTGGAAATAGCCCATATTTTTTTGTAATGATAATTGATTTTTTTGGGTAATTCATTCTGAAAACTTTATTATTAAAATACTTGACATATGGCATGAAACATTACATAAAATAAATTTAAAACTCTATAGTGTGACATTTTCCATGGGCAAACACTGCAGATTTATTTATACATATTTTGGCTTGCTGTGCAGATACATAAAGAGTATGTCTTTATTGTTTTACTTAAAAAGCAGACCTAGCATCTAGCATGCTAATATGTACTGTTGTTTGCTAACAGATTTGTTAAAATTCAGTGGTGATGATGATGATGATGATGATGATGATGATGATGTGAAATTACAAAAATTGTGTTTGTATTTTTTAATTGATTCATGTGGAACTGATGCACATGATTAACTAATGTAAATAAAACACCTTTTTAGTGGTATGTTTCAGTTTCTTTTTAATTAATAATTTTAATAATCAACTTTGCATGCATTTTTCCCCTTTGGGAAAATAAATATTTGTATTAATATTAAATCAAAATTTAAATTAAATTAAATATAATTTGAGAGAAAATAGAATTTTAATCCAAAGTATCATTTTTTTTCAGTGCGCTTAACCAGTTTACATGAACAGCAAAAGAAATGAACAGAAATCAGACTCGATCTGTTTGGATCATTGAAAATGAGTGTATGTAAACATACATAATAATAATAACTTTGAGTCTAGATTCTGAATGCAAATATTGATTGCTGTTCTGTAGAAGTATCTTTTGGCTGTAGAATGTCTGTATAATGTATGTGTGTGTCTGTGTGTGTGTGTCCGTGTGTGTGTGTGTGTGTGTGTGTGTGTGTTTGTAAGCATATATGTTTCAGTTTCACATATTGACATCCATGCCATGATGGTTTAACCCTTCTGTACTGGTTTAATCACACTTACACATAAAAACATGCACTCTTTCATCTTTCCATTTGAAAGCACACACTGAGCTGCTCCTAATTGCCCTCAGGTGGACATGCTTCAGAAACATTGATTAAAACTGTAATAATTTATAAATAATAAATAATTTATCATCACAACCATAAGGACTGGAATGCATGCCTAAAACAAATCCTGCAAATGAATAGCGCTGCAACTAACAACCAACTCAATGCAGCTGAGACGTTTTCCAATTGAAGTATATAAACAAAGAGCGAAAAACATTACATTACATGATTAAATTTGAAAAATAGAATTTGTCTGAACATCCTTCAGAAAAATAGATCACCCAAAAAAAATGAACATTCATGTACTCATGTGGAGTTTAGTCTATATCCATATAATTTTCTTTCTTTTGTGAAACATGAGGAAGTGTTTTGAAGAAAGAATATAGTGACTTGACAAAGGACAAAAAAGCTACATAAAATTAGTAACAGTGTCATTTTAGTGTCTTTGATTTACTATTACAGTTTTGGTTAATATTTTGAATTAGATATTATTTTTATATTTTCAGTGTTAATTTTACTTTTGGTTAAAGTTTTATTATTATTATTATTATTATTATTATTATTATTATTATTATTATTATTATTATTATTATTATTGTTGTTGTTGTTGTATATCCATATAAGCTTTAGGTTTCAGTTCATTTGGTTTTAGTTATTTTAGTACTTCAACTAAACGAAAATGGAAATAAAATATATTTTATGTGTGTGTGTTTCATTTCAGTTAATGTTTATTTTATTTAAAGTAATGAAAATGTTTCTTTCATGGTTTTACTTTTAGTTAAAAATAATAGCCCTGAGTAGCACGTATAACTTGTCTTCTATATTTCAAGACAAATAAGTTTGGCTGCTTTTAGCCATAATTACACCATCTGGCAGCAAAAAAGCATCTTTCTCTCTTAAAGACAATTAATGTTAGTCCATTGTTGGAGTAATTAACATCCAGACAATACAGTTTTTCTCGATTGCTTAAACACATTTCTTGAAATTATGCCTCTTTTTTTTTCTAAGCACAAATCCATAACTTCTAACTCAATTCCCCAAACCTCCTATATTCAGGTCAAAATTAAGCTCTCCACTCAAAACAACTCAATCTTGCTGAAAAACCAAACTTTGCTCTCAGACATGACACACAAACCCTCAAAAACACACACACTACACAACACAGTCTTACACACTGATGAGATAAATTCAAAACAATACTACAAAAACTGGTTATAAGTGTTGCTTGTGGTACTCCCCAAGTGTTTTATTCCTTAATTTAATGTACTGTAGAGTACAGTACAATACAGCAAACAACAACAAAAATAATTATTCTGCCCCAGCATCCCGTCTTTGGTCTGGGACAGGCCAAACAACCTCTTCAACATCACAGGCTATATTGGCCCTGGCCAGGCAGCGGGGGTAAAATCCTCTTGCATGCCTGATCCAGCTCAGTGTGTGCTTTCAAATGGAAAGATGAAAGAGTGCATGTTTTTATGTGTAAGTGTGATTAAACCAGTACAGAAGGGTTAAACCATCATGGCATGGATGTCAATATGTGAAACTGAAACATATATGCTTACAAACACACACACACACACACACACACAAACGGACACACACACACAGACACACACATACATTATACAGACATTCTACAGCCAAAATATACTTCTACAGAACAGCAATCAATATTTGCATTCAGAATTAAAATGGAATATATATTTGTTACTGTTATATAAGATATATTGTTATATTTCATATATTTGATATATTTGTTGCTTTGTTTAATGAATGGTTAAATCATTGAAAATTAATCCATAAATATTTAACAATGATTGCAGAATGTAGCTCACAAAGTGGACTTACTTCATAATTCACTCTTTACTAGAGAACTTACAAAAGTTAAGACTAACAAATGCAGAAATTATGTTTGTAGTAGTTTCCGTTCACCATTATATAAGTTTATATAATATTAAAATTGAGGCCTTATTGCAAGTGTTACCAATATATTAATGAAATATAATGTGTATATAATTAAATACACATTTCTATGGTTCACACTGCAACCAGTTATTATACTATTTGGAAATAGCCCATAGTTTCCATTCACCATTATATAAATTTATATTATAAAGTCAACTATAATGAACTGCTGTTTCTGGGAACCCCACAGATGTTGAAAATGTTCCATTGTGGATCTTCAGTTTTTCAAGACTAGAGCTCACTGCTGAACCAAAAGGCTTGTTATTGGTTGGTGCTGTGAATTCACATGTCCAGATAATTGCAGGTAATTATTCCAATAAAATTTTGACTTTTCCTCATGCATTGCAGCCATAAAAGCAAACACCATTCTGTTGCCCTTCTCTGTAGATGTGCTCAACATAAGCTTGTGTTGCAGTATATTAGCTTCATTACTGTTTGCCATACATTCCAAGATCAACAAAAAGAAATCAATTATTTACAAAAACATAAATATTTCATTCTGATAATCAAACTGTTTCCTATTTAAATTAGTCTTCGAAAGTAAAACAAAAGTAAATTCTACAACTTCTCCTTACAAATAAAAATGGTTTATTCAGAATACTTATTTGAAATCTGCTAATTCTGAAGTTTTATATATTCTGTTATGGGAGTTACAGGTCCATTAACAAATATAACATAATAATAATAATAATAATAATAATAATAATAATAATAATAATAATAATAATAATTAATTAATTAATTAATTAAGTGCATGTCGTTTAGAAATTGCTATTTAGATGTTTCTCACAACAAAAAAATTTTTTTTTTTAAAAATTTAAAAAAAAAAAAAAAAAAAAAAAAAAAGGTAATATGACACAGCTAATTTTTTTAAACTAATCAGCCAAATTTTGATGCCTTGACTGGATTGGTACTTGGTAATTTTATAATGCCTTTTTTGAGCCAGACGGTCATTATTGGCTTTCATTTTATGGAAAATAGCCATGTGTGAACTATTCCTTCAAATAAAGAAAGTTGTTATTAAACCTTTATCTAATTATCGTGCTGGATGTCTTTGTCTAGCTCTCATACATGTATAATACATTATACAATTACCAAAAAAGTATTTAAACAGCAGATATTCCTTTCTAAACTAGCCTTGATTTTTCTTTGGTGAATGTGAGAATCAAAGTAAGCTCAAATCCAGACAGATCTCTGTATGCTTTTCAATCCCTAACATATCAAAGCCTCACAATTATTACTAGCTATTTTGTGCAAAATTGAAAGGTATCTAATTATACCGAGGACACAATCACAGTCATATCAGAGCAAATAACCACCTCAGTGACAATCAAGAATCATATTTTGACACTCCCGACAGATTCTTTCAAAGTCTCTTTAACACATCTTTCATGTTATTCTTGTTCTGGATATCATCAGTGAATCTACGTCAATCACATATTTATGATACTTCAACACACAGTTATTATAGAAAATTACAATGTCTGTAAAAACCTATTAATATATAATATCATATTTGATTTGATCCACTATAAACACATATAATGCTTTTCGACCAGTGTCTCAGTGTAGTACAGGTTGCTAGAGGAGATGAAATAGACTGAAACAGACAGTCGTAGTGATGAAATACAGTAAAGACAATCCATAAATAGAATTTCTTTCATAAGCAAACGCAGCCACTCCAGTGATAGTCGTGTGTTTGTGAATTTTATAGCACTGTCTGCAGGTGCTTAGTTTGAAGTCCCCTTAAAAAGAATGGAATATTATGAGGCCTGAACTTATTGCTGGCTCTCAACAAGACTTTTAGAAGCTCAAATAAAGTGAAGTGTCATTTCAAACAATTTTCAAGTACCTTTTAAAAAGACAACAGAGTTTATTCAAATCTGTAAACTGTCAAAAAAACCTGCCAAGAACATGCCCAGGTCAAAATCAAATAACATGAATGTACTTTCATGTTTTCAGATACATAATTGCATTACAATTATATGAAAATGTATTCTAGTTTAAATAATGTAAATATTAAATGCAATTGGTCAAACTTAATAGTGATTTGCCCCTCTTAAGTTTATATGTAACTTCATAATTCTGTTGTCTTTGAAATATGGTTAAAGTATACTTCTAAATCTACTGACAGGCATTTTGGTAAACTAGAATGTATCTCAATGTCATTTCCATTGACAAATTATATATGTAATGTGTGTGTACTGTGTATATTTATTATGTATATAAAAATACACATGCATACAGAATATATTTTGAAAATATTTACATGTATTTACATGTATATATTTATATTTATATAACATATTTTATATAAATATATTTAATATAGAAATATAACATTTTTCTTAAATATATACAGGTGCATCTCAAATTAGAATGTCGTGGAAAAGTTCATTTATTTCAGTAATTCAACTCAAATTGTGAAACTTGTGTATTAAATAAATTCAATGCACACAGACTGAAGTAGTTTAAGTCTTTGGTTCTTTTAGTTGTGATGGTTTTGGCTCACATTTAACAAAAACCCACCAATTCACTATCTCAACAAATTAGAATATGGTGACATGCCAATCAGCTAATCAACTCAAAACACCTGCAAAGGTTTCCTGAGCCTTCAAATCGGTCTCTCAATTTGGTTCACTAGGCTACACAATCATGGGGAAGACTGCTGATCTGACAGTTGTCCAGAAGACAATCATTGACACCCTTCACAAGGAGGGTAAGCCACAAACATTCATTGCCAAAGAAGCTGGCTGTTCACAGAGTGCTGTATCCAAGCATGTTAACAGAAAGTTGAGTGGAAGGAAAAAGTGTGGAAGAAAAAGATGCACAACCAACCGAGAGAACCGCAGCCTTATGAGGATTGTCAAGCAAAATCGATTCAAGAATTTGGGTGAACTTCACAAGGAATGGACTGAGGCTGGGGTCAAGGCATCAAGAGCCACCACACACAGACGTGTCAAGGAATTTGGCTACAGTTGTCGTATTCCTCTTGTTAAGCCACTCCTGAACCACCTTCCCTGGGCTAAGGAGAAGAAGAACTGGACTGTTGCCCAGTGGTCCAAAGTCCTCTTTTCAGATGAGAGCGAGTTTTGTATTACATTTGGAAACCAAGGTCCTAGAGTCTGGAGGAAGGGTGGAGAAGCTCATAGCCCAAGTTGCTTGAAGTCCAGTGTTAAGTTTCCACAGTCTGTGATGATTTGGGGTGCAATGTCATCTGCTGGTGTTGGTCCATTGTGTTTTTTTGAAAACCAAAGTCACTGCACCCGTTTACCAAGAAATTTTGGAGCACTTCATGCTTCCTTCTGCTGACCAGCTTTTTAAAGTTGCTGATTTCATTTTCCAGCAGGATTTGGCACCTGCCCACACTGCCAAAAGCACCAAAAGTTGGTTAAATGACCATGGTGTTGGTGTGCTTGACTGGCCAGCAAACTCACCAGACCTGAACCCCATAGAGAATCTATGAGGGATTGTCAAGAGGAAAATGAGAAACAAGAGACCAAAAAATGCAGATGAGCTGAAGGCCACTGTCAAAGAAACCTGGGCTTCCATACCACCTCACCAGTGCCACAAACTGATCACCTCCATGCCACGCCGAATTGAGGCAGTAATTAAAGCAAAAGGAGCCCCTACCAAGTATTGAGTACATATACAGTAAATGAACATACTTTCCAGAAGGCCGACAATTCACTAAAAATTATTATTATTTTTTTTTATTGGTCTTATGAAGTATTCTAATTTGTTGAGATAGTGAATTGGTGAGTTTTTGTTAAATGTGATCCAAAATCATCACAATTAAAAGAACCAAAGACTTAAACTACTTCAGTCTGTGTGCATTGAATTTATTTAATACACGAGTTTCACAATTTGAGTTGAATTACTGAAATGAACTTTTCCACGACATTCTAATTTATTGAGATGCACCTGTACATGCATGTGTGTGTCATTATATATACATAATAAATATACACAGTACATACACATATATTATGTAAACAAAAATTTTTATTTTGGATGTGATTAATCGCGATTAATTGTTTGACAGCACATATACATATATATATATATATATATATATACAGTGCCACTTGAAAGTTTAAGAACCCCTTGCAGAATCTGTGAAAATGTGAGTAATTTTAACAAAATAAGAGAGATCATACAAAATACATGTTATTTTTTATTTAGTACTGTCCTGAGTAAGATATTTTGCATAAAAGATGTTTACATTTAGTCCACAAGAAAAAAACAAATAGCTGAAATTATTAAAATAACCCCTTAATACTTAATAATAGCTCTTAATACTGTGTGTGGTTACCTGGATGAACTGCAACTGTTTTTTGTTTTGTGATGGTTGTTCATGAGTCCCTTATTTGTTCTGAACAGCACTGTTCTTCAGAAAAATCCTCCATGTCCCGCAGAATCTTCAGGTTTCCAGCATCTTTTGCATATTTGAACCCTTTCCAGCAGTGACTGTATGATTTTGAGATCCATCTTTTCACACTGAGAACAACTGAGGGACTCAAACACAACTATTAAAAAAGGTTCAAACATTCACTGATGGTCCTGAAGGAAATACGATGCATTAAGAGCCAAATTTCTTCTTCTTTAATACACTAGTGGTTCTCAATGTCTTTTTTTAAATATTATATTCATTTATTATTATTGTGTGTGTATATATATATATATATATATATATATATTATTGTATATATTATTGTATATATATATATATTTTTTTTTTTGTCACATCCCCCTCTGAAACTTTTTTTTCTTTGTGTGTGTGTGTCCCCAATCACCTTCAGCATAATTTTCAGTATGTTTGCTAAGCACAGTGGCAGTGATGACACTCAACATCATATAAGGAGGTGGTGATGGAAAGAAAACCTCAAATCTTCTAATCTCCATAGTATCCGTAATGATCTCAAGAGTTCTTTGCTAAACCAAAAGTTACAGAGAACCATTAAAAAACTCTAAGTAAAAATGTAAATTAAGTCGACAACTCACAAAGGAAAGCACGTTAAAGATGGTGCTGTCAGCAAATAGTTACCTGATAATCTGTTTGGGGAGTAAAGGAGTGAGCAGTGAAATATAACACTTTTGTATCAACGCACCTCGTGCTGAGAGAAGAGACACGCAATGAATGGAACACAATTATCTTTCCCAGAAGAAGAGGATGACAGTGCTGAGGTAACTACTGAAAAATGAAAGCGAAAAGGATGGAGAAAAACACAGCTCCTTCTAACGATCAGCCAGACACGATTAAAGGTCATGTGTGAATGTGGCCGGTGGGAAAAAAAACACAGCTGACCTTTGCCACCTCAGTTGAAGAGCTGCTGAAATAGTATTTGGCATGTCAGTGGAGTGTGCATTTCCATCCAGACATGCATCCACTCAACTATTCACATCAAAACACTGATTTTCACTCTTTGTTCTCAAACAGAAAACTGGCTTGCACAGGTTTCAGTGAACCCTGATGCTGAGCACACACACACACCAGTGATCAGGCAAATCGACGGCTAGTAATTGGGCCGCATGGAGCTCTGAACACACACGCATGCAGTGCCCAGCAGTGTGAAATGAAACAAATGAGAGGTCAGCGAAGAAGCAGATGACCCTTAGAGTTTAGAGGTCAGGGGTCACTGCTTCTGGCATGTCCCACCTCACTCTCTCATCTGCCCACTTTTTAGAAACACTCCAAATTTTGCTGTTGGTACAATTCCCAAGATGGCCAGATGTTTAGTGCAGGAACAAATCTTGGGTGCACAAAATCATCAAAGACGGAAAGAGAGAGAAGGGTGGCTCTATAACAATTCAGGAAGGAAAGAAACAAGCATGATGAATTGTGGGAAGACAAGTGGCCTTAACAGCTATACCAGTTGTTTAGAGTAGAGCTATTTAAAAAAACAAAAAAAACAAGCAAATCAGAGAAGTAACCCAGGCTCACTGAAGAAAGTTCTTTGTTACAATTTCAAAGTGAAATTTCCAGTAAGTGTTGCTAAAAGAATGTTCTTTGTTTTATTACAGGTTGTATCACAGTAGTTCGAACAAACAGTGTTAACAAAAGCAAACTTGGGATAAAAACACATTTGCTGTAGTACTTTAGCTTGCTTCTGCAAGTCTTTGATGTCTTTTATGACTTGTTTTCACATACTAACTTATTACACGGCTCATTTAACTACTTCATTCTGATTGGTTTGTATTGCAGACATACATTCAAATATTTTTGTATAGTGATGTTAAACTGTATACTGTGTTTCCTAGCAGTTTTCTACATAGCTGCAGCCTGTATCATTTCATATTAAAGTACGAATGAAACTACGAGCATGCGTGTCAGATTTGCGTCCCGTTTAGCAGCGGCGGCTCTTAAAATAATAGCAGCCAAATAACCCAGCTGCTGTGATGTCTGTTAATCAAAGAACAAAAAGAAAAAAAAAAAAAAAAAGAGAAAATTAATAACTTTTGTAGCTTTAAGGATTAATCTATATTTAATTTAGAATTTAGTGTTTGATAACTTTATTCAATTTCTGTATATTTCCTACTTGCTGAAGGGCACAGGTATGATATTTATTATAATGGGTTTATGTGAAGATTGTTTTAAGTTCATTTAAATTAGAAAATATTTTTTTTTAAAGTCTAATAAATGTTCAAATTGATAGCTCCCAATTATACTGTAATGTTGAATGGCTATAGTCAATGGTTAAATATTAGTAAAAAAATAAAAAATAAAAAAATAAATAACTGTTGTCTTAATTGAATGACAATTTAATAAGGAATAACTGACAACTCTGCTGAAAAAAAAAACAGTATATGCTGGTTAGGTATGTTTTGAAGCATGGTAGCTGGTTTAAGCTGGTCCTTAGTTGGTCATGAGCTGGAGCTAGTTGCTCAGGGCCATCTTAAACCAGCTCATGACCAATTATGGACCAGTTTAAACCAGCTCAAACCAGCTCAAACCAGCTACCATGCTTCAAAACATACCTAACCAGCATATGCTGTTTTTTTTTTTTTTTTCCAAAAGGGAACAAGATGCTGAATTACATATGGTAGATTATCCAGCTTGGTCATTTTCCAGCATGGACAAGTTAAAGCTGTTTTTAATTTGATTATGTCATTCGCAGTGCTTCATGGGATTGTAGTTATCTTTGAAAAAACTGAAATCATTTCGGTGCAGTGATACAAAACTATAATACGGTCAAGACCTGCCTGGAATTATTTTAGCTGTGATTTACTGAATTTTTAACTGAATAATTTACTGAGAAATTGCAACATTTAGAACACCTGTCAACCAATAAAAAACAATCAAACAGCCCCATGGTATAAATATTTATATCCTATTACTTACTATTACTGAGCTGTTATGTAATTATGAGATATGAACATGCAATTCTAAAAAAAATAAAAAATAGCCAGAACTGTTAGATATAAACTGATAATTGTATGAGAGAGAGAGAATTCAGAATTGTGAGATAAAAAAGTCTGAATTGTAAGATAAAAAGTCACAATTAACTTTTTTTTTTTTTTTCTATACCCCTATGCATAACTGTACATTCAGAAGTCTGCTTGATCATATAATCATAATACAAAGAATAGGTAAACAGATTTGTTGTGCTGTCCATGATTAAAGATTTATTTCTAAACTGAGATAGGGCTCTTGACTGGACTAGATGAACAACCTTCTTCCGAACTTAAGTTATGAACTTCATGTAGATATGTTTTCATTTTCAGGTTTGAAGAGACAGTTTACTAGCTGCTGGAGAATGAATGTGAAGCGCCTAGAGAAAGAGAGAGAAAACAGCATATCATATTTTTCAGTCTTTCTGCAATGGAGACATTTGCATGCTAACACAATGAAACTACATATGCTTCTGTCAAAAAACATGGGAATGTTTGGCAAAGAACAAGCACATGCTATAGCTTGCAAACCTTTATTAAAATAATACAGTTTCAGTCAAAGATCTCCTTCAGACCTTCTTTGTCAGATTTATCTTACCTTTTCTACTTTACAAAACCTTGTTAATTCAAACTGTGTGCCAACTACAACAGTGTGCGGGATGACTTTTATTCTTTTGCACTGCAATGATAAAACAAAAAAAAAAAAAAACTGCATGACAGGATATTTTGGCAGAAATATCCAGTGCATGTCAGGGTGTATGCTAAGATTTAATGAATTGTGACAAGTGTCACTTTGCAGCAATATGGGCAGCTCAGGGTTTTGGCTCGTGCGCCCTGCAAAATGTGGCTTCATTGGCACCATGTGAAAAGAAGCTGCTACCGTCAATTCATCCTGTCACTAATCCCCTCAATGAAAATTTGGTTTCATTCGGGTCGGTTTCGCTCTGACAGGCGTGAATCCACCCCAATTTACCCTCTACGTGGGGTTTCCCTGAATGTATCCACCCTACGCTGGTTTGATCTCAGCCCGCGTCCTCGCCTCAATGAGGCGCTTCATTAGCTTTAATATGTGAAGTGTGCCAAGACCTACCCAGCCACAACACGGCCAGGGAATGAATAACCCCTTCCGTGAGGGAACTGAATCTTCTTTTGTTCCTCTTGAATATTGCAGTACGTGGAGTGTGTGTGGTGGGGTTTCTGAGCTGGCGGTGTGTGTTCTGTGCGTAATTGGATTAGACCGAGTGCTGCGGATGTCGCCTGTCAATTAGACCTTTATGAACTGCACTTTATTGCCTGAGAACATTTCATGTACAATGAGCAGATTATATGAACAGACTGAGTAAAGGACTTTAAATTAAACTGCTATCGCACATGCATTATTGCAAAAGTCATTATAAACAATAACCAATATTATTTATTGGAAACTAGCTAAAGTAATGAGTAATACAGTTAATTTATTTGTTTGGAGCTGATTGTTAATAAATGTTGTTAGTATCATTGCTCTTCTGCTTATAAAATGCTTGAATGTTACTGAATTACATAAATATTAAAGCAAGTGGGGAGAAAAAAAGTTCACTTTTCATATTACAAAACCATATATTTTACATGTGAACCTTCTGGTGCTGTTTTTACATTTTGGCTCTTTAGATTTTTTTTTTTTTTTTTTTTTTTTTACTTCATCAGAGTAGTACGAAACTGTACTGTTGCTATGTGCCAAAAAAAAAAAAAAATTATGGACATGATTTGAAAAATAGTCACACTTGTGGTCAAACTTGTCACAAATAGTCACACTTGTGGTCAATTTCCAATATGGTCAAAAATGACCATATTGGAAATTAATGGGAAGCAAATTTCATCTGGTGGAAATGTTTGGTTCCATGCCCAAACAAAATCTTACTTAAAGCTTTTTTCTTTTTTTTTTTTTTTCTTTTTTGAGATATCAGCCTCAAATTCGGAACTTGTTTAGATTCATGGCTTTGATTCAGTTTTAGAGTAAAATGGATTTAAAAAAAAAAATTCATATAAAATTTAAAAATTGTATTTGTGTTTTTTCATCATAATTAACTTTTTCATGTCAGCAATAATATGCCAAAATGTCGGCTTTAAAAAGAGACTAAACTTAAGTCTGTAATAAAATATATTTATTGAACAAAAATATAGTACACTACTTTCATTTTAAAAAAAAGCTATTCATCCATATATAGAGAGGAAATTTGTTATACTTCCTATAGCTTTTAATCAGTGGCAGAAAGGCAGCATTATAAATTCCAATATATAATATTTCAATATATACACTGATATTATTACTAGTTTGGACACACTTGAATTTGTTTCTCATGACCTTAAAAAACTTCTAAAGATAAAAGCTTTAGTCTTTTTTTATGTATTTATTTATTTATTTAGTTAACTACAACTATAAATTGTATATTCTTTGTAAATCCTCAAAAAAAAGAAAAGGTTTAATTTAATATTAAAACTATTTATTTGTATTTATTTATTTTTTTTTAATGGATGAGTTGGACTGAACAGTGAAAGAAGCAGCCAAGAAGAGTCATTTCATAGCTTTGAAGGCTGTACTACTATTCTGAAAAGTGGAAAGTACGCATAAAATGAGGTGTGTAGTGCATAACAAATATATTTGTTTATTGATATTTGTGTAATTGCAGCAGAAAGACAGCAGTAATCTATGTTTACCTCCGAGTGTCAAGAGGCCCATCAGTGATCATTCACACGCATCTAATCCACTTTTGATGAACTGGGTTAATAGACTCCCTGTGGTCATTATCAAAGAGACTCATTTCTATTCATTTCTCAGCGCACACGACCCTCACACACCCGCCCCTCATTACGTGTGGCCTTTCCTCAATAAATACAGCTCCTCTGTTCTCTGGAGGGTCAGTTCATCCTCAAGCGTTCAGCATGCCCCGTCCAGACGGCTCTTACGCGCAGTTCATCTGGAGAGAGGCAGACAGAGCCCGCTCGGACCCACATCCCGGAGCCACAGTGGGCTGGAGGGGGGAGAGGGCACAAGGCAGGGTGAGCTGTGACCCATGCGCTCTCGTCCAGCTCCGGCTGTCCGGACTCACATATCCCGACGAAGACCAGAGCGCCATCGCCCGAGCCCGGAGACGCCGCAGACTGGCCGCCAACGCCCGTGAGAGGAGGAGGATGCTGGGCTTGAACGTGGCCTTCGACCGCCTGAGGAGTGTCATTCCTAATGTGGAGAGCGACAGGAAGCTGTCCAAGTCTGAGACGCTTCAGATGGCGCAGATCTACATCAGCACTCTGAGCGAGCTGCTGAAGGAAAGAGACTGCGACCCGGAATTCAGTTACCCGATGTTAGCGACGGGTGTGCAGGATCAGGTCATCGTGAAAGGCTCAATGCCAACCGAAGAGACCAAACCAGAGCAGAAAACAGTTCTGACCTGTAGGATAAGATCATATGCTGGGAATTTTGGGCATCCCACTTGTGACCCCAAAACACCTGAAGTCTCAGTGGACTCTCACTTTATGGAGAGGAGCAATGGAGCAAAATGACACTGATATTGCATTCTCAGTCTTTATTTGTATTCAACTTTTTTTTTTTTTTTTAATTATAAAAATTTCTGAATTCAAGTTTGGACATTTTGTAGTAAAATATAAAATATTCTGGAATTAATGATACATTTTGCTTTTTTTGCAATACAAATAAATATTTTCAGAGGAAAAAGCTTGTCTTTTTCTCTTAAATTCTCAATAAACTTGGGTTACGCCTTATTTTCATAGTCCACTTTAGATATTCTACTAACTATAAGTAACTTATAATGTCAACTAGTTAACTAACTCTCATTAGAGTATTAGTAAACTGTAGACTGGTTAGGGTTAGTAGACATGTACTTGCGTCTTTTGGGAAACCATCAAAATAAAATGTTTGCAGGTATTAAGCAGAGAGTCTCTACTACTCTAATGACAGGTAATTGACATGGAGTTGCAAAGTTAGTTACAGTTAATAAAAAGTCTAAAGTGGACTACCAAAAAGTGTTACCTAAATTTGTTAAAAAGTTAGGTTACACTTTATTTTAAGGTGTCCTTGTTACAGTGTAGTTATACATTTAAGTACTGAGTAATATTAATTAACTACATACAATATGGTTAGGTTTTGGCTTATGGTTACTTGCATGTAGATATGCATAATTTATTGTTGTTATTATTATAGTACTTGTAACGTGTAACAAGGGCACCTTCAAATAAAGTGTTACCAAAAAGTTGATTTAGTAGCAACAGTAATAGCCTTGTAATATGCCAATCAGACACCAAAAATGACAAGTAAAAAGTACTGAAAGTAGCAATTTTATTTGCGTTAAAATTATGTACAAGTAACCAAAGACATTATTTTGAAATTGGTACAAATTTCAAGTTCCTGCAGTTGGCTTTTCGATAACTCTTACATCGAAAAACGCAACTGAGAAAAATGCGGTATAAAATAAAACGATCGGATTCAGAAAAGTAGTCTATCTAGTTCTCCAACAGCCAATATTTACATGAGTATTTACAGTTCGTGTTGCTTCATTCAGTTCCCCGCGGTGTGAATTCAATCCCGTTGTGATGTTTGGAGCTCAGATACAGACTGCAGGACTGTGCCCAGAACAGCCCAGGAAATATTCACAACTCATAGCGTTCCGTGTAACAGAGTGAAACCAAAACAGTAAAGCGGTGAGAGGAAAAAAGATCCCTAGCTTTGCTTTCGTTAAGCTGTGTGCATTGAAGTTATTTCAGTCTATTTCAGTAATGAACAGCAGCAAAACATCTGCTGAGGGCGATCGCTTTAGAAGGCGAACAATAGAGCGCTTCTGAAAACAACCTTGAGAAGATCAGAACAAGTTTGGGTCAAAATTGGAATCTACTGGCCTTATCAAAGAGATGTCAAGTGCTAAATTCAATCTTGCATTAAAAACACCAACCATAAACAAAAGAGGATTTATTCAGCATGTAGTTTATGACACAAACTCGTGAAATGTAGGGTGGAAGTTTGTTGTGTGGCTCTCTTTTAACGGTTGAGCATCCAAACCCAAGGTCACGGCTAGACAGCAACCAGCGTTCATCGAAACCGCTATTGCATTTATCTTTAATTCTCACAGCAACTTCGGCTTTAACCAAACCTCAGTAGCAGCGCATGCAGGAGAATTTTCGCTGAACTCGGGTTACCATGTAGCCACGACCCAAACCCAAGGATGAGATTTCCTGGCTTCAAAAATGCATTTGAATTAATTCAAATTCCCAATCATTTCTCTCTTGCACAAAACGGTTCTGCAGCCAAGCATAATTCGGCATACTGCACGATTTAATAAGTTTGACTGTTGATTTTGAGCCACATAAGGTTTGGAAATAAGGGTGTTAACATTACAGTTAACGTTCTGCCATTTGGACAATACGGTTATAAGTCACGACTACTAAAACATTCTAAAAACGTTTTGTCCCTTTTCTGCCCTAGAGAAATGGAAAGTGATGTAATTTATTCATTCGCAGACCTCTGACATCGCGCTATCGATTAAAAACGAATTTGTGCAACACAAAGGGAGCACATCCTGAAGCGAAGAGAATGGATTTGAACCAGGAGGGCATGTCTTTGCGGCATTTCAAAGAGGACCAGAATTTCGAATGCGGTTTTGAATTCGCCCTCCAATCGTTCAGGTCAGTGTCGAGCGCTTTTAAATTCACAGACTTGAGAGTGGAATAAAACAAACAGTGGGGGAGATATCCTTTAACAAGTTTTATCAAAGCCACTCTCTCCATTTCTGCCAATGAAAACCAACTTCCAAGGCGACTGATCAATAGACGGCAGATTAAGCAGGACTGTGATGCGAGGAACACAATTAAGTTGTGATGAAAACATTTTAAGACGAAAGGGATTAACAGCTTGTGACAAACTCAATCAAAACAGCTCCTTTTAATAGAGTTCTGTGAGTATGATGTGCTTTAAATTTCATTCTTTACAGTCTGAATGAGGAAGGTACTGGTTGATGATGATGATGATGATGGTGGTGGGTTGTTTTCCAGGTGTGTCGGGTTGGGCAGCAGTGAGCTGAGGTCTGTGTGTGGAACTCTGCAAACACACTAGCAGTGCTCCAGATAATCAATGACCCTGGAGATAGACTTCTGCCCTGTGGTGCCCACATCACACTGTAAGGGACAAAAAGACACAACTGTTCAGTCAATAAGCATCACTTTATTAGTTTTCCTTACAAAATGAGGTAGAACATTAGTATTGATATTACAGCAGGATTACGTGTCTGCTTGCCTACTTTTTAATATTCATGTTGCATAATTTCTAGTGACAGGCTGTTTTATCAGTCAATATTTGGCCATTTTTCTGATTATAGTGGTTCAATTTAGCCACTCAGGCAATTAACAGTGGTATTTCTCTCGTGGGTCAGACTTTATTATAATGTTTCCTTATTACAGTGTAATTACACAAATAAATGCTATTAAGTAAGAATTACTTTCTATAGGTTTAGGGTTTGGTTTAATGAAAATTGTTTGTAATTATGCATAATAAGAGCGTACAAAAACTGTTACCCTCTTATGTAAAAGTTCCGAAAACAGAAAGCCTTACCAATAAACAACAGATGCTTTATTTATTTATTTATTTTTTACGTAAAATAAGAGTTGATTTAATTTATCTAAAAAAAATGCATTTACGTGAATAGTTGCTACTGCTGTTTGATACCTCAAAAAAGCCAAGCACTGCTTCCTTCATTTATATCTTTATTTCTACTGCTTGTAATTTCTGTTCTTTTTACAGACTTTCATTTAATTACTGAAAAACTTGAAGGAATATTTAACAAAAACAATTCTTTAAAGCTTTTTTTTCATATTAAATAGTTATTACTTGCACTTAAATTGTAGATATTTTTGTCCTTTTAATTAAATATTGTGTGTGTGTGTGTATTATTTTATCAAAGCATATAATAAGGGTTATGATGCAGGAAATAGAAGCATTTTTGAACTTGCGGTTCTATCGTCCCAATGGACTTTTTTAACACAGCCCAATATTTTCATTATTATTCTATGACATGAAATATATCAGTAACACCCTCTTGTGACTCTTTTTTAAAGGTTTTTCTTGCTAACAAGTGGCTAAATAAGACTACAGAGGGAGTTAGGGACATTGCGTTGTTTAAACTCACACTCTTGCAAACTATCAGAACTCAAACTTTCCTATTTGTTATCAGAACCTTAGTGATGGTGACATGGAAGTGAAGCGACTGTTTTGTATTATGTTTATAGCCTAGGTTTAGCTTTTTACTTCTGCTGATTGTATTTAGTTGGGTTAATTTCCAAAGATTCTCTTAATGTGTAAAAAACAAACTTTGATTTGTCACAGAACTTCCAATAAAAATAGGAAAAGTCCCTATTGGTTTTATGTCGAGGGAACCAGGCTGATGCTAACTTCCAGGATTGCCTCCATGTCATTCCTCACTATCATTCCATTAAAGAATTGTGAAATTTTGCTGTATCGATTACTGAAATTGATATTATAGTAATCATAATATAAGCCACCCTATACTGGTCAATTGCTAACTCTTGTGCACTTACTGTAAGGTTCATGAAATTCAAGAACTTCTTCAGCATCTCTGTCATGACTGAAAAATCCCCTTTTGGCAGGTTTTCCCTCACAGTAGTCACATTCATCTGAAAGAGAGACACAGCATTAGGAGCTCATTCCTCCCGTGAGGTTACAGTGCACTTCAGGCCTGTGCTGAAAGAGAGTCTGGAGATTTTTAAAGAAAGTTTCTGTTGATCAAAGCAGCAGCACTCCATCTCCGACCATCATTGCTCTGAGTCTCCATGGTACTCAATCTTCAGAAACGGATCCAAATCAAATATTTCCCTCCTCTGATGCCTCCTAACATAAATCTAAGCTGCAAACAGGAAGATGCGCCTTCCTAAAGAAATCCTATTTTGAGTCAATCTGTTTTTCTAAAACAGAATCAAACTTGACCTTCAAAGTGTGCAAACATACACGCATCCCAAAAAAAAAAAAAAAAAATGGGTGAAATAAACCACGTATAAAAGCCATCTCTTTTTGTGTCTGCGCCTGGGCCGCGTTTATTGGCGAGACAGATAATGGCCGTTTATGTCAGTCAGAAAGCAACAGAGTGGCATGAAAGAGAAACAGAGGAGTCCATTACAGCCGATTCTACAGCCCACCTATTAACGTCCTGAAAATAAATCCATTAATACTGCCAGACACAACACGGGCAGCTTTCTTCTGATACCTGCCCTGAAACTTGAAAACTGCAATTTAGACAAACAATACTCAAACCCTGGAAAAGCAAAAGGAATATTAACAACAAAAGCTTTGTACCAGTAAACGCTGTACTCTTATTGGTCTAGCCTGGGTTGGCCTGACCTTAAAGTGACTGTGGCATCATTCCACTACTGAGGGCACAAGCGGCACTTATCGAGGACAGAAAGGGTAGTAGTTTTGGCAGAGCTAAATGCATACCTGACATTAATAATAAATAATACACTTTGTACTATATGAGGAAAATGCAGGTTCTGAGCAGACACAGACACAAGACATGAATCAAAGATACAAAATGGGAAAAACTGAGGTGAGGTGAAATAAGTGTGTTACTTACAGGGCTCCCCTGGCACAGACAACCCAAAAGCAGTGCAGTGTATGACGCCACAATACTGTCCTCCATGTGCTTGCCGGCATGTTGAAGAGCTGGAGAGAAAAATCATATGACAGACTACTCAAAATAAGCCTTTTTCAATAATATTTGAATATCTGAGCTCATAAAAAAGGAACATTCTATGTATATTTAAATTTTAAATGAATGTTGTGGGTTAACTTTTTATTCACTAAGATTTCATTTCAGTTTCAGTTTTTAGTTACGTTACTGGTTAAAAGTTGGAAAAAATCAAGTTTATTAATATTAATTATTATTATAATTTAAAATAAATTGTTTTTGCTGTTTAATACATTTATTTGGGCAAGCTGGGATGCATTCAAAAACCATTCCAAAGTTTAGGATGGACCAAAAAAAGTTTAAAAGTAACAGTAAAAGATTTCTATTTGGAAAAAAATGCTCTTTTGAGCTTTTCATCAAAACGTCTCGAAAAAATGTATCTGATAATAAGAACTGTTATTACAGTTTGAGAACCAAAAACAACTGAGCACCAAATGAGCATATTAGAATGATTTCTGAAGGATCATGCGACACTGAAGACTGAAATAATGGCCATCACAGAAATAAACTGCATTTTAAAATGCTGAAATAGAAAAAAGTTCTCTCAAATTGTAATATTTCAAAATATAACTTTTTGCTGCATTTACGATCAAAGAAATGCAGCCCTGGTGAAAATTAAAGACTTCTTTCAAAAACATTAAAAACTTAGTTATTCCAAACTTTTCACCAGTTGTTTATATCCACAAGCATGCATTATACCCTGTAATTTTTTGTTGTAGTAAGCAACAACATTACAAAAAAAAAGTACAGAACAAAAGCATTTAAGCTCACGCAGACTGAACGAACAACACTAATAAAGCAGACTGCCTCACTTATTGTACAGAACATACATAAACATTCTGCATATAATTGCTTGTGCTTATATTGTTTCTCATGTCCTATTTGAGAAAAACAAGCATATCCACAGCTCCTTAGACACTTAACAATAAGGCTGGTTGCAGAGGAAATGCGCTCTGCCAGCACAGATGTTGCAAGGACACACAGATTTGCTACGTTTGCTAAGCAACTCTGTTTGATGAACACCAAAAGAAAACTAACACCACACACTTAAGACTGAATACACACAGGAAGATGAAGGTCTTGCACAAGCAGCTGGACTCGTTGACTGCAGACGAAATAGGGTTGTGCCAATAGACGATTGTATCGTGTATCGACGATAGTCAGAGATATCGCCTGTGGATGATGCCTTTGACGATAGCAAGACCATTATTATTATTATCAGGCTAGCAATACTATCTAATTAATATTAGGGCTTGTTTGTTGCATTATATTTCTTTTTCCGCATTTTTAAAGTGTGGCACATTATTATAACCAATCAAACGATTATGCTGAGTTTATGAATGCAATGGCCAATCAGAGGCGTTCATATGAGTCATCGCTGGAACAGCGGAGTTCTGTTGTTCAGCGCACGCTCTGACTCGCGAGTTCTCTCATCATAAACAACAAAGTGCAGATATATGTGCGATGTAAGTATAAGAGATTTATTCATCATACAGTGTAGATTCACTGATTATAACGGAAGTGTTTTTACAGTGCATAAACTCATGCTAGGCCAAGCTTGTGATGATGTTCTTTGGTAATGTAATGTTCTTTGCTTGTGTTCTGTAACTGCTTTTTGAATAACTGAGGAAATGTAAGCATTATAATTAGTAACTTACGAGGTTTCTATTAATTTGTTATGTTAAACACAAATTCAGTCATATTAAAAACATTAGGCTGCTTTTAGCCTTATGCTGGAGTTGGTTCACTTTCCGGCAATGAAACTAAGTAAATAAATAATTAAATAAATTAGCACGATAATATCGTGTATCAGCGATCTCACAGGCTGACAATAGGACGATATGAAAATTGAGCATATCGCCCAACACTAGATGACAACTACATAATATTATCCTTGCATTAGACTAGCTTTGTATTTTAAAGCAGAAGAAAATAACTGGAATTGCACAAATGGATTCTTGATGCAGGAGTTAAATGCATCATGACTTGAATCTGAGTCTGAGTTCATGTGGTTTCCATTCTCAGAAACCTCTAACATGAGTGGCCCTGAAGATTGGGACGAAGAGAAGTCAGAACTGAAGGGAAGCACCTCATCAGCTTCTGTTCCTCCAATTCTAAATATGCTACTTTAATGTGTTGTTGTGCTCTTTCATTGGGTCTCCAAACTGAGATTAGTTGCCCAGCAAAGTGACTTGTACATCAAGCAAAAATAACTGCCGTGGCAAAAAAAATTTGCATTTGTCTAGTCCCTGGGTGTAGTGTGTACCTTTATTAAGATCAAGTTCTTCATCCTCCTCTTCCTCCTTCTTCTTGTCCTCTGTGCTGTTGTTTTCTGAAGCGACCCACTGGATCTCTTCATTGGTCTCCTTCCATTCTCCACTCTGGTCCAGTTGGGTCTTTGGCGCATCATTGATGAAGTCATCAGTCTCCGCCTCCGCCAACATGGCTGCATGCTCTCTCTGAAGAAAAAGCTATTCGTGCAGAAACAGAGACCCAATCAGTGAACGAAAATAATTTTGGGATACATTCAAAAGATTCAAATTGAGAATCACTGAAATTCTCCACCACTAAACCCAATGCTAATCTATTACATGTTTATATGTCATGTGCAGACGCATTAATGATCAGCTTTAGCATAAATTTGTGCACCTCACTGTACACTAATGTATCATTTTATTTTAGCATTTAATTTAATGCACACCATGCACTGATGCATCAACATACATTATCAGTGATGTACGTAGACATGAAATCTGAGAACTTCCTCAACAAAATCTGATAACTAGTGGTCACAGAGGATGCAGTTGAGACGCATCTTACTACCAGGTGTAAACAGTGATGTGTTTTGTGTGACCACTTGTGATCACATCACACCAGGTCCTGTTTTTTATGCTATGAGCTCTTTAAGTGTGGAGTGTGGCCATTGTTTTTCTGTGTGTGTGTGTGTGTGTGTTTATATACCTTCACCAGAGCAGCAATGGCGCTGAGAGATCTCTCAGTCTGCAACTCATCTTTGTCAGACACACACATGGAGTCCCAGACTTCACCTCCCTCCATCTGCAGCTCCACCAGACAGTGTCTGTTCCTCGCGCTGTATTCCACCAGATTAATGAGCAAGCCGAGACCCTAAAAACAAACACATACAATGAACAACACCTCATTTAGATCAACAGGAACCACAACACAGACAGAAAACATGGTTTCACTTTAATTGTAATGTCACACACAACTGGTTTGCACAAACAAAACAAAAATAGAAAGAATTGGACAATATAAAAAATATTTGAAACTTTTTAGATGTGTAAATGATATAAATGATACTAAAAAATATAATAATAATTAAAAAAAAAATTGTTAAAAATTTCTTAAATTTAATAAAAGTATGTTTTCTGTATTTTTTCACTAAATGCACACAAGAATGAGATTTAATCATTTTCAGTTATATGGGAAAAGTAACATTCATTTTTGTGATATGTATTGGCAGTTTAACACATTAAAAATAATTAACAATAACCAGTCTCGGTTTTCTCACTTCCTGAGACAACTGTTTTTCCCCCTACTTCCTATGGTGTTATGCTCATGCTATTTGAGTATTGTTTTCTAATGTTATTAAGCTTTAAGGTAGCACTAGAAACAAGGAAGCAGATTGAATAGTGAGACAGAAACATCACATGGGGTTATTTTCCACAAATAAATGCAAAGCTAATCGAGACATTATAATGGGTTTATGGGATGATTATAATAAGTCTATAAGGTTGATCATGTTCTATAATTGTTGTAAATGATAAAAAACAAAAACAGTAGTCTGATCTTTTGCAGTGGTATTATTGTTGTCATGCTAACATTATTAAAATGTATTGTTGAGTAGTTATATTTAGACATTTTATATCCTTACACTCTAAAGAAAAAAAATGCAGTTAACAGAGGTACTGGTATTGGCAATATAGCCTTGATAGTACTTGGTAACAAATATGCAATTTTACAAATATTATTTAAAATATCTTTCCTTTATGTTGATTATAAATTAATTTGTGGAGGTGCAATTAATCGTAATAAACCACATAAACCTGTACGATTAATTAGTTTAAAAAAATGCCATTATTCACAGCCCCACAATAAATGGAATACATAGAAAACGCAAAGATTATACAACTATATGTTGTACTAAAATGCTTTAAAAACTTGAAAAATTACAAGCAGAGAATTTTTGTGAACATTTATAATGCAAACCAATTATTCTGCTATTTGTTTGTATTCTAACAATATTCGCAAAAAATTCTGTTTGGGGTTTTACAAATTTTTAAAGCACTTTATATGAAATTCATTTTTTAACTAATTAATTTGTCCTTATGGAAGAAGTTTAATAATGCATCACAGTGTAATAATGCATTACAACTAACACACAATGTTACTTAATTTTATAATCAAATAAACCTCAAAAATAAACACTGCATATATCTGCTTTATTACATAGCCCTATTACAAATGCGATCGCAGTATGGTTTTTCCATTTGTAATGTTGTTTGAAAGCACTCAGGAACTCCTGGTGGACACTGCTGGTCCCCACTGAATGTTTACTAACACTGGGTGATATTAGTAGCGTTGTGTACTCACCAGGACTCTGATATCGAACCTCTGCTCCTGCGGCAGGTACTGTGGGACCCTGAGCACACAGTTCAGTGCCGTGCTGATTAACTCCTCCTGCTCGCCCGTCTTTGTGCTGCCCCATTCTACAGACAGAAAGAAAACACACTCAATGGCTGCTGCACATACGGCTTCAGCGTTAGCTAATCAGGGATTTTCTCTGACTGTTGTTCTCCAAGCTGCTCACATCTGGCTTATGACTGAGTACTCCTGCATTTTGCAGAAGGGTTTGGCAGCAATACTAGCGAGCAGCTAGCCGAAGCAGCACTGCTAACAGAAATCCATTTGGCACATCGAACAAAGCCCATGCAAGAAAGCCAAAAGACTCTTATTGACTTTAAGCCTTTTAAAAGCAGAATAACAAACGTTCTATTAACGCATAATGTAATGAGACAGTCGCTGCGGCCCAGTCGCCTGATTGTTCAGCTGAACAGCTTCCAGCGCATATTACATTTCAGTGTTGGGAAGTAACTACCGAAAAGCAGTAAAGTTATTAGGTCAGTAACGACTAATCAATAACAACCAATAATGAATTTACTGATTAGTTGGGTCTTTGTGCTGAAAATGGAGAACCTTTGTCTGTGAAAACACTTTACAATAATGAAAAAGGCGGACAAACTGCAAGCGAGCTGTAGTCTTAAATTGTCTAAAGCTCAAAGTTTACTTCAGCGTTGATGCAAACACTTGCACTATGCGTGCAGTCAAGTGCATAGCATTTGTAAGTGTACTCCATTTAATGGTGTGCATGAATACAGGCATGTCACATGCACTAGAAAGATTCACCCTTGTCCAGTATCTGCACTATTTCTCTCCAGATGTTATTGCCAATAAACTGTACTTATTTAAACTGAAGTTGTGGGCATCTTTTAATCCCCTCACACAGGCTCTCATTTTTTAATTTTTTTTGGACTGGGAAACAATGGCCTGGTCTAGTGTTGCCACCTTGTCAAGGCACAAGAGTAATCTGAGTGTACACAGTTGAAAAGGTTAAATAAATCAAGCTGCAAGTGTTCAGTATATGCATACTAGGCTGATGACAAAATTTGCATTAAAAACACTTTATGCATATTATACTGGTTGGTTCTTGCGCTTCAACCAACCATGGTTGTGTTTTCACTGACCATATTTGATGTGCTCTATTTATGCGAGTTGATCAATGTTTATACGTGGATAAAAGCCTAAATTAAATGTTCACCATATAAAGCACAAACGACCTATAAGGTCGTTTTTTGTTGGAGGACATTAAAATATCTTCATTTGTGTTTTGAAGAAGAAAAAAAAAGTATTATGGGAATGTAATGAGGGTAAATACTTGATGACAGAATTTTCATTATTGGGTGAACTATGTAAGTTTAAATTTCAAAGTAACTTTAACACTGTTACTTTTACAATGCGTTCCCTCACAGTCTAAGTGGAAGGTTTGTTTTGTTAAACGCCCTGGTCTTTGTACTGACCGTTGTCATGTGTGAGATTTAGCAGGACTCCGATGATGGCTCGCATACAGTCTTCTACGGCTTTGCCGACGTTGCTGTTGCCGCAGTAGGGCAGCGGCGTGCCCGACGAGCACAGGCCTCTGTTCACCTCTCGACTGTACCTCTGGATCATCTCCTCACAGTGCCATAATGCCCTAAAACAAACACAAAAAACAAAAATGTCATGCACATTTGAAGAATTAGTGCAAATTATTGTTTTAGTATCCAAAAACATCTTGAAGGGACAGGTCACTGAAAAATTTTAAATTCTTACATTTAGTACTCATCCTATCCATTTTCTTACACAAAAGTTATTATATTGCTTTATATATATTGTGTAATGCACAAGTCAAATAGCTTTTTTGGTGCTTCCCCTTTTTATTCACATTCATTATATGGAAAAGAGCAGTGTGAACTAGGGCTGGGCGATAAATGGCATATTGAGATCGCAATAAAATGTATGTCCATAATGATAAGCAAATGTGACAACTGCCAGTCAGTGCATGTCTCTAATAAGTCTGCATATTTTGTGTGTGTTTTCTTGTGCGGTTTCACTTCTACACAAACATATGTAATGCTCATGGTGTTTTTAGTATCTGCCATCTCAGCATATGAGGACATGAACTTCATCTTCAGAGTTGTTCTGAGAGTCACCATTTCATTTGAGAAAAACTACCATCAAATAA